>CM073771.1:30466045-31204615 GCA_037158775.1 Hetaerina titia | reverse complement strand
TAATCTTGATAACTTACGATGATGATTGTAGTTTAATTCAACTATATAGCACGGGGTAACAGTATTCTCGGCTTTCAAATTAAGTTCAAGGGCTATATACCGTTTTTGAGTTCGGAGTACCGGATGGAGTCTCCGGTGACGCTCCTCCCTAGTACGCCAGAAAGGTGCGTCACTGAAGTGCACCCATAGCTGTCGACGCACGCGTCTGGAGTATGTCTTCTGAACGGCTCTTTTCGTGAAAGACTCATGAGTCTACCTTCCTAACATCTCTAACAGCCAAGTAAAACTGCCTGTTATTTCTGTAATAGTACTTCAACAATCTAGTGCGATTTTTAAACACCTTGTAAATCACACGATAGTCTTTCCTTAGATAGTTTGCAATGCTCGCCTAGTTTTACGATGTGGCTAACTAATAATTTGGGCAGCGACAATTGTTCTCTGCAAAAGAATCGTGACAATTCCGAAAAATTAAAGACAGCCATGGTTTAGCTTCTCAATGAAAATTAAAATACTTGAGTTATCTATAAACTCCTTCCGATTAAAACATAATAGAATAGGTCTAATCCCATTTTTAAGTACAAATATTTATAGGCATCTTATTTAGCATCCGTACACACTAACAGATGTTACACGAAGTGCACACGTGAAGCATATTTCGTCATCATATCGTAAATACTTGGCACACGTATTTATGGTTCCCATTGAAGTACTATTTGGAATTCCACATCCATTTCATTCAGTCAGAAAAAATTACTTTTGATAAGTCTTGCCCAATGCACAATAGTCGCACGAATAACGTGAAAAGCGATAATCCTCATTTCTCTCACACAGACAATTGTGCGTTAAGGTATTCTTTAATCACTTCTCGCTACGATGCCTATACCCAAATTGGTCATTATACTTGCATGTTTTTCAACGCGAGAAAAAGAGGACTCCGCCGATTTCATAATGGGCATTCGTGTCCCCGATTAATGAGAAAGCTACAACATTGTTTGGAATGGTGAGCCCGCGTGCATTTTTCAGTGTGATTGATTGATGTCACAATATTATTTTTTTAACATGTGAGTTTCACTTCCCCTTCGTATTTTCGAAAAAATGACTAAAACAGCTTAGGCCGGCCGGGCTTTGCGAACAGAGCGCATCTTTCTCACCCACCCTTTAGGCGTCAACTTTGAATTATTACTCACGTTTTAACAACGAGATGGCAAATTGTAACTCAAAAGGACTTCGGCAATATTTTCTCTAACTCAAATGTATTCCATTAAACGGTGTCAAAGCAGAAAATGTTGCTTCATTAAACAGTTCCGCAAAACAAGTTGTATTTGTTCAATTTGAAGGTAGTCCGAGGATATTTAATTTCAAAGGAATTCCCCTCCCTTGATCGCAGCTTCAGGTCGGTATTAATTGCGCTTTTACGCCGCGGGACTATACGCAATAGTAGAGTAGAACAGTGAATGTGGAGAGGAAAACCGAATGTTTACAGTTCTTTGAGATATAAATTGAATAATAATAGTGGCTTTACAAACTCAACACCTCGACGTTTTTTTCTTCCAGAAGCTACGGCGTAAGTTGAAGATAATACCACTAAGTCGTTCCATTCGATAAAATAATCCTAATTATAATCCTAATTAAAAGCCAGAATTTCAATTCAATTAAATCACATTTTCACACGGATAACTGTATTTTTTACGTCTTTAAAAATTTTAATATCACGAATAAAATCCTTTGTATTCAAATAAAGCTTTCCTGAAACAATTTTAAAGCAACAGGCATAAATCGCTCATGATAAACGCTTTTAATACTTGGTGATGTACGTGCTGAACATGGTGCATACACAAATAAGAGCATTTCTTTTACTTGAATGCAAATAACTGATTTTAGAAAAAAATCTAGATAAATCCGTTTTAGTTCCTTCTCCTGGACCGCATTCAGGATCGACAAGCGAAAAAATAATCACCCCGGACATTCAAAAATACATTTATAATGTTAATAATAAATATCTAAAAATTCCTTTCAAATAATCTACGACATTTTAATCACATTTACCGAAATTAAAAAAATATTTTTCCCCAAGAGCCTAATATCTCTCTAAACTGCTAAATAAAATCTCCCCAACCTTTCATTGCGCACTTGTCTAACAAGTGAACTTTCCGTAGTAAAAATCTACTATAGGTAACTCAAGATTATCCGACTGCGACCAATAATGTTTCTCAATCACAGAAAAGCAAAATGCGATTAAACTTTTATTGCAAACTACTTCCAGAATTTGTACTTTGCCACGCCAATCGTCGAATCGACGCTAAAAATTAAATGGACTAAATGTCCCCGACAAGCGGATTGCGCGCCAAGAGAGTTAAAGAGTTTGGCTCTTGACTGGAGGGCCTGTATTCCATCCCCGGTGAAGTCGTCCCCCTCTTCATGTTTATCCAAGCTGCGTGCTTTTTCGGGCACGAGATCTTCCGCGGAAACCGCAGGTATTACGGGAAAAGGAACTGTCCCCCCTACCCTGATGTGTGAATTTCACAAGCCGCAGAGGTTTGGCTTAGGCCGGAGTGAGCTTGGCCTGGACCAAGCAAACCAATCTTCGGGTTGATTACATTGATTTTGGTAGACATCCCAATGCCTGAGGTTTCATTAAAACGATTATTTTAAAATCATTCCTGGTGGGGAAGCTCTAACAGCTGGTGATGTCTCTCTTGGAATTTGGATGGGTCCCACAAGCATCACTGAATTTTCAGATTTAAAGCGGGACCCTCTGCTTAGTATCAGAACGCACCAGGATACTCTGTACAAAAAACAATAAATTGAGTACTCATTATAGGCGTTACCCTGAAGACCTCTCCAGCGTGAAAAATATGCGGACAAGCTAGCAAAATAATTATGATTTATTAGAAGAATATTTGGGAAATGTGACGAGACAGTTAAATAGCAAAGTTATCTTTCGTTAGTTAGGCCTCATTTAGAATATGCTGCTAACACATGGGATCCTCATTAAGTCGGACTGATTGCCAGATTGAATCGCGTGCAGCGTAGAGGAGCTACGTATAATTGTGAAATGTTGCTATGATAAACTCAGTAGTGTTATCAAGATTATGAAGAGGAACTAGGTCAGGAATCATTCAAGGAGCGAAAGTTAAATTACAATTTAAATCTCTCGTATACATTGGTAGAAGGTATGGAGATGATGTTCAAATGTATTATTAGCCTGATTTCAACTACGGTCGGAAAGATCATGACAATAAAATTGGGGAGTTCGAGTGTAGAAAGGATAGAATATAACTGTCATTTTTTCCACTAACCATAAAGAGGTCTCTATCTGACCACGCTAGAGGGAGGGGAGTATTTTTCTTTTTCCATTCTATGTAATGAAGCATGCTGCCATTATCTCACCTAACCTTAGTTATTGCCCCTCTTGCTACAGACAGGTCCTCTCGTACGCGAAGAGAAATCTATCTCACTTATATACCGTGCATATATTGCATTTATCTGTAGTTACCATGACCTATATTATTTAAAATATTCTGCCGATATATATTGTAACTAAAACTTAATAAAAAAACCATTAACACAATATTCAACCCGAGGGTTGGTTTGGTAGGTGATGGTAGAGTTCACTCTACCTGATGTAGAGGCCCCCCTACCCTGATGTGTGATATTCACACATCAGTGTAGGGGGGTCAGTTCCTTTCCCTGTGCCGGTTATGGTTTCCCAGGAAGATCTGGTACCCGAAAAATCACGTAGTTTGGGTGGAGCTGCAGGTGGTCAGAGCAGAGGGTACCATGTAAAATATGACAGAATATTCCCGGTTTCACCAACTGGGTTGCGTCTTGCCCAAGAAGTGAACGAAGAGCCTAAACGTAATTGAGTGGACACCAGTTTTTTCCATTGGCATTTGAAAGTCCTTGTGACTTCCCTATTTCCGGCTTTTTCCAAATGTATTGCCATCCAATTGAAATAATGGACATTCAAGGAAATTCACATTACCGATTTTAAAAGTGCTCGCTGACCTCTCCAATGAACGTGAGGACGAGCGACATAAACTAGAGCAATATCTAACACCGCGTAAGAAAGAATACGAACGGCCAGCCCTGAGAAGTTCTATTGCTAACATATCCAACCAATATGTCAACTGGATAGTCCAAGTATAAAATGGCATAACAGAAAATGAGAATCTCAGGACTTGTTAAAGATAAGTGACTTCAGACGACTTGCATGGAAAAACGGTTCAACTAAGTCAAGAGCGAAAATAGTGACACGTTTCAAGGCATTCATTACGCAATACAGAGCGGGGAAATTTTCTCCCATGCCAATATACGAGTATGGTGATGGTTTATCAACAACTATCCTCGGCGTACTCTTGCAAATAATACCCAAATTTTACCAAATTCCTAACTAACAAATGTTAATGCAAAAGGTAAAATTTTGGTATTATTTGCAAGGGTACGCCGAGGATAGATGTTGATAAACCATCACCATACTCGTATATTGGCATGGGAGAAAATTTCCCCATTGCACGTGATATGAGAAGGCTAGAGCGATAGAAGTCAACTTCTAAGCCAGTATATATCTAACACCAAGAGTAGCGGATGGAGTATCTATATAGGGAAAGAAGAGTAAGGTGGTTTCCGCTATTGCTCGACCTTTTCAAATTTAATGCCCAGGAAAGCTTAAGAGAGAACCTTGGCAAGGTCTAGAGTTCGGATGAATATTAGTGAAGTACCTCGCCAAGTCAGATCTGCGAATCATCAAACTTTATTTAGTCAATCGGCCAAGTAATTGTATTGCTGATCTTAATATAGAATCGGAGTGAGAGACATTACATGAAGATGAAACTAAAACTCCCTTCTCAAAGAGATTTTCTCACACACAGAAATACAGATGCCAAGTTAAACAATATGATAGGTGCGGTAAAAGTAGTAGAATACGTAGGCATACGTACTTGTACTTCATCACCACCACAATATTCAACCTGAAGATTATCATCATAGGTCCAACTAAGGGAGAATCACACACAAAATAGGGTATCTCTTCCTTCCTTTCCCTAAGCCGCCCGTGGTTTCCCAAGAAGATCCCTAAAATCGCACAGCTTGGGTTTCCAGAGGTGCTGTCACCTGCCACCGTACCCGGATCTTAGTGACCCAGCACTCTACTCACACAGGATCACTATGCCCCCTGATTCTTTATTTATTTGATCCATATTTAATACTATTATCATGAATAACTTATCGTAGCACTTTTCCACTTGATACGATCAGTTATTCATTATGTTCAACCTCCACCACATCACGCCTGAAGCTACTCAATTTGCATTATTGTGGCATTTGAAGAGAAAAATCGGCATGGTAATAAGAAAAATTCCGTTCGCAAAAAATGCATTTATAACAGAATTTATAATGACAGAAAAGAGTTAAATAGAAATGAGCTAGTGCTTCAGTACATAGGGGAGAGTTGGTATAGATCCGATTAGTCGGGTTTTTAGGAAAGAAGATGAGCGTATATCAAGTTTTGAGGATGAGGGAATGTAAGGAGGAGGAAACAGAAATTTAGGAGAGCGCCAAATACTTAGAAGAGGCACCCTCTTTAACCCTTTCCCGTCCGATCGTTTTCGTATTCAAAGCTATTCATTAACCCATCTCCGACCCGTAGGCTGCCTATAATAATCACCTGATTCAAATCATTACACTGTCTGGACGACTGAGGGTCTTTTTTATTACCGATATATACACACACATTAAAACCTGTCTTTAATTCCGATATATAACATATCGATCTCATCCTTACGGAGAGTTGTTAGTGTCCCCGCCGTGCTGAAAAAGCGAATCGCAAAATGGTGACAAAGCGGGCCGTTAATGCGGAGTTATGACCCCATCCCCGATGCTACCAGCTGGTTGGACGCGGAGGCGTAATGTCGAACGAGCGTGAAGACAAAAAGGGTAATTACTCGAGGCGGGCATCAATCCTTAACGATATCCCACGTCTCGTCGTTAATGCCTTCGATTCTGCGATTGGTTCGTCGGTTTCCTCGCTGCTGAAACCATATCGACCTCACCAAAATCCATATCGACACAGGGTTGGCCTTCCTATCTTTGAACTCGACTTGGAATTTCCACCAGAAACAACTGTACCTCAAAATCACTTGCGTGCGATACTTATGAAGTGTTGTTGCATTGGTTTTGAATAATTGCTCCGAGGTTACTGGAAACAATTGCTCTAAGCGAGGATGGTCTATTGTAAGACTATGATATTTTCGACCTGACCCGCACCAGGAATTTCTACTTTTCCATTTCAATTGATTACCCTGCAAGACACCGCTAAGGTATTTATAAGCGGGTTATTACACGCCAAGCATGCAACATCAAAAATTAGTTAGTTCTTCATTGTAGTTACCATAAGTATCTTTAAAATAATTAAAATAATTTAGATCATGTTTACTACAGATACATGCACTATGGTATCTAAGGACACTTATCTTCGCGTACGATGGAAGCTATTAGTAACAAGAAGGACATTAACTAAGGTTGAATGGGATAATTACAACATTACACTACTTAGAATGAAAAAAGAAAAATACTTTTTCCCCTAGCAGGGTAGGATAGTCATTCACATTTCTTTAGGTTTGTTGGAAAAACGACAGTTTAAATCTATCCGTCACACACACACACACTCCTTAATTTTATTGGCATGATCTTTCCTACCGTAGTACGATTAGACCAATTATACATTTTAACAGCATCGCCAAAAGGACACCTCCTTCCGATTTATACGAGAGATTTAAACTGTAATTTAACCTTCACCCCGTGGAGATTCCAACCCAGGTTCTCTAACAATCTTGATACTCTACACAGTTTATCATAACAAAATTTTACATTCCCTGCGATGCAATTGATCTAAATTCATATATCAACCCAACTTAATGAGGATGCCATATACTGAAAGCATATTCTACATTAGGCCTAACTAGCGAAATATATCATTGCTCTTCAACCTTATCGTCACATTAGCCCAAAACTCTTCTAATTAATCCTATGTTTTTGCCACCTTGTTCACGTATTCCCCGTATATATCTCACCCAGGAAGAAGTCGAGAGGTAACGCGTAAGAATTTGATTGCGTCACACTTTCTAGTTCGATATTTCTGATGCAGCAGGCGTTCGGGAAGGAACTAATGTTATTCCAAAAATTCATCTCATACAAATCATACTAAACACTTTTTTCAGTTAAATTCAAATTGCCAAGTGTCGCACTACCGTTTCATTGCATTAAGGTCATCTGCTAAATTTATTTTATCCTCAGGACTACGGATATCTCCACAACCGTCTACTTGATATTTAATGGCTTCATTTATCGAGCAGTTTGGTGCACACCCGATCGCGGATCGATTTCTTCAGTCTTCTCCGAAACACTTTTTAAAAAAACCTCCTCCACACGGCACGCAGATTAAGCGAACGAATGTGCCGTGGCTAGTCTCAGATATGATCGTCGGCCCCGCTTCCCCATCCCTCATGCGTGACATGGTTAATTTAAGTATTAGTTCCAGCAATCGTCTAAGTATACAATTTGAATGATAAGACGATCAATACTGCACCACAGTTCTCCAAAAATAGTTCCAAGTTTTTCACCAATGGAACAATGACCAATTAGAACTTTCTCCAAAGAATTTAACATGGAATCATCGAGATTAGAAGACTACTATGGCATGTGAAAGTGGATAGAAGAGAGATTAAAATGTAATGGGATGCTGAAGTTCGTGATTTAAGGAAAAGTAAACAGGATAGCGTGCTAAAAAGAAAACGCAATTTAGACAGATGGCTACAGGGCGAAAATTGAATTTACGAAAATGGCAAAAATGTTTTGTATTAAAGTACATGGACCATTTTTTAAATAAGTAATAATATTTTCTTCCACATGTAAATTTTAACAACGATAGGAAGTGTCGTTCTCTGAATATTTTTCTTTTGACGAAGATTTCAAAATTCTCTTCCAAATATCGTGTTTTTTTACTCAATTCACTTCGAAACTATTCCTCAGTTCAGTAAAATATGCTCAAAATTCTCGAATTAACTTGCAAAAAAAATCAATATGAGGTATTTTTGTCACAAAAAACAGGAACTTGCCAAAAAAAACAGGACTTTTGGAAACGCGGCATTAAGAGCGAAAAAAGTTTATAAAAAAGTAAGTTGAATTCTGGCAATGTGATAATACTTAGTCATAGATGCGATTTTCTCAATCACATCTTCCTACGCATGTCCTCTTTCAATTTTTTTAAGAAAAGCATTAAATTTGAGTGGACAGGAGGAAACGTCCGCTACGGTGAGGTGGGTCTCCTCAAGGTCTTCCGAGCCTAAAAGCATCGAATTCAGGGTCTCCTTACATTAAAGCCGAGGAGGAGGTGAATCTATAGGGATCCAGAGGCGTCCTGTTGTTAAATGTTATAAGCTTTTTTTACTGATCTATAGTTTCAAACAGAGACATCCCCAAACATTTTTAAAGTTCACGATGATGAAGATTTTACATTGCCTCCTGAGAGGAGACATTATGAAAGAAAAAGGCCATCATAACTTGATGGTAATATTTTCCTGGGCTTTTCGGTGGCGGTGATTGCTTTAATTTATGATTTTTGTCAATGGATATAAAATGTACCATTAAGGGCCTAATGGGTTGGTTGACTTACCAAGAATGAAAAACAGAGTTGTAACTCCGTGCTGTATTTATGTAGGCAGTAAAAACTAAACTTAGAATTTTCTGACGCCATCCCTGCTGAGATCCTGAAACAGCTTGAGCAGCCTAACAGACTCGATTACAAGCACACAATTTAAAATGGCAGCACTAAGAACTATGCGGTCCTTTGCTTACTATCATAAATAGCAGCACTAAGAACTATGCGGTCCTTTGCTGACTATCATAAATAACAGATAATAATGTTATTAGTATCAGTCTACACTTTTACACAATGAGGTAATTATGAACATTTCATAAATCACAAGTCGGAAAATACCTCGAACCTAGACAGAGAAACTGCCGTCCGTCTATCCGGGAAAAAATACGGCCTACGACCTTTGGGACAGACCTTATATGTGCGTGCATGTACGTGCGTGTGCTTGCGTGCTTGTGTATGTGTATATTCTTGTACATACATAACAACACGAAAACGCGCCATATGGCGAACATATACTCATTCACATGGAAATAGATGTAAGGAAAAGGGATAGGAACACACATAAAAGACGAACATAAAAGAAGTGGGAAAGGCGGAATCGAGCAGATCACAAGTGCAAAAATATTTCCTTGACCGGGACTTGAACCACGGATCTTTGGACTTGCTGGGCCTCTGTGTATGTTTGTGTATGTGTATATATATTCAAAAAAAATATTGTATTAGTTCTCTTCCTTGAAAAGAGATCTGGTGTAATGATATAGCCCGCCTCGAATTTATCTGCAAAATGAAAACGATATTATTAATCAATAACTTTGCCACATAAAAGTATTGAAGTAACAGCCACAGCACTAATTTCTCCATCTTTGTTTAAAATTTCCACGGACATAACAATTTACGTGAAGAATGAGGCTGGTGCCAGAGACAGAGCTCCTATTACAAACAACATACAAGTTTGGAATAGTTTAGAAGGGAAGGTTTTGTTCGACCAACTCTCGACTTCCATTACACAATCCATTACGCTTAGGCCACAACTATTCCACTTTGCCTAACTTTGCAAATGAAGCGGTCGTTAAACTTGAGAAACACGTTTATCCCACGGATTTCAATTCCAATGCAATTCAAATCTCTACCACAGCAAATGAAAGAGCTCGCATGCAAAAATTCCACTCCACAGTGAAATCTGTTCAATCAGTCTTTGCAAATTCTTTGATTTCAAAGGGTATGGGCCCTGTCTGAATGAGATTTATTTTTAAATTAATTTAATTATTTAATTAAATTAATTTAATTATTAATTTTTAAATTAAAATAATAACGAAGATGCGACTATTTTTACGAACTTTTAGCTACAGTACTGTCGGAGATATACATTTTTCCAAAGAGCGCGCCTAATTAATTAGCATATATTTCGGATATTGAACCTAAGAGATTGTTTCAATTGGCCAACTCTCCGGTACAATTAATTGTGTAATTAATCTAATCCGAGGGGCGGATAGAGGATTTTTGCAGGCGGTCGCGACCCTGCGGTGCTACACCCTATGGGTATATTTGTTGAATACAAATCGTGCATCATACACTTATGCTTTCCGCTAAACCCCTTTGGTATTTTCCTTTTGAATTTGAAAAATGTTTATGCTGGGAAATATTGGGAAGTGAAAGATTGGTTAATTCATTATTTCAACACAATACTCTCCCATGGATTACAACATAAACGTGATACATGGGTTTGCGCGTTCCGAAAACCCCTATGAGTTGTACTGGCAGGGGCAATGAAACTTGCTCCTGGTAGGGTCACCCATGCAGACAGGTCAAAGGGTAGGAGCCAGAGGAAAGGTGGTCGAAAAGTAGAAATTTAATGAACCTGAAGATAGAAATGAGGTGAAATAAACAATAGCAAGTCCACGCGATACCAATACGTAATAACAGTCGGTTTAAAACTTAACACGAATGAATTCGACTTATTTTCAAAAAACATTATCTTACCGATTGCGTTAATTATTTTCTGGGACATTAAGAAAAATTTTCTCTCTTCGGCTTCTAGGAAAATATAAAATATTTTTCCTTTCCTTGCTACAGAAGGAAGCGGAAATCTCATGCAACCCCTTTTTATTTATTCCCATTATTAAAAACCTAATTGTTCAGTAGACAGACACATTATGGTTTCTGTTTTAAACTCTAACGATCTAAAAGTATTCTTATCAGGTATCACAACGCTTGAATGGCTTGAAAGTAAGCTCGAAACAGTTCAGGCCCTTTATCAATCCTGGAAGACAGCCACACTAAAAGAATATGTTTTACAAATAGTGTTTCGAAGTCTCCCCGAGTTTGACTATTTCACCTCTACCAATACGGGAACTCCTCTTCATTCTATTGACACAAGTGAATCGACACAAGGAACACAATGGTCATTACCCTGGAAAGTTACCGATACTAGGTAGGTCCACTGTATTACGCCACCCAAAAAAGATTACAAATAGCTGTGGGCATCTAAAACTTTTCTTCCTGGCCTAAACTCCGCTTGTACTACAATGGCATAATCTTTTGGCTCTTCATGCTTCCTTCGCCCCAACACTGTCCAAAACAGCTTTCTTACCCCGCTAAGTCTACATACATTACTCATTTTACCACAGCCTTCAACATCCGACGATCTCCGATGACCGTTTTTTTCCAATTTATCCATCAGCTTTCTGTAATCCTTTACAATAGCTAACACTATTAAGTATGCCATCCAATCTGTCGAGCCGATTTCCCACAGTCAAGTCCGTACTTCTCTCAAAACTTCCAAACTAATCTTATCCTCTCTCACAAGCACCAAGTTTCTGAACGTTCCTTATCTAAGCATTAATCAATATTCCCTTATTACCAAGAACACTGCTCTTAAAATTACCAAGAACACTGCTCTCTTCTTTTACTGGATTTTATTTTGATCTTATTTTACTGAGTTATTTCTATAAATCCATTAAACAAAAACCTTTTGACCCACCAAGCATTATTAAGTTACTCAGGTCGAAAGTTAAATCACCACCGATTGTAAAAAAAACAATACTTTAAATAAGAGAACCTTTGAATAATTGAAATATTGTCAACTTAATAACTCCACTTTCGTTTTTTGTTTGTTTTTCAATGGATTCGTTCTACCACCCTCATCACTCGCCGATGAAATGGCACTCAAACAAACTCAAAATACGAGAATTTCAGGGTAACGCAATAGGACTAGCCGTGGTCTGCAAATCTCTTAAAACTGTGAGTTTCTTCAGTCAAATAAGGCAGCGTGTAACGAAAGTAGAATGGATGTCCAAACGCGTCCTTTGGAAACTAAATTAAAGATATTACATATGCATCGACAACAGTATGTTGCATTCGGGCGTGGGAGTTATCCTGAATATTTTCATTACGTCTTCCTAATAATCATCATTCAGAGAAATCTTCCTTGCCTTCATTCTCACTCATTGTGAAATTTTTTCACATGATAAATTACTTCAACAGATGGTTAACGTTCTGCAGTTAGTGGAACATATCAGTCGAACTAGGACTGCTCAAAATCCCACGATCAATGGCTTTCATTTTTCAAATTTTGGTGACAAATATTGTTTCACGGGATTTGTACATTTTATTGAAACTATTTAATTTGTTCGCTAATACATATTCTCTCCGCAAATAATATATCCCTCAGAATGATCCTTTGGTCATATGCTATGCGAGACGTGCAGACATTTGTTAAGAATCAAGAATTGCAAGTCATTTTAAGAGGACATCACATTGATTCTGGCTTCAGCGTTTACCTTCCAGGATATGAAGACGACGCGAAACGGCGCGGCGGGCCAGCTGGGTCCAGGTCGGAGTGCTTAACCATTCGCCATAATTCATCGGAAAAATGGAAAAGCATACCTAAGGCCTACTTAGCGAAAGTTTCCACGCGCGATTCCTTGTATAATAAAATAAAATCATCCACTGCCTTTTAACAATTTTCTCTCTCAAAAATACAGATGTGGGTTTATGATATTGCGTATTGACACCTTGGGTATAATGGTACAAATGGTCTTTAAAATAGACAATATATATGCTGTTAACTGTTAGAAAGGGAACCGGAATGGCTTTAAAAAATTTTCCCCTATTAGAAATTCGTGAAACACGAAGGCATTTCACTGTGGGCGTCAGATATTGAAGGGAAGGCAGAGAGTAATTAGTAGACGTAATTCACACTTGAGTGTGACCAATAGCAAGAGTATGATTAAGATAATGAACTTTCCGGAATGAGTAACCTTATATACATGCGTAAAGAACTAACGGAAATGTTAACATGAAAGAAAAGGCGCAATGTGAGTTAACATACATAGAGACTAAAAATTAAAAGACCGTGATTTACGTTTGACATTTTTTGACCGGATTTCGTTGGTTATTTTCCATAAGTGAATGATTTTCCAATAACTTTGACTTTACATCTACATAAAATTCATCAATGATACGAAAATAGACAATCTAATGACTTCATAGATAAATGAATTCTCTTCAACAAGTTGAACAATCAGGGCGACCGAGAGGGGAAGTTCCTTTTTCAGGGTACGGCGTGGAAATATATAGAGTTTTACGACACGTTTTCAAGGCAGTATTAATTTATTGAATTTATTATTGACATTAACATTTGGTAGTCTACCGTTTGAAGTGAGTTTTTGGATGGACACAGAGTGTACACTCCTACAATTCCTAGCCAACAGAGAAAAACCAGACACAAAACATTACACTAAACTGCTTTTCTATTATGCATACATTCTATTTCACTTCATTCAATCCAACATCCCTATCCTTATCCTACTCCTACCTCGCTTGCCTAACCTCCTCCTCTCTATTACAGTCTTCAGTATTTCATCACCAATCCAAATATTCTGTACACATCTTTCTCGCCTAATTTGGATTTCTCCCAACAATCCCCTCTCCCCCCCCTCCACACCTAATACTTCTTTATTTGATTTCCTTTCCGACAATTTTACCTTTTCCATCCTTCTACAGAACCTCATTTCAAAATAATTTAATCTACACCTATCATCTTGCTTCATAGACCAAGTTTCCCACCCATACAAAAGCACCCTCCTTTCCAAATTTTTTACTGGTAATTTTTTATCAATGTCACTGTCATCATTTCCCTCCTATGGAAAGCTTCTTTGCCTAATACAGTTCATCTTAGATCCCCACTACTGCGACCATCTTGGTCCACCGCATTTCCAAACGTGAACTGTTCCACCAGTGTTTTTGACCTTCTATTATAGCATACAACACGGCTTTAATATTTCTTAATTTTCTTCCTTTGTTTCACTTAGATGGATTCCCATACCTATCACACTGATTTTCTTATGTACCCAACAACAACTGCAACCCATCGGCTGACTGCCTAACTAAAGATTGGTAATTGGCAAACCTAACTGATTTCATGAATTCCCCAATGACTTTAATTCCTATCACCGGTTTTTCACATACTATTTTTACCATTTACACTACATATAAGTTCAAAAGCAAGTGTAATAATGGACATCCTTGTCTTGCCCCTCTTTCTGAACACCCCAACCCACTTCTATGCATCTGAGCAACATTCACTATATACATCTTGACAAACATATAAGCTATGAATAATTCCCCTCCAATCTACTCCTACATTCTGTAAAAAAACCATAAACACAGTAATCAACCCGAAGGTCGGTTTGGTAGGTGGTGGTAGAGCCCACCCATGTACCAAGCCCGACGGCGTGTGAATATTCACACATCAGGGTAGGGGGGCCAGTTCCTTTCCCTGTGCCGGTTATGGTTTCCCAGGAAGATGTGGTGCCCGAAAAATCAACTAGCTTGGGTGGAGCTGCAGGTGCCCAGAGTGCCTTGCCCGGGAATCAAACCCGGGACCCTCCGGTCAATTGTCCAATGCTCTACCCACTAGACCACTGGGACCCACACATTCTGTAATACATCATTTATTCTAACCAATTTACACCATCAAATGCCTTCTCAAAATCTTTGACGGATACATCCTGATTGCATTCTATGTTCCTCTCCATTGGTGATCTCATTACTGCTACGGCACCATAGATACCTCTCTCCTTTCTGAACCTAATTGGATCATTCCTTAATCTACCTAATAAACTAATCGTTTGCCCTTATATCTTATCAATAATCTAAAGTACACTTTTATATGCATGTGAAATCAAACTTATTGTTCTATAGACCTCATGTATGGCTGCCTTTCCATCTTTTTTAAGGGAACTAACACTGATCTGATGTAATCATCAGGAAAAATTCCTCCCTCATCAATGCTACATAAATAGGTATTTTTTAAATTTTTTTAACATATTGGTATACACGTAGTAGTTACCACATTTGCTGTTACCAAGGGGAAATAATATTTATAAATAATTCAAGCATACATCATCAAGTAACAACAAGTCATTTCAAGAATTTATTTTGATTTATGGTCTAGTAATATTAATTTAAGTTACTTTCCATTATTTTATTACTAATAGTCAGAATTGCCAGAATCAGCAGGGTTATACAGAATTTTTTCCTAACTCTAATAACTAATTAATTTTGAAAGAATTTGAATATTACTTCTGCTTATCATTACCATTTTCAGTGCATTTCTTTAGTATTCTCTATTGGTCGGCTAATAAACATTTCAGTGAGAATTCTCATCATGAGTTAAAAATCTGAGCACATTTAAGTATGTAGCATGTTAATAACAATTTATAAAACAAAAACCAAATCATTATTAGTTTGAATATCATCCAATATTACATGTATACAGTGTAATCACTTCAAAACATATGATTCTGAGACATCAGCTAATTGAGAGGCAGAAAGTGGATGCTGCAATAAAAATTCAATTTTTTTTGCAGTTGATGTTTTTAGATATTATACGGTATATTGTATGTGATGTACTATGATAACTGTTTGATCTGATAAGTGTGTGACTACGCACACTGCATACTCCTCACTACCTCCTAACCTGACTTAATTACAGTAGACACCCTATTATCTGAGCTTACTTTGATCACCAAACACTTTATCCTATATTGGTTCCTTCAGAGGCCAAATCACAAAAATGTATGACATTTGTAAGACACACTTGCTTCCTAAGTCACACAAAATTGCTATGTTTGTAAACACCTTGAAGAGAAAAATGTGATGTGTCCTCTCTTAAGCCAGCTCAATAGGCAGATCAGCATTAAATAGATGCACATTTTGCCAATTGCAAGACCTTGAGTTCTTTAAGTTATCATAAGTATCATTATCATAGTTGGTCAGTTCAAAGCCTGCAAGTATCCACCTCTCCGTCTTCACTCTGTGAGGTATCTCATAGATTATGAACGCTTGTTATGATACCAAGATTTATTATTATGATAATAACACAGTTATGCTTTTATTTCTAACACAAAAATTGATAGGGCCAAGTAAATCACTCTGTATTATATTAAAATAAAATAGTGTTGCATGTTATTATATCAAGAAGATAACAAATTTCAATAAATATTTCTCTACTCAATTTACAGGAGCATTAGTAGCTAAGTGGATAAAGCAATTGGCTGCTGAACAGAGTTCTCAGATTCAAATCCTGGGCAATACCTTCGGGCAATCCTTTTGCAAAATCTAACTGGTATGATTGAAGTGTAGATAGAAACTTTGAGGAAAACCAAATGGTTGCATAGGGAAATGAAACTGCCTTAATAGCCTGAATGCATGAATGTCATATGTCATGGGGCTTCATTTGGGGTGAACTATATCTTCATTTATCAAAATCAACCAATGGGTTGACTACTGGAATGACGATTCAATTTGAAACCCTGAAATCATACGTTAAGTTTGTTTATTCAGTCCATATGGCTCCAAATTGGGCAGACAATGAACAATTTACTGTTCCTGTAAATAATTGCTAGCACCTCACCAATTGGTCTCCTGCCGAAACTGAAAAACTACTTCTTTTCAATTAGGAAGTGGTTACCATTAGTTCACATTTGAAGCTAAAGGATGAAACAGACTTCCTCATTACGTAAATGTTATTATGGACCAAACTGAATGAAATTCAGGATACCTCAGTTAAAATCTGTGCCATTAAATAAACAAGTTTATTAAGTATCTCAGCACAGAAAAACTTCACCACCTGTTTTCATGAACAGTGAACTATCCAGCACACTTTAATTGTTTTATTTTACAGAACTACTGTCACTAAGGCTGAATGAATAGACTAAATCAAAGCACCAATATTTTCACAGAATCTTGTTCATTGTGTCATATCCATATGATGAAACGCACACACCATAATATCTAAAAATCGCATGGCACAAAAGAACTTTTTCAACATGTTGGTTACTAGCACAATAAGCAACAGTAATACACCAACCAGTTAACCTATGATCACAAATTTGAAAGTTGCCTGGAGTACTTCTCCTTGATCTAAAATTTACAGTCCGAAAGGGCCTTAATTAAAACATTGAAAACAAAATAAATGCTTCATAATTCCACAATTACTGTTTACCGCTTTGTTTGGAATGTTTGTTTCTTAATGTGGGTTGCCACTCAAAACTTTTTCGGCAGTTTTTTATTTATGAATCAAAACAATATATCAATTATAAGTTATCCACAAAAATGTCTTAATTCTGTTGAAAAGGTCTTGGAAAAGAGAATGAAAGAAGATTGACAGTTTTTCCAATGTTACGGCAATCCACAAAAAAGGAAAATAATAGGCAGGTGCAAGCAATTCAAACACACAAAAAGAATAGTACAGCATACTGCTTGCCTAATACTCACTCATTTCCATCTTATTATAACATTAAATGTATTCCTTCGTATTCACTAAACAAAACACATTACTTCCGTTTCAGAAATGTCCAAAATTTGTCTGACAACATACATACAGAAAGAAAATATAGCAACTGTCCAACTATAATTTTTCTGTCATTTTATATTGCAAAAGTCGTTGCAAATAGGTCATGAAAATATTTAAAACGTAGTCATTATTATTTCTTAAAGGCATACCTATGCACACAAAAACTACTGGCACACTTACCTTCAATGCCTCCACCTCAGATGTCAATTTCAAATTACTTGATGCGAGTTGGGAAGATAATTTGGTACCAAGGTTATTTTCACCCTGTTGAAAATAGAATACATGGATTATTATTAGTCGTTTCATTTTTTTACATTTGTCCAATGCAAATTATATGCACGGGATAGTATTTCTTCACCACCCAAATTATAATTATTATGGATAAATACTTCACCATTCTAAATTTATTTCAAAATAAAACATGAGTTTCGACCAATTAACCAAACTAAGAAATAAAACGATCACGGATAAATTATCATAATGCCATATCTAAGTGAACGTTATGATATCTCTCTTTCCCTGGAAATTAAATCTACCAGTAAAGAAGTGGTGCAAATTTTTCCCCTTTGAACGTGATAGAGCGCTTTGACGTCCCATACCGGTTGATGCTACAGAACTTTCACTTAATACTGGAGAAAAAAACCTTATGGCGCTGAAATTAATTCATTGTGGCTAAGAACGATCGCCTTCAAGTGGTCTCAAGATAAACACAAGTGTCAAGTAATTGTCATTTATAAAATCATGTTTGAAAGGCATCGGAGTGAACCACCAAAACTAAATGTTTAAGATGTGACTATCATGATACGCTCAAATAGGGAAACTTCCCGTTGTAAACGGGAGCTATTTGATTTAACAAATCTGATAACGGGTATTTAATAAACGCATTCCAATGTGGAGAGCCCTTTTGACAGCGCCAACATCCTTAACAAGTCACTATGTCTGTATGTAAAATAGTAAACGAAAGACATTCGCGTTCAGGAAAATGATTCTGGTTGCCAATGGAACTTGGTGTATGATTGCAAGTCAAATTACAGGACTTCTCATTTCCTACACTATACTTATGAAATCTAGGCTTTCCGTTTCAATTTCATAGCATTTTACAACAAAAATCAAGTTCACATTCATATAAAAAATATTCTATAACAAATTCAAACATCCCGGTCGAGGACCAAAACGACCACAAAACATCATAGAAAGACGCGTGAAATGTTACAATTCCACATGAATTTGTATCTAAAATCAATTTCCAAACTTAAAAGTTATTTCTGGGGTTTGATCCACCATTTCTTCATGCGACAATGTATATTAAAATGTAATATAAATACCGTCACCCGTACCGTGACGGCATTATCTGCATGAACTTACCTCAAACGCTAAGTTTGAAAACATCTTCAGTATGTACGCGCAAAAATTTTTCGTGAACAAAAACCCAATGTATATAACATGCTTCTTCAAAATGACAATTTCAAAAAGCTTGTGTATATGTTCAAATCAAATGCGATAACATATCACACGTTTGACGCCCCCTGATAACAAATCTGACAACCTCTACTGCATTGCCATCTGGTGAACTATCTGTAAAACAAGTAATAAAAGCAAAACAAATTATATTGAAAAAACAAGTACCGCGAATTTAAATTACCATTTGTGTCGAAATGATATCAACTCTGCATTTTCAATGGTGTTAATTAACTGTTGTCTTTTGCGGCCCTAATTCAAGGAAAAATAATATTTTAAAATATACTATACACATTAAAATAGCCTGATTGGCAATATAACGCCCTAGCCACCATAAAATCACCATCAAATTTTAAATTTGTACATATTAAATGTATAACTTTCTCGGTCTTTTCATATTTTGATCATTCCACATATTTTTCCATATATTAATATGCCACATTGTGTAACATACACTTCTGATTATTAAGAGTAGTGTAACAGTCAATATAGTTCTGGATTGGCCTAAGGCCCGAACTACTGCTACACTTCAAACCTCCGCCTGAAGCCACACTGAATACCATAGCCTACATTGAAATAATTATTCATTCCATCCAATATTCACAAGGAAGTAAATGTTTGCATATGAGCAAACAATCGAGTGCCTCTGTTCGAGTCCCAGACAAGCCTCTCTAGGTACCTGCGGCTCTACCCAAGCTTGGTGATTTTTCAGGTACCACCAGGTCTTCCTGGGAAACCACAGCAGACACAGGGAAAGGAACTTGCCCCCCCACCCTGATGTATGACTATTCACACACCGTCAGGCTTAGTACTGGGTGAACTCTGTCATCACCTACTAAACCAACCTTCGGGTTGATTACTGTGTTTTTGGTTTTATGGTAATGTATATTCAATGTATGCATACAATACATATTTGGATTTCTTATGATACAGGCCTTTCATATCCATATAAAACGAAAGGTAAGAATTCACCTATGCCATTACTAGAATTCATATTAAATTTCCTTTAGCCGAAAGAAGTTCATGTTGTTCATCTTTCAGGGAACTTGGATCGGAGCTAAAAATCATTCAGAAAAGATATTTGTTTCATGTTAAAAACTCATTAAATAATCATATATTCACAAAATGATTTTTAATACAAAACAATGAAATATGAAGTATCTACATCCATTTAAGGAGATACTTGCTGGGAAACAAACCAAAAATGTTAATTCTATATTTATGCCATTATTCAATGTCAAAATTTATATTCATATAAAAAAATAAAAATACATGTATGCACACACACACACACACACATATATATATATATATATATATATATATATATATATATATATATATATATATATATATATATATATATATATATATATATGAATGAATGTATGTAAGTATATATATATATATCGATGATGCAGAAGTACTCACGAGAGCAATATAACTTTTAGACGGCACAATAGAACACAGAATAAAACAGATAACACGTAAAAGGACACTCATACTGTAGATGATTTAAGCTTTCGGCTTACTCCGAGGCCTTCTTCAGGTCAGACTGAGAGGTTTTGAGGGAAGAGTGCCTGGGGAGGGGAGGGGGGGGGCGGAAGGTTTAGGGACTGTTGGGAAAGATATGGCCTGTCAAAAAAATCGATATTCCCCATGAATTTTTTTTTAATAACTCCGAAACGGATAGAGATATAATAGTGAAATTTTGAATGTATAATGACCTTAATCCGATCTTGGAAAAAAACCAAAAAAAACATTCCCAACAGTCCCTAAACCTTCCGTCCCCCCTCCCCTCCCCAGGCACTCTTCCCTCAAAACCTCTCAGTCTGACCTGAAGAAGGCCTCAGAGTAGGCCGAAAGCTTAAATCATCTACAGTGTGTCCTTTTACGTGTTATCTGTTTTATTCTGTGTTCTATATATATATATATATATATATATATATATATATATATACACACACACACATACAAAAAATATATATATTTATATATTTTTTTTTTCACACGCACACACACAGAGGATTTTAGTCACATAGGATAATATTTTAAAACAAAAATGGAAATTTTTGTCAGGTGCCTTGCCTGAAATCTGTACCGGATTTATTACAATATACATTTCAATCTATAGGTATTCAAGCTATTTTCCTTCCTAATGAACTACAATCGTGATATAATAGAATGGCTTGTACATTCTGATTACCTTTAAAACTGTATTGGTGGGAGCAGTGAAACTTGCTCCTGGTAGGGTCACCAGATAGATTGAAGGGTAGAAGGCAACTGTTCCTAAGTAAGGTGGCTGCCAAGTCACCAGCTGTTAGTGGGGCAACCATTTGAGTGAGTGTCACATTAAAAACACTATTAAGGAAGGCAATGGGAAACCACATCAATTGAATATTCCATGCTACTATGATGGACATAGATCAGAACATGAGTCCTAAAACTATTGGATTCAGCCCACTAGTTGGTTGCCATCACCAGAAACCCTGTAGTAGTATTTAGAGGAGGCGATGGATAGCTAAGGTCATTTGCGCCATTAGGGATGGACAGGAAAGGATGAAGGGTGGAGAGAAACCTAGCATCAGCATTAGCCTACTCTTAATGAAAGGCGCCAAGGGGTCCACAACTTAATGTCCCATCCGATGGACGGCGTACTCACTTAGAGTGTCCTCCACAAAGCACCCACAGGGGTGCAGGGATGTAGGCATTGAGAGACCACTGAAAACAATATTCAACACCACTGGGATTTGAACCCAGACCCTCTGGATGGGAAGCCAGTACAATAGACACTGCACCATCTTGATCCCCCCCAAGAACCCTGGCAAAGTCAAATTGATAAAAGCAGCACAGAAAAGGACTGATCAGTTAGAATAGGGATTTAGAATGTTAGCACAATGTTGAGGAAAAGGAATTTAGAAAATATAAAGCAGGAGATGGAGAGAGTACATATTGGTATTTCTGGGCTGTGCCATGTCATTTTGAAGGATAGTGGGGATTATAGGAAAATTATTTGAAGAAGTAAAAGCTGAGCCAACAAACTTAGCATTGCTCAGTTATAGATGCCGACAAGAAAGCATAGGGAGAAAGAAGGCGACAGTATACATGATCAATTATAGGAAATAATTGCAGGTGTTCCAAGAAGGAAACATTTTATAGTGATAGAGAATTCGAATGTGACAGTGGGCATTAGGAGAGATGATAAAAAGGTATGTGACTGCAATTTAGGAATAAGAAACTACCACAGGGAGAAAGCAGCAGAGTACTGCAAGGGACAGAATTTAGTCATAACAAACTTTGTTTAAACAACATAATAGCCATAGGTATTCATAGAAAATTCCTTGAGTCAGAGAGATATTAGTTATATTAAATTATAGTTAGGCACAGAGTAGGAACAGTATGATCAATTCATACAACTTTATGGTGGCATATGTTGATTCAGATTATAATTTAGTAGTAATGAAGTGTAAAGTCAGATTCAAGAGGATATAACAGGGACGATGGATTAGTAAATGAAGTGTAGCAGATATAAATGGAACAAAAAGGAATGAGTGCCGGGTGGAAATACAGAAAATTATGAGTGACAGAGATGGGAACATTTCATGAAGGATGGGAACATATCAAATAAGGATGTCATGCCATGAACATACCTATTAGAACAGCTAATAGAAAAAGAATAAGGAAATCATGGATTACATATGAGACGTTTACGAGGATAGATGAGAGAAGTAAATGGAAGAATGTGATCACACAATTAAAAAGAAGGAATTACAAAGAGATCAAATAATAAACTGAGGTGAGAAACTATTAGGACGAAAGAAGCCATGAAAGATGCAGTGCAACGCTATGGAGAGGTTACAAGGAATGGGGTAAATAGGTGCTCTGTACAGAAAGGTGAAAGAACCATCAAGACATAATAAGTGAAAAAGTGCATACGATTAGTGATACAGCAGGAAAATTAATTGAACCAGGGAGGATTCAAGAGAGAAATGCATTGAGTAATCTAAAGACATTAGATAAAGTTTAAATATAGATAGAGAAATTTACGTATATGGGGATAGGCATACTTGACAACAACATACCACAGAAGGGGCAGTAAGGCAATTAAATAAGGCCATGAGGGTAGATAACATTCCCACAGAACTACTTAAGGGTTTAGGAAGCATTAAAGGAAATTTTTTTATGAGTCAATTAACAGCATTATTAAGGGAGATTTTGCAAGATGTTAGTTTCCGTTCCAAAAAAGGAAAAGGCAGCCATGGGCACAGACTAGAGAACAATTCCTTTGATTTCAGAGTCAACTACTTATGTACTACAGAGTCAAGTACTTAGGGTCATCAACAAGAGAATGGAGAAGAGGGCAAATATTTACTTAGGAGATGATCAGTTCTGGTTCAGAAAGGGGACGGGCAAGGATGAATAAATGATTTTCTATGATTACCTGTAAATTAACGCCAGATTAGTACTACAAAAGTAACAATTTAAGCACTTGATGGTTATGTGCCAAGGTCATTTTGCAGATAAATGCTTAAGCACATGTGTACATAACACGTTGTTCAACCAGAATTAGGAGAGGAATTAGAAGAACCTGAACTACAATCACAGAAAAGGTATTGTATATGGAATTTGAAAAAGGAATTGTATGCTCCCCCACAATACTTACCCATGAGCTGCTGTCAAATTAATGTTTATCAGCTTTCAACAAATAACTACCATCATTAATAGTAGTCTACCAGCTTCAAGTCTCAGACACTACACACTGCTGTACTTCTAAGCCCTAACACAAGACAAACTATTCTTGAACAACATATTACACATTATCATAACTTGTAATTTAGCTCTACATCCATTCTATTTCCCTTAAATGCATACTATAATACCTATTCTTCAAAATCTTGCTTTCCCAACATTCTTCCCTATTTCAATCTTTGGCATCCATTACCACTTAGAATCTACTATTTAGATTTGTCCAGTTTTCCTATTTATTCAGAACACCTCCCTTCCCCTGCTAGCCTAGCATTTATTATTTGGTTTTCCTTTGCCCATCTAGTTTCCATCATTCTCTACCCCACGTCCTCAAAAGCCTCCATTATCTGCTTACCCTTTTGTCCAAACAACAAAATTTCAGAGTCATACAAAACAACATTTGACATTAAGTTTTCAGTAACTAAGTCTTTATCGCTTTTAACAAACCCAACGGTATTAGGGTTAACCGTGTGAAATTTATCCATGATAGAAAGGAGACAAACTATGCAAATTTCACTTGAATAGAGATTTATTCACGACCTGAAGATGACATTAAGTGTTTGAAACCCGGGTCGTGAACAAATCTTTATCGCTTTTATTAAAGTAACCATCATTAATTTTCTCCTCCCCTTAATATGTTGTTTCTTTACATATTACAATTTTCCTTTCAATATCCTTACTACTCTGCAAATCTCCTAGAATACTGTACCAGCAGTTCCACTTAAATAGGTTAACTATCACCAGTTCTAGTTGATTTCTCCCTAATATAATGATAATCTTACCCTCCCTACTCCTTGAAAACACTCTTTTAATTTTTTTTACAATTGACTCTCATCCCATATCACACTAATTTATTAATTTGCTATGTTATATTTGCAATCTTTGGGTTGGTAGACTAACTAAAGCTTTAATATCCAGATCCAATTTGGAGAGTTCCCCATATTTAGATAAAGCTTTTATTTAAAAAAAGCACAAGGTTCTAGATCTTCTTTTTGTAATGAAAAATATATTTTTCTACATAAAATTACTGCTTGATATCCATTAAGTATGAACTCACTTATGCTTATACAGGGTTAAGAAAATTAAAACAGTATGGTTTTTGTAAAGTTTTTATGACATCTCACAGTTCCATCGTATGCAAGGAAATCAATGCATAATAAATATTTTCCAAGGGTTAAATCTGGAGCATGTGGATTGAAGAAAAAGCATTATCCAAGATGCTGTCGTTTTAAACTATATAACAATCTGTACACTCAGAAACACATTACTAGATCACATTAGTTTCCATAGTCTTTTAAAACCTCCTTCCTTTCCCTTGATTCCTGTTCTCCACAATTCATTTCCACCACAACCACAGCTTCATCCACAGTCCATATGAAGCATTAAGGTACCACCTGAATGCAAATACAAACATGCTACTATTGTGAATCAGCAGCAATTACAAGATACCCTTTATAAATGGCTTAGAAATAGTTTCCATGGTCAGGCACTTCTGAAGATGAGTCATGTTGGCATTAACGAAGGAGTATTACAAAAATAATTTCAGGATAACCATACCAACCAAAATCCATTGTTAAGTCATGGTCTATTGAATTAGGTACTCTATTGCAAGATGCATGCACATTGCAATAGATATAAATTTGACATCTATATGTCAAATTATAAAGCTAAGCATAAATGTGATTAATGCATATATAAAACTGTGCAATTCTGAGAGTATAAAACTCTCAAGTAATACAACCACAGAATATCTGGATTCACAGTATCATGTTTACCAGGGTGAAAATTCAAACAATTTTCTACATCCAATTTCATTACATGAAAGCTCAGTTATTTATTCCTCCACAAGAACATGATTAAAATGAGCATTAATTCTCCTGAAACCAGTTTGAAATCAAGATCGAAACAAAAAAAAGTATCATTTTGAATACAGTCACACTGAGCACACAACCAAACCACACAGAAAATCAAAAAAATTTGTTACTGTAAAAAATTAATGCATTTGAAAGAGTTATAGGCAAGGAGGCAATTAGAAATGAGAACTTAATAACAATAGACACAAGTTCACGAAGAAGAAAATTGCCCGCCGCTCATTAGTTACACATTTTAACAAATGGTAAACAGTATATGAAAGTGAAGGCAAAAATTGGTAAAACTGCAGCAAATGAAACATGCACTGTAGTTATTGCATTTACGTCCATCACAAATTCCATCAGTGCAACAAAATAGTCACTATGGACAGTCCCAACTTCACCAGTCAAAAATACATCAGAAGTTCATGAAACCATTTCAGACATTCTTCATGGTACTCCTGTGTAATAAAAATTTTCACTCTTGTCCAGGACACTTGTGATCAACAATAGCATTCTTAAAATAATGAGACAAGTTGAACATCACAGATCTTTCAAAAGTGCAGATTTAGCACTTTTGAGCTTATCCAACCTTCTCTGCAGATGCGTGTTTGATGTTTCAAGCTCCTCTAGCCTTGTCTGAGCTTCGCGTAGCTGTAAAAAGGAATATATATTCAGTTTAAAGAAAACCATACACAACTGAGAATGGCGACAGTGAAATTACATACGAAAAGACTGTCCAATTTTGATATAATTTGATTCAAATTTATCTTAAAAACATAATTTCTATGTCTTATAACAAACGATATCCTTTCAACAATTTCAAATAAAATAAAAATCCATTTTCAAAAAGAAAAAAAGGATATATTCTTTATAATTCGAAATTCAAAATTATATGTATAAAATTTGAAGTACTAAGCAGCCAACATAAATTATCACCTGCAACCCTTCCCTCTCTTCCCATCACATTAAAAATTCCACACACAAAATATCTAAATCTTATAAGAGTCTTGACTGCAGGTTCATTGCCATCTTTATGATGAAATATATCAATTTGAATTCATTCAGTGAACATCAGTCATTGATAGGCAAAGGGTTTTGAAGAGCTTTTTCACAGCCTCCACATGTCAAACATCATGCATTGAGAATGAAAATTTGCACACACAAATGATTATGAGGCAAACAATACGTTAAAAAAGGTAAAAAAGGTAATTTTATAGATTATAATTTTTATTGGAATCAATACACGCAGTGAAAAACTAGTTAACTAGCACCATATATTTTATGTCAAATGTTGACAGTAGGATACTGCAGTGCCTCCAATGTTAGAGAAAGATTTTTGTTTGAATTGGATAATTCGTTTGCTACCATTTCAAAATGACTGAATAATATTAAAATTTCATTAAGGTGCTTTTGTAAGTTTTACACTTGAACTTTGATGCAAAAAACATATTACACAAATCTAAAGCTATATTAAAGTCTTTAAAATTAGCTATTAACTATACATTTCCTCGATTTTGGTTTTTTTTTTATAAAAGAATTCTTAACATCCTTCTGATAATATTCACCGATTCAGAATTGGGTAAACAATAAGAAAAATAACTATGGAATATTAACAGAGGCTAGAAAAAATATGCAGTGCCATTAAATTAATTACAACTGAAGGAAAATCACAAAAAATATGGGAAATGATATCCAAGTAATTGACTAAAATTAAATTTAATGACCTGAGCAGGCCAGCAAGCCAATGCTCTAACTTTAACATCGCAATCATGATGTTATCTTAAATGTATAGGTAAAATGATAGTGTTAACTACTTAAAATCATTCCCCTGGAAACAGAATTTTTATTTGACAGTAATTAAATTTACCTCCAACAACCAATGTAAATTTTCATCTTGCATGATTATTCCTGCATTTTTTTCCTAATTATATAGTTCACATAGCCCTTATTTTATCAAAACTATTCAATTTCACCTAATGCAGTTAGTTGACACTAATGGAGTTTAATTACAATTAGTTTAATTTACAATAAAAAACAATTGACGAAATCTAAATTATTGAGGCCTTTTTTCAAGAAGATTTATCAAGTTGGTCATTCATTATAAGGATACACATTCATGACTTTTCCATATTTCGTCCCGGCCCAATGTTTTGAATCTGATTAGGTTTTGTATATCATCTATTATTACTTAGTGAGCTATTAAGGCACCCAAAATCAGTAGGAACTATCATTTGGTTTTTGCCATTTGATATGCACATAGTATGGCCTATGAAAAACAAAATGATTTTGCAGCTAACATGAATGTCATTCTCATTGGCTATTTTAAATTTCCGTATCATATCCCAAAATTACACATCAATTTCCAGACTTTAAAAAAACTTTCAATTTTTTTCTAAATACTTTCGGAGAAAATGAGCATTTTCTAACTTTTTCTAGACTAAGTGGTGACCCATAAATATTCCTCGAATAGTGGTTTACATCCGGTGCAAATGTGTGCATACTTGAAAGGGACTTATAAAGAAAAATTAAAACTCTCCAAATTTTGTCTACAGATTATAATCACAATATGTGACATATTCATAAAAATTTAAGAGACATGCCAATAAAATTTAAGTTGGAACAAATTACCTAATATTTGACCAATTTAAAATTATATTCAAACTGAAACCTCGAAAGGTTAAAATTTATGCAATTTTTTAGGAATAAATTTATTCTTTAGTTAAAGGGTGTGGTGGGATACATTTTATTGATTGAAGTTGTTAAAATGAAAATATGTAAAATTGGAGAGAGGGCAAATCAAGGAACTTCAACATCTCTGGATTTGTGGGTCACACAAAATGCAGGGACCATATGTTGTGACTCCTTTGATGACCAAAGCTCATGCAGGATAGAAAGAGAACATCACAAAGCACCTCCCACAACAGTAGCCACAAAAACATGAACTCTTGGAAACCTGTTAAGTATTTTCCACAGCAAATGCCAAAGTCATTTCAAACAATCATTCAAACCCTGGCTTACTCATATATAAATAAACTCATTCGTTGAAGAAAACACACATTTCTGTTAAATTGGAAACTTACATACTCATGGTTCTGTATTGTTCACAGGTTTGGAATCCAGACTATGATTACCAGTCCGAGTGTCTGGTACGCAAATCCTAATGTAAAATTCCATTTCCACAGCAAATGGAGTAGACAATCAAAATGAAATCAATGATGTCAGATTTCAAGTGGTTATAAAAGTTAATTTCAATGTTCAAATGAATAATAAAACATGTACACATTTAAAAGGGATTAAAATGAAAATTTTCAAATGCTTTCTAATTATTACATAAACAGTGCTTATGTATCGTATAACACCTTTAAAAATTCTGATCTCTAGGACAAAGACATCCATAAAATAGATATCCTAGCATGGAAATATTTTTATCAAACCAAATATTTTGCATTTTGCATCAAGATTGGTCATAATATCAGAGTTGTAATCATAATTCTCCATTTAAGGTAATTAATTTATTCTATGTGATCTCTAGTATGGGACTACAGCATTACCACTGTAGATTTCTAAGAGAGATCTGTCTCACTTGGTAAATTATTAGAAATCCCAATATCTCTACCAAAAGTGACTTAATAATATTGCAAAGGGACCCCAATCAAGTGCTTACATACTGCATACTATGCAGTAGGAAAACATTAATATAAACACTATTTGCAATCTTATTCAGCTCTTAATCATTACATTTCTACAAGAATTTCTATATTACACAAAACTAATTACCTATAACTACCCATCACTACCAACACAGATATGTGATACTACATATAAACATGAATAATTAATAGTGGATATATATGCACCTATATTAACTAAATCTAACATAGAAATGTGTAATTGTTCTAATTGAAAAATTAGTCTAGTTTTTAGTTTCATGAGGCTCCATCTTTCACCAAAAGCTATTAATGCCTTTCCACAGGAATAGAGATAGTTATATACTAATTTTCATACTTTTTAGCTAAAATAGTACATATAATCCCCTTATATAAAAAATTGGCCCCAGGATATCATGCTATTTGTCAAAATACAAGGTTTGTACAAAAAGTATCATTAAAAAATTTTTTCTTGATACGAGAGTGAAGTGCTGAATTCAGACTGTCAGTTGAGTGTGTGCATGATCGCAGATATTATTGGCATGATAACATGATAGCGCACATCATTACCACTGAAAGTTTAGCAATACAAAAGATATGCGCTAAACTTGTCCTGAAGGTCTTAACGAACGACCAAGAGAAGAGTCAAGAGTTTGCTAGTGAAGACCTTCTGCAATGGCACCACAACAATTCCCCAACCCCTTTACAGTTTGAACTTGGCACCAGCAGACTATTTCCTATTCCCAAAAATGAAATCCTTCATCTAAGGACACCACCATGGGACGTCAAAGTGTCATCAAAGAAGTTTGCATAAGTGTTGCCATATGCTATAAAAACCTCCTTAAAAAGTTATTTCAAAGAAATTTGGTCCCACATTGTTATTTCAATGAGTTTGCTGTACATGTCAACCTACTTTAACAGACCTTACTTATGAATATTTACAACAACTTTAGTTGATTAATACCGATGGACACTTTTTTGCAAACTGGCAGCAGTTTCAAAAGTGATACAATTAAAGAGAAGCAATTCCTAGTCACTGATGGAACCAATGGATATTTTATCAGTACAAAAAATTACTTAATAAACCAAGTTATCTGCTTACGTCAATAACATCACTGCCTAAAATTACCTGAAATAATGTAGTGATTTGCTAAAAACACAAACCAGAGTTATATTACTTTCAACTCTTGAAATGCATTGTATTTTTTATAACTTAATTCCAAAATTATAATGTAAGTGTAACACTGTTACAGTATATCACTTATACCATTTTTAAGCAATGGACCAAGAAATTTGTTATTTTAAACCTGCCCAAATTGTGAAATTATATAAATGCAATAAATTACACTCCCCCTGCTCGAGTAACATTTCAGTGAGCCATTCAAATTAGAATAACGGCACACAAGGTCATGAAAAATGCAACATTATTTCATTTTAAGTTTTTTGTCAAACATTTCCACAATAGCACTTTGGAAATATATTTACAATTTTTTTTAAGCAGTAGAAATTCCATGATCCACATAAAAATAGACAAAATGAATTTGAAGTGTATTGACTCAATTAATGCTATAAAATAAATTCAGAAATGTATCTTTTACAATTTTGATGCACTTTCTCTTTCATTATAAATGTAAGAAATGTTACACAATATTGCACCCTCCTCATAAATAGCAAAAAATGACTTACTTAATCTTATTGCAATTTTGCTTAATGGGTTATCATAGACTAATGATATTAACCTTAAAAAGCAATCTTTCCCTCCTATGTGGCATTGCTGAGCAACACTGATAGGTGTTCATTATTGAGAACCTATATCAAAGATTAACTCTTTAATACCTCCATGGTATTATGAAATTTATAGCAAATGAATATGTCAAGGTAGATCAAAACCAAGCATAGATATTAAAGCTTGACAAGCGGAGCTAAGGTGTCAAATAAATATTGCCATTAATAAATATTTTCTTTTTGTGAGAGCAAAAAAAAATTTCACAAAAATAATTAGGGTGAGATAAGGGAGACGAGACCTAGGATCAAGTGCCAAATTATGTATTGAAGGTCAATTTGTTAACAATAGAGTTCAAGAAATATCATTCTTTTTTTACAAAAACCTTTCGGTTAAAGTTACTGAGGCCAAACAAATCATCTAAAATCAAACAAAATTGTACAGAAAATAATTGTTTTAAGGTAATAATAAGATTAGCTTCACCATATATTTCTATGGAAAAGATAAGCTACCTAATTAACATTTCTGTAAACAACAGAGCAATTCTATAAATACTAAAAAAGGTTTTGTGCAGAATTAAAAAAATTTTCTAATACTAATAATAGGCGATTCTCCCAATCAATCCTCTGTTTTCCACAATTTATACTATATTGAGGCAAAAGTACCTTACAAGTGATTTTTTTATCACTATGTTTATGTTTCATTCCTTGCCCCTTCATTTCCTTCACATTCAAATTTTCTAACATAAAACCCATAGAAAATGCAAAACTGTTACTACACCTTGGGTTAATAACATACAACAAGAATATACAAGCTATACCCTTACAGCAGCAAGGTATTGAATATATGTAGAAATACCATTTATTATATGAAAACGACCACTATTGTCCGTAATCAAATATATTTACTTTCCCAAACACCAATACCAAAAACCTAATCCTGCACACCGATAATGAAAACCAGGACGTATCTTTAGTTGGTAAGGACAATTTCAGACATTCTTGTAGGTTTCTCGGTGATAGAATTTTCCTTTATTTTAGAACTTCCTTCCTCATATTCCTCATTTGGGCTGCCCTTTTCCTTTTTAACAAATGCCACACAGCAAAAACTTAAAAATAATACGATGGGACTTTACTTAGGGGGTTAACTTTGGACACACTAAAACAAAATACAAAGCAGGGGGATTTTGGACAATATTTCAAAGGGCATCCAAACTAAGTGGTACAAATAATTTTGGTAGACAATTTTTCATTCACTAGATTACTTGGAAACAAGTTGTTAACCACAACCGGTTGATGAATAATTTAATCCAAAAATTCTTAGGAGCTTATTTATTGCACCTAGACACTTAGTCCTTGAAGAAACAATAATATATTTTCCTTGCAATTCACAAAAACTTCCCAGAATCAAATGTATTAAATGTTAAAAATTGATATGAGATTGCCCTCAGACTTCAAGTAGTATCACTTTGATGAAATTTGCTTTTGCTTCATATTTCACCATGCACTTAGTTCCTCAGCCATTCTCATTTTACATTAAAAATTTAATAATTTGTGGAAGAAAATACCATAAACTAAACTAAAACTTTGAAGTTATCACTCAGTATAACTCATATTGATACTATAAAAAATACATGACCTCTGTAAGCGCCAATCACTTTAACTTAATGTAAAATCTACTTCCTGTCTGCAAATTTTCAACTTGAGAGTAGAAAAATAAATGCTCCTTCAATTAAATTTCTTTTTAAGAATTTTCTTCATAAGCAACCAGGATGAATCTCCTTCATTTTAGTCATCATCTTGATGAAAAATGATCTGTGTACTGTTCACTACTTATCAACTGATGGCCCTGCAGATTACTTTCCCAATCAAATATTTTCAATAATTTCAAATATCACTATTTTCTCACAATTAATGGCTTGAATTAACTTCTCCATCTCCTACTAGGTAAGTCCTGCATAACACCGCACATCCCTGAAGCAGTATCGAACCCCTTTCCCAAGCACTCGAGAAAGCTGATTTGCTCAGCATTACCTGTCACAACTGCACAGCATATAATTTATAATAAAAACCAAGTTCTAGAAATAAGCCTTGTGCATTTATGTGAATCCCTCAAAATATTTTCAAGGACTCATTTGAACCAATAAAAGAAAACTACATTGAGAAGTATCACATTGTTTCTAAAAAGAGACGTTCCGGGCATGATATGGTGGAATATCACAAATAAATTAAAATGGAATGGTGAAAAATTGCCAATTTTAATTTACCTCCATGTTCTTTCAATTGTTCAGTTTCGCACAGTTCTTTTTATTTTTATTTGCTCAATCTTGCAGTGCACACTCAATACTTGGCACTATAAGTATCATAGATACCAAGACATTTGAATGTTCCACTATTTATATTTATGAAAGATGGTGCGCCCACTACTTACAAAATGTGGTTTGAATTAAATATTCATATGTGGCTAGCAAGGAGTACGGAAACAATGGCAACAATATATGCATTATAGTTGTAATTCACAAGTGTGGGTATATAATATATATTAGGTACAGCAAGGTATCAATATTATTTGAATAAGATCCATTGTGAAGTTTTTTCCATTGAAGCAAGTCAACTTGTTTCAAGTATGTAATTAAGGAAATTAAAACGAAGTTCAAACTAAGCTGAACTACACTTAACTCCAAACAACAATGTGGCAATGGCCTCCGAGTGCATAAAAAAAAGATAAACTTAATCTATTCATTCCCAACTGACTGAGGGGAGAACTTTTCCATAGAAATATACAGCAAGGGAGAGAGAGGGGGTACAAAAAAGGCAGCCAAAAAAAGGCGTGAGAGCTTATTAGCAACAAGCAAAGAAAAAGACAGTAACTTCTAGGAAGAAATAGGTTCTAACGTTGTTCCACAGAACCCTACGTGTTTTCTAACAGCCATGGAGTGGGACTGAGGGGGCTGAAACTACCCATCACACAGTCCCAAACCAAGCTAGTAGTCCAACAGAAAGTTCGCTGTCACCGAGGACTGCCTGATGCGCTCACAGTGGCGCTGTAGGGCAGCTGTGCCCGCTTCAGCCAGTTGCAGCCGCTGTTGCATATCCCTCACCTGAAGATTGTGGCCCATGGAAGCCCAATGATTAGGTCTACATCTCTCAAATCAGGTCTACAGGTCATTTGAATTTATACCCTTCACTAAATTTCTACTTAAGTCAGACATCTAGTGAAGTAGATTTTGAAAAATATTTTTGATCTGCAGAAATACATTAAGGCACGTATATAAATACACATGTGTAAGTAGGTATACAAAGACATTTCAATTACGAGTATCAACAAATTAAAGTGACAAAAGTGGAAAATCTACCATGCCAACAATGGACAAAAACAAATACAATGACAGCACATATAGCTACAACATCACAGAAGGCCCCAATTAAAATTTTAGATACTGATATTCCAATATCCATCAATTACATTACTATTATATTGCTCAATGGTAAATGTATTAAATAATGGGAATAAGAGACATTAATAACAAAATTTAGGCAGATTGCATCATCAGCTACACAATGGCTTACTTTAAGGTAATAGGGCTTCCCCAGATGATGAAAGGCAACTTCGGGGCTGTTGAAGTACTTTTCCACAAATGCCGTTTACTTCAAACCTTATTTTAATTATTCTAAAACAATATGCATTGATAATTTGAAGTTACGGGTGGCTCCAAAGTCACACACAGACCAACTTATGGCACTCCATACTTCATAATGGGGTTCCATCTTAAGTATGCAGTATAATGCCGAGTAATTTCAGTAATTGAAACAAAGACCCCAACAAATAAATGACATGATTTTAAACACAGTAAACCCCTTATAAATGCTTATTTCAGGGCCCTTGAATAAAAATGTATGCCATGGAAAAAAATTCATCACTTTTACTTAAAAACTCATTTGCTCACTCAAGTTACGGTAATAAGAATTCATCTTACAGAACAGACCAAAATTTGTATTATCTATTATTCATTTCCTTAACCAGTTTCTGAAAACAAAAATTCTTTTCTTCAACTTCACCGTTCTCTATGGCAATGTAGGGTAAATTTGATAAAAAGTAGTAAAAGAAGAAAACTGACTTCACAGGATGAGAAAAACTAACCTACGACAACAAACCAGCAGCCCAAGAATGAATTTAAAATACTTTTGCAAAAAAAATAAATTATTAGTTAACTAGTTAAAATTAGAGAGAGCGCATTGTAATAGGTTTTTAAACTAACATTCCTGCTCCTTTCAAACTGCATCATATTTCTACATCCACAATTTTTTGTGCTCGGGGATTTATTACAATATTTTATTTTGTAATAGATATATTTCTTTGCACATATAGTTTTGCACCCGCAAGGGTCACTAAAATGTATAAAACATGTTGCTCCTACTGATACTGCAGCCTACTATATTCTCCTAGCTGCACTGTTTTTTCATACCAATGAAGCCATCTTTTTGAAAATTTTCTAAATTCATGATAACAACATGAAGTTGCAAAATAAACTTAACAGCTTGGAAGACATTTATAAAAGTGAAAAAATTATGAAAATCTAGTAGGAGTATTGGAGGAGTAATTAAATAATGCAAATCCAGGGTTTTATACAATGGAAAAAACAATAGTTGGGATGATCCAAAATAAATATTATAATAGCAGGAAAATGTATACATTAATATGATTACAGGCTTCACTGAATACAATTTCTAAACTATTTAGATTTCATTTTCAGTGGCACTTTGAATAACTGATTTAATAATTCATTTTATTCACCTTTCCTAATATTTTACAGGGAAAAACTTATTGTCAGTTGACTATTAACGATTCACACACACTTCAAAATCACCCAGAAAAACCTGTTGCAAACACCTACTTCCAATAACTATTATCATCATATCATGATTCTATTTTCTATTTGTAAAATTAAGGAAAGAAATAACTAAAAAATCTCTCAATATTTGCAACAAAATTGATTCATGTTTTCACGGCAATATTAAGTTAAAAGATTAATATTATATTTCAATAAAAGGAATTTGAATGATAGGAGATTACTCTTAAATTTTAAAGGAGGAAACAATGATAATTACACCATAGTAGCCATAAAATTAATAACCACTAGACCTGCTGAAAATCGTTTCCTCATATAAAACATCGCAAAGAGTTCAGCGGAGTTTTCTTCAAAGAGGTCCTAAACTTCTAATTCACTTAAATATAACATCAAACTCTCCCAATGCTTTTCCCCTAAATGTACATTCTCAATTGCCCCACCTACTCCCTTCACTCCAACTGTTATAAAAGACTTTTGGAATGTCTCCCATATGATTACATCATTAATTTATACAAAAAATAATAACTTTAATGGGAAAAACTAGTTATCTTTGACAAATAATATATACTAGACCATTTCTATATATAAACACTATAAAATCTAAGTTAAATCATTACATTTTCATTTTAAATATTGTTTTACCATATACAAAATAATTATATAACTAAACAAGTCCTGAAATAAAATCAACTATGTTTCATTTAAGTAATATACATTCCTGAAAAAAATTTGTAAATGATTTTTTTACACCATTATTTAAAAGAATTAATTATTGGGGCAGGTATTTTTGACACCAATACAAATTGAGAACAAGCATTTAAAGGGACTTTCTAAGAGATTACTTCTTGTAACAGGCGCATTTGAGTGAAAAGATGCCAAGAACATGTACATCATAACTTTTAATGAGATTGGTTCTGAAGCACTAATGGTTATTTCTTAATTTAAAATCACTCATCCAACCCATTTTTAGATCATATTTGTCATGATCATTATAATTCCTTTGTTATGTTCTGTATTTGGCTGCATTTTGCACAGCTAATAACACAAACTAGTGTAAGATGATTGATCAAGCCTCATTGAACCCAGAGTAAGAAAATATCCCTTTAAAAATATTGGGCTGTACATCAGAATGTTGGAGAACACATATTTAAAAGTGTTCTTTTTAAAAAACTCCACCATTCTCTCCAAGAACAAAGATAATGGTGCAATAGACATCAAAATATCAGTGTTTGAAATCTCTAACTGGTTGAGGGTTCTAGAATTCTTCACTAGCAATAAGCATGGAACATTAAATCATAGCTCAATGCCCTTATATACCTTCCTAAAGCTGGCCTCAGTGCAATGAGGTAACAACCTTTCCTGCCAACCCAGATGTTGCAGGTTTGAGTCCTGTCTAGGTGGGCTTTCCTCCACCCAGGGCTTGGATGTTTGTGATTGCCTTTATTGTATTGTATTAGTGTTGGGTGGAAGAAGGGACTATGAAGTCTCAGTCTCACCCCGGTAACATAGTCAAATAAATAAATAAAATAAAAGATAACCTCTGCTTTTGTTGAATGTCTAGAACTCCTACAGTTGCTCATGATGTAACTACAGTCCCACCCCAAATCAAAAATTCTCAGCAGGCCCCCACCACCATTCTTTGGCAAGAGATAAGCCAACCTTCATGACTTCTTGATCAGTGTCCTCCATGCGATTGGAGTGTGTTTGTGATAGTCAGTTAAGAACAATGGTAGAAATGCACACACTATCAAATGGATTAACTGACAGCACCCATGGAGAATAATCAACAAATTCAGTCCCTGTAATTTAGTGAAAACCAATGTACACAAAACTGTACCTGGAAACAGTTTCTCTAGTTTCCCAATGGGCAGAAAAATAATTGCCTACACCGAAGGACTCCAAGAATGAATGAAAATATTTGGTGGGTGATCAACATTCCCAACTTTAGAGACTTTGAGCTGCAGTTTATTGTACACCAATCTTCTATGTCACATGAATTCTCCTAATAAATTTCCCATAGAAACAGTGTTTTAATCACACCATGGAGTGTGTTGCGTGGAATCAGGCTTGCTTTGAAGTGATAGTGAATTTTGATGCAATCCTGTCACCAAAATATAATGGTAATTTCAGTTACTACCTCAGTCTACATAGCAGACTGAAAATAAGAATATTTATCCAGCCACAACTTTAATACTTGTTCTCAAACCTACATCCTGTGCTCATACCATTTACTAACTTCTGAAACCAATAGTAAAAACAAATTACATCAGATAATGTGTTATGCTAAATTGTACTGGACAATATTTGTGCAAAAACCAAGGCATTTGATTCATCATTGATAAATATCAACACTGCAACTAAACCACTGAAAATTGAAATAAAATTATAGCCCTCTCATGAAAAGATTCAAGATTCATTTAGATAATTTCTATGAGATTGGGCCCAGAACAGCATAAGATAATTGTCTCTCGGAATGCAATGAAATATGAAAAAAAACATGGCCAGTGCAATCAAATATAAAAGTAACTGCCTTTTCCTGTTTTAGCAAAGACATTGTATTAATGCAAATTTCATGGTAAAAATCCTTATTTACCTCTCTTTGAAGTTTTCTTTTCTCTGATTTCAGCTCTCCTTCAACTTTTTCTGCAGCTTCAGCTGCAGATTTATACCTAATCACCTGGCTCTCTAAACGTGCAACCTATAAAGATGTTATAAAGAATATAAACATTTCAGTCACAGACAGTGAATTGCAATGCCAAGTTATAATCATGTACCAAAGAAAGTTTTAGACCTCATATTACTGAAGATGAACTTCATTTTTAATTTAACTTAACTGGCAATAGTATTATGTTCATAGTTTATCAAGTAATTAAATCATGGATTTTTAAGAATTCAAAGAATATTGTTCCGATCCAATGTGCTCAAGTTGATGGCACTATTACTCCTCACTGCAATTTATATGATGACCAAAGATATACAAATACACACAAAACACCTCAAAGAAGATATTAACTTACATGTGCATTAAAATATCTCTTCAGATGGTTGCAACAGAGGCATTTCATGTACTTTCAGAAATAAACGCAAACAACTTTGCATAGTGCCCTCCATGAATCCATAATTATTGAGATAGCTCACAATGTTACATGATTGTCTGAATATTTGACATTGGAATTTTAATGAACTTATTATGAAAACTATCTCAAGAATTTATAACAATCACCTGCTAAAGATGAATTAAAGTCAAGAAAAGAAATAATTTTTCTCACTTACATTTGCTTGCAAGGTAGACACATCCTGCTCAGCCTTTTGCAATTTAAATTTGTAATCACCTAGTTGCTTATTTGCTTCACCTGCACATAAAAACACAGAAATGCTATATAAACATAAGAAGTTGAATTTCTGAAGTATCTAAAATAGTTATGACAATTCATTCAAATGGAAACAAGTGCCCACATGTTGCACTCGTGAAGTCACTGGTTTGATGTCTGTGTCCTTGAAATAGTCCACATTTTACCTGATTCTAACTATTACTTGACCCATATGGTCAAGATTAGTGAAGGTTTACAGGATTTACATTAACTAATGGCTCCATTTTGACAAATACTACGTACCACAAAATAAATTTTCCAACATGAAAATAATTCATTAGATCTCAGTATCTAAAACTAGCCATAACATTGTAATGATCAATTCTATAATGTCAATTACAATAATCATCAAGGCTACATTATATTTTTTTCTACTAAACTTTATATTCATGGAGTATGAACAGAGTCCATTAACTGATGAAAATGCATACAATAATTCATTTAGTTTATCATAAAATATAGCAATTAGATACCAATACACCACTATTGTGTTAAGTTGGTAATCAGATAAATAAAATAGCTCACCAGGGCCTTCTACCAACAAATATTACTTACGTTGTAAATCAAGAACATCTAATTCAGGTCCATTAAGAGTGGTGCCCGTGGAAGAAATTACTGGGTGTGCAGATCCACTTCCTTGCCCACCAGCTGATATACTCCCAACACCAGTGGAAGATTTTTTGCCATACCGGCTTTGAACTTCATCCAATTCTAACTTGAGGTGCCGCACCTGATCCATCAACTCATTTCTTTCTTCCGCAAACCGACGCAGCCGAACATCTTTAAAATGATAAAAGTATTTTGAACCTTCAATTACCTTTTCAATTTTGAATTCCATCAATGGTTAAATTGTATCTAGTTTGCATTAATCAAGATTGATAAGTCGGACAGAAGATATTTAATAAATGTAGCACCTTCAAGTACAATAGGCCCTTGATTTACACAACTTTGGAGGACAATAAGTACTACTCTATTTAAAATCTAATTGAGCAAAAGAGAAAAATTTCCAATAATGACAACAAAAACATATTTTTTTGTAGAAATATCCTTCACTCATTTAAATTATCAAAACTGAGAAAAGCTAATAAATTTAATAATGAAGCCATTTTAAATAAAATAATACGGGCATTTTCCCAGCAAATTATTTTACAAATCACACATCGTCACACTTGCAGCCCACTCCCTGAAAACAAAATGTCCTAGAACCTAAAGCCATTTACAATAATTGAATTGAGTTTACTTGGGAGGTATGTTGTGGTGCATTGGATATTTCACAAACCACAAAAACATTTTTATTAACTATAATCCTGCCCTTCCCACACAATTTGTCATTTACCAACACGCATCCAAGGGCAATGTTCACTGAAATCCCAATAATAAGGATCAAATAGAAGAGACATTTGAGTACTTTCTGACTGTCATGGTATTACTGATTTCATACTTACTTAAAACCTTATTATAAAATTATATTCACAATTAGGTGAGCCTGAAGTTGTCTTTGGGCCATGTTTTATTCTATGGGTTATGACTAAGTTAAAATGCCTTAATAAACAAGTCTACACTCTATATTTTTTAACGCTCCTCTGTATTTGATCACTTGGCTCTAGAAAGAAGAAAATTTAAGCATAATTTAACCAACTCCATTGTTGAATTTGAGTTACTTCCAAATGCATACAAAGAGGTCATAAAAACATTTAATAACTATTAAAACTGCCTGGAGATCTCACTTGACTTGGTTCAATATATTCTGTAAAAATTAGGTTTCAATACATAGATTGTTGATTGACCCAACTCTTTTATGTTTTCAATTTTAAGTACTGTCACTTAAAGTCTTTTGAGCCTGCTTGAGGTGCAAAATGTAGGCAGTTATTGCTGTAAATCTCTTTCTAGAGAATATGATTAAGGAATTTGCTAAAAATTCAAATTTCATTCTCATAGAGTGAGTAAGCAACACCAACACACTTCATATATTACAGTAACTATATGCCTATAATGGCAATTTGCCAATATTATTTCAATCACTTTGACAAAATTTTCATAGACTCAACCTAACTAACTTCTTAGGAGTTATAATCAAGATAATTTCTGTGATTTCAGATGAGCCTCAAGCATTTACAAATTTGAAATGTTTCTTTTCTGATTGACACACTTCTTCCTCCTCCACCACAAAACAGTATTCTCCATTATACAATAAAGAAATGCATATACACATAGATAGATGTACATTGAATCACTAAACCTAATTGTGATACTCTATCCCAATATTCCCACATTATTGTAGCAGACTCTGGATAACAAGAGAGGAAAGAACATTAGAAGCGATGAGAATTTCATGCTATAAAAGATATCATCAACATTTTAAAAAATAAATGGATACCAATGAAGAATTTCTTTGACAATTGAATGGTCTTAAAAGCATAAACAGCAAAATCTTGTACGCTCATTCATGAGTTTAACTCTCATTTTATAATTTATATATTCTGTATAACACTTCAGCAAAATCTTGTATGCTCATTCATGAGTTCAACTCTCGTTTTAAGCCTTCCCACGTTCACTTTCCCCAGATCCACACTGAGAATGTTATCAAATGACTCAACATTCTTTTCTTTTTATTCCCTTTAAAGCTTTCATATTTCACTTCTTCACCCACTCCCTTTTTACTTTACTTGAATTAAATATGCATTTCATAGTTAACGATACAATTCTTTAATCTTTGCTAAGGCATAATAAAGAGTATGTCGTACTTTCCTCTTCTTCACATAATTTTCAGTTTGTGCCAATGCTCATGAACGTGTCTTAACCTAGAGTTATAATTAAATCAGCTCTTCCTCAAAATCCTAATTTATTTTTAACACAGTCATTCTTGGATCTTAAAATGTAGACCACTGCATTTCAATCCCACATCACAATCAGGTGTCTTTTTCATTTATCACTGATTATAAGCACTACATGGGGTTTCTTATCTTAAATAGGTGCAATCTTAATAGTATTCACTCAAATACTGAACAGGACAACAACTTTCTAATGACATATTTTTATAACAGGGTAATGACTTCAACATTTAGGACAAATGAAGTAAAAATTTGGCATGGTCTGTATATTGTTTTCACTACAAAAAAAGTGTCACATTATAATTAGCTTTTTCAATTTGTCAAAATCAAAAAAAGATATCAACTCACCCAGGGACCCTTCTCCAGCATCTTGCAACATCTGAGCAGACTCAACAGAAACTAGCACTTTTCTTTGTTTCCCTTTCTCCTTTTTACACCTCCCATTTTCATTCTCCCCTGAGTCGTCGTCGTCATCATCATCACTGGTGATTTCATTGTCAGCTACTATTACCAAACCATGTTGCTGGAAGAGTCAGGGTAGTGAACCTCAAATTTTTATAACAATAACCAATAGGGAAGTTCCAATTTTCAAGGAGTGAGCCAAAGATAATTAGACTAAAATATGAAGCTATAAAATTTCTGTGGAATAATTTTAAATAATTTTTCAGAATGGAAGAAAAGGTAATATAAATTAAGGCATGTTTAGAATACACCTGTTAAGCCACGAACATGAAGAGCAGGAGAGTAGATTTGGCCTGCGACAAGAAACCACTAGTACCATTTGCAAAATTATATGCTCTTCACAAGGATTAAATATGTAATGAAAAAATAGGATCAGATTATTTCATGTGTATTCATTTAAGAATAAATCCATCACAAGTTTGAGTTTCCTGAAAATAACCATAATAATTCCACAGTTGAACATAAAAGTCAACCTTGCTGATCTGGACTATGTGGGGCCGGAGGCTGTCTAGATTAGGCAAAATATGGGTTGAAGAATTCTGCTTATTCGGGTTTTCACCGCGTTGTTGTTTGAAGCCGACAACAGTTTCGCCGAAGTTTCATCCGGCGTCTTCAGGTCGAAGATCTGAAGATGCCGGATGAAATGGCGATGAAGACGCCGGATGAAACTTCGGCGAAACTGTTGTCGGCTTCAAACAACAACGCGGTGAAAACCCGAATATGCAGAATTCTTCAAGCCACCACCGCGAAAATCTACGCAGCCAAAATATGGGTTATTGCGGACGGATCACAGCATAAAAGCCTACAGATATTCCCAAAAACAAAAATAAAATTAGCTTGCGATCTCAAAGGATCAATGACATTTAATATAAATTACAGTTTCATAAATGTACACTCGAAGTTCTTATTGGATTTTTTGATGAGGTCATCATCTCATAGTACTAAAAAAAATATGTATATTCAAATGGTTTTGTCTATTCAAGGGTTTACTGTACAGGTATGTGCACAATAAAAGATAAGCACCACCAAAATGACTGCTCCTCTTTTCATCTCCTTCAGGTGGAGTGAACCATACTCCCTCTCTCAAAGAGAGAGAGAGAGAGTGCGAAGACACTTGGCTCAATCTTTTACTGCCCAACAAGGCCAACTACAAGGGGGAAAACATCAGTTGAAATAGTTTGCTGGGACATAAAACAACTTACCTGAATTAACATATCCCTTTCTTCTAACTGTGCTTTATAAAACTCCATGTCTTCCTTAAGCTTTAATGATGATCTCTTCAATTGATCAAATTCCCGACATTTATCCTTATGTTCCTTCTAAAATACGGAATGATAAAACAAAAATAATGACTGTCATACTGTTGATAAGCCAATAGAAACATTTTAAATACACATTTTACAATACATGCTCATTTTTTTCACCACATGTAATACAAACATTTCACAATATCTTTCCCATTCTTCTAATAAAGCAACATTCTAACATTTAATCACCAAATTCCTGAGAGCCATTCTAAGTTTGTAAGTCTTTAGTCTAATTTCAATATTTAATGTCAGTATAATAAAATAACATCCTTCACCTGTAGCTGCCAGTGCATTTCTTCTATTTCTTCAATTTGATCTTTCAACAACTCCACCTGATAGGTTAAGGATGACTTCTCATTATCTAACTGTGCATTTTGAATCATAGACTTCCTAAACTTCTCCTCCAATTCTTTCAGTTCATGCTGAAAATGAAAAAGGATAATTTACATTGCATCAAAACAGTCGACTAATTGTAACACACAACTTCATGAATTTCATCCATAATAGACATTTATTTTGCTGGAAATTTCATACTTCCATCAATTTGAGCAATTCTAAGATTGTTAAAGCATATCAATAAAGACCAAAATAAATAGTTTTCCATTTAGATACAAATATGGTTTGTAAATTCAAAGAGTTCACTGGATTACATTTTAAAGCTTTGAAACTTCAAAAACAATGACCAGAAAAAAGAATGGAAATTTTAAATATAGATAAGAATTTGGTTGGGAATCAATGAAAATTACAATTTGATTCTTTCCACATTAAATATAACACAAGGTGGATTGTAGAAAACTTACCCGCAAATCCCTTAGACTCGTATTTGCTCCAAGACTACCCCCATCATCAACCGAGTCTTCTGAACTCCTTCGGCTTGAAAGATATGATGGTGAAGCTGTTGTCACACTTGCAACACCAACCGAGGTGTTTCCAATTCCTACCGATGAAGTCCTGCCACTGGGAGTTGACACCCTGTGTCCTGAACGACCCACAGGGTCTACACATAGAGAATATTAAGTTATGTTAAAACTGGCCAAAGGCTTAATGCACTACACCAAAATTTCACATTGGGGAGAGAATGAAAAAGAGTTATGTAAATTGTGGTAGAGGCACAGAGGGAGACATGAAAAGCCACACAAAAAGACACTACTTAAAAGAGACACAAAACATATCAATAATCTACTTATATGCATGGCCAATGGCAGGATAGACAACTGCACACCCTGCATTACTTACACAAATTGGAAAACCCTCAAGAATTAGTGAGCCAAGAGTCAATCAGCGATGGAGGATGGCGAAAAATATGCAGTTAGGGGATGCCGTATGGTATGGCTTGTTAGAAATAACCTAATGAATGGGGCATAAGACTAACGTGACTAAACAGTTTTAATCGTTCCTACTTAAAAATTACTCTAAATTTTTACTTTAAAAAAGACATTTCAATTCAACAATTAAATTTCCTTTCTTACATAACAATTTCCCTAAAACAAATGTGAAGTTATGGGAAGTTTGCACTCGGAATTACTGCATCTCCCAATTGCAATTCTTAAGTATGTATTCTATAAGGTCTGTTTAATACACATTGGTCATGTATGTTTTTATTTGCTTATTTTACTGAGCAAAATTACTTTCATGCTAGGACATTCCTTGAATCATATCAATGCCTTTTACTCCAGTATTACAACAACAGCAGAAATTTCAAGTTGAAACATGTTCAATTCAACTACAGCAACTAAGGTAGTAAAACATGATGCTGAAATGAAATATTTCTTCTGCCTGAACAAAGACTCAGCTGAGGCCTATGTAATGCTAGAGGAGGCTATATGTTATAAATAGGAGAGTGTGCTCTTCCCTATAGCATATCTAATTGATGGCATAAAATCATTAAATATGATCAATTTCTAAAGAATGCGAACCTGGAGCTCAACGTACTACTCTTAAAGAAGTAAACATTTATATTTGTGCATTTGGCAAAATTCGCCACAAAATTGCAATATCTAATAAAACGCAGGGTGAATTGTGTTCCACATCCTCTCTAAAGTCCAGACCTAGCCTCATATAGCATTTTCCTGTTCCCTAATGGTAAGAAACAACTTGGTAGAAAGGATTTTTCATCACCAGAATCTGGAATGTAAACTGAGCATGTTTCAACTTGTAGCACCTATTGATGATTTAATACTGGAGCAATCAATCAAAATTTACCACATATAGATTAAATTTCAAGCTTACAGCATAGCATTAAGTTATATATTTGCACAATATGTAATAATAAGTCTTGTCAATTATACAAGGAATTTCTGAATACACCAACTCTACATGAAATAAGAATTAATAGGAAATATTCTACTAATAAAATCCAATTAGGAAAATAAATAATATCAATATGCAAGGTAATTACAAGAAAATATCCTGATTCTAGGAATTCCATCAAAAGGTGAAAAAGACTAAACTGCACACTGAATTATGGTTCTTTTATGTACACATAAAAGACAGATTCGATAATTTTGGTAGTGGCTTTACCTATGTGACCATTAATTCAACTACGTTAATAGTGAAATTGGAATTCATGATCTTAGATTAACCAGAATACAATAATGGTATGGAATAATAATCATATTCTTACCAGAATACATATCATATACTCGATCAGCATTTTCTTCAGCCTCCTTCTGCTGACGTTCCAATTCCCGCATGCGAATTTCTCGAGCCTCTGCCCGCGCCTGCCTGCGGGCCGCAAGCCTTGCTTCTGCCTGCACATGATTTATAACATTTAGACATTCATCGTTTTCAATGTACAACACTTTGAAAACATTACTTTAACAAAAAAATATCCTTAAACTTAAACTGAATGCTGAATTTGGCAATATTCAATAAAATATGCAGATTCAAGAAGGAAAATATATCAGTCAAGAGGAATACTTCTGCTAAATTATAAGATCAAAATAGTGTGGAACAAATTATTTATGGTGAAATAAGTTCTCAAAATTACAATTATACACATGACCAGTAGTGACTTCAACAACTTTATACTTTTAGATGCTGCATTATTTACTTTCTTATTATATAAATAATTATGCAATACATGAAAGTCCACATTTAATATTTTCTAACATTTTCCAGCAGGATTTACACTGGTCAATATTTGATGACAATGGCTACTCCTTGAAAATCGTAATATTACCCAACAAGATTTGAATAAAATGAACTACAAATTTTTCAGAAACATCTTTCTATCAGATTTGACATAGAAGCATTTTTGTAGCTGAGAAAAAATATCACAGATGCTATTCTAATATTTTAAAATCAAATTATAAATGTTCTCAAAATTGTGATGGGAGATATCATACAAGCGGGACAGCATGCTCGATGGTGCTGGGGCTTGTAATGGAAATGAAGGGAATTACACGAGACGGGGTTAGATGATTTACTGCTATATGGCACAGTGAAAGTACTCATTAAAATTTCCCATTTTACCTTATCTCTCCTCCATATCATTAAGTGTAGAGCTCATTTTGTTTATGAAGTCTTGAATTATGTAGAATGCCTCTACTTTGCAAGAATCGACCAGCCTGCTGCTTACAATGCAAAAATTTCAAAATGTAAAAATCGTTCACCTTGACTAAGATTCGTACCCAGATCCCTCAATATCTGGCCGAGAGCTTCAGCCACTTAAGCTACCAAGGTGGACATTTCAGAATGTGAGAGATTGCCTTGGTACCTTAACTGGCTAAAGCACTTGGGCGGACATTGAGGCATCTGGGTTCAAATCCCAATCAAAGCAAATGATTTTTGCATTTTGAAATTGTTGTATTGTTATGTACATTAGTGGATGACTCTGCTAAAATTACTACTGTGCCATCTCATGCAGTTTCTTTGACATATTGTTTACCTGAAAACTTTCTGATTAACTTTATCAAACCCATCGCACAATGGATATCACATCAAACAATGAGATAACAATTGTTTAGCAGAACAATGCCAAACAAACAAATAGCATCCACTATTTGAACAAGACCTGATGGGTCCAAAGAGGGGGTGAGGGGAACATGAAAGTTAAAGTCTTATAAAAGAGGAGATGCAGAGCATTAGGTGTTCACTGCTTGTCCCAGATTTTGTTTTTTGATCCTATTGATTTGAGTGACTTAGCGGTAACATGTATATGCCTCAGACTGATTAGGTTGAGTTGATGGATGGAGACTCAGGATATGCACCTCCTAAGAAGAGGGGTAAGAGAGGGGTATCCATTATTACCTGTTGCATTCAATGTGTATGTGGAGGAATTGGTTACAGAGGCATAGGAATAACTGAGGATAGGAATGAAAGTTAATGGGGAATTCATAAAATCAGTCAGGTTTACAGACAATTAATCTTTAGTTTGCCAATCAGCCAAGTCATTGCAAACATTTCTGAACACATTAGAAAGGCAGTGTGATAGGTATGGGATGAGAATAAATGTACACAAAACCAAAGTTATCATATCTAAATTTACATTTCTCAGAAGTGTTTTGAACCAAAATGGTCTAAGTAGTAGGGACATAAGATGAAGAATTGCATTAGGCAAAGAAGACTTCACTAGAAGTGACTTTATGACAGGGACATTGAGTGAGGATGTTAAGAAACAGCTCATCAAAACCCTGATGAGGAACATGGCTTTGTACAGCATGGAAACATAGTCACTGAAGCCGGATGATACACATACATTGGAGACTTTCAGCATGGGGGTGTAAAGAAGGGTTGAAAAGGTGAAGTGGACTAAAAGGAAAACAAACGAGGAAGTGGTAACCCATGACGGAGGACAAGAGTGGATTTTTAGGAGACATCAAAAGGAAGTAGGAAAGATGGATGAAGAGTATTATGATTGGCGATGGAAGGTTAAATATTTGGATAGATGAAGGAACATTGGACCTTCTAATGCCCTCAGCAATGTTTGCAACCCTTAACTGAATGACAAACAAAAGCTGGGTCATCTGCAAACCTAACTGACTTTATGAATTGTACATGGGCATTGATTCTAATCCTCTGTTCTTCTTATACCTCCTCAACCAATTCAATTACATATATATTGAAAAGCATGGGTAATAATGGACACCCCAGTCTTACTCCTCTTCCTAACACTGCCCACATGGAGACTCCATCTGCCACCTGTACCTAAGCAGCCTGAGACATGTACAGGTTGCCAAAGAGTCTCCATCCTTCCAATCTACTCCTATTTTCTGCAATACATTCCTTAACTTTATCCAATTCACTCTTTAAAACACCTTTTAAAAATCTACAAAACAGACAAACACATCCTGACTGTATTTTATGTTCCTCTGTATTAGTGACTTCATTATTGCTTTGGCATGACATTCACCTCTCAACTTCCTGCACCCAAATTGATCCTACCCCAAGTAATCATTTGCCCTGCTCTCCATCATCTTGTTAATGATCCTGAGAACCACCTTAACTGCATAAAAAACCAACTAATAGTGCCCTCATTTCCACATAATGGATGTCTTTCCCATTTCTGGAATAGGAACTAAAACTCATCTAGCAAAGTCGTCTGGCCAAATTCCTTTCTCATAAAACCTATGAATTAGTAAAAAAAAATCTTTTGCCCACTTTTCCTAAACTCTTCAGTAGTTCCACAGGAGTGCTACCTACCCACTGCCTTATTTCACTTCAATTCCACAAATGCCCTTTCTATCCCATCAATTATGTTTGGACCTAAGCCATCCTCATTCACATCATACTCTCTTTTTATGTTTAACCTTACTGGTCTAATGTATTCATATGTATTTATGTAGCTCCTCTATACAACTTCCAAATCTCTTGTATCTCCCCTGGTTAAAAGCTATGTTTCCTAACTTATCTTGGATTGTTTGCAATGAATTTCGGCTTTTACTACCCGAGTACTTTTACCTACTTGTACAACCATTAGAGTTTCACCCTTGCTTTGTAAACTTTCCGTACACATTGTCTTCCACCAAGCTTATTTTGCCACATTAGTTTTCCCACCTCAGTTTATTATGAGTGCTTATGATGATATACATGCAGAGTTATAAAAGGGATTAGGCTTATCAAGTCATGTTTGTGAAAACAAGTTAACAAATTAAAATTCTCTTAGAGTTGTCCGAAAAGGATTGCAATTTAAAGGCTAATGGATATCATGACAAAATTTGGGAAACGGGGCAATAGGCAAGCTTTCTTGGAAAGCAAAATGTATCTTTTAGAAGGCAGGACAAGACAACATCATCTTTAACTAAAGAAAACTTAGTTAAGGACTTGAACAGAGTAGCTAGTCTGATATTTCAATAAAAGAAAACCATATAATATGAACAGGATTTCACGATCTCTCTAGTGATCTACAGAATGCATTTCTATCTTCTGTAAGCAATCTCATAGCCAGTGAATTAAAAAAAAAGAAATTTTCAAAGCTAATCAATTTCTTGTGGTAATAATTGACGAAGCCATGAAGATCAGCATGAAAGCCCAGTCACCAACATCTATGGTACATCACTGAAGAATGATTATTGCACACTCAAGATGTTAAGTCAGACCAGAATGTCAATTCCATCCTGGTTTATGTATGAAGAGCACGCACACTGAGTGCAAAGATATATTAGCCACCCAAACATACAATGGAGTGTAATGATTCTAAGGGAATATATGGCAGTGAAAATAAAAGAATAACCTCAATACGATTTTTTTATAAATAAAACCTGTTTTCTTTTACAATCAGCCTGCTTCAACAAAGCTTTCAATGACCTTTTTCACTAGCTGGTTTCAGTATCTTTTCCAGTAAATAAACCAGAAGAACCCATGATGTTGTAAACCACAACACCAATGTGAAAGATGTTTTTCATGGCTTGTTCCAAAATAATATGGAACTTTAATAGCCAGTGACTGAAGACAATATGTGGACAAAATACATCAGTGCCTAGCTGGAAAGTTTTGCAAAATGATATCATGAAACTAATTTTGCCTCAAGATTAACTCAAATTTTTAACAGTTATAGATTTTATATTTTTTCTCCAGGTAGTAAGTGGTGTGTTTCCTAAATCGGATATGTTTTATTTCAAATAACAAATATATAAAAACACAAACACATACACCAAGGCCAATGGGTTGCAAAATGTATATAAATATATATTTTGCATGTGTATGAGTGCACACATATTCACATGGATACAGATATAAGGGATAAAGGAAAAGTGATAGGAACACACACAAAAGAAAAGATGAACACAGGAATGGTGGGGAAGGTGGAATCAAGCAGATCACAAGCATGAACAAATTTCCTTGACCCAGACTTGTACCATGGATCTTTGACTTGCCAGGCTGATGCTTTAGCCATTAAGCTATTGAGGAAACATAAATTACACTGAAATCTGCAGGACGTTTGTGCAAGCACTTGCCCCGATTCTTTGGCCAGAAGATGGCATTGGGGGCTATTTCATCCACCCAAGGAGAAATTCAGGAGGACACAGTAGGAAAGAATATTAGGGAAGGCAATCACACAATGTCATAAAGGATAGGAACAGTGTGTTTTCATCCCCAGAAATAGGTAGATAACACCTCAGATAAGGACAAAGAACTACTTTTAGATGCTTTGAAATCAATTATTTTATAAATTGAATCTTTGATATATGCAGCAATGTTTTTTAAAAACTGATTTTCCCAGCCTTTAAGACCAAACAGTTTCAATAATTTGAGTAACCTTTTCTGAAAGGGCACTATTATGCTTAAAATAAAGCTATGGTGGCTATTTTTACAATGCATTGATGAAGTTGAGCAATTTTCTCAAAAAATGCATAAACTTGCAAAATTCATTCTGAATATTCTTAACTCAAGTTCTTCAGCAAAGCACTCATCCCCTTGTCTAGGGAGTATATAAATTCGACACTAAAAAAACCAGGGAAAAAAGAGGCATATTCACTGGCATTACTGATTATCAAAAACCCATTGGAGAAGAAACCATAACAAACTATCATTTAAAAAATGACATTAATTTTCACCAAAAAGGAATGGAGAAAAACTTATCACACATGAAGTAAGAATGGAAGTATTTCTAATGATATCCTGGAGTAGTAGTTTTTATGGGAGGCGACAGACAGCTAAGGTCATTTGCGCCATTAGGGATGGATGAGAAAGGAAGGGTGGAGAGAACCCCCCCCCCCCCCTGTTGGTATTAGCCTACTCTTGTCGAAAGGCGCCAAGAGGTCCGCAGTTTAACGTCCAAATCCAAGGGACATCATACTCACTCCAAGTGCTCTCCAACAAGCACCTCAAGCAGGGAAAAATATCGCTGAAAAATATTTGTCTCCGGGATTTGAACCCGGGCCCTCTCGGTGGGAAGCCTGTACGTTAGCCACCGCAACATCCCTATCCCTCGAATACTTCGTTTCAGCTGATTTATTTTTTCTTTAAACACGGAGATATATTTTTTTTAATGATTTTCATTCGTATGAATGGCTAGTTCATGATGGATAAAATTTGATCAAGGCCAAATTAATGAAAGAATTCTTAAAGTCGAAAGACACGCAGGTCTAAAAGACACACTACACCGCTGTACGGACTGAATACGAGTCTGGATTAGAAGCGGTCGACACGCAAGGTGCAATTCATGAGGAAGCCGCGGTTAAAACAAGGCCCGCATACAAAACTGTGAGAGTGAAATTCGCTCTTCTCCCAACAACGAGGAATAATGAATCGAAATGACGGGTCGTTCACACCGCAAGCTACGGCTCCCTTTGCTATCTTTCCCACCTCCCTCCCCTTTCCGCCTGATATTTTTCAACTTCGAGAAGAACACGCATGTCGAAATCAACCGTCAAGAGTATGACAATCACGATTAAAATTTCTCAATTAACGCTTGAATTCAACCGGTAAATGAGTCACAGAAAAATCTTCAGTTCACATCTTTAATCTGTTCATGATGTCAGAGAATATTAATGACAAAATCAACTTGTCAACAGATAACGTGGATATGAGATGACGGCAACGCCTTCACTTCACTTGAGGCAAGCATTCCCTTCTCACTTCTCAAGTCTTATTACTCTAAAAGCTTTTCCAATGGGTCGTTTGCATCCACACACTAATCAGTCCAAATTGCAAAATCACGATAAGATCAGGTGAAGGGGTGATGTTCAAAACGGAAAATTCCACTTCTTGCGAACAAGACGCTAAACACCCGCCCCTTTACATCGAACGTCGAAATTTCGATCGCCATCGGACTAAATCGTCAGCGCACAGCGGGCGAAAGACATCGTTCGCCGAGCACATTCACACCACTCACTCACTTCGTCCACGCCCTTCCCGAGGTATCCGACCAGACAATCGTTCTCTTCCTCCTCCTCCTCCGCAGGGGGGCATCCTGACAGCCTTTCGCCGGATCGGCGACCACGTTGCCCAGTCGCTGTACCCTCGGACTCCTCGTCCCCACCTTCCATGGCATTCACGAAGTGAAAAACTGCCCAACCGCGCACAAACACTCCCCTTTCCTACCCCCCTCCAAGGGAGACTTCAACGTTCGCGCGCGCCACGCATTGTTACAGCCCTGGCGGCGACGCCACGCACACGACTGCCGGAACCTTTCTTCTCGAAAACAACATATATATTTATATACATATATTTTTTAATGTTCTGCCGAAAAGCCGCTCGAGTTTCCACGGTCTTGCCGGATAGGTGGAATCTTTGTAACGGAGATAACATTCCCTCCCTCTTACAGAACATTGCGTGAGGGGGGGAAGGAGAAGTAAGGGGATTTATGAGGGAGAATGGGGAGGGGGGAGCGGAAAAGTAGTACGTCACCGAGTCGCACCGCCGTCCACGCGGCCCACTCTCCTACTTCCCCTACCTCCGCCACACCCACAATGCGTGGAATCTCACAATGTCCCCTCTTTTTCCCTCGACGGGGTCTTCCCCACCCTCCCGACTTCCCCTTCGACACGAGAGACCACGTCACTTTCTGCAAGCGTTTCCCTTCTCCGCAAACCGCGAAACCCCCCCCTTTCGAACACCTCTTTTTTACCTTCCCCTATTTCGCTCTCTTCCCCCCTCTCGGCACCTGAAGGTCAGGAAGATGCAATGCGGTGGGAGTGGGTGGGGGAGGGGACACCGGGAGAAAGGAGAAGGCAGCCAGAAGCACCCACACCATCTGCTTCCGCGCCCCTCCCTCCCCAGACGGTATGAGTGGACTTCGTGTGCAAGGGGTGAATGCATAGAGGGTGCAAGAAGGAACGGGGGAGAAAGAAGCCCTGGACGGGGAGGATAAGGTGATCGCTGTTTTTATCAAACTAGACCCCTGTCTTAGAACTTGGGGTTCGAATTGAATGATCCCACTGGACTAACGGCGCAAAAACCGCATCCAATTCACGACGAATTAACAGACATGACAGATCGCGACGATAATTGCCAAGAGTAATAAATCAACTTAATGATGACGCAGATCTTCCAGTTAAAAAGTCATGAAGAATTACAGAGCTAATAACTGAGTAACATTGAGAAGCAGTTATCTTTGCTACGTGTTCAATTCGCTGAAAAACCTGATTAGTTAGAATCACTCACAAGATTGTCATAAATGAAAGAGGTTATCGTTTCACTCGGCAAAAAAATTGCATTTGGTATCGTTCGTCCGACAATAAGTGGCACTCAAATTTGTTTAACAAGATATGAATGAGACTCTTTAAACTGCGGTATTCTCTCCGTCATTAGGCAAGACACTTAGGTAGTCTTTCACATTAACCAAAGAAATAAGTGCACACTGAACGTTAATTCCTGACACTACGACTTAAATGTTCCACACAGTTCAAAAAACTTAGATGAAGCATCGATACTTATCTAAAATGAGTAAAAGGAGGATGAATGCCCTAGAATAACCTTACCAATGGAGAAATAATAAAACACGTAAGAATCAATACATGATGAATTTTAAAGAAAAAATACGTACCTACGAACAAGTGGCCCAAAACAGTATTTAATAGGTGTAGTCTCATGTCTCTTTCGTATTGTGTGAGCTTAACCCTTTCATTCTCTCCCTCTTCCAAGCCTTCAGCTTGAGTATCTCTTTCCCTTAGACACCATAACGAAAAAGAGCACACCAGTAATATACATTACATTTCCTGCGTACACAGAAGAACTGAGAATCAGGAGCGTAGAATTCCTATGGGGATTCCTAGGAAATACATAAGCAGATTCCCCAAAAACAACATGGAATACACCTTGTACGACGATTACATGTAGTAGTTGCAATTATGAATGCCGCGCCTCTGCTGAATGCATTCCCAGTATTCGAATTTGCTTATTCATTGGCACAAAATAGGAATTTAAAAAACTGCCTTCATTGGTCCATTCGACGAATGGTGCACTTCACCTCCCAATCGTAGCAAAAGAAGGTACTGTAATGTCATTTATAAGCGGTCATCTGCGGGTATCAAACCCGAACCCCACTCCGACTCGGGAACAAAAACAGCCGTGCAACCAGGCTCTCATGAAAATAGAAGACTTGAAACTTCATCAAAGAGGTCCGATTCTTTATGACGTTGACCATGGACTACTTCATAGCGGCCATTAATGAACGATGGAAGCATTAAAAAAATGTTACAAAACACTTCCACCAATAAAATCAACGAAATTGACGATTGAAAATTGCCGAGGAAAAAAAACGCCGCAGCTCCCGCCAATTCTAATAACGAAGCCTTTCGGCAGCTGAACCCAGAAATTAAATCAATTGAGCAACAGACAAAGGATTACCTTTAACGTAACTAACGAACCGAAATAATAAAATTCCTAAAATGTAACCATATTTTTTCATTCCTAAGTTCGTAATATTAACAGAATTAATTTAATTTAGGCCAGACTTAAAAAACAACAAGGCAGATACTTGAGTCTCTCAGATGCATCAAACCGAAATTAGTTAGATTAAATTAATATTTATAACTCACGTACCCAAAAAGACTTGCAACAAGTATAAATAACAACAACAGATGAGCTTTAGTTAATCTCGAGGGGATTCCTGAGGGGAACTGAGGGGACTGCCATTGTTAAATGAGTGGAATGAAAAGATGAGCGTACGAATGAAGACAAAGCCAATGAATAAAAAATTCTCTTAACACACCCAAAAAATGATTTAGGAATGAATAAATTGTAAAAAATTAAAGATGAGAAAAATATGATTATATTTTCCCAAAAAAATACTTTCAATCCACAGAAAGAAAAAGGCCAGAGGCCAACTTTCTTCGGGAGGTGAACAATTCAATGCCTGAAGGGCATCAGGAGTGATTAATAAATTATTCACTGGCGAGAGGAGGGTAAAAACTACACTCGGTGGTCTAAGTGAGAAAACCAGCGATGTTTGGGAAAGTTGCTGAATACTGGTTTCTAGCTCTTCCTACTTGTGAAATGCAATTCCTTTCGGATTTTTTGCACCTGTGCAAATATTCCATTGGGTGGGAAAATCCGTCGCCGGAGCTTGTCGTCAAAAACTTCATTCTTTTCTATTCCCTCATCGGAATCGTATGCACCTCGCGCTGCCCACTTGGAATTCTTCCTTTCGCGCCAGTCTCAATGCGAAGAATACAGCTTTAAAAGGGTGGCCAGATATCAGACGGTTTCTCATTCCAGGCGCTTTCCGGGTTGTCAAGGATAACAATCCGTTTTTCAAGGTTTTGCACTACCATTTTTACTACCCCGCATCCCAACGGAGTGCTAAGTTTACATGGGCAAAAATTTTACAGCATTTACCCCTTGAGCTTCCACTCTCGTGCGTATATAATGAATTTATAAAATTAGCATTAAAAACCTGTTGTCTCCCCCAAATCAAAATTCCCCTTAAAGTAGGCAGATTACATCGTTTACAGATTTGGAACCCTATATAAGAGTGTTTGGCTTTTTAGATCATCTTAAGTGTATGCTGACCGTACCATGACACCTATCTGCGTATCACTACTGCTAGAATTCAGGTAATATAAACAAGTGATACTATATGAGATCATTGGTATGCACTTAGTGAAGTGTTAGTGAAGGAAATAATTTCTTTTACGGAGTATTTATCTATCATTCAAAGAAGTAAGTAACTAATGATTGCAACACGGCTGTAGGGCAGCAGTAAGTAGACAGACCTTTCGTAGCGTCACACTTGATTAGCCAAATTAACTACACGAATGCTGCCTCAAACTACACAGATTTGACGCACAATTCTGCACCTTCGTGCAGAACACAAAACACGTTGAAAACAAGCTAGTTTGAAAAAAATCCTTGGTTAGTCTTTCTCATCGAACCCAAATAGATAATTTGATTACTTAAAATATTTCCCTTCTATCGCCCACTCCCTATTTTCCGGTAAAATGACATTTACAACCTAAATTTCCAGATTCTACCACTCGATTTCAGGTTTTATCCAGAGTTTTTTCAATATTTTCCCAACCCAGATTTTTAAGGATTCAAGGATGAGTGGTCATCTTGTTCAATGCAACTTCAGTACGTTACTATGGCACTGCTAAGTATTTGTGTCCGACATTGAGAAAAACTCCTAAATCGTTTTTTTTTTACACCTAGAACTATGGGTAGCGTATCAGTTTATGGCAAGACTTATAGAGTTTTCTTAACTACTACAAGTTTTTTCCACCTTCCTTATTTGCCTGATCATTCAAGGTATTCTACCTATTTAAAGATAGGTTTTAGAAGATTCCAGAAAGCAATTAATTTCTTTCCTGTTTCTATTCTTACATGGTACTATTCAAGCCACCGCTAGGGTGTCTGGCGGGGATGATTCAATACCATGTATTGAAAATCAAAAATTAAATTTTTCTTAAAATTTAAGTGAGATATATTCTGTAAAATAATTAAAATTGTGTAGAACATGATAACTAAAGGTGAATCCACCACAAGCTACATAGAATGAAAAAAGGAAAATGCTGTTCCCCTCCGCGAAGTCCGATAATATTAGTATTCTGGTCCCTTAACATTCGTGGGAAAAATGACACCCTTAACAACATCATCGCTAAAGGACCGACTTACAATTTACGCAAGAGATTTAATCTGCAATTGAATCTTCGATCCGTGAGTGATTCCCATCCTAGTTTATTTTATAATCTTAATACCCAACCCAGTTTATCAAAACAACTTTTTTAAAACCCACCTTCTCCAAGCTACACAAAATCTGATTTGGCAATCAATTTAACTTCATGTAGACGCCATGTACTAGCAGCATATAGTGAATGTGGCCTAACTAGAGAAATTATCGCGAGAACTTCATCTTCCTTTGTCATATGTTGTTACTTTTTGTTATTCTGTTCGTAATTTCAGGCTACCATCATGCTCTGTAGAAAGCCTATTCTCTTCCTTCCTCTACCCCACTTAATTGGTCCGATATAGCTCAGAACAATCCAAATGATTTATGTGCCTACAATCGCTTAAATGCATACACACTATATCAACAATATCACGTAAACCATTGCACACATTCGTTAACTCTCAAATGGAAGGATCCTTCCATTTACCAATGGAAGGATCAAAATAAGAACCATCCTACGGAAGATATGGCGAGCGCAGTTCCTTTTTTCACAAAAATTACACAAAACAATGAACTCAATAAGATGCGCGTTCATCTTCTTTTGGACTCACAATCGAGTTTTCTTTTTTTAAGCCCCATACGTAATAATTTAATGACGATACTCCCATCTGCGAGACTGAGTAATGAAAATTGCTGAAAAGTTGAAAAGACTATTTTCCTCATTTTTTTATTTATTCCACTGAATCTCGCGTCATTTTCATTTACATGGTTAATTTACCAAATGGAGTAAACGCATAGAGTTTGCAGCTATTGTCAACCTGCCACCATAAATGCAGCTACGACAACATACGGCAAAAGAGAGTTTTGCCTGGAGGTGTGCTCTTACTGTCCCCGAGGCCTCATCGAAATATCGCTTTGTGACGTCACCATCGAACAAACGAGTTAACCGATATCCGACAGGTGTGATACATTTGTCTCGTTAAACGCCAGCTTTTAAGTTTCCAATAGATTAATTCTTGCACAGCAAGACCACACTTTTCATATCTCGTTAGATATACCAATGCCATCTCCGAAACTCCGAATTGCCCCGTGAAATGAAACGTGTGCCGAGCTTATTTCAGCAACTGCGCGCATTTCCCCCATTGGGCATTATTTATGGCGGGGGGGGGGGAGAGGGGACAGGGGGTTCTTTATCACACAAACGATAACGCGCGACGTTTGGAACGAGCGAGACGAATATCACGGAAGCGTTGAGTCTGGGCAAGCAGGAAGGATAACTTGGCCAGAGGAAGTCACTCTCTGAGCTCAACTATTTCAAAAAAGTTGCGAGAACTCAAGACGCTTGTAGGTTCCACTAATGCGGACATGGGTAAACTCTTTGAATATTTCCCACGCAATCTTAAGGCCGCGACCGAGACCGGATTTTTTTCCTTTTACGTTGCGCCTTGTACCCCAATTCACCACAAACTAGTCAGAAATTTAAAGACTTCAATGGACGTAAAAGCAGATTGTTACAGAATTAGCACCTTTTATCCAAATGCACCTCAAACCAGTCAGAAATGTAAAGACGTCAATGGACGTTAAAGCAGATTGTTATAAAATTATCACAGCAGCTGCTGCATTTAGACGCACCCAGCATTTAGGGAGCTAACCTCTTGAGAAATAACAGAATTTTGGGCCCCATATTTAGTGAAAATATTTTATCCCAGGGGGCCTAAAACGTAAAGGTTCACTTGAACAATAATGTCGCTTGGTTCCCTCATTCATTATGCAGATATTAACAGATTCAGAGAGATTTTTTGTGGTCACGAGCTCGCTACTTTAAAATGAGAGGCCATTTCACATTTTTTTAAATATCGTCAAGATTCATCACGCACTCTCAATGCCTACGTAGAACCATTCGCTTCAAATGGCAAAAAAACGTCAATCATAAAGGCCCAACACAAAACACTATTGAAACGGATTATTATTGAGGAATGGTAAGTTAGCTTACGAGTAAATTAACATGAAATTAACTGTAAGTTAGACACCGACACCAAATCTGATTTATGAATTTGAGACGTGGCACCGAAATGTTTAACAAAATAGGCTGGATATAAACCATTTCCTCAAGAGTATCCAATATAGGTATTCGATAGAATGAAAATATCCGAGGGGTAAACGCCATCCAAATATTATATGAATGTGGCGTGATCATTTATCATTTAATATACCCTTGAAACTACCAACTACCCCGTCTCCCATAGTACCCTGCAATCCACCGCTAGGATGTGTGGCAAGGGGTGAATACGCATCAGACAAATTTTGACCCGAATATGACCCTATCGCGGTCGGACAATGTTCATCGGATCCCTTATTGTTCATGGAAAAAATGACACCTTAAATGTACTCGTTCTACACTTAATCTCTGTCATTTTGTTGAAATGATCTCTGCTAACGTAGCATGATGGGGGTAATAACACATTTTCAGCATCACTGCTAAAGAGGCGTCCTTCCAATTTATGCTAGACGTACAATCTGTAATTTAACCATCGCTCCGTGAGTGATTCCCAGCCTAGCTCCTCTAATATTTTGGATACGCAACTAAGTTTATCATAAAAACGTTTCAGAAATCTAACTCCATGTTATAACCTTTTTTAAATAAAAGATATTCTTCACACGAATTGACTTGGAATCCTAGATAGATAGGGGTTCACGTACTATGCACAGGGTTCCTGGTCCAAAACCCTATGTCTGCTGGCATCAACAAAACGCAAGCTGGGAAACCGCAAGCTGCAGAGGTAAAGAATTGCTCTCACTACACACGTGAACATATCACACGTCATGGGGCTTAGTAGAAGGTGAAATCTGCCCATACCTATCAAACCGAATAAGTCAGTAAAAGGTGAGCTCACCGTGGCCTATTAAACCGTTGATTCCTTTGTTTGGTTGGCTTTGCGTCGTGAAACCAAACATATAAATTTAAATTTAACGAATATAACAGATTTTCGAATTGAAGAAATGGAATGGGTCATAAAAGGTGAAATTGCGTCCAACAGGAAATTAAAATGCCATATTTAAAATTAATTTTGTGAACAATTTTCTTTAAAATTATAAGATTTTTCCATAACGAAAGGTTTTCCTGTGAAAATCAACGGCAATCGTCTCTTAAAGGCCACATCAGCCAAATGTAAACAATTAAAGCCATCGCATTGCCACAGCTGAAACATTCATAACCAATAAATCCAATATCGTACGCTCACTAACGTTTACACTCAGCGTAGGTAGTTACTTAAACAGTAACAAGAACTCTTCCTTTGTCATCGCCTTCTTAGGGGAGGTTTTAGCGCATATTTTTTGTTTCATTATTGCATCGATGTACAATAGCCTCTTTAGTCACAATGTGTGTTTGTTGAGCAGCAAGCTGACAAGACTAACCGAGCCGCCACATTACTTAAAATTCAATCATCACTTAAACCTATCTTGATGAATCAAGCGGCCACCCGGTTATCAGGAAAATAACGTATTATGTTCACCATTTAACATGGGCAGAACACATTTCATTAAGACTCATCTATCATTTTCAGGCTACTTTGCCGTATTAGATAAATTTTTTTAACAAGAAAATAATTCTACACGCTTACGTAAAATGAAAGACGTAAATATTAACTCATAATGCAACGGAATGGACAGAGGAACGGGTTGAATGTGCGGCAGTAGGTGATTGAGGTCAAATATTATTGTGCATCCATATAACTAGGCCAGAGAGAATGGCTGATGCTTACTCGAAAAAAGATATTTGCCGCCCTTAGTCCACTGTGCCAGAATGGCGTGCATTTCGATCCACGCATGTGGTTATCACTCGGCAACTAATACAATCGCCTGGTAATTCAGACACTCAAAACCAGCCTTCTGGTTGATTGCTGTGATAATGATCGACGAATTAGGAGAAACGTACTTTTGAGTAATTATTATTAATCACCTATTACATTAGTCACTATCTAATGATACAATAAAAGAGAAAAGAATCAATTCCCGGACCTAATGCCTAGAGGAGTAACTCAAATCGCTTCCGGTTTAAGACGTCAGCATAACGATACGATTTTTAAATTTCCAGATTTTATAGTTATATATAGGAAGTTTTAAATCTCTTTCATTCATTTCCTTAAAAATAAACATAAAGGCTTCATGAATAACTTCTTGAAATGTTTATATATCCTTAACATAGAGTCCCATGTTCCTTCAAAATTTGCAGGAACGTAGACCTCGGGACATTTCTTATCTGAGTAATTTCATCATTTCTTTATCGTCTAACAATGCCGATTCATTAAAAGGTTCGATGAAATGTTCCACCATAAATTATCACTTCGTGTACACTTGTCGATGTATGTTTTCATTGAAAGTCATCGAAATGCAATTTGACGGAGGCCCTTGAGTATTGAAACGAAAAAGACGTAACCCCGCCAATCTGAATATTTTGTAATTAGCAGTCGTTTAACAGGTTCCTAATAGAACCTGGAGAACGAAAATCCTACCGGTATCCTGTAAATAACTGATAATCTCATTTTTCCACACCTCAGCCTCCTTGCGCTTTCTTTTCTCGCTTCCGTTTCACGGCGACCTTTCTGATTGTCCATGACTTTATTTCAAGTGCATCGTAAGTATGGAAAAAAACCTTCAAAATACCTCATTCGTGTACGCGAACTGAAGGGTGAAATTGGTTGAGCACTGAATCCTTCACTAATTACTTCATAAGTCATTCAATGCTTTCGACGTAACACAGCCAATGAAAGAATAAGCCGGTACACTAGCCATTTACCACGGCATTCATAGCGAACTTATGCCCTCTCAACCATCTATCTTTATAAGATTAAACGATGTATTAGTGTCGCCACATTAAGTTCGCAAATTAGGATGTTGTGGTTAACACCGCTGTGGTTTCGACCATGCCTTCGCGGAGATAAGGGAAGCAGAGGAATAAATTAAACGCTTGCAAGTGAATGCCTTTTTAAGAGGATTATAATAGATTCTTGGGAAAGCTCTGTTTTCGAGTCAGCAGTGAGGGACATAAAGACAATCTTATTTTAAAATTAATCATGAATACTATTGGCAACGCCTTGAATACATTTCTCCGTAGATGATCCCACACGAACTTAACTCGGATTATGCTATACATTTGGCACATTTTCTGAGAATGCAAACCAACATAGTCATAGACATGATATTCAACGTACTTGCGTGCAATTACATAAGCGGATATCAATTTGCCCTTTTCAGCAAGTAAGCAAGGCAGTTAGTTAATCAGAGTAACAAGCTGAAATAATAAATTAGTTAAGGTAAACAACTGATGACCATTAAAAGTTCCAATTTCAGTCATCTCTAAAGCAAATAGACTTTCAAGTGGTCTGCTTCGCTGTGCTGAGGGTCTCGTAAAACCTTGGCAATTTTTCTTGGACGTTTTGCTATGACGAGTACTAAAAAGTATATTTGCTCTGGCTACAATTCCGCCACCGCTGGGATTCGAACCGAACCCTAAAGGTGGAAACGAGCCTAATACTCACCGCACCAACCCGATCCCCGGCATACCAAGAAAACAAGGAGAGCTTGCTCCTAATATTAATCAATTTCAAAAGAAATTCAAGACTTACGTAGCCGTAACGTTATTTATCCAATTCAAGGTCTTCCAGAAATAGTAGCATATTTATGGACTTAGCCTGGTCAGATTTTCCACTAGGATTGCGAGCGCTGGCTCTTTATGATTTACACGTCCGAAAATTATTTTCGTCCGCTGACCGAAAGAATCTATAAGCATACTGATACTTCCACCAAACGTGAACAAGGAAGGTATATGGAAAGTAGATGATGAAATGAAGGTCTTAAGCTCGAAAAAATCCCTCAGTGCTTAAATTGGGTCCGCATCGGCGGAATTTTTGAAGATTAAAATTCTCTGTATTAAGTAGACCTGCCTAAAAAACGCAATTTAAATGAAAAGACGAAACTAACAATAAAGTACGTTTTCGTCAGCTGAAGACCTATATGCAATTATAGCAAGTGCAAAGAAAATTTTCAACTCGAGACAACTACGCGTTCAGTAAAACTGCCAACAATGAATTGCATGATGTCAAATCAATTTTCCATCTCCCTAGTAATACATAAACCACTATTATATGGATTTCGAATATTTTCTGATTCGACGTGCTCGACAGTGTACAGGGTTCGTCCGGAAAATAAGTGTACTGATTTTTTCCCGCCGCTCCAGGCGCGCCCAGCACCGCTCTGACGGGCTGCGATTGGAGGGGGGTATGTTGGCAAGCGCCGCTGAAAAAGGCAGTCGGCTTTGAGCTGTGGTGTAGTGAGGAGCTCTTAACGCGAACCTCCACGCTCGACCCACGTCACGGAACGCGATGCCGAAGTTTTTGGAGCAGCGTCATTCCATCAAATTTGCGGTAAAGCTTGGGAAATCGTCTACCGAAACTGTCGGTATGATTAACCAGGCTTACGGGGTGTCAGCCATGTCCAGAAACATGATCTTTCGGTGGCACAAGATGTTCGTGGAGGGCAGAGAAGAGGTCGACGACGAACCACGGCCAAGCGTTCATTGTCGGCCCATACGGGCACACATACACCGTCCCGGTGAGCGAAAACCCACCCTAACCGGTCATTTAACAAACAAGATAAAGCCATGACATTCCAAAAAAACATCTCATTCGTGTGCGTGTTGTTTGTGAGAGACGAGAAACTTATGATTTACAGTAAGCTCTGGACGCCCATCAACGACACTCACCGACGAAAATGTGCGAAAAGTTCGCGATGTACTGAACTCTGATCGTCGTCTTAGTGTTCGGATGATAGCAGAGCAGTGTAATGTGCCAAAAACAATAGTGCACGAGATTATTAGGGACCAATTACAAATGCGAAAAATTTGTGCAAAGTTGGTGCCGTAAGTGCTCAGTGATGATCAAAGACTCAATCGTTTGGAAATCGCGACACAACTTGCGGATCACTGCAAAAATGATCCACACACCACCGGACTTCTTTCTGTTCCCGAAGATAAAGAGGAGTTTGAAAGGAACGCGATACGGGACTTTGGACGCCGTCAAAGAGGCCGTGACGACGTGTCTTCGAGAGGTTCCCGATGATGCCTTCGCGGGAGCGTTCCAGGAATGGGAACGCCGCTGGAACAAGTGTATCGACTCACAAGGGTCCTATTTTGAGGAATATTAGCTTAAGATATGTAAAAAAGTAATCATTTTTTTTCCTGAGCTCAGTACACTTATCTTCCGGACGAACCCTGTATAACAAAGGCAACACGTTAATAATTACTACACAGATAAAGAAATTCGCGATGGACAAAAACATAACTATGAACCAGTGAATCTAGCATATAGCATTGTGTGCTAAGTATTCAAAGAACATAACATACTCGTGAAATTGTTGGAATCTCATTCTCGAAATCATCTAACCACGAAAGCATCGAGTTACGTGTATGTACGTTGTCAACCGGTAAGGCACAGCCCAAAATTAATATTATTTGTAATTATAGAGGTTTAATTGTTAGTGGCAAGCTTTTAATTGATTTGTATACAAGGTCATTAGTCCCAAAGCACTTGTCATTAGCACTCGTCGTAGTCCCCAAGCCTCGTTGTGCAACGTAAACACTAAGCACTACAAAATCATCATCATCGTTTTGTTATTCTTCTTATCAGAGGATAATCAGGTTCAGCCGTTACTTTCTCCAAAGTTTGATTTTCTCTTCCCGGTTCCTAACCAAACATTATTAGTCTGCTCTCAACATCCCACCAATGATCAATATCTTTTCCATCAATTTTTATCCTCAAAGTTCTCTCACCAGCTATCTCTTTCGTTCTTTCACCTAGTCTCGAAGTTCTCTAGCCAACACTATCTCATACTTCTCCTTTTATCTCTCTCCCTATCCAATTTTTTCCATCCTTTCTACCAATATCTCAAATACCTCTAATCTAACAGGTTAATGCTTTACTAAACAGCATGCAGATATGTACGCTACTTCAGATCACATCGAAAGTACTATTTTATCAATACGAAACCATATTTTACCCATTTTGAGAAGATGCACTGGCCAGATGTTGGAAAAGTTATATGCTAAGGGAACATTTTTGCGTCATAAAAATCTAATATTGACATTACGACACTGATAGACTTGCACGTCATTAAGATAGAATCCCTTCTTTTAAAATGTTTAAACTTTACCAAATAAATTATATCATAATGTCAACATGAGGGTCTGCTCTCCAACCGCATTTCCCGAACTTAAAAGAATCATACACGGAAGGGGATGGTTTCGTTCACCCTTAAAATTACTAAAACTGTTAAAATTAAATTTCAACTCTTTCCAGTTTTTGCAATGAAGAATTATGTACCTTTTGTTCCCTGTGGCACGATACACTTTGTATTTTAATAGCAAGAGATGCACTAAACCAATCAATCAATAATTCCTTATAAAAAACAAGAGATGGCGCTCATGGTATCGGAAAAGGTTTGCTTTTGGTAAGCCTCATCTCTCACTTGACTGTTGTTAAAAAGTCAGCTATATACACCGCGTGATTTCACTTTTATAGTCGATTGAAGCAACAAACCTTTGTTTCCTTAACATTTGGAAAAAAATTAAATTCGTGCAGAGATTGAACACTTCTATTTTAAAGGGTTAATACCGAAATAGATGAGAACAAAGGCATTTCATAAAGTAGTGTTTTCAATTTTGCACGAGATATTGGGTGTGAAAAATATCTCGGCATCTTGCTGAGAGTTTGTTCTTGGTGTAGAATGAACGCAATCGTGTGGTCGATTGGGAGGCTAGCTACGCGCTTTTCCGTCGAAATTCTGACGGATTTCCGCGCGTTAATACATGACTGTGGACGAAACTTGGATGCACTACTATACTTAAAAGAGGTAAAAGAATAATCAAAACAATGGATTTGTGACCTAAAGGTGACCTGGCTCCGGAAAAAGCGAAGACAGTGAAATCGGCTGGCAAAGGGATGGCCACGGGTATTTTGGGATGCACGCGGAATCATCAACATAGATTACTTACAAAACGTACAAACGATAAATTGAGAGTATTACGTGTCTTTTTGCACCGTTTGGGCGAAGAAAATCAAGAAAACCATCTTCATATGAGAAAGATAAAACATCACTTCCATCAAGACAATGCAAGGGTTCACACATGCGCAGACTCGATTGTGAAAATTACGGATTTCAATTATGAGTAATTAACACATCCACTGTAGGTGTTCACCAGATTGAGCTTGAAAAAATGGCTCGGCGGAAAACGATTCACGTCGAACGAGGTCATCGACAAACAGATGCCCATTGAGGGCCTTCCAAAATCATACTTGGTGGACGGCTTAAAAAAAGTTAAGAGAAACGCTGGGAAGTGTATTAAGCAAAATAAAATGTTGGAAATAAAAAAAATCTACCCACAATAATTTGTTTTTTTTTCCCCCCAAGGCCTAAGGACTTGTTGAACAACCCAATATCTACAGCGGAGATATAGACTACAAAGTTACGACAAACTACAAATCTTTGAATTCGCCAATAGTTATACTATCAACTCAGTCACACCACATCCGTTCACGAAACGTAATCATAGAAAGAATTTTACGCTGGTAATAAAAAACTTACACATTCTGGAATATTTTCTGTGACGATAAACGTCTCGTATGGTTATCATAATCAACTCAACTTGGGCAGCTAATTTAATTCCTTTTTTGGGAGTTGTTAGGTGTGCGATTGTGGACAGTCGTGAGTCTTTCACAAACAACTTTCTCGCAGCGCTGGTCTTGTATTTGCTGAGTGATGCCTCTTCTCCGTCTTAGACGATCTCGTCATACGATTAATGCCCCAACTGCTGATTTCCCTTAGAGTATCTTAGCAGAAAAGCGGATGGAATCATTCCAGGAGAAACTTCATCCTATAGCTTTCCTACCCATTTCTGTATACCACCAAACAATGAGATGCCATTTTTTATTTATACAAATTATTAAGATCCTCGTACTTCTAAATTTTTATAATAACATTCATGCAAAGTTTTGCAAATTATTTGTTACATTAACAATTACTTTCAGGTACGCTCGAGTGTTTGGATCTAATTTGTTTTCATTTCACGCGCTTCCTAACAACAAAATCACCGAGAGCTTTTTGAAACGTGTAGCACCACCTGTTTCCAATATTGGAAGTATTTTTATCCACATACTCTTTTTGTAGACGTCGTTGCATTGTCGCAACTCACTTTTCGCAAATGCAAGGCCGCTGACAACTACCAACTCGACCACGACAACAAGAAGCATTTCAAGTCGTCCGAAGAAAATGGCTTTGAGCGACTCAGCCTAATGTCCAAACGTGGTCTTCTTCCAAACATTTTCTTCCTCGGGGGACTGCATTTCGGCTTTTTACTGCTGCTCATCATTCCTCATCGACCTGTCGGCACAGCGTGAATCTATTCCATGCTACGAGATTGTTAGGTGTTGGGTGCCAACCGAAAGAACTCTTCTACCCTCCTCATTTACCGTCGAGCTAGTGGCTACATACAGACTTCCGAAAGGAATAGTTCCCTGTACAACGTAGTGGTAGTTTTTATGGGAGGCGACTGAAAGCTCAGGTCATTTGCTCCATTAGGGACGGACAGGAAGGATGATGGGTGGAAAGAAACCCAGCGTCGGCAATAGCCTACTCTTAACGGAAAGCTGCAAGGGCTCCGCAGTTTAACGTCCCATACGACGGACGGTGTAATCACTCAAAGTGCCCTCCACAAAACACCTAAAGTAGGGATCGGGACACCAGTGAACATTGATGAAGAATAATTTTGACAGTTTGATAAGTTCAACAACATAACAAATGTGTGGGTGATGTGTGACATATATGATCCCAAGTTCATTCAGAGAGAAGAATTTTCGTGATTCGTGTTGAGAAGACATCTCTAAAAAAATACAACATTACACAAAGGCCAATGACCAGAACATGAGAAGGTTAAATTTTAGAAACATATGTATTAGGGACTATCTACATATGTGAGATGTTAAGATATTACAGGAAGAGTGAGGCAATAATTTCAATAAATTAGATTTTTAACTGGTGAGTTCATAACTACTGATGTTTCACTGAAAGGGTGTATTGCAGCATTAGATATTTTCAAAGATGGAAAATGGCCAGGTAAATGATTCCTGTTATTTAATAACCTAAAATGTGAACTGTTTCCAAGATTAGCAATATCTGACAACCAGTAACATAAATGTAAAATGTTTATAGAGCCTGGAAAAGGCAATTAAAGTTTTCTAAATATCTGAATAAATTCACTTACCTAACTATAAAATGTTAGGGTTAATTTAAATTATGGGAAGTAATTACTGCCATCAGAAACAATGTCAGTTATACATGAGCCAATGAACAATGTCAGTTATACCTGTATGACTGATGAACTGAAAGTTCCAGACAACAACCTGACTACATCGTTAACTTTGCTTGATAGGATTGATTAAGACAATAGGAAATCTTCCTTGAATTCTTCCATTACATAAATCAGTAACTTAACACCTTCAAATCAAACAAAATGGCATTAGCTTTGACCATCATGGTGCCTTGCTATCATTTGAGTGCAGCAGCTCCACATCCTTAAGTATTTCGATTTTTTCTCAAAATAGCATTTGGGGACGTACTCTGAATTTTAAAAATTTGCATAAGATGGGCAAATCTCCTCCCCTTCAGTGTCTGAAGCATCCCGGAACACCCTCACTTTTGCAAGTGTTAATTTGACTTTTAATGTGATAGTATTGGTGTTTGTTACATTACATTTATACTTATGTTACGTTACATATATACTTACTACACGTTTACATATATTTAATACATAAAAGAGGATTATGACTTCCAAAAGAACACTCAAAATTTGGATTTTTACACCAAATTATATAATTAGAATGAATATGATAGCTGCAAAGAAAACATGCCAGTGAAAATGTAGAAGACGATATATAGGAAAGGAAAAGAAAGATGGCTATAAAAGTAATATATCTTTCACAAATTGCCATTTATGAGTTCAGAAGCTTGCCTGGTCCTAATGTATATAACTGCACCCTGACAACTGACACTCAAGCTACTTTGACATCCTTTTTCTGACATTTTATGGTAGAATATCCATGTTTGGACAAAGAGATGAGCTAAGAGCATTGGAAGAGATGGTGATTCATAAATATCTCATTAAAAAACCATAAACACAGTAACCAACCCAAAGGTCAGTTTGGTAGGTGATGATAGAGTTCACCAAGTACTAAGCCCGATGGCGTGTGAATATTCACACATCAGGGTAGGGGGCCAGTTCCTTTCCCTATGCCAGTCATGGTTGCCCAGAAAGATCTGGTACCCAAAAAATGACACAGCTTGGGTGGAGCTGCAGGTGCCCAGAGTGCCTTGCCCGGGAATTGAACCGGGACCCTCTGGTCAGTAGTTCACCGCTCTACCCCCTGTACTACCGCAACCCACACATATCGCATTATATTACCTTAAATTAATCTGATAATGTTGTGATTGCAGTTGATCTAACTTTTCCTCTGAATCATAAAGGAGGTTTTGACAAACATCACAGATAAACATAACAGTTTCAGGTTTAACTTTGTGGGATTCCTTCATGATGAGGGCAACAAAAGAAACTTTGCACTTCCACATAAAGATTTAATATTTCATAACCATGGTATGGCCACGGCCACTGCCACTGACACGGCCACCACGACCTGGCTCCAAGAGGGGAGGAAGGTAGGGGGAGTAAGGGAGAAGGGATAAGTCGAGTACAGGTGCAGCAACCTATTAGTGGGCTAGGGGAGGGTGAGGGAATGTATTGGAAGGTTTCTGGCTCAAATTTGTGGAAGTTTATGTCCATTAAACGAAGAACACAATGTAACACTCCACCGTTCTTAGAAATAGCAGCGGCCCATCTCAATCGACCCATTATTATGTTCACTCCTAGTTATATTTTAACAGGCATATTTAAGCAAAATATACCACTAAAACACTAAACTTACCTAAAAACTAAGGGTAAGGAGCATTAGGCCTGGTACAGGATGAACGGAGTGAAAGGAGATGGCTGACTGAGCTATGTGCAATGTGAGTGTGAGAATTACCTAGTTAATGAACATCTCACTTTGTCATATGCCCCATCATAATCTAGTATTGCCCAACACTTTTAGACTGTGGGCCACATACTGTCAACTGTAATGTGGACTGGATTAGGACTCCAGCAAGTCGTACTTCCCTAAAACAACTCTCTTCAAACATTCACTAAGTAAACATTCAATGATAAAAACATAATACTACCTTGATCAAAAAGTTCCCGGAATTTATTCAGAAAATTAAAAATACAAGTTTATTCATCTAAATCTATATTGTCCCCTTCAAAGTAATCTCCATCGACTGCAACACACTTATGCCAGCGCTTGATCCAATCCTCGAAACATTTTTTATATTCGGTTTTCGGTATGTCCATCAGTGCTTCCTGCGATTTTTTCATTACTTCCTCTCGGCTGCTAAAACGCATTCCCCGTAATGGTTTTTTAACTCGATTGAACAGAAAGAAGTCACAGGGAGCCAAATCAGGTGAATTCGGTGGCTGTTGGATGGTATTTGTTGCATTTTTCGTCAAAAAATTACGAATAATGATAGCACTGTGCGACGGTCTCGACGCACTGTGCGACGATTTCTGGTCTCTTTCGGCGAATTGCTTCACGCAAACGTCTCATAACGCCCAAATAATACTCTTTGTTTACTGTCTGGCCTTCTGGCAAAAATTCATGATGCACTACACCGTTGTAATCCATGAAAACCGTCAGCAGTGCCTTCTTTTTTGACTGAAAACGACATGGTTTTTTTGGTCTCGGCTCATTTGGTGAACGCCATTCACTTGCCTGATGTCTGGATTGCGTGTCATACTCATAAACCCACGTCTCGTCTCCAGTAATGATCCTTTTGATGAATGTGGGATCGGATTCAGCCTCGCAAATCACATCTTTTGCGACGTCAACACGGTCTCTTTTTTGCATGAAATTGAGGTCTTTTGGCACCAACTTTGCTGCTACACGGCGGAAACCCAAATCATTAACCACAATGTCTTGGGTGGATCCATAGGCAATGTTCAAGTCCTCCGCTATTTCTCTGATGGTTAATTTGCGGTTATTGACCAACATTTCTTTTACTTTATCAATTTTTTCACCGACTTTCGATGTCGATGGTCTGCCACTGCGTTCATCATCTTCGATTGACTCACGACCACTTCCGAACCGCTCGTGCCACTGGTAAACGACCGTTTTTTTTAGAGAATCGTTGCCGAAACACTTTTCCAACATTTCCAACATCCATGCGCCACTAAATCCGTTTTTTACGCAAAATTTAATACAAGTTCGTTGTTGCAAATTTAAATCCATTTCTGCAATTGTAAAAAATTGCCAACACACACAGAGATAGATGTACTCTTGGCTACGTAACTTTTGCAAATGTCAAGTTATGACACTAAGATTTAAAGGGAATATCAACAACAGATGTACCAATTTAACAAAAAAAACAGAACTCAAATCGGAACGATGGGAGCGCCACACGATGGTTATTCCGGGAACTTTTTGTTCAAGGTAGTATTTCTCAACATTTCGCCAGCACTCTTCCAAAAGCCAGATTAAAGGCCTTAAAAGTCCTTCAAGCATTAATAGGACACCACTGTTCTAAGTTTTCCTTCACACTGGACAACCAAGTGGCAAAGTTAGCCATTTGTTTAAAGCAAGATGTGTGACATCATGTTTTCCTCTCTGTAGACAAAAAGAGAGCTTTTGGAAAATGATTTAAAATATTTTTTGGGCTGGCAAGGTCAAACCTCTGAAACATTATGGCCTCATCCAGCCAGGGTGAGTTAGTCCTCTTTTGCCTCTCCTAATTTCTTGGGTTGTACAAATAAATTATATGGGATTAAATAGGAGTATAGAGATAGATTGTTTTAAAACACAAAATGAGAGAAAGTTAGTTAGCTTCCAGAAGACCAGCAAGAAGGGGAGCTGAAGTGGAAGACAATTTAGCTATATACAGCCTAAGCAATACAATGAATTACCAAGTGCAATTGAAAATAGGGAAATCATGATGTGAATTATTTTGCAATGAGACCAAATATGTTTTGTGCTGCACGTGGAGAAATTTAATTAATTTGGCCAGTTTGATTAGAATCGGGCAATTTATTGTTTCAATTTTTCGGGGAACCTTATTTGTAAACCCCTAATTCAATTTCGTTAATTTTCACAAAATATGAGTTTCATGCCCTTCCTTTCCATCATTCTCCCCATTCCCACTTTAAATTTTGTTGTTAAATCTATCCATTATTTCCCTAATTGGTTCCTCATGCACATGCAAATTGGGCTATAAAGGACTCTGTGCTTTGTCGTGTTCTCCTCCATCATGCATTCACACATCCGATCCTTTTTTTCCTTATTTTCTTGAGGCATGATCAAAGGCGGAAAACACAGTAGCAAAGAATTCATTTATGGAGTTGTTCACTACAAATCACTAAAATAATCAAAGAAAAAAGAAAATGCAGCCAGCATGAATCTGAAAGTATGTGCATATCCAAATTCAAATTCACTTTTGAGTTTGAAAAATCAAGATAACTACTTCATATAAGATTGGGTATTAAGTAATAACAAATTCAGGTGCAAATGACCACACATTTTTACTGTCCACCTTTTAATAACCTGGTCAATGACAGCATGTGAGAGAGGCTAAACTTGAGAGGCATGTATTAGCTACCTGTCATGTGAAGTGACTATAATTTTAATTAAGGCAGCTCCAACTTCAGAATGCTCACCAATTAGCAGATGTAAACAAGCTTATCTATTCACGTATATAAAATAAGAAACTGGCCTCCCTTACTATCTCCTTCAAATGACTCTTTCCCGAATATATGTTTAGACCTGTCTCCTTCTGAGTAAAAATTAACTTCACTATAAACAGACCCATCCATTCAGCGGACTATTGAGGGCAGCCATGTTCTGAACAGTTGACTGTACTGGTTGCAATCAAACAACTACAGATGCAGGCAATGATTTATCCTATGGTAACAATGGTATTACAAATCATAGTGTTGAGAACAAGTTATTACAGACCACATTGACTTGGTCATGTTTACAGCTGTGATTTTTCATCCAGTGCAATGCAAAGTTCTTCACAGCTGAAGCATAGGATTCCAAAGAAGAGTATATTTTTAGATATTAATATAATTAATTCATTTTTGCATGAAATGCAAATTGAAAATCAAATGGAAACTATAAATTCCATCTTAGAACAAGTTTATACCATAAGCCTCTTTTACATATTTTAAAAAGAGGTGAGACCAATGATTACAATGAGCAAATGAAGGGGAGGTATTTTGCTCCTCTTAACGCTTTGACCATGGACCATGGTGATGCTACAGTTGACAACATTGATCATATGGCTCAACAGAAGGCTGGGATAAGATATGTACAAGCTATTCAAACACTAGTAGCTAACACTGCTGCTGCAGAACATGGGAAAGTAGTATCAAACCTAATATCAATTCTGAGCACTTTTTTACCATAGCTGTGTGAAGAACAGATCACTCGAGAGGAAAATGAACAATTAATTTGGCATGGATTATTTGCAAAAAGAATTATCTGAAAATTTGTCTCTACCTTCAACATCAAAGAGATATTATTTCCTCTATAAAAAATAGGAAGCATGGTGATTCTTTAAAGAACTTTCACGGGAGACAATCTTCTTAAATTTCTGGAAGTACTGACAGATTATTTCTTGCAATGCCCTAATTTCTGGAGAACCCACATCTTCTTGAAGGAAGTCAATTAAGATAATTAATAACATTTATTGTGAAGGGTAATTTATAACTGAAGCTCATCAGAACATTAAAACATTGGCTAAGAGGAAGATTATTTTAGGAGAGTTAAAACTACTATACTAGATTGCATGTTACACTTCAATTTTTTTAACTAGGTCACAGGCAGGTATTTCTATCTTTGCATCTTCTAATTTACCAAGATTTATCAGGGAAATACCTTAAACATTTGAATGCAAACTGGAACTTAGTAACAAAAACTGAAATGTGTGGTGTTGGTTAACCTTATAGTTATTTGGTAACTAACAATTTACAAGCACAAGCTACCCTGGATTAGTAATAGATAATTTAATTATAATAGATCATTTACTAATTAACTGAAATTTCCTCGAAGAGAAAAATTACTACTTGGTTTAATAAAGCCTAACAGATTTTACGTCTATAGGTGATGCCAACAAAGTGTAAGTATTCCTGGACAAAATTCTGAACATCATTCACTGAGTGACACCTTTGTTAAGCATCATCAAAGATATATCTAAAGGTCTAATTAGGTTTTTCATTTATTTTGCTCTAATTCATACTGTTGCAATCCTTTTATATGAACCAGACAACCTATAAACACTACCTGCCCGACCAGAAAAAAGGGATTTAACTACTAATTTCTAGTGGAATGAGAAAACAATTCATTTTTATCTGTCATAATACATTAGGAGCATCGTAAATCATTCAAAAGAGGAATCACAATTCAAATTCATTATCCTATATAAATGCTAGTTAAATATTCATTCAGAACAGTATTAATTTGAAGAATGCTATCCAGATGGCTGATACTCCACAGCTACGATATGATTCTTAATATTGTTCTAAAATTAAAATAGTACAGTACAAGTATACAAGTATTTGATAGTCCTTAAGAAGCCCTTTATATAGTACATGTTTAAGATGTCATTAAATATTACATTTAGACTTCCGAAGTCTTACTTATTCTCTGGAAGTCTCTCTTGCAAAATGCTCCTTTGAAGTCTCTCATTTCAGTATTTGAGTAAAATGCTGGATGTAGCTAAACAAGACTTTTGAAGAAACATTAGTACTTATATGTTAGTAGTTGAAAACTCCCACTCGAAGGAAGGTATACACACTTATGGTTAATCACTGGCTAACCCCTCATAATTTGCTTGAAGTCTTCACTATCATTGTACGGAAAAATAATCATCTATTCTTATATAAAAATTTTAATCTACGACCAAACCCAGTAATGAGTAAGATGACAAGTGCTTTCCTGGTCACTGTAACATACTACTGTTACATACCACAGTAACACTATTCAATGTTTAGTTTAGGTCTTCCAATATCCATACAGTTGCAATAGTTGTAACAGTAATAAACTATGATTGAAACGAAATCTTAAGATTATAACGTTAGAGCTACATAAAGTAACACCAACAGCTGAAAACTGGCTTTGAGCAATCAACTGTAACCGAAACTATATTACAATATCGCATTTCAACCAGGAAATAGAATACCACGATGAAAAATCATTAATGAAAGATCTTGGATCTAATCCACTTACCTCTCGGGCAATTTGATCGAGTGCCTGATCCTCAGCAGAGTAGTGTTTGGTAACTGCTCTGCGTCTACCACCTACACTGCTAAGGCTGTCCATGATGAAGTATGAAGACACGACTATTGCTTACATCCAATATAAAACCTACAATGGAGAAATACAAGTTTTTATTTTGCGTGCATTGGGGGGCAGCAAACGCAATAAAACAATATGTCTAAATTTTAAACCATTTTGCCATAAGTTACAGAATTTTTAAGTATTTCACAATTCCTATGATTCATTTGACGATTTACATCACTTCGCAAAGTTATTAACTTCCCGTAGGAGAAGCTGAATGATTTAAGGTAACAGGAAAAATGTTATTCGGCTGACTGTGGCAGCAGGGCACAATAAACATATTAATACGAATAACTCACACACATTTCACAATTTTAAGGAGTGTTTATATCTAGTTCCTTCTACTTCGGGTGGTCAATAGTAAGCAAATGCCGAAGTTATTTGATAAGTGCATGCTAAAATATTGCATTCGTAGGGAAAAAAATTATGCCACAACAAATAAAAGTAATGTCAGGGTCAAAGATTTGAACAATGGCAGATTCCATGAACTATAAAAGTATATCCTACCGTTCAGGAACTCCCCGCATTCTTGTAGCATTAGCACGGAAAATTTCGAGACAGCGCCACTTAACGAACTCAATTGCATAATTTTCTATCTGCCATCTGTTCTGTAGGAGTACCTGCTCCTCATTAAGCACTCATTTTAATAAATAACACAATATCAACACATGTGGCTCACGATTACTTCCATCTTTAAGGCAAAGAACAGCCCCGGATGCTGTTTCTCCATTTTAAAAAATAATTGAATAATGATAAGCATGAAAAGCCGTGGAAGGAAGGTTCTTTGAATTCACAAGAGTATATGAATTAAGTTTGAAGAAAGTGAGCGCAGGCCATTCTTTCTTTTGACTGGAGAATTAAGGTGATTTTATTTTCTTGTGGACGTTTCAAATTATGCCCTTGTTAAATTTAAAGATTTTCATGTATACGATATGAAATTTTGTACGAATCTATTGAAGGAACAGATAAATATTAGTATTTCGTACTACTAGGTATGACTTAGGTATTTTTTATCCAAGAAAATATTCATAATACATATTTTATTCAAATACACAGACATCATTGGTGAGGCTACCGTGAAATTAGTCGATTTTTACTTGTTGCACAGATGCACATAGGTTACACATTTTTTAAATTACACTGAAATGGTCGTTCAGATAAATTGTTCATGGCGTAGAATCACATAGAATTATAACTGGGTGTTTTTCAATAATAGCAATATCTCTTTCCAATCGGGTAAGCTCCTTCTCTAGTGTCAGCTTCCTCTTAATCTTGGGGATGGTATCTATCATCATGGGAAGTTTTTGGAAAGCTGTCTGCAATTGAAACCAGTCCTTCTTTAAGCCCTGCAATGAAACATTAGAAAAATATCGTGTTTAACCTATTGTCATTTTATTTTGTTGGTGGCAAATGAGGCATATCAGGTGTTGAGAAAAAACGTGCAGATTTATTACGGGAAGAATCAACCAAAGCCGATTCTTCCCATAATATTCATGCGGTAGTAGTTACTGTTCGCTTCAACCTGTGAAGATGTTTTTCTCACTAAATGTTTTGCAAATTACCACTCAAACGGTAGTAATCCTTAATTTCATTTCGATCGCTAACGTGGTGGCTACATGATTTCTTCGGTGAACCGTGATGGTTTTATAAATTACTGTACAAATATTTTTGTTTGAATAGATGGAAATATTACTATATAGTCCCAAAATGTATTAATCTTCATTAAAATCAACTAAGAGAAACTTTAAATAGTATATCGCATATGCATCAGTAGTTAAAAAATTCACACCATTAACTTATTCTTAACCTGTACAGGTATATCGAATTAGATACTAATATCATTATGCGTTAAACCAGAGCCAACACATCATAGAAGTATATGTGTTTTCCTGTGTTAATTTTTCATGTCTTCGATGATTCACATATCAGAATTATCTGCATTAATCAAAAATCATGCATAAGTAACAGCAATGTTAATCATCAAAGTGTTGTGTAACAATTCATTTACACTTGACTGCAAGATTCCCCATTATAACGTTAATTAATGATAGTAAGTTATAGCATGATTAAATGGACAATTGAATCAAAACACAGCTATGCCATTACAATTATAGCTCAAGTGATTGTACTAGTCCATTGGTCGTTATCAAGGATATGTTTCTAGGGTTATAAGAAATCTTTTGGATTCATCTGATAAATTTTTTTTTATTATTACATCCCAAAATAGTCTGTATGAATTTTCATGAAACCTCTCTTACCTATATCTCTGTAAACCACTGCATCATTGGAAAATTAATGTATCTTACTAGTGACTATGGAGTCAATGTTGTAAAATAGGAATAAAAGAGGTGGCTGAGGACTACAGCACAATGAGTCTGATTTTGCATGCGGCTAATGTGGTCAACAAGAGGATAGAGTAGGGCAAATGATTGCATAGGGGGTGATCAGTTTGAGTTCAGGAAAGGGAGAGGCACATATGATGCCATTGCAGTAATGAGATCACTTATAGATAGGCACATAGAATATAATCAGGACGTATTTGTCTATTTCATAGATTTCGAAAATGTGTTTGATTGATTGAATTGGGTAAATTAATGAATCTATTGCAGTAGGAGTAGAGTGACAGGATAGGCAGGAGGTAGATTGACAGGATAGCAGACTTATCTGCAACCTGTACATGTCAAAGGTTGCTCTGATGCAAGTGGCAGAATAAGACTTAGAATGGCCAGTGTTAGGAAGAGGAGTAAGGCAGGAGTGTCTTATTATCTCCTGTGCTATTCAATGTATACATGGAGGAAATTGCATCAGAGGCATTGGAAGAACTAGAGGTAGTAATGAAAATTGGCAATGAATTTATAAAATCTATTACATTTATAAAATTAGTAAGAAATTTACTGTTTCCTGATGATTTAGCTTTGATTTGTCATTCAGTCAAATATTTGCAAACATGCTGGGCCAAGTGGAAAGCGAGTGTGATAGGTATGGGATAAGAATAAATGCGAACAAAACAAAGATAATGTGATTTTTGAGAAAGTGGAAGTCTAAGTAACAATTAAAAGAGGACTTTACTAACTATAGCAGGTGGAACAGCTTACCTACCTTGAAGTATTCTGAACTAAAATAGTCAATATATTAGGGGCAAGGAGAAGAATTGCATTAGGTACGGAATCTTTCAAAAGGAGGTGGGAATTGATAACAGGGACATCGAGTAAGGAAGTTTTGAAACAGCTGGTTAAAGTTTTAGTATGGAGTGTGGTTTTGTACTGTGTTAAAACACGGTCATTGAAGCCAGAATATAGATGTAAGTTGGAGGTTCTTGAAATGTGAGCTTGAAAAAGGAGAATTAGACTGAAAAAGGAAGTGCTGGGCATGGTGAGGAGAGAAGAGAGGGTTGCTGGGAGAAATCCAAAGGAGGCAGCCAGGTTGTATTAAGAGAGTTTTGTTTGGGAATGGGGTTTTGAAGATGGTTATAGAGGGAAGAACTTTAGGCAAACAAGGAAGGGGAAGGGATAGTATAAACATATTGGATGGAATGAAGATAGGAAAGAATTATGCAGAATTGAAAAGGGACTTGGTGTAGTGTCCAGTGTCAGGTTGTGTTTTTTTAAGAGGGGCAAATAAATGTATTTTCCCTATAAATGTATGCAACCATAAGTGCTGGCCCCAGTAGCTGCAAGGTAATATCTTTGCCTGCCAACCCAGAGGTCATGGGTTTGATTCCCACATAGGTGGATTTTCCTCAACCTAGGGCTTGGGTGTACGTCTCGTATAAAATTGTCTTCATTGTCATGTCTAAGGGTTAGGTGGAAGAAAGGACTATTAGTCTCAATCTTGCCCAATTAAATCGATAAATAAAATAAATAAAGTCTTACATACACATGCAAACATGGGGATGGAGAATGAAAGTTAGGGCTGAGAAAGAGTAGTGGAAAAAAATAAATATTATTTTAACAGAATTTTATTAACAATAACTTTTTTATTATCCTGAAAAGTCTAGCCAAGAGGTGTTTCCCCAGGTCATTCACTGACAAACTGCTAACAGTCAGTCATTGATCTTACTGCTACTTTCTCACCTCAAAGATGACAAAAGTACATACCTCCAAAAGCTGTTTTCTTGGTTCTCCTTCAATGCACATCACTGACTGTCTTCTTTCCAGATGTTGCTTTTGAGTGGCCAAACGTTTTTCTTCTTCCTTGCGTATCTTGAGAAGGTATTTTGGCAGTCTTCCATAATCCTATGGAAGGAAGCAACTGAAATGGCTTAGCTTTATAATTGAATTATTATGGATACAAACCAGATTAATAGTTATCGATCACAATTTAAACCAGTTACTGACCAGTTTAACAGGAGCATTTAGAGTTTAAAAAAATGTGTAATCTTGATGCAATGCAATGGTAATGCACCCCCTTACCCATTCGAATGAATAATCACCATTACTCCTGTAATTCTGCCTCACTCTCTTCTCTTCCTATCCCTTCACATGCAATTTCACACAACCTTTCATTCGATGAATGTTTTTCCCTAACAATTCTAGAATCCTTACCCGATTCACTCACTAACATAGAGGTGAGAACTCGCAAATCTGCATCTATCCTAGCTTTCTGATCCTTTAAAATTCCCACCCTTAACCGCCATCTTTAATTCCCCTCCCAGCATTACTTGCACTAAAATATATATACACACACATGGGTCGCGGTGGTCCAGTGGGTAGAGCGTTGGACTACTGACTGGAAGGTCCCGGGTTCGATTCCCCGCCAAGGCACTCTGGGCACCTGCAGCTCCACCCAAGCAGTTGGGGTTTTTGGGGTTCCAGATCATCCTGGGAAACCATAACCGGCACAGGGAAAGGAACTGGCCCCCCTACCCTGATGTGCGAATATTCACATGCCGTCGAGCTTAGTACATGGGTGAGCTCTACCATCACCTACTAAACTGACCTTCAGGTTTATTACTGTGTTTATGGTTATATACACACACACACATAGTCTTAATATTTCAGTGATCCCAGCCATTTTATCAGAGTATGAGGAAAAACTGACAGGAAGATTAGGAGATGAGGGGATATTGGATAAGGGGTAAGGATAAGCAGATGGGTTTGCATTATGAATTTGGTTGTTGAGGGAACAGGCTAGGAAAGTGTTACCTGGTGGAAAAGAATTAGTCCAGGAGGGTGAAAGGATTTAAATAGCCAATGAAAGCTAATTTCAGGGTCCTTCATTGGATTGGTGTGGCTGTTGATGGTAGAGAATAATTGACATATACTTGGTAGCAATAATCAAAACTGTGATTGCCAATTCTGATATTGAGGGGTGTGGTATATTGCCAATATAAAACGGTGGGCAGAGTTTACATTATAGAAGATAAATGACATTTTTTTTAAATGCAGGAGTTAGTTGGAAGTGAGTAGGATTTTGAGGTTTAGTTAGCATAAAGAATTATATCTAATTATCTACAAATAATTGATGCATAAGAAGAATAGACCTAAATGAGATTAAAGTATCCATTATTTTTGTTTAGGTAAATATTCATATGAACATTCTTAGAAATCACTCAATGTTGGTTATCTCAATTCAGAGAAATACAAAGGTAAATTGAATTTATGATCCAGATCATGATATTCTTCTCATACAACTGAATACATGCATACAATAGAAAGAGTATAGCATTAGTTTAGTAGCATAAATGCTAATATACTATTACCTTTTTATGCAAATAATTGAGAACTAGGCCAGAGTTCAACAGAGATTGTCTGTCTCCCCTGCAACTGTCAATTATTTTAAATTCTCTTTGTGGTGGTTTTGCATTAAGAACATTCAATTTATTTTTCACTCTGAAATAATTTGATGCCCTTGCTCCACTTAAATCCAAATCATTGTCATGGTCTGCATTATGATCCACCTCATTGTTCTCCTTCTCATTGCCCTCGTCAGCCAGATGCTCTTTTTTCATCTTTATAAAACGAGATGGGACCTGTGGTTTTCTTTCTTTAACTAGGCAATGGTCACCTTCTATAAAAATAGAAGTATAAAAGAAATGCTATGATCAAGGATAAAATGAAGGACCTGTCAGAATTAATCATTTCACCACTATGATCCATGTATAAAAACATATTGTTAGAAGTTAAACACTTATGAGTACTTGGGAGGCAGTTTAATGGCTCATAAAAAATTGAAAGAATAGAATATAGAAATATGGCGTATTTCTGCTCTCTCAGAAGATGCCCCAGCATATCTCAAGTGGCATATCCCAGTTATTAATATATTTCTTCCTGACATTCTTATCATAGAATGTTACCATATAAACATTTTGACATGGTCAACCATTAACTTAAAGATTTTTTGTCTCTAGATTCAATACATAGTTCAAATTTTCTTTTCTCAAATAAAAGGTTATGCCATAGTGAGTTGCAAAAGCAATTTTCTTTAATAGTTGCTTCAATGCAATGCATGTGCTCTGATACCAAACCATCAGGGATCATTCTCAATGTTATAAGCCAGTTTATTTTATGTCTATTCAGGGATTTGTAAATTTAAAATGAAATATTCTCAACTACACCTACTTACTAAAAAAATTAAGTAGAGTGAGAGTTTTCAAATGAAATCTTTTGATTAGATGACTCAAAATGAGCAACATATAAGGTCTTATAAACTGATTTGCAGCTTTTAGAAACAGAACCTGGGTGTTAAGCAAGAATCAACCCAAGTCAGCCCTCTAATACAGAGCGAACCATTAGTTGGGTTTAACCAAACTGAGTTTCCTTTCCAACTGCCCATTACAGTTGATTTTATATATATATATATTTGGGCACCTTCTTATTATTATTATATTTATCTTATTATTATTATAATTATCTGCCCTTTTGTAGGAGTTAGCAGGTGATAGTGTAACCTGTTGGAATTTCTCTATATACTACTGCTGTTTCATGAAATGGCTTCAAGTGTAACTTGGTGGAGTTGTTTGTGAAAATGCTTCAAATTGCTAACAAAAAAGACAACCTACAAAAAAAATCTATTGCATGTCCTAGGTTTTGTCATGAACTGGCAGTATCAGGTGAGGTTTCTTCAAAATATAGGTAGTACGTATGGAATGAAATTGCTTGGGTGGTTAAATTCTATTGAATGCTTTTATAAACAGAATAGTTGTTTTTTTATTTTTAAGGCAGACTTCATGTATTTTCATTGAACCTAGTTTTACTCTATTTTTTGGTAGGAATTCCATAACTTTTATATATTTTTTGTTGGTTCTTGAGCTGTTAAAAAGGAGGGAATCCACAGGGTTAGGAGAAAGGTGGCGATACCAAGCTACTTCCTCTTTTATGATCCCTTAATATGAGACATCAGACTGAATTTTTATCACACTATGGCTATCGTTGGGTAAAGTTACTTCTGAAGGAAAAAAATCATATAAAACTGCCACCCATACATAATTTATTTTTATTGTCAATGTTTGTCATAGCATGACATTTGAAAGATGACAAAAAGTACTTACCTAAAAAATATTTAGTTATAGGAATAGTAATTTTCAACATTCTTCGCATTTGGTCGGGATATTCAATTTATTACAACTATGTAAATACAAGAGCAGTAATCCAACCATTTTCACCAATAAATACAATGGAACTTGTAGGGAGAAATACGTTTAATTGTGTCAGCATTCTTTGGTGTATTAGTGGAGAGTTGGTTAAAGTTAGTAAAACATTGTCATTTATCTTCATTAATCGTACATTGTACTATATTGGTGGTAATTTCTGGTATTGACTTACATAAGCAATGACTCAGCATAGGGAATACGTATGCTATAACTGGATAATTTAAATTGCAGTAAGTAATTGCTAAGTCATGTAACTAAGACATCTAGATACCATCCACCATTGGGTAAGTGCAGTATGGTGGATTCCACCTTGGCTTTTCTGGTGTGCAAGCCAGAATTTGGTCTTACACTTCAGGTGTGACAGGTGGATTCTAGCTTAGCTTTTTACAGGTTTCTAGGCTCCTTAATCCACTTGAAATCTAACAAGTGTAAATCTAACAGCCTCGGAGCTGTAAGTTCACCATTCTTCACACAATTTCATACATCCAGTTTGGAACCCAGGTAGATTGAAACTGGCATTCAATTTGGGACTAGGAGAAACTAAGAATGCAACTTTTACTTTAAAATTTCATCAGTAGCTTAGTCCAACTACTGGCCTATTCCAACTATGATGGTGATTTAATGAGCTCTATTCCAAAACCCATTGTCGTAATGGAGGAGTATTCCCTGGGAATCCTTAAGCAAAGGAGTTATAACATATTTATAGCATCTATAACAATTGAACCAGTGATGAAGAATGTGTACTTGTATTACATACAAGGGTACTCGTATATACTATATACTTTGATATACTCAAATATATCGGTATATCAAAGAGTATAATTAGGTAGGTCCCTTATTAAATATTGTAGCTATCCTCCGGGAATTAGAAAGGTATTGCCACTTTAAAGGATGAAAAACTCTGAATTACCATAAACACTAGGGAGTATGGCTATTATGTTATATGGATGAACCTGTATAGTGGTTTGCTAAATGTATTTTTTACATTATATATGTAAAAACTGCACAAACCTATTTTAGGACGAGGTGGAAATATTCTTGCGCGCTTAATCAAATATGACGATGGTCGGTGAAGAGGCACAGAGGCATAGCCCATTGTTTTATGAGAACCTTTATTCACGTTAGTCCGAACTTGATAACTTAATTTTGATTTGTACCTATAATTCAGAATGGAACAACTTAGTTAGGATAACAGTTAGGAAAATAAAATGAATTTGTCGAAATATTAGTATTTCTTCACTAACCTTGGAGACTTCACATATTGTTTTTTCTCCGGAGATATCAATTTATAAACTATTTCCTCATTTTCTTGCTCTTCCCGCATTTTTGAGATTCCAAGAGGTTCGAAGCTATAAAATCCTGGTACTTGAAAAGTTTTCTTCTGTAAGATATTTTAGCTACGAGATCAAATAAATTTGGAAATTCTTCTCATATAAGGTCAGTAAATATTCAAATTCGCGTGAATTATTATTGTAACTCATATGATTCATCGGAAATGTTAAGTATTTGGTGTTTCAGTTTGATCTTTTCATTCACATAAGCTCATAATTTGGTGGCATCGCTAGGCAACGCGAAAGCCATCCAATGGCGCGAACTAAGGATAACATTTTTTTCTTGGGTAATGTAAATCGGGTTTCCACCAAAGGTTCACGATTAACCTTGTTATCCGAGTAAAATTGCCATAATTGCCGAATTTACGACACCAATAATAGAAGTACTACACGAAACAGGGTACATACAAATAAATTAACATCAGTAATTTCGTTTTAATTCAGGTTCATCCTTAATATTTTGTAAACATTTTTTAATCAGCCAATCCATGATATTCTCACACATTGAGGTAAAAGATAAAATTGAGATATTGTGCCAGCATATTAGATACCGTTAAAATTATTACAATAAATTGTATTATTTACCAATCTTGACAGACCACATGACTGTGAGCAGTAATTCCGTTTGGACCATAGTAATCCATTTTCAAATACGTTCGTTCGGGCTGTAGATTTCCTGACCATTCTAGAATCATTTCAGAATTTTTAAATTTCAGTTTTATACAAAAAATTCACAATTTTTAAACCTCATACATGTTATGCTATCTGTTTCTGATGACTTTCATACTAAGTTTGTAGAGAGAACTTCAATTTGAAAAAGTCATGCTATTTTGTAATAAATATCCCATGAAGTCCCAGTGAAAACTACTACACACATAAATATGAAACATACACCCAGGTTCTATCCTCTTCTGTTGAAAATGAATAATTTAGTTGTAAACCATAAACACAGTATTCAACCCAAAGGTCGGTTTGGTAGCTGATGGTAAAGTTCACCCAATTCTAAGCACTATACGGCATGTGAAATTCACACAGGGTGAGGGGCCAGTTATGGTTTCCCAGGAAGATCTGGTACCCGAAAAATCACATAGTTTGAGTAGAACTGCAAGTCCTACTAAAGTTCAATGCCCAATATATATATATGAATAATAATAATAATATAAATACCCAATCCAAGTGCCCAGAGAGGCTTGCCCGGGATTTGAACCCAGGCCCTTTGACCAGCAGTCCCACGCTCTATCCCCATGACCCAATAATGTAGTGACAATAATAGTTTATTTGCATAGCAATCAAATTTGCAGATATTAGGCACACCATATGCAAACATACAGAAAATCAGCCAATACATATAAAAATAAATGCATAAGCAAACGAAAATCCAGTTTCATTGTTCCGTCAATTCTTGAACACTAAAAGCATTTATTTAGTAGAGGAGCTTTTACCTTATTTACAAAACAGGAGTGTTCGTGGGAACTTTTTAACCAAAGGCAGTTTCTACACAAATACAAACCCATTACCCATGAGGGAAAATTTTGAGCTAGGAGAAGAGATGAAAATCTGATGGAGCCAAATGAAGTGGATAAGGTGGGTGTGGCAACAGTACTCATCTTAGCTCATATTTTTGCCATGGTAACAACACTTGTGCATGGGCCTGCATCTTTCTGATGAAAGATGACTTTCTTCCTAGCCAAACCTGGCCTTATTTCATGTATCTTTTGCTGTAGTTGGTCCAGGAGGTTAGCATTGTATTTTCCAGTAATTGTTTGACCAGTGAGAAGATAATCTATCAGCAGAATCCTTCACATCCCAGAAAACTCAAGCTATCACCCTTCTGGCCAGCTGTATTACGTTTGCTCTCTTTGGTGATGGTGAATCAACATGTTTATTACTATTACAGAACTATACATATTAATAATGAATAACATCAAAGGTAGAATAGCTTAGGTGATAATTTATTTGATCTTTAATGGAATATATACATAAAGAAAGATAAATGGCTTATGTTTCCTGTAGCAGCACTCGATCATCCAAATTAAGATTTCCATGGCAAAAAATGCATACTGGATTATCCATGTGAACTGCAAAAGGATAAAAGTAGTTATAAATTGGCATACTAATAATAGAGATTTCAATGGTTAAAAAAAAGGATACACTAAATAGGATTTTACGGACTGATGCATCAAGAAACTTCCCTAAATATAGTATATTAAAAAATCCTTGGATTTATATGCTTTTGGGTTTCTGCTCACTCCTCTACACTGTAACCAATAATGGGATTTTCAACTGGGGTAGTTTTGGGACCTCAGAGCACAATACACTCAGGGTATGTAAGCAGATACCACTTTGATATGTGGACCTTTAGTGCTTTACTTCCCTTCGGAATGCAGTCACCACTGAAAGCTTTCTCTTGAGTAGAGGGATTGCCAAATTCATTCCACCAAGGAATAAAAGAGATTTAAAAAGAAACAAATTTTCAAATACACCCCAAGAGGGGATCATTTCCAGACTTCCTTCATTTTGGCTAATTAAGGTTTAAAGAAAAACCCTTCATTAACATGAGTAATGCAATTAGTTACTGTGAATGAGTGTTTCTGTCCTTTTCTTTGATTAAGAATACGAAAATCATTTGCGGAAATTAATATGCTGGCCACATCAAATTTCTCTAGTTGAATACACATTATGACTTAAATACAAATCTCAAGATTCTCGTGGAGAAATTAAACGTAATGATTGATTAAAACAACAGGGAAAAGTCCACATTTCAAAAAGACATTAATTTATATGTGATAGCAATGTTGATAAATAGTAAAATATGCACTGGCAAAGAGTAGATGTTTTAAACCCATTTTATTAATGAATCATGAACATTAAATTAACTTAAGGCTGAATCATTATCATCATCAAACTAGCATAGAAGTTGAGTCCTCAATGGTTTTCATTCTTCACCAGTTACACTTCTTTAATATATACGAACATTATTCAAAAAGCCTCTCAATAAGATTAGATTCAAAGTAAAACACAACTTCTATCACAATTGCTTATCTATTATCATGCAAGTGTAACCATTAAGATACTTAATGACTCTGATTTGGTGCAAACCTAAATAATCCTGCACCAACTGCTTATTTTGTTTATAAATTTATGTATATTATGTATATATTGCATAATAGGTAATATTTATATTGACATTTAATATGGTTTAACAATTTTTCAAAATGAATAAAGTATTGGCACTTTCTGCAGTGGGTATAGGTGTGCCACAGAAAGCTTAAAGTAACAAGGTAAAAGTGAGACAGCAAGGCAATGATAAAATATTTGACTTACACAGTATATGCTATTATGTCTATCAAACAGCCTTAAACTGACAACAAAAATATCCTCACCCATATTTTGATTGGCCAATGCTGAGCAAACATTGCAGATTCGATATGGCACAGAGCACGGTATGAGACTTATGGAACAGCGAGGCATACAGTGACCAGTCCCTTGACAACTAGCTTCTAGGTGTGAAACATCAGCATCACATTGAGCATTTTTCCAATGCTTCATTTCCACATGTACACGCAAATAGTTTTCAAGTCAAGGATATACCCTTTTCAAAAGTTAAAAATTATTATAAATGGTCAAAGTCCATAACTAAAACTTCCATTCATGCTGAATGAGTGATATCACAAATATTCTACAAGATATATCATCTTGATATTTTTCAAAACCGTAGGCACCTTCCAAATGGTATATAAAGAAGTAATAGAGTTTATCATGAGAATTCTTGGCCAACAAAATTCACTGTACTTCACTGATTGCTTTATAAATATATATGGTGAATCAGAAGTGATAGCTTTTGTTTGTTGATCCATATTACAGTTGAAGTTATAATTACACACTACAAATGCACTAAGAAACGCTCAAAGCTAATTGTTTCAGCCAGTATATATAGCACCTTCCAGGAAATAACATTATAACACAAAATAATGTAATACACAACTCAATATAATACACCATAAACAATTAAAGTTGAAACTAGTGCTTTCCCTTATGAAAGGTTGTAGTTTTTCAAAACAAGGAAGATAAAGGTTTAGATAGGTTGATAAATAAAAGTTTGAAATCACAGAATTAGATCATAAAGAAATTATTACTAAAAACATTAACAGAAAGTATTATACACAAAGCAGTATGTATTAAAAAAATGAAATCTGGAAGGTGCATATACATACATACACAAACACATGCATACTGACACACACACACAGCCTTGTATACTCAAGAGAAAAAGAGCTTGCATTATTAGGCTATAAGATTTTTCAACAAAAAAATACACCTGAAAGAAATTATTGAGCCCTGTAAAATTCTACATTCTTAGGAAATAAAAGCTTTTTATGCGGTGCATGGGGGAGGGGTGTGGGTTGGTACAATAATGGCTGACGGGAAGGGGAAGAGACAATGTGTAGGAAGGAAGGGATTATGAACAGGGGGGAGGGGGAAAGACACAGAGTTCACAAATTCACTTTGTCGATGGACAATAAAACTTCCAACAGAGGTGTTTTACAAAGATGTTTGTTAACCAAAGGTCCAGTAGTACACTCTCTTACTATTTATAACTGTTCCGGCATGTTTGGAACCAAGTCATTGTTATGGCCCATATTCCATACTTGCTTGACGAAATGGGATTGGGTGACATTCCCATTCCGAAGATTCCGCTTGTGTTCCTAGGTGCATAGCTTGAAAGATCTCCCTTTTTGTCCTATTTTGGCTATGTTGCAATCTTTACATAAAAGTTAGTAAATCCCACTGTTTTCCCATATTTTCCACTTTGTCCTTACCCCTATTCGAAAATGTTCGCAGGTTGCTTCTGTTACTGCATGCAATCCAAAATTTGCCTTTCGGGAATAGATTGGCTATTTTATCAGAGATATGTCCATAATATGTAAGTTTACGACAGCAAAATTTTTCTTCCTCATTACCATGGGATGAATATTTTAGATTCCTTGCTCTGATGGACCATTGCTTATTCTTACAATTAAGTCCTGACTGCATCGGTTTTTTAACTGCAATCATTTTCATTAAATGAAATTCTCTGAAAAAATTACATTTTTAAAGTGGAATATTTAGCAATCTATTCAACATGAAATGTGGACAGCTTTCGGGAAATATAATGTTGGGAGTTAGAGGGAATAACATGGCCTGTAGAGATTGTCTTCTGGTAAATTGAAAAATCATAGCCTTTGCTGGTTTTCGAGACTGTGATATCAAGGAAATTGAGCTTTCCCTTGATTTCTTTCTCACAAGTGAAATTTATATGTTTACACTGTGTGTTTAAAGCGCTCAAAAAGTGTCCAGCTGTCTCTCCATACTGGTCCACACTGTGAAAACATTGTCAACATACGTGTACCAGCAAATTTTATTTCAAAATATCAGAGCACTTTTGGAACAGGTTTTTTAACTGATCGTCCAAGGAAATGCAATAAAGGGCAATGGGTGAGCCAATTGTTAAACCTTCTGTTTGCTGGTAGTATTTCCCATTGAATTGAAAAAAATTTTGCTCAACACATAACTTCAATAGGGGCATAAAATCGTTTAGAAATGAGGAATGGGTACCTGAATTTTCTAAAACTTTCTCAATCACATTCACTGCTTCCATTTTGTGAGAAAAAATACAAAGTTTATTTATTCATTGATCATGAATTTTCACAAAGTAGAGCCTCAAACTATCAAATTCTTCAGAAGGTTACTTGGATTATTATTCCCTCTATTCAGTTTAGTGGGTTATTTATTGGTTAACCCTCATACTATTCCAAATTCCCCACCAAATTATGTTTGCTGATGGATGTTTTATTTTCCCCACCCTTTCCAAGACTCCTTTTATGTGCACTTAAGTTCATGACTTTTGTGTATGTTAGCATGTACATGCATGATGAGAGAATGAGGTAGACTGAGAAAATCACCTATAGTCTTATTCTGAAAAGAAGTCGAAAATGGTCAAGGATACTCCAAAGACATGGGATTTGAGTTTTAGTAACCGAAGAGAATTATCACATAAATATTTGAATGCGACAGAAGAAAAAGTAGTATACAAGCATATGGCAGAATTGAAGATGTTTGTAAGAGTAATATTTCTTTAATATTTGTTGTCTCCGGCATTACTTTATGGAATTTGCACAACATATTGAAATGAAATTATTTAGTTGGTAATTCCACACAATTAAAAACATACCCTAGGTTTCAACATTGAACATCATTATCAGGTACCTGACCTGATGATGACATTCAATGTCGAAACCTGGGTTGTGTTTTTAAATAAAGTGTGTGGAATTACAAAGTCAATAATTTAATTTCAATATCTTTAAGATAACCTAATACTGGGGTATCCTACAGTGCATGGTATTAAGGGTAAGCATGCATGATGAAATGGAAGTAAATATTTCATTCATCAAAGTAATAAGCAATATAGAAAAATATGTGAACACTGGCAAAAAATTAAATCGAAAAGGATATTTCCTCCACAAAGGCTACACATTTCCTTCAATGGGAGTAATGAAAATCCATCTTGATTGGAGATTAGATTAAGTAGGGATTTAATATGTTCTGCATTGTCCTCACATTCAGAGACAAATTTTTGCATCCATTTGTAGAAGAGGCCAAAGCTTTGTAAATGTGACTCTGAGAGGCATTTTATATCACTGGAAGACAATTTCTGAAGTATGCTATAAGCATGGTGTGCAAAAATTGCATCTTCTAGTCTTCGTATTGTTTTATTCTGTAAAGATAAGAACATGATTACTCCAATTCACAATACTGATGCAATGATTACTTTAAAATACATAGGCAATTATGTACCTTGATCCAATTTATTCATCATGCCCACTTAATTTAGTCATAGCAATCCTGTGCCAAAATAGTAATACTTTTCAAAAATTTCAGACAATTTCAAAATCTACATAAATGAGGAATCTTTTTTAAACAAAAAGTCACACATTAAACCAGTGTGTCCACAACATTACAGTTGAATCACATTCTCTTTGAAGAAACTACTGACTTTTCCAATAAACACATCTCCTCAACAAAATGATATAAGATGAAACCCCTCAATCAAAAGGTAAATTGGATTACATTACATAACCTTGAGGATTTGATAAGATCATATTTACATCAAGGATTCCCAACAAAAGCTTTCAGTATTCTTAAGTGTTTGATATTTCATTCTACATAAAGCCCTTAAAATGATGAAGCCTCATTTATGCACCAAACTATGCATGTTCATTTTTTTTGTTAGAATAATCTCATTTGTAACAATATGAACATTTATAGATCATGCATTTACTTAAAGAAATATAGTTCAGGGATTAGCATAGGATTTGAGTCAACTGAAAGATTAATATACTGAAGTCCTCCTCCTTTTACTCCTTTATATTGTAATTCCATTTTACATATGGGCCCTGCAGCATGTTATCAAGCTCATACCATGAAGTTTTAAATTTTAAAGATTTATGGATGAGCGTTTGGAAATAAGCAAATTGTTGACACAGTAGATACCAGTTGTTTCGATAAGTTAAAGTAGCCACGTTCATACTCATTATAACTCTGGAATTATTGACAAATTTTTACAATTTGTTATGATACCTAATTGCACCAATGGAATACAAGTATAACGGGTAAAATTACTGCTTGAAAATCCTTTAAAAAACAATAAAGTTGTAAAATGGATAATTAACAGAATCCTATTGGTCAATGCAGGCTTTTGATGGACCTTGAGACCGCTGAACTAGCAATGTTACAGATCTAAGCACAGCCTAATATGAGAGTAAATACGCAGAAATAATGTGCTGCAATAAGCAACTATTTAACTCTACATGCTTTCTCCTTTCCTTTGTTCCATCCAATATGCCTAATATTGCCACTCTCCACCTCACTTACTCAACAAATCTCCTCTTTCTCAGAGTATTCAACAACATTCCATTGCCACACATTTTGCCCTTTTCTTGTCTTCTTTGGACTTCTCCCAAAAACAAACTACTCTCCACCTCTCATGCCTTCTCTTAGCTCTTCATTTATTTGTAATTCTGTCAAGTGTATTTTTTCCATTTTCCCCCAAAAATTATCATCAACATTTCAAAGTCTCCCAAAACCCACTTATCCTATTGTGTCAATATCTTTCAGAGTCATAACAAACTATGCTCTATGTCAAAGAGTTCATTAATCTTTTCTTCAAATCTTTACTAACAATACCTGTCAAACTTCCTCCTGGTAAAATCTTTAAGCAATTTTTCAATGCATTTATGAAGTACTTCTCCTGTTTTTGTCTACAACACTTTCAAAATGCATGAAAAGTTTTACTATCCTTTTAATTATACTCTATGACAGTGAAATTGAGAAGGAGTATAGCCATGAAAAATGATACACCCAAAGGATAACTGAAGGATTCTGTCATTTTCCAACTTCATTTAAAATATGCATATCTTATGCATGGGACAATTACAGGAAATTGTATACCAGAAAACATTGAAAAATGGGAGTTGATAATTCATTCATCTATATGCCACTTTTGCAAATAAACGGGTAGTAATTGTAACAAATGTCTTAAGACTCGGCTTACACAATTCAGAAACTGTACAAAGCTTATAAGTTATGGGAAAGAGATAGAAAAATGTTCTAATGGACAACCCAATCACCATCATGATTCTTTATCCAATATTTGCATTAGTGCAGTCTGATATAGGTTTCAGATAAGCTGCCCTTGACTACAGTTAGATGCATTCTTTAAGTGTGCTTCATACACAAAATGCTACTCAAAATCCAAGTAAAAAATGATTACATACTGGTTGGAGTGTATATTTCTTTCCATCGGTCACCTTATAATTGCTAAGGAGTTAAATATAATCCTCAAATTTCTAAATCTAAATTAATCTTAACAACCAAGCAGTTATTTCCATTTCCTTATTCTTATCTTTTTCGATCCTAAGTACTACCTTAGCAGCATGCAACAGCAAAATTATGGTCCTATAGTTTCTGCATCATGCTGATTTATCCTTTTGTGGAACAGGATTGATAATTAGTGTAATGGAGATGAGCTAAATACTCATATCCCCATAAAAATAAATTAGCTGAGTTTAAATAAAACAGTTTCTGGCGTAACTTGGTGGAAAATCTTCATACTGACTTTTAATAATCAAACCACTTTACTTTTCCACATAAACTTTTTAATTTTTACAACCCAGGTTTTGTTATAGCATAACATCATCAGGTCAGACGTGATGATGTTATGCTATAACGAAACCTGGGTTGTAAAAATTAAAAAGTTTATGTGGAAAAGTAAAGTGGTTTGATTATTAAAAGTCAGTATGCTGAGTTTAATGAAATATGCTGACCTATGAACTGTAAAATTAGTTTTTATAAAGTAAAATGTGGAATGTTTGACAATTTTAATTTTTTATCTAATTTTCATTCATAACAAGAATAACTTAAATATTTTTGAAGTATTACCATTTCATCAGTAAGTTCACTCCCTTGGGAACGATATCTTGAAATAATCTGGTAAGTCCAAAGGCTACAGCACAACTGGTAGATGCTTTGAGAAAGCAGATTTTCAGTGTTGACCTCAGTAGTTGAATACTTACCTCTGGCAACAAGTATTCTAAGGAAGTAATTATGGAATCACTTTAACTGTTTACTTCATATCATCAAGCCAATATGAATAATATTGAATCATAATTTCTCACCTTAAAGTTTCAAAACAATCCCAATAATTGGTTAAACACAAAGTTGGATTTTTCTTTAAAATACTTAATGGATCAGAAATAAATCCCAAGGTAAAAAGCACAGCTGTTGTAGGATATCTCAGGATCAGATGATCAAAAGGTTTGTAAATGCTGCATATAAAAAATACTTATTGTCAGGACTCATCCAATACAAATATTATTATATGCATTATTCAATCCTTGATGAAATAAAATTCACTAAATCTTTAAAAACATCTTAAATAAAAAGATTTAATTACCTATTTACCATAATCCAAATCATTTTATTATGTGAAGCTCCAAATCCATGGCATATTTTATCAGATAAGTCTATGCTACTGGTCAACTCCTTGGCATCAAAATTTATTTCATTATTTTCTTCTTTATTTATATCAACTCGGGTCATACACCCATTTTGTGATGCAAGAACAATAGTAGAATTGTTAACAATTTCACAACCTAAAAAAGTGTGGAAGCATGTCCGATGAAAAATTAATGTAACCTTGAAGAAAACAAATTAGATAACAGAAAAATCAAAGAAGTGTATTTCTTATATTTATTACATTTCGTGCCAATCATGACAAATTTGTCTAATGTGGTCACAGTGGCTAAGAAATGCTTATTGCTTACTATGGACATTCTTCCACCCTCCTAATTGGTGGCACCATAAAAGTGGTGATCTTAAAGACAATGGCATAAGCAACAAGAATTCTCTGTAATTCAGGGAATACTTATTTTGATATTCCATTCATGTAACTAAAATAAGCTAAAAACGTGATGTACATGTCAAAATGAAATTTGGAGACAAAGAAAAATTACCCTGTCCTAATTACCAATTAGTGGTGGAAAACACACTGGTATCAAGTCTACTTAAATGGAAGATACTATTGGAAGATGTCTGGAGATGCAAGGCATAAAATTTTAATTATAAACCCGAGAATAAACAGGTATGCATGCACCCTAAAACCTATCCAGAAACATATCAATGGCAATCAAAAATTACCATTAAAGAAGGGCAAAATTCAATTCAAGAACCTAAAGGATACAATAAAGAATCCATCTCAGTAAGAATGACTGTCAAAAACTTCTTGGAAATGGCATAAGCAAGAAGAATTCTCTGTAATTCAGGCATTACTTATTTTGATATTTCAAATTTCTTGGCATCCATTTGGATTCAAACTTGACATGGGAAACCCATATAAACTAACTTTCAGGCAAATTAAGTTCAGCATGTTTCCTCCTAATAACTTTGAAGAAAACAGTGAGCAAAGGCATGCTACTAATGCTTTACTATGGCCTTATCTATTCCAATATTACATATGGTCTTATTATCTGGGACTTATCTCCTTTCTCCCAAGTCATATTAAAACTGCAAAAGAAGACTAATCAGATCATTGCATCTAAACCTCCAATTTCATCTACACATCCAATACAGAACCCAGTCAAACCTATGTGTCAAATGTAATTGAACCAAAGTTGCAAGCCTAGGAACAAAGTCAAAGGACTAAAGCTATTAATAAATTGCCACAGAAAAACAAACACATAAGAGCCGTAACATAGTTTAAAAGACAAAAATATTTTGAAGTGAAAAAAATTATTAAAGTGAATCTCAATTCTTTAATGATAAATTATGATGTATGCATACAATAAAACCGATAAAAAGACATATGTGTATTTGTTTATGATAAAAATGCACACATTTTGAAACTTCTCTGCATAAGAATGCTCCGAATTTCTATTTTTTTTAAATCTATGTTATATTATTGTTGTATACCAATCCTTGGGCAAATAAAATATTATTACTTAGCCAGGACTTGCTTTCTTTTTGCTTACTTTGATTTTTTTTCATTTTGTGAAGTGAAGATACTTTTGGTTAGTATTTTACCAATGTTCAACTTTTTTAGTTTCTCATAACCAATATTGTAACAATATTTTGAAAAAAGTTTTTCCCATCCCACACTGTCTCATTTAGCTGACTAATGAGCTGAATTGTAACCAAGCAATCCCCATCTTTCAGCACATTCTTTTGAGAGTTGACATTAACAAACTAATAGATTGGCATAATAATAGGTAACAATTACAGAACATTTTCAAATGACTTGGTGAATACCAAAGACCTGGTAATACTAAGCATCGTAAGTATGAGCATGGACTAATTTGTAAATATTATAGAAACCCTGCAAATGAAATGTACATTTTAAGTCTGTTTCATTCATTTAAAGGCAAGACATTGTTTGATTGATGAGGAGTCAGATGGACATTGTGAACTAATTTTTAATATGCTAAGTAGTCATGAAAGTCATGTAATATTGTTCAAGATTGTTATGCAAAGGTTGACTCATTTGCCAAGTTGCTTTATTTTCCTATTCAATAAGGGAGTCTAGGCCCAATTTATGTACTGCACTGTATAGTATAATTAATAAGCAGGTTATTAGTATATTGATACAACCATATTAGCAGTACATAAAACTTTCCTGAACCCCACACAAACTGTGCAACTCTTTTAACAGGAAATTATTACTTGCAACTTGGTTTCAGAAACAAGTGTGTTTAGGACTTCAAAGAAGGGAAGCATTTTATTTAATTCAATAGTGTGCTCATGCAAGATACAGTAATGTAATGCAATGTGAAACTTGATGCTGCTCATTTCATCAAAGGCTCAAATAACCTATAAATAGAATGTGAGGGAGGTATTGCACCATCCTTATCAACAATACTCATGACATAGTTGTTAAAACATATTTTTTTATGTTAATAGCTATAAAACACAAAATACATGTTCAAAATTTTTTCTTGGAAAAGAATTTGATGGTGATTTGCAAATGTATTGTGGTTTTAAATATTTTAAAAAATTAAAGCATCCTTCTGCTAAACAATAAAATTTTATTAAAGAACTTATTTAAATTTATTAAAAATGGCTCTGCGAATGATTAATGTCCCAAAGAGATATTGCACTCAAATTGGCCCATTCCATGAAGGCAAAATATTTTTTTCCTTTTTTTCTGAATGTAGTTAAATAAGCTAAATTTGGAATTTAAATACTCACCTGTAATACTAAATTTTCCCACATGAAGAGAAGTTCGATGGGCAACTGTTCCATCATCATTAAGAGACATCAAAACGAAAAAATTTCCTTTGACTGCAGTGATACATCTATCACTTAAATTAGATCCATCACCAAGACAGTTCAGCATTTTAACTGGTATATTATCAGGATCTGGCCATATGTCCACTTCATTAAGCAATTCCAATTCCACAGTATTCATTGGATTTAACTGCAAATTGAATAATCTGATGATTCCACTGTGATCACCAGCAATCAGGATCCCTTTAAAAGTACACAGTCTATGAGCAATGCTAAAAAAATACATACCAACAACATTTTAACATTTCATAAAAACAATACATACAAGATGTTACAATATTAAAACAAATTTACATTTTCTAAAGAATTCACTATTGTGAGTCGACCAAAAGCCTTATTAATCCATACATGTCTTAATAAGAAATTACATTACCTTTGCTTCCACTCAGGGTGTGCCAGGATAAGCAAGTCAATCTTACAAGCTTTGACTTGAAATTCATTATAAATTTTGGCACTAATTTACATTCCTTCACTGATAAAACGGGCAACTTCCAGATTATAACATCACCATTTGCCTGACCCATAAGAAAATATGAAAAGACTGAATTTGCACCACTGAATGCCTGACTCCAACCTATAACTAAAGAATCAGTTGCATTAAAAAATTGATACTTAATCAACAGCTCACTGACGCTGCCAATGAAAAATTCTTACACTAAATGTGCAATTCTTTTTTTATTCCATATTAATCCAGAAACAGTACTTCGGCCTTTACACCAGGCATCAATTTTATATACATATATATATATATATATATACACACACACACACACATAACACACACACACATTCAAACATGAAATCCCACCATACGGAGAACAAATATTACTTCATACACAGAAATAGACACTCGGAAAGAGGATAGGAAAACACAAAAGACAAACATAGGAAAGGTGGGGAAGGCAGATTTGAGCAGATCAAAAACGTAACAATATTTCCTTATCCGGGATTTGAACACCTGCGTGCCATGAAAACATACCGTTCTGTTCCTATCCTCTATGATGCTGTATGCTTGCTAACCTACTGTCCTTTCTTCTTGTGTGTATTGTCTATTTCTCCTTTGGTGGATGAAACAGCTCCCTAACACCATCTCTGGGCCAAGGAATCGGAGCACCTGGGCGCTTTAAAACATCGCAGATCTCAGTGTAAATTAGGTTTCCTTATTAGCTTAACTGGTAGAGCATCCGCCTGGCAAGTGGAAGGTCCGGTGTTCGAATCCCAGATAAGGAAATATTTTTACCTTTGTGATCCGCTCAAATCTGCTTTCCCCGTGTTCGTCTTTTATATGTTTTCCTATCCCTTTTCCTTATATCTATTTCTATGTGTGAAGTAATATATACATATGTATGTATGTGTATATATACACATATATATGTAAAACAATGGAAACAATTACAAACATCCAAGCCCTAGCTGGAGAAAAACCCATCTAGGCAGGAATCAAACCTGCGACCTCTTGGATGTTAGGTGATGACATTACCCTTCCGGCACCTGGGCCGGCAAAGTTTGCCTTATACAGACTATAAAATTCACTCTAGGTGCTTGTAAGAATAAATTATTTTAAAGGTCATTAAGCAATATTTAAAACTTCTGAGGTTTAATGAGATTGAACTAGAAGTATTAAGAAAACAAGCTGAAAAAATATCTTTTCTTCTAGAAAATCTTTGTTTAAATCAGTAATTGTTTTTCACTTACCTGTTGTTTTCATTTGGAGTGCTCTCCTTTTTAAGTAATTTAGTTGCTTGGGGGCACTTAATAAACATAAATCTCTGGGCTCATTTTCCCAACATCCTTCCAAATATTCACGTAATGGCCCAGAGAACTCTAAACATATAATCCACTTGCTGTTTCTAAGGTAATATAAACAGACTAGTCCTGTGTTTGTCAGTGTAGCAAAGATGCACCTTTAGAGAATATTCCAATTGATTAAGTAATGAACATTGACACAATTATAATTTTCAAAATTACAAATTTAGAATAAGCCTGGAATCTTTTATATTCTCCAGTCTATAAGCCTGCTTTCTGATGACAACTTTTTGACAACAATTTTTCTATTATCTTCATGTTATCAAGTGAGTTTAATTTTTTAATATTGCCTTCCAATTTATTTTCTAGAAATAATCAGTACTTCAATTTGTTGTTGTATTTCTAAATCAGAGGCATGGTAGTTCCACTGTAGAGCACAGGGCTACAAACTGGAAACCCTATGTTTGATTTCAGACGATAACTCTGGGCATCCTCAAATTCACCCAAGCTGGTATTTTTTTGAGTAAAAGATCTGTCTGGGAAGCCATTAGCACTCAGAATAAAGAATTCATCCCTCAAATCTGAGGTGGGAATTTCACATGCCATATAGGGCTTAGTATCAAGTGAGGTCTACCTTCACATATCAAACTAACCTTTGGGTTGCTTACTGTGGTTCAGTTTCTAGATTAAAATAGCTGTCAGCAGATACAAAATACTCACAAGCACAATGAACGAAAGTGGTTAGGAAATGATATTACAAATGACCAAGAAAGGTTTACATACTTTGAATACATCCAAACATCAATACCAGAATAATGCTGTTTGATTTTCAATGTGAAAACTCTCTTACTGGAGGAAAAATTAGCATTTTTTCTATATTTTTTTCTTTTTTCTCCACAGTAACTATGCTTAAGTTGACATATAGATAGGAGACAAATGATATTTAAATGTAAGACTTTCTTAAATAATAACCTCACTGATTTACCTTCCGTAATTTACCATTCCTTTGCATGACCATGCTACTTGTGAAATAAAAGGAGTAATAGGATCAGTTGCCTCAAGATTAGGAGAGAGATTTATATCTACTGCAAGGGAATAAAAGTCATCTTTCTCGAGTTTGTTGATGATGTTGTTGTGGGTGGGTGGCTATTCGCTCCCACGGACGGCCAAAGCGCCACTGGCGTACCGTTGACCAGGCAGGGTTTTCCCCATTGCCAGGGAATCCCTTTGGGTGAACCCAAAGGGGCGTCCCTTGAGCCGCCGGGGAGTTCCCAGGATCCCACCCCCGCAAAACAATGCACCTGTGGGGAAGGGCTGCAGGTCATCGTACTCCTCCTGCCCAAGGCCAGGACGTCAAGAGCTCCCGGGCAGTTCTGAGAAACCTTGTGACGTCGGGAGGAACCGGAAAAAAGGGGCTAGCGCCCGGACCTGGGCAGATGGTCAGGGGCAGCAGACGAGGTTGGCTGGCTGAGAGGAGACTGCGGACGCGGATCTACGGCCTGTGTCGCGAATCGCGACACCACGATCTCCTACTCCTGGCTCTGGGCTTCCCTTCCCTTCCCGTACCGATCTCCGTCGGCAGAGTAAGTGCATACACCCAATAAATTACTAATCGGCCAATTCTGTGTTCCTTCCTTCCCCTTCATGACACGACGACATTTGGTGTCAGGTGCTTGCGAGGAACGATCCCGAGGATACGATACGACGAGTGTATCGCATCGCTGATTATCGCGCTAATATCCAAAACCTTGTTGAATTGCTACAGCTCATGCGGCTTAATTAAGTGTTACTCCCTCCATTTGCACTCGTAATATATTTGCCGGGAGGACTGTACTGTTTTTCCTTATTTGTTTATTTATATAACACTTAGTGAAATATTTCAGCGCTCGCTCGTTTGTTTTGGAAACGTTATTTATTTAGCTAATTATTGTTCATCATGGCTTTTCACTCTCATTCCGCATTCCACTCTTCCGCGTCTCCCCTCTTCCCGTCGTACATGGCGCAGCCCAACATATCCTCACGGCTTATGGAGTTTACTCCGTGTGTCAACACCTTGTCCGAGGTGAACGGAGATACTCATTCTATTTCAAATCACACGAGTGTACCACCGCAGTCGCATACGCCCTCCCCGATAGCGAGCCAAGCGTACTTAATACCGACTTTCAGTGGAGAGGACGAGCCGACCGTTGACAATTTCCTTGAATCGTTGAAGATGGTGAGCCATCTGAATGCTTGGACCGAAAGTCAAACACTGTGCATCGCGCGATTACGACTAAGTGCCTCCGCCGCGGACTATGTGGCCATAAATCCACATGTTTTGGACAGCTATGATAGTTTCTCTACGAATCTTAAACGCAGGTTTTCGGTTAGAACTTCTCCGCTTGCTCTCGAGCGAATGTTTTCAACCTGTGTACAACAACCCCTCGAGTCAGTTCATGAGTTTGCGACACGCCTTCGTAAAATCGCTCGCCAACTTAGAGCAACGTTCCCTGACCCCGAAGCCGCAAAAACAATTGTCGAGCACAGGCTCCTTTCACAATTTTTGTTAGGCTTACGAGAGGAAATAGGTCGTTTTGTCCAAGTGCGTTGCCCGAAAAGTATTCTCGAGGCGGAAGAATTTGCACTAACCGAAGAAGCAAACGTGAGAGCCTATGCCAACAAATTCTTGGAGATAAATGCATTTCATTCTTTGTACTCACAGCATCCCCCTCAATTGAATTCGATCCACCCACCACCTCCTACGCAGCACATTTCTACCCAAATGCATACTTTCACAGAAAGATCACCCGTGGAAAGGAACCGAATTTCACATGCCCCGCGAACTACGAACTTTTCACAAACGGAATCAAGAAATGCCGGCACTCGCAAATGTTACCACTGTGGACGGCCAGGACACATTGCTCGATTCTGTCGATCGTCGCGTTCTTGCTTTCAATGTGGAGATGCGAGCCACCAATCGAAAGATTGTCCCCTACTCATTTGTGGGTACTGTAAGGAGTCAGGTCACCGCCCAATTCAGTGCCCTTTAAAATTCAACGCTTCAAATCCGGGAAACTTCACGACCCCGACTGCGGAGTCGGGGAGGATTTAATTTTGACAGTAACCCCAGAAAACGGTGTCGTAGTCCAAGGGACGATACAGGGGAGGAATTACAAGTTCCTAGTGGATACAGGTGCGGCCGTCACTATTGTGAATAAAAAGAAATTTCCTTGGAATAATCTGATTACTCATCCATACGATACTCCTATCAAAAGCGCTTCAGGCCACATTCTTTCTGTTCACGGCCAATGTCTAGTCCCATTGACTATATCCGGTGAGTTATATCCCCAGGATATGCTAATAGTGGATCTCGGTAATACTAATTACGACGGAATCATTGGTCTCGACTTCATGAAAAAGCACGGCTGCACTTTAGATCTTCAGCAATCGAAAATGTTGATTAACGGCTGCCACGAGATTCCACTAGAGCGGAACGTTCCCCAAAATGTAGAGATTGATTTCATTTCCCTTGAGAACCCAGCACCACAGGACGATGGGAGAAACAAAGGTGGAAATGCAGACGTCTTCACGGCAGATTTAATTTCCTTTGAAGAGCCTTCACCTACCCAACTCGTGCTCGATGTTTGGCGTGAGCCTGCACGAGTCACAATTTCGTGCGAAGAAAGAGAGAACGTTAATTGTAAGGATAACTCAGAATCCGAGATTCAAACGACAACGGAGGACAAATTTTGCGAGGATGCCACGACTGTAAAGGATAATGGGAAAAGTAAGGAAGAGACAGGCGATGATAAGGCCGGTGAATCAGGGGCCCTTGGGTCAATTGAGTTTCTGTGTGCGATTGCTCCTGATGTTATGCGGCGGACCGTAGTCTCTCCCTCGATAGTGTTTCCCGAAGTGGAAAGTGGCTGTAAAATAAAAGATGTGCTGTGTGCAGAAGAAACGTTGAGGGTTCCTCCATTCTCGATTATAATGTGTCGAGCTATTAATAAACAATTAGCGGGGAAAGAGGTCGCACTCGGGGGTGAAAGTCGAAACATCACGATCCTTCCAACGGTAGTAAGGGTAGACGAGGATGGATCGGCCCCAATCTTGTTTTGCAATTTCAATCGCAATGAGGCGAAGGTAAAAAAGGGATTGGAAATAGAAGCCGAGACGAAATTTGAAGAAAAAGGCATACCGTATGTTAACGAAATTACTTCGGACGACGTAGAACTATGGCCCGAAAAACCGCCGGAAGAAACTCTTCTCTCCCTTTTTGATTTTGGAAATGTCCCCACGGAAGCTTTAGACGAAATGAAGTTGCTCATTTCAGAATTTTCGGACATATTTATGTATGGTAAAAACTCCCTGGGCTGCACGAACATTGTTAAACATTCCATTGAGGTAGATGACGTCAGACCGATCAAAAAACCGCCATATCGCGTTCCACACTCCCAGCGGACTGCCTTAGACAACTCCATCCGAGAAATGCTTGAGCAAGACATTATATCACATTCCACTAGCCCTTGGTCCGCTCCCATCATATTAGTTAAAAAAAAGATACCTGCCGGGGAACCCGTCCAATACCGCCCATGCATTGATTTCCGTGCATTGAATAGTGTGACTAAAAAGGAGGTATTCCCATTGCCTAATATAGATGAGACATTCGATCAGCTGGGAGGCTCGTGTTATTACTCTTTAATGGATTTGTGCAGTGGCTACTGGCAGGTGGAGATGGATGAAGATAGCAAGAAATATACCGCCTTCAGCACTCCACACGGCCATTTTGAGTGCAATAGAATGAGCTTTGGATTAGCCAATGCACCCTCCACCTTCATGCGCCTCATGACTAAAGTGTTAGATGGACTTATAAATCACGGATGTGTCTGCTACCTAGACGACATTCTCAAATATGATCGCACTTGGGAAGAGCACATCACGGGGTTACGCGAAATTTTTTCTAGGCTTAGAAAAGCCAATCTAAAACTCAAACCTAGGAAATGCTCCTTTTTTCAGAAAAGTGTTAAATTTTTAGGACATGTTCTTTCATGCAATGGATTTCAACCTGACGAGGAGAAAATCGAGGTCCTTCAAAAATTCCCAAAGCCAGTTAATGTTCAAACCATTCAGTCTTTCCTCGGTCTTGTGGGTTACTACCGAAAATTTATCCCAAATTTTGCTAAGATGTCCAAACCTCTAACCAAGTTAATCCGGAAAGATGCACAGTTCGTTTGGGGAGAGGAACAGCAGCAGGCTTTCGAACAGTTAAGACGTTGCATTAGCTCTCAACCCCTCCTCAAGTTCCCTGATTTTTCCAGGCCATTTACCCTCACTACTGATGCTTCCATTTACGCTCTCGGGAGCATCTTGTCTCAAGAGTTTGAGGACGGCGAACACCCCGTCGCGTGTGCCAGTCGGCAATTGCGCAAAGCAGAGACATCTTATTCGGCTACAGAGTTAGAGTGTCTCGCTGTAGTTGAAGGCATAAGGAAATTCCGAGTGTACCTTCTAGGGCAACGGTTTACTCTTTGTACGGACCACAAACCTCTGAAATGGCTATTAACACTCAAAGAACCGAAACCAAGACTAGCGCGATGGGTTATGGAGTTGAGCGAGTATTCATTTGACATCCAATACCGACCAGGAAAAGACATCTCTCACAGTGATGCGCTCTCGAGAATACCTCTTCCGATACATTCCATTGTTACGGATGATTTGCAGCCTATCTGGGAAAAAGAAAGAATAGCAAAAGAGCAATCCCGATGCCCAGAGCTGAAAGAATTCCACAACCTCGCAAGAAAAAACGACCCGCAGTTCTTTTACGATGACCATCATGTCCTTTATCGAGTTAATTTTAGATCGATTAGCCCCCAGTTCGCAGTCTGTGCTCCTAAGTCTATGAGAAACTATATCTTAAAGCGATGCCATGACACACCCCTAGCTGGTCACTGTGGATTTGATAAAACGCTGGAAATGGTGCAAAGGCACTTCCACTGGGATCACTGCTATTCGGATACACGTGCTTATATTCAAAATTGTTTAGACTGTAAGAAACGCAAAGGGCAGGCGCCACCAATTCCAATACAGCCAGTCACCGAAGCCACATACCCCTTAGAAAAATTAGCGTTGGACATAGTGGGTCCACTCCCACCATCACGAAAGGGCAACCGATATATCCTTACTTGCCAGGATTACTTCACACGATACCCAGAGGCAGTAGCAATCCCAGATCAGAGGGCTGATACAGTCGCACGCGCTTTCGTTGAGGTCGTAATTTGCCGACATGGAGCCCCAAAATATCTCCTTACAGATAGAGGGACAAATTTCACCTCTAACTTGATGAAAGAAGTGTGCCGCAAACTGAGAATCGAGTCGATATTCACCTCGCCATATAATCCAGCCGCAAACGGAAAGCTGGAGCGGGCCCATCAGTCCTTTGCGAACGTTATCTCTCACTACGTAGCACAAGACCACAAGGACTGGGACGAACAACTTCATTTCGCATTGTTCGTTTACCGAAATACGAGGCATCGTATAACAGGTTTCAGCCCGGCTTATCTAATGCACGGCCGAGAGTTGTCATTACCTTGGGAAGATGATTTATCGCCCGTCATGGCTCCAACTGAAGCCGGAATTAACTTCGCTGAGGAGCTTCAATACCGTTTACAAATGGCCCACGCGCAAGCGAAAGAGTGGAATAGGGAATTAACAGAGAGAGAACGCAATCGATGCAACAAAGATCGAACACTACCGGCAATTGGAGTGGGACAGTTGGTTCTCCTGCGCAATATGGCTCCGAGTGCAGGTCAATCCAAAAAGCTCGCATCTCGATGGATTGGACCGTACAAAATTATTAAAGTTAGGAGTGCAGTAACAATGGACATAGAAAACATAAGAACTGGTCGTGTTTCCACTGCTCATTTGAGAAACCTTCTTCCCTTACCTCCTGATCCGGAACCTATTCCTCCACCTAAAGCTCTGACAGAGGATTGTTCGGGAGACCCTCCTCACCCGCAACAGTCCAAATCATTCCTCCCCGACGCTCCTCTCGAGGAGCCTGTTGCACCCAGTCCTACCCCCCAGAGCCACAACGAACCTTCATCATCAGTGGGCCCTTCCCCCGCCGAAGAACAATTAACTTCTCCCAGCCACCCGTACAACCTGCGACCCCTTCCCGGCCGTTTTAGCCGGCAATAATGGCCCCCATTTCCATAAAGACGGCGCCAAAAAGAACTGCAATCACACCACAGATCGACACAAGATACAACAAGGATGCTGACGGACCGAGATTGACCGGTCCCATCACTCCGAGAGCCGCCTACCGGGGACGCGGACGTCATCGCGGGAGCGGATCGGTCTACTTGTGCCGGAAGGAACGGTTACGACTGGGACTGCTCCGGGACGAAAAGGAAATCAGCCTCATTCGGAAAACAATGTCTTCGGATGAAGATTGGTGGTTGAATTGTGGTGCAGCGTGTTGCATTTGGAAAGAATTTCAAATTAAATAAAGCGACGGAACCCCTGTGCCGTGAGAAAAGTGTGGTGGAAGATTGGGAAAGTAGAAATATGTTACGGAAAGGAGATTGGTAGAAAATGATAAACTGTACCAAGACAATATGAAAGAGTATAGCTTAGCTATATGAAAAATATGTTTTTAATCATTATTTTATATTTTACAAGTGTTCACCATTTCTATTCCTTTTTTTTCATTTTACTCTTTTTAATGGCAAAAGATGCATTCGAGGGTTTCTCGAAAATTACCGAATAATTTCAACCTTCGGTGGCCGTAATGCAAAATGTAAATATTGTGTCCTATGGGGTATTAATCTTTGTTTTTTCTAAAAGTACATATACTTATGCTCTTGTTTTGTATGCTTGACATTGTATGCTTGACAGTACGGAGTCGGTATCCTCCCTCCTACCCTCCCCCCCCCCATACCTAACTGCTGCCGGGGTGATGTTGTGGGTGGGTGGCTATTCGCTCCCACGGACGGCCAAAGCGCCACTGGCGTACCGTTGACCAGGCAGGGTTTTCCCCATTGCCAGGGAATCCCTTTGGGTGAACCCAAAGGGGCGTCCCTTGAGCCGCCGGGGAGTTCCCAGGATCCCACCCCCGCAAAACAATGCACCTGTGGGGAAGGGCTGCAGGTCATCGTACTCCTCCTGCCCAAGGCCAGGACGTCAAGAGCTCCCGGGCAGTTCTGAGAAACCTTGTGACGTCGGGAGGAACCGGAAAAAAGGGGCTAGCGCCCGGACCTGGGCAGATGGTCAGGGGCAGCAGACGAGGTTGGCTGGCTGAGAGGAGACTGCGGACGCGGATCTACGGCCTGTGTCGCGAATCGCGACACCACGATCTCCTACTCCTGGCTCTGGGCTTCCCTTCCCTTCCCGTACCGATCTCCGTCGGCAGAGTAAGTGCATACACCCAATAAATTACTAATCGGCCAATTCTGTGTTCCTTCCTTCCCCTTCATGACACGACGACAATGTGGTTGGGATCCACTCCTTTGAAAATAAGAGAGATAAATGTTTGAGTTTTATTCAAAATATTTCCATCCAATGAACGTTATGCCTCTAGATGAACATCCGAAATCTTTCCAAGTTCCAAAAAAAATGAGAATCTCAACAGAGTCATGCAACCATACCTAAGTTTTCCGTTGGCACTTTTTGTTGGACAGCAATCCAATACCTCTTGAAATCACAAATTGGTATAAAATCATTTGCAGTTGGTTGCAAGACCTGAAATAGATAGTTGCCAAACAATTATTTAAAATGGTGAGTTTCTTTCTTAAATTATGTATCCCAGTATATAGAACTGAATATTTTCATGCACGCTTTTCAACTGATTGACCATTCAGAGTGGTAATTCAAAATAAAACAGACAATACAGTAGCGAGTAAAATGAATACCTAATGGATCATTACCATCAAAATAACTGTTGCGAAGAATAAGAGGACAACATAAAATACTAAAGTGGATACAAAGTTCATTAGAAACACTAGAAAACTGAAGCCAACTTTTTAGTAACAATAGCAATATCATTTATTTTCTAAATGATTGTAATAATACAGAAACAAGACACTTTGGACAGTTGGAATCACCTAGAACGTGTACATGAGCACTACAAAATGAACATTTGCAAGAACACACAACTTTAATTAGTCAAAAATTCATAATTAAAATGGAAGCACTTGGAAACTAAATAGTCCATTTTTTTCTTAATGATCATGGTGCTCATTGGCACATTCATTTCACTGGGTAATATTATAGATCTGAACACCTATCTGCTTTCATTCATTTGCAGCCTTATTAGCATGGACAGTAGTGATATGTAAATCATTATATTGCTGTGTGACATGACTCTGCACATTTCCAATTTTGGTTGAGGTACTAAAGTTAGTTTTAACATAGACTGGTATACTCATTAAGTACAAACATGTTACAGGTAAATTACCATTAGACATAAACAATGGTCTAAAGTGAGTATGAGAAGGTCAATACAAAACAATGTTACAACTATTTTTTAAATTTTAAAAACAGCAATGAGATTGGGAGATCAATCCCAAAATTTGATATTATACATCAAGAGTCTAAGGAATAGACCATAATATAGCGATAAGAGAAGTTCAGGTGACACAGTTATATAAAAGATCTAATAAGATAACACATGGAACTAAGCTTAGAAGCTAACATCATTGAATGCGATTTTCAATTTACGGGAATATCAAGAGTAACACTTAGGAAATATATCTAATCAATTTGAGGCATATATTCACCATCCAGTTCAAAGGAAACAAGTCTAAATACTTGTTAGCATTAGAGAAATATATTAAGAATCATTAATCAATAGTAAGTTTTAATGAATTCTTCAGAGACCATTTGGATAGTTTTTGTGACACAAGGTTGGCAGAAGCAGAGAATCAAAATATGCCTAAGTAATAATAATGTTAGTTTCATCTGCATGTAACACAAGATGAACACTGACATGTGGGTCAATAAAGTTTGGCAGATCATTTATGTTCAACAGTACAGTATGAGGCCAAGAGCAGTCTTGAACAACTTATGCCATACTATGGAAGAAAAAAATAATACTATCATGGATGATAATTACATGTTAGTATTTGTCTGATTAAGATAGGATTCTAATCACAGATGAATATCCATAATGCCAAAGGATTGAATTTTGTTGGGGCAATTATGTAGTTTGTATTACCAAAGGCTTATGCAAATTAAAATAACATACCAAGAACTTCCATATTTTTACCCAAGAGCTAAAATATTTTGCTAAAAGTGTAGCAACTGGCTGTGCTAATGGGATTTGCTCATGAAAACCATATTGGAAAGGACATATGAAATTATTATGTTCAGGGTAGGAAAGCATTCTCTGGTAATAGACTAATTCGAACAGTTTAGCAAACTGATTATTGATCGTTTAGTTAAAAAATTAAGACCATCTGGACAAACAAATGATTTTGGGCACAACTTTCAAGATTTTATTGGCCAATTCAGCTTCAGAGTAAAAGTATGTTTTAATTTAAGCAGGAATGTTTTAATTAATAAAGATATTTAATGACTGTATTGTGAAATCCAGAAACATTTTATGGGGTGCTGAATTATGCATGTGTTCCTATTTCAGTTTCCTGAATTAATGAACACGCTGTTATGCTGACACCTTGACCTATAACTAATCGAATCTCTGTAGAGGGGTTATGCTATGAACAAAGGAGAAAGCAAAGTTCTATACCAACACGAATGAACTAATGAGCTTGCTTTCTTTGCTGATGGCAAGATGGTAAATCATACCTAAGACATGAGGGTTGCTTTATCTTGAAATAGAATTTATGATGTCTTAAGACGTTAACTATTGAAGACCATTAGTTATTCAATTACTATTGCTACCTAGTAATCAATTAAACATGCCCGAATTCTGATCACTCATTAGAGTACATGTATATCCTAACCACAGAAATCAACCTGAAGGGTGGTTTAGACGAACTGAAATATCGTCAATTGTGGTGAAATATTGAAAAATGGCTTTTCCAGGATTACCAAACAGAAATAATAGAAAGTAATATTAAACAAAAGTCCATTATTGTGGATTAAGTGATAATTAAAAAATTAGTGGATATACACAGTTCAACTAGTTAACTGATTAAACACAGCCCTGCCTCAAATATACCTTTAGCCACCATTATGAAGATATTGGATTTTCCTTTTGAAATTATATAAAGCTGATTAATATTTCTGGAAATTAAATTATTACACCAAAGTAACCTTCTGATTTTCCTTATTTGTTCTGCTACAATTAATATGATTGAGGAGAAAGTCCATGAATAGCTTTCTAAAATATGACTATTTCTGAAAGCCCAGGATTCAGGAAACCAGAATCCATCCATGTCTCCCCAAAATTTGAAATTTCAAAGTACCTATTTTCTGCAAAACATTTTCAGCAGTTTCATGGAACAGCCATTGCTGGAATAAACTTAAATAATAATTTAATGCCTATTTCATTCTACTGAAATGAGTGGAGCTCCAAAATAATGAGGTAGACAATGTCATTTGAAATAAAAGAAATATCATAAATGAGAATCTAAGCATGGTAAAGGCAATAAAACAAGCTCCTAAAATAAAATTATTTAGTCCAAGAAAAAGTTTAAGCTTTCTTCAAACAAGTATCACAACTGTAATATTTTATTAAACATATCTTACAAGTTATTCTACAAGAATGTAAATGTGGCAAACTAATTGCTCTACTGTATTTTGATGTCTACTGTACATTTCTTCCATAGACATATGGGAAAGTTCAATATCACGTAAATTTTAAAATTCTTTGAAAGGTATTTTCATAGTCATCCAAGCATATAAATATGCTCATGACTTTAATAAGAAATCATTTAATCACTGTATTTGGGTATTGTCATTTAATTTTAAACACCCATAAATTTTTAATTACATTCCTCTGGAAATAAAATTCTGAGGGTTTTCATGTAATTCATTAGATAGCACAAATACATTATGGTCAATCTCTTCCATAAAGGTGGGGGTATACATTCTGAAATGACTCCTGTAAGGTATTATATTAGTTAAGAATTACCACCAATACAAAGTCACTTAGAAAACGTTCTCAAAACTGATGGGACCAAAAAATATTAAAATATGGTTCTTTCTTCCATTTTCAAGTATTGGCATGATGATATTTTCTCTAATCCCTCTTGGTATGCTTTATTGCCAAATTATGACCAGGGACAATGCAAAGGCAGCAAGAAGTACCTAACCCAGGACCTTCATTAGATAAGCATTGGCTATTTTTTAGACTCCTTCCAACATGTATGACACACAACGTACACCTTTATCACATATTGAAACTGTAATTAAAGGCAAAGTAATCAATGGCTCTATGATTAAAAGATATCTAAACTGCTTGGAATATAATAAAAAGCCCGCTAAAAGTATTGGACAAAAATTATTCCCTGATGGAACATTAAAGATAAGATGGAAAATACTCCACACTTAAGAAATTATTAACCACAAATTTTCCAACTGTATCCAATAAATGATGCCAAAATCATCAGGCACCATCATAATAATTCTGAAACAAAGTTAAATCAATTTCTACATAATATATATAGAATGTCCTATTAATCAAGAAACCCTTTACAGCCAATATGGCAATTGAAAACAAACAGCGGAAACTATTATTTTAATTAGGATGTTAATGCAATGAACTTGCAAAATTCGCAGTCACTAATTTCATTTCACAAAATATCAGCAGTGACAAACTACACTAAAAATTAACAGTGAAGAACATTTAGAAGTTCATCAGCTTTATATAAGTAAATATTATTACAAATTTGTAATAAATAATACAGGCATACTTCTTAATACCTTTAATGATTATTTACATAATTTACAGAATGGTTTGATTAATTTCACTTCTTAACTAAAACTTTGAAAATTCTCAAATGTAATAATTCCTATTAATCCAGTGCATATGTAGATACCTGCAAAATTGTCATGAGATGGGGATATTAATTAATAAAAGCAAACAGTATGAATATACATGTTTAATGACCAGAAAAAACACTGAGGAGCCTCATAACTATCACAGCATCTAGCATTTGAAGTGCTTATTATATGAATCAGGCAAAATATTATACCTTCATCTCTCCTGCTTAGATTACTCAGTATTCTTGGAATGATGACTTCCAAAATTATCTTTGTCAATGATTGTTCCAAAAGCTATATTAAAGCACAACACAGTTTACGTATAAAATAGTCACATAAATAAGGCAAACAATTACATAGCATCAAAGTGAAATCTGTGAGCTTCTTGCAATTTTTCTTTGCGGTCTTCCCTTCTTTCCTTCCAATGAAGGCCTGCAATTAGTGCAGCTATTAATGCACATGTCCCCACCAATGCTGCTGCCGTCAGAAGAACAAGACGAGAAGGTGTGACAAACAACCGGGCCCTCCATTTAGAAGGGTGCCCCCTTGGCCAAGGAACAACCACAACTTGGGAATTAGGAATAATTTGAGTCCAAGTACGCTTACGCCCATCTACCCGAGGCCAAGACACTCCCACTGTGAGAGCATCAACAAAATTTGGGGTCCTTCCAAGTCCAAAGATACAGTAAGGAAGCTGCAAAGCAAAGTGAGCACTCTGAGAAAGCTGAGCTGCAGTTGATTCCTGAACTTCACCCTCCTGAGTAGTGGTGTGATATGAAACACTGGGACCCGGTAGATTCGCTCCATATCGGGATTTAGGACCATGCTCTCCCCACTCACCTCCCCTTTCCACACAACCATAGTCTTTATTACCAACTTGACATTCACCAGCTAAAACTGTTACTTTCACAAAGTTTGCGTCATAATCTAGGTCGTTTTTAAAGGCAGCCATTTCGAAGTGATCTTTACTTCCACTTGAAGGTTGATGTACAATGATCACATCCAGAACTCCATTCTGATAGAAGTCGAAAAAAGTTCCTAAAACACTGCGGTTATATGGCGGAAAAGCATTCCAACGAACCGAAAAAGTTCGACTAAATGCACAGCCATCACAAGGAACATTTTCTAACAGGAAGCTCTTAGGATTCTGGTCAACAGATTTTAATGTTGCAAGCAGATCAGGATAGCCATCCAAGTTAAAATCTCCTCCCCGAACCGTAATGGTGTCGATGTATTTTTGTCCACTTTGAACAACAAAGCCCCACACATTTTTTTCTTTGTCTTGAAAATCAACAGCCAAGTGGTGCCACTGGTTTCCCGAGTAAACATATATAGAACTATTGGAGCAAGTGGAATCAAAACACACTGGCAAAACGTGGTCCATTTTACCTTTGAGTTCTACATCCAAAAATAATGACTGACCAACTTTCTCTAGATGACCATGGGGTAATGAAATTGTAGTGTTAAATTCAAGTTTGCCATCTTCGTTCGCAAACCATATTTCAAAATCATTTTCTGTTGTGACGAAAAGATCTGAAGAGTAATCACCATTTAGGTCTAAAAAGGCATGAGAATGAGGAAATCTTAGCTGTGGCATCTGCTCTCTACTATTTTCCATTGGAATCACTTGAGGGGTTGATCTGTCTTCCTTAAAAACCCAAAAGCTTCTACTTCCATTTATATCCATGCCAAATAAATCAGCTATCATATCTTGATTAAAATCAAACACCAACGGTTGCCCTTTCATTTTCATGATGGGCTTATCCTCTTTTGTGCAATTGATATGATTCATCCCTCCCCATAAAATATGAACCAAAGTAAATTGTGCAGCAGACCGCTTCAGACTTGTTATCAATATGTCCATATTACCATCACCATCGAAATCACCAGGAACCACACTTGTCAAATGTAGAGTCTTGAACTCACAGCTATAATTTGAAGGTCTTAGAAGTGGCTCTTGACTACTACCTAAAAACACCTCCACTGCTTTCGAGTCCTTCTGGATAACGAACATGTCAGTTAATTTGTCCGAGTTAAAGTCACCAAAAGCAGCTGGCATTCTATCAACAACATTTCCAAAAACTAAGTTAGTAATATCATTTGCTTCACAACACACAAAACCTAGAGACATGATCACAATGGTAACCAAAAACTTGTGTCGTTTAACATTTCTTCCAATTCCGGATACGTTACTACATGAAAATCTCTCCATCGAAGCGTTTTTCTTTGCTCCAGTTTTTCTTCTAAAACAGGGCCCACCCTGTCAATAAACAGTATACATTTAATTCTTCGTGTATTGCACTGAATCAATGCTCAATTACATTTAAGTATCTTTGTGTTGAAACCCCTATATATATATATATATATCTTTTGGCCTTAATGCAGGCAGCATAAACTGTCGTGATATAATTTTCGAAAAAGTTCGGAACCAAAATCTTCATGTGAATTTTAAGATACTCGGTCAGTGGCTTCATTCCACATCAACTTACCAAAACATACGTTCCTCTAGGGGTCAAAACAGACACACTGTCGTCTTCAGACCATGCCACTGCAAAAGGCGAAGACAAAGATACAGTCAAAGGCAAAGACTGTACTTCTTCAGCATCCATCGCGGCACATAAGAGTTTAACATCAAATTCAAACCAATACACAGTGTATGGTTACTAATACCGTCCAATTCACAACCAATAACTTAATAAATCGCCATCACATCTCCCGATGACAGTTGCGCTACTAGTTACACTTTTGTTTAGAGCGCTATTTATGTTTGAATAATCCTCGATTGTGGTGACATTTTATTTTCAAGTAACACAAATCAAGAATTATATCAACTTCATAACAATGTTTCCTCGTAGACCCATAAAAAAATTAATTCTTAAAGTACTCCGGGTCTTGCGGAAGATAATCAGCACACTTAGGTACGTAGAAATTATATTCCCTTATATTGGCAAAAACAACCGACTCGATAAAAGCGTAACATTTACTCACCAATTTTTCACAAAATAGTTGCAATCATCTGTCTCCCAGATTTTCATTCGATTTATGAAAGCAAACTAGTTAAAATTATATTTTCTTAATTAGGCAGTTTTTCCGTCTATGAAAATGATATTTAACGTACTGTCATTAGTTTTGAAAATTTCATTGCGACATAATTATCTCTTTACCAACTAACAATGAGTTTATATTTGGCACAATTAACACTTGACTATAAAAGGGGTTGGCTCAGTAATTGAACACTATATCTCAGAAATGTAAATACATTTGCTTGATGATTTCTTAAGATAACCAAATAGAATTTGATCAACCAAAACATAATGGTTTAATTTTTTATACTACCACTCATCGCCCGAATCAAACCATAGAAGAAGAGTAAATATACTTCACGTTTGATCATATGTATGGTATGTAGCACATAACATAAATAGGATTTTTATTTTTTTCATACCCTAAAATCTCTTGTCACATAAAACTACAAGTTTAAAACTAAGTTTTTACGTAACATGATTATGAAGAGTTAATGAGGTTTAAAAATAAATTTTTTGTAATATCGAAGCTCTTCAATACTTTGCTTAATATCTTCCAATGCTCTATGAGTGAAAGTTTTTGTGGGACTGTTTCTAAACTCATCTGGGAACCACGACCTGTTTCAAAATAAAAAATCATTACATAAAAATGATAGCAAGGATCAGAAAGTACATACAAAAGACAGTCATTCAATTCATTTATGCCCAAAATGAATGACAGTACTTCTTAAACAAATAATTGTAAACTAATTATATTTCTTGTGGTTTGATTATTAAAAGTCAGTATGAAGATTTTCCACCAAGTTACGCCAGAAACTGTTTTAATTATATTTCTAATGATTGAATTTCCTACTTGAAGAAGATGTGACATTGTATATGGAGCATTGTATTGTTCAACATTTCCCCTAGACTTTCAAAGAGCATGTACACTTAAATCCTGGTACAAATGACCTCACTCTGTTTCATATTTTTTTTAAAAAGAAGAGAGGTTTTCATTCAGAATAAAGATTGGGGATAAACACACAAATGTATACATATATTATTTGTCACATTAAATCTGAATATAAGCAATGAATCTTTTACTATGTGCCTGAGACCGCTGTTACCACCATATGAAATAAATTCAGGAGGTCATTCAGCATCCAAATCATTTAAGTTACAGGACAGGCAAGTTTTAGACTATTCCCCAATTCAAGATAATATTACGTGCCACTCTCATGAAACATTAGCTGTTTCGTGAGGGAGATACAGAGTATTCTCGTGGAAAGAAGCCGATACAAATTACCTGTGCCTCAAGGCAGGAGGAAATTTTAGGCTCAGCTTTGTTCCATATGTTTTTATTTTTCTTAGTAATATCAGTATTTTCTTAAGGTGAGAAAGCTTTACAGGAAGATTTAAAGATCACCAGTGGCAGGAGACCAGGAAGGAAAAGAATATGCATTCTGTATGGCATAAGGGGAAGTAGAAACTAAGCTGATGAAGGATAAATAAAGAGCAGAAGGTGTTTACACAGTTTGTCCGGAAAGGATCAAGCCATGCAATATTTTGAGAAAAATAGCCAACCTAGAATCATGAGGCCTTAGTTCCCTTCGAAGTACTCCCCTTTGGACCTCACACACTTATCCCTGCATCTCTTCCACTTTTTAAAATAGTTAGCCAAGTTCTGTTTTGGAATGGTCATCAACTGCCTCATCGCTGCCTCTTTTATCTTGTCAACATTAAGAATTTCAGGCTGCAGTTGCATGGGACTTGCACCAAGCCACAAACAATGACCCAGAAAAGTTATAACTGGAGATGAGCCATGGGTCCTATGGCTATGACCGTGAAACAAAAGCCCAGTCTTCCCAACAGTTGATTGACGAGATAAAGTGTGCCAAGGCAGCTGATGACCATTTCGAAAAAAGACTTTGCTGATTGATTTGAGAAGTGGAAAAGACAATGGGGTAAGTATGTGAGGTCCCAAGGGGAGTAGTCCAAAGGGGACTAAGGCCTCATTGTTCTAGGTAGACTATTTTTCTCAAAATATTGCATGGCTGGATACTTTACAGACAGGCCTCATATGTTGTGCATGAGTTTTTTCAAAGTGCATAACAATGAGTAATAGTTTTACAGGGCCCATCCAAAACTAAACTCCAAACAAAAGAGCACCTATGATAAAAAAATTATAAGTACCACTGAAAAATCACATCACAAATCTACTGACCTGTTTTTTTTAATTTTGCATTTACATAGACTATTGTTCATGAACAAAAGAGAAAATCAAGGGACTGAGAAAAGTGGGAAAATACTGCGAGAACTCCTGCAATTGGCTTACAATGAAATTCTTAAAAAAATGAACCACCATATATTTTTGAACCACACTACTTCACACATTTATCATTTGGAATGCCCATTTAAGCATTTGCTTCCTGCCATGGCAAGATTTGACCTCAGATGGGAGTCACCCATGGCATGAAGCTAATATGCAAGCTAAAAAAACCCACGAGTGGACTTGCCCAGCAAGAATACCCTGGTGGCTGCCACAGCAAAGCACAAGTTACACTTGGCATCAGCCAGGTGACATTGATGCCAAAATACCCCTTGGATATTGAGAACAGCCCATATCTCAACTATTTATACTCGTATGAGGACATATCAGATTTATTGTGCTTGGCTGTGCTCTGCTGCCGTATCAATGCAATAGTTGAGATATGGGCTGTTCTCAATTTCCAAGGGGTATTTTGGCATCAACGTCACCTGGCTGATGCCAAGTGTAACTCACTGCATTGATACGGCAGTCAAAAATTAAAATCCAATGGTAATAGTGTTGAACCAACCACTGAAGAGAATACTTTCTACAATGTACAATTCATTTTCAGAACATCAGAAAACATGGCATACATTTTTTCATTCATACACACCCATGGCCCCCAGGATTAAGTATTGATGTAAATTCAAACCTGAGAAACCTCAGTGCAGGAAGACAGTACACTAGGCACCACATCACTTCAAACTCTTTATTGGTGTACAAAAGCATTGGATTGAGGAAGTTGAGGAAACTAAAAGGCAGATCAATTCATTATGGAATTTCATGGAATTAGAGTAGGAGATAATTTAAACAGAAAATGTTTATAGTAGGCCAAGAGCTTGGTTTTATGCCTGGAAGAGATGTGTTGGATGCTATCGTCACAATTACTGGAGCATTATAAGACTATAAGGGAATGACATTGGAATGGTAGATGTACTTATTGCCCTGGAGAAGGAATGTGACAGAGCATGGTGATAAGAACTACGGGGATAGAAAAGGTAGTACTAGACAAGAAAGTACCAGATCTTTCATTAATTGCCCAGTGTACTGAAAACAGTGCATTTTTCATTTCACACACTGCTCATACAATGAAGTGCTTCTTGGGGGTTCAGCCAGCAGCCCTTGTAAACAGTAATCAAAGGGTATGAGGCAGGAATGTCAAAAGCTCAATGTTAAAGAGGATATCACTTCCTACATTGGATGTCAATACTTGAATTCATAAACATCTTGCCATGTGAAAGGTTTTATTTATATTCCTAGGAAATGGCAATTGAGGGTTTAATTCCTGTTCAGTTACTTTTTTATTATGAAGTATATAGACATGATGATGAAGCTACTCACATTCCTTAAAAATTAGTCTTGTCCACTCACCAATTTTTACATAGAACGCTAAGTAAGAATCTGCCTATAAAAATATGAGGTGTCTCCGCGGACTATTTAAGGCAACGGAATGATGCCAATAGCCACAGCCTGGAGAAAAGAGCACAATATGACTTCCACCTGTAATATTGCATAGCAAATTCAAAGCTGAGCATCCAAAACAAGGAAAATCTAAAGAACTGTCATGGTTATGATGGAGCTTACTTTTTCCAATAATCTTGACTGCACTCTACTTCACACTTTCAAAGAACACTATCTGAAAAATCCTCATGTAACTACAACCAACCAGTTCCTTTCTGTGACTATTCCTCCAAATAATATAATGCTGGTTAATGCATTTACAATATGCCGAGATTTTTCACTAAAAACCACAAATAAAGAGTTTCACTGGCAGTTGGCTAGGGAAAATCATAGTTAAACAATTATTTTAGATAACTGTACCATGGCAAACATAGTTTTAGCAGGAAATTCATCTCCTAAAATTGAATAATAAATGAGTGCTTACATAGGCACATCATAGATCAATAATTTAAAAAAAAACATTAAAAATTAGTCAGGTTATTCAGTGTAAACAGGTTATTCAGGCTTTATTTCCTGGCCATGGCAAAATGTTTCAGTCAATCCACGGATATAAACACTGTTGTTAGTCATACCAATAAAAATACCTTAATTACCTGGAGAGCTCTTTTATAGATGATACATCAATAATCCGGTAATGCAAGTAGTCATTCACTTTCGGGAAGTATTTCTCTAAAAACTTTCTATCTACATAAACAGTATTTCCAGACAGCACACCTTCTTTTGGAGGTATGTGTTTTGTCAAAAACTCCATAAGCATTGTTTCAGCATCACTTTCTGTGATTTGGCTCCTCCTGCATTCTTCCACTAAACCACTCTGAAAAATTAATTTGTTTCAATCTATTAAGCAATTGAATTAGGCACACAAAATAACAATCTCAGATCAATTCCAACAAATAATAATCCAGTTTAAGGTCAGAGAAATAAGATACACTAAAATAAACATGGACTCTTAAAGGAAAAAAAGCAGTTCAAGTTATTTTGTGCACTGACCAGAAATTTGTAAACTTGCATAATTTAAAAGGAGGAAGGAATATTTCCTCAATGAATGCAGGACATATCCAAGTTTGCACAGAACAATAATAACAAAGCATAACAAAGTTTGCATGCATCAATAATGAAATAATTTATTGGAGCCCTTCTTAATTTTTGTACTAATTTCTAAATCAACCTGGAGGTTAGTTTCAGACAAATACAATCTTATCATTAGATTAGTTTTTATGACTAAATAATTTCTTCTAATAATTATTATACAGAACCTACCCTCATATATAATTGACTACAACAATTCTAGTAACTACTGGAAAAGAGCATGAACTCCTCCATAGTGGCCTCACAGGAAATACATCCTTGTGAGATATCCCATATATCATGACAATCTTATATAAAATGTGAGAATTTCAGTATGAAAATTATTCACCTTAACTGAGTTTCTTAAATGATATAGCAGGTATTTTGGTGCTTTTTCTCAAACAGAAAAGTGGTGTTTGCGGAATAGATATGTTTCAAGATCAGAGGATATGTTTCTACACCAGAGGTGTATAAACATATACTATCCAAGGTGTGATTCATTGTCATATTATGTAGTATACAAACAAGTGGCTACAGAAGGATGCGTGCAGTCTGCACCAGGGCAGAAGCAGTAAACACTATTGTTGTTACATTAGAAATACGAGTCCTGCAGCTCCAGGTGTACCAAATTAAGTAATGAACTAGTAAACAGCTATGCAAATTAGAAATATCTCAAATAATGGGTGGTTGGCTGAAGGGCACGGATAGATGGAACTCATCCTGTTAATCAACTTAAACAAAGCCTAAAATGTGTAAATTTTTAAAACTAAGTAAATTAAAGCTATTAAGTCTTCCATTTCCTGGAAAAGTGGAATAGTTTTTCCAAAAATTCATGGAAAAGGGGTTTTATGGCGATTTAACACATTTGCGACGCCTACAATAAACATCTCCAATATGAGCAACCCATACTATTTCAACAATACCTTTGTGTGTTGTTCAACACACCAAGGATTCATCGACGCAAGCGTTCCCTCCGTTTGTTGAATTATAACGTGCGGACCTTGTATAATCTCCCGTAAATTTCCATCAGTCAACAAGCACGCAACTTCTAAAACTTTATCCTGCTCTATATTCAACCCGGTCATCTGTATAAGTGGAAAAATGTTAAAGTAGAGGATATGCAAAAAATAAAGGCACGTAATAGCAGCAGAAAACTTACTTCCATGTCGATCCATACGAACTTCATATTAGTTGAGTTAGTAGCCATGCTAAAATGCCGTAAAACCCCACCTAAACCTTGCAAAATTCTGACATGTAAACGTAACCCTTTTTTTAAGAAAAACATGGTTTAATTTTTATGAGGTCCGCCAAGCTTGCATTAGATCACTATTTACTAATGCTCTTTACACTAAAGGAAATCATATATTTAACCAGAGGCAATTTGCGATAACTGGAGGACTTACAGACTGTTTATACTACGACCCAGAACGTTTATAAATATCTGGTAAGTTTCAGGATGCTTATTTCAATCTGCAAAATAGTATAAGCTGAAAAATTCACATTCGACCGACGAGCCTCAACCTTTGGGCTACTTACATGTATTACGCGGGTCAAGCAGAAAACAATAGAAAAGCGAAATTATAGGAAAGAGGTTTCATGTATCCCAAAATGTTTTCATGTTACATGGGGTGGGGATTTGAAGTTAAAGATTGACAGAAGTGTGAAGTGATGGTTACCAAAGCATTTTGGCGCAAGTTACCTCAGCTGCTGGTCGCTTCCCCAAAACTTCCCCTTTGTTGTTTCGACGCTTCTTCCATCCAACTTCTCCCTCTGTGAGGGCGGGGGGACGCCTCCGTTGCCTGTGTTTCGTATTCCCTATCTTTCTCTTTGAGAGTGAGGACCATGGGTTGCATGTCCATGTGATCAGAAGTAGCCTTACTGGTAAGCGGGGCCTTGTGCATCCGCCTCTGCGCGGCACCCCGCCGGCGCGACATAATTTTGTCTTCATTTTTCTAAAAAAACATAAGAATCTATTGTGTAAGCTATTCTAAGAAAGGTCCGGGACTCAATCACATTTTGACAAAATGTAAAACCCATTAAGAACGGGAGGCTTGACATAAGAAGCCCGCAGGTGGTCCGTGTAAGAACCGTGGAGAAGGGAAATGGGAGGCAGTTGTGTGTTTGACGAGTTTTGACACGTTTTACAAGGGCTGGCTCCACTCCACATTTGGAAATCCCAGCCGTACATTCCATGGCATTTTCAGTGAGGCCCTCTCTCTCACAAAATTTCTTACGTGATCGTAATTCGTAAGATATTGGTAACCGACATCCGCGGGGCCCCGTTAGTTCGGGGTCTGGTGCTGTCACATCACTTGCCACCCCCAAAGGCCGACAGTGCCTGTGGCGGTTGAGTTTCTCCCACTTATTTTTCAGTTCTGCACGACCAGTCTTGTTTTGTTGGAGGCCTATCGTAGACATGTTATAGGTTCATTTTTATTCCCTTTTTTCGCATAATAAGGAACTAGTTTGTTAGGTGAATTTACTCTTGTTGAATTTGGTCTTCCTACAGCATGTATCCAAATTTTCACGTTATTGGATTATTATTAGGTAACCTACCGGTTAAGGTAGGTTTTTGGATGGACACAACTATCAAATAAATATTTTGTACCTCCAAACAAAACCCAATCCAGCAACCTAATTTTAATGATTTCTGACAATAATCGAGATAGAAATTTAATTTTTATTTGCTATTCTTAAGACTTCTCTAACTTGCAGCCATCACCTTTTTCACAGCGTTTCTGGATCTTTCGAAGGCCGTCATCGGAACTAGCGCTCAGCACGAAAGCCGTTGTTCCACCTATAGCGCGTTGTTGACCGGGGAGAGAGTGGGGGTTGAAATAAAGCTCCCACACGTTTTACACCCGTATCCGTTTATTTGCACACGTGCATGGTACACAAAAATGGCCGCTCGGCTACCCTATATGCAATCTCTCGTCGCCAAAGTTCGGTAGCAGACTCCCGTCGCCAAAGTTCGGTAGCAGACTCCCGTCGCCAAAGTTCGGTAGCAGACTCCCGTCGCCAAAGTTCGGTAGTAGACTCCCGTCGCCAAAGTTCGGTAGCAGCCTCCTCCCCCTTTATCGAGGCGACCTCCCTCTTCACTTGCACGGCGCACGCCGGAACTATCTTCCGGTCGCCCCTCGGGCGTCCGGTGGCCTCTCCCGGGCCTTGAGCGGCTAGTGGCGCGCCGGCTCGTCATGGCCGCTACATCACCCCCCCGGTAGTAACGCACCGCATGGGAGGGAGAGAAAAGAAGAAAAAAAAAATTATTAGTGCACGAAGTCCTGGAGGTGCTGTGGAAAGTGCACGTGCCGCCCGGCGCGTGTCTTCCTTCCATCCTCCTTGGGCGCCACCTCGGGTGCGCCTCGTTCCTCGGCGGCTGGGGGTGCTTCCCGCGTCTCCCCCATGGGAGGGGTCCTCTCCGGATCGTCTGCGGCCACGTAGGCTGGCTTCAGCCTGTCTATTGCTACCCGCACGTCACGGTTGCCTCGCCGCAGCAGGAAGTTCTTCTCCCCCCTCTGCAGGACCGCAAAAGGTCCGTCGTATGGTGGCTGTAGAGCTCCGCGGACCGCGTCGTTCCGCACGAATACTTGCGGGGCCGTCGGGAGGTCCTGGAAGACGAATGTCCGTCGACCTCCGTGGCGAGATGCAGGGTGCGGGCTGAGCTTCCGAATGTGGGCCCGCAGCTGTGTCACAAAACTGGTGGGGTCCTCGGGGTGTGTCTCCGGTGATGGGGAGAGGAATTCTCCCGGGAGCCGTAGTGATGCTCCATACACTAGGTCGGCGGCGGTCGCGCCGAGATCTTCCTTCCACGCTGCCCGGAGTCCCAATAAAACGGACGGGAGGACGTCCACCCACGAGTCCGTGGAATGGCAGCGGATGGCTGCCTTCAGCTGGCGATGCGCTCGCTCCACCATCCCGTTGGCGGCTGGATTGTATGCGACTGTTCGCAAATGCGTGACTCCTGTCATCTGCGCTAGCTGCTGGAAGAGGTGGCTCTCAAATTGCCTCCCCTGGTCGGTGGTCACACGCAGAGGCGTCCCAAAACGCGCCATCCATCCCGCGAAAAAGGCTCGTGCCACGGTTTCCGCGGTTATGTCTGGGATGGGGATGGCCTCCAACCAGCGTGTGTACCTGTCAACACATGTCAAGCAATAGCGGAACCCCTGGGACGAAGGGAGGGGACCCACCAAATCGATGTGCACATGCTCAAATCGCGAGCCAGGTAGTGGGAAGGTACCCACAGGCGACATTACGTGCCGCGTCACCTTGCCTCGTTGGCACGGGATACACTCCTTCGCCCACTGCCGACAGTCCTTCTTTACCGCCGGCCACACAAAACGGGATGACACTAGCCTCGCCGAGGCTCTCACTCCGGGGTGGGATAGATTGTGGAGGGAAAGGAAAACTTGTTTCCGCATGGGCGCCGGGACGAAGGGGCGGGCTGTCTGCGTAGACAGGTCACAGTAAATATTGGCGTCACAACCGGGGATGTTCACTTTATGCAACTTTAACGCGGAATCGGATTTAAGGAACGTTTTCACTTCCGGATCCGCCTCCTGTGCCTTGGCTAATATTTGGTGACTGACGGGATCCGACACTTCCGCACACCGAGACAACGCGTCTGCGACGACATTCTCCCTGCCCGACACGTGGAGAATGTCCGTAGTGAACTGCGAAATATAATCCAGCCACCGAAACTTCCTAGGCGTGCATTTATCCGTCTTTTGTCGGAATGCGAACACTAATGGCTTATGGTCCGTGAAGAGGACGAACTGTCGACCTTCAACCATGTGGCGGAAACGTTGGACCGCCCTGTATAACGCCAATAACTCCCTATCATACGCGCTGTATTTCCTCTCCGTGGTATTTAATGTTTTGGAGAAAAAGGCTAAGGGCTGCCATCCCCCTTGGGTGCTCTGCTGGAGAACGGCGCCGATGGCGTCTGCAGAAGCGTCCGCCACCACAGCCAGGCGAGCGGCCGGGTCCGGGTGTGCGAGGAGCGCGGCCTGTGCGAGCGACTCCTTGCACCGAGAGAGGGCGCTCTCGGAAGCGGGCGTCCAACATATTTTCGCGTTTCCCTTCACTTTCGGACCGCACAACAATGCGCTTAGGGGGGCTTGCAGGTTGGCGGCTCCAGGCACAAAGCGCCTGTAAAAGTTTACCATGCCAAGGAAACGCCTTAGCTCTTTGATAACCACGGGCTTGGGGAATCGTTGGATGGCTTCCACTTTCTCCGGTAAAGGTTTTGTGCCTTCTCCCGACACCAAATATCCTAAAAAACACACTTGCTTCTTTCCAAACACACATTTATTGGGGTTGAGAACTAGTCCGTACTCGTTCAACCGCGCGAAAACCTGGCGTAAATGGTGTTTGTGCTCCTCCGCGGAGGACGAAGCGATTAAGATATCGTCTATGTACGCGTATGCGAAATCAAGTCCCCGCAGCACTTCGTCTAAAAACCGTTGAAAGGTTTGCGCTGCGTTGCATAGCCCAAAGGTCATTACCGGGAATTCAAAAAGCCCAAAAGGTGTTGTTATTGCCGTTTTCGGAACATCACACTCGCTTACCGGAATCTGATTATAAGCTCGCACCAGATCAATTGTGGAGAAAATTTCCTTCCCGTGCAGTGAAAGGGAAAAGTCCTCAATGTGCGGCACCGGATACCGATCGGGAATCGTCCTCGCGTTGAGGGCACGATAATCTCCGCACGGCCGCCATGCTCCCACACCTTTGGGCACCATATGGAGTGGGGAGGACCAGGCGCTGTCCGAGCGCCTTGCAACGCCCATCTGGACCATACCCTCGAATTCGCTCTTGGCGATACGAAGCATGGCGGGGGCCAACCTCCGGGGCCGGCTCGTCACTTGCGGGCCGGGCGTGGTCCGAATGTGATGTTCTATCGCGTGTTTGCGTCTTTTTGGCACACCTGCGGGACGCGTAATATCGGGATATTCCCGCAACAAGGAGAAAAATGGGCACTCATCACCTATACACTTAAATTTATCACATACGCTATGTACAACACTATCTACAGCGCGGCCGGCAACTGATAACGACGTCACACCGTCAAGAAGACGCCGGTGACGTATGTCGACCAGCAACCCGTGGAATGCCAAACAATCTGCCCCGATAATGGGCCTGTCAACGTCAGCGATGATAAAACGCCACTCAAATGCGCGACGGAGGCCTAAATTAAGGGACAACACCATCCACCCGTACGTTTTAATGGTGGACCCGTTCGCCGCGAACAATTCGTACGTAGTCGCCGCAGGCTTACCTTTCACACGGGCGCGCGGGAAGACACACAAGTCCGACCCCGTGTCCACTAGAAACTGGACTTTTGTCCGGGCGTCGGTGACGAAGAGACGGCAGGGGCCGGGGCACTTGTCGCTGGCCGCCATCAGCGATCGCCCCCCGAGTTTTCCGCGTCGTATGTACACGGCTCCCTGCACTTCGTCGCCTTCGGGCCGAATCGGTCGTGGTACCAGCACCATGTGGGATGGCGGGAGGCCGAACGGCCCCTACCCCTCGAATTACTGCGGCGCGACGTGGGTCGGGACCGGGAATTCCCCTCTGCCAGGGATTTGGTAAGGGAAGACACTTGCCGCGTAAGCTCATCCACCCTCCTCGTGAGCGCCTCTACGTCCGGCGCCATCGCCGTGCTGGCCACGTGCGGCTGGTGAGACACCTCGTGGATTTTGTCCGCCAGTTGGGCGACGCTGTTTAGCTCCACTCCGGCCTGTGTCGCTAGGATGGTCTGATGGCTGGACGGTAGCCGACCCAGCCACAGCGACCGTAGGAAGTCGTCCGTGACGGATGAGCCGGCAAGCGTCCGAAGATGGCGCAGGAACTGGGAGGGTTTTCGGTCTCCGATCTCCTCATGTTCCAACAATTGCCGGATCCGGGTTTCCTGAGACGCGGAAAGTCGGAGAAGAATCTCCGCCTTCAATTTTGCGTACTTGTCGGTCAACGGGGGATTTGTGATAACATCTTCTACCTCAACGGCGTACCTACTGTCTAACTGGGACACCGCGTACATAAACTTAGTGGCATCTCTCGTAATGCCCGCGAGGCTGAACTGTATTTCAAGCTGCGCGAACCATAGCGCTGGTCTATCAGGCCAAAATGCCGGCAGTTTCAACGCCACACGATTCACACTAACACCGGAATCCTCCCCCGCGACGGCTCCCGCTGGAGATTCCATCGCGAGCACGTGGTTCACAAAAACTAACTCCCCGTAAAAAAAACTGCGATCACGTCGGGGTCACCACTTTATAGCGCGTTGTTGACCGGGGAGAGAGTGGGGGTTGAAATAAAGCTCCCACACGTTTTACACCCGTATCCGTTTATTTGCACACGTGCATGGTACACAAAAATGGCCGCTCGGCTACCCTATATGCAATCTCTCGTCGCCAAAGTTCGGTAGCAGACTCCCGTCGCCAAAGTTCGGTAGCAGACTCCCGTCGCCAAAGTTCGGTAGCAGACTCCCGTCGCCAAAGTTCGGTAGTAGACTCCCGTCGCCAAAGTTCGGTAGCAGCCTCCTCCCCCTTTATCGAGGCGACCTCCCTCTTCACTTGCACGGCGCACGCCGGAACTATCTTCCGGTCGCCCCTCGGGCGTCCGGTGGCCTCTCCCGGGCCTTGAGCGGCTAGTGGCGCGCCGGCTCGTCATGGCCGCTACACACCTCTTGAATGCCGTAATTTGGGTTTTCAAATCTCCGACCTTCATGATCATTTGGATGGTGGCTCTTTGGCCTAATAGGATGAAGTCCTTTACTTTTCTCACAGTGGCGGCATCGTCCGTGAGTGACGATGGTCCTCCACTTCATATATCGTCTGTGAGGGGCATGTATGACCAGTTTGAAAATTCATTTTCCAACTCACAACAGTGCCATATAACGGGGCTATCACACACATAAGCATAAACAGCCGTCACACACAAAACATCATCGTGGATTTACCAGGCTTTGTAGCCTTTGAAATGAAGAACTTTAATTACACTGCGAGCTTCTATCTTATCGAAACTGTGAGTTAATTTAATCAATGGCTTCCTGAAGCAAAAAAATCAACATTAATAGCTGTAATTTACAATTTTACGTACATAAGGATCAATTAATATGCAGAATAAACTTTATCCAGTTCTCTTGGTTATTTCTTAGTAATAATTACTTAAAATCAATACCCTCGCGTGCACCGCCTTTTATCTGTTCCTCGATATACAATAATTAAGCCTGCTTTACTCCTTTTTTTGGCTTCATCTCTAGTTTCACCATATCATTGTCACATACCATCCATTCAGTACTTCGTTGTAGATAATTCCAATTTTCTTTCAGTCAGGTAGGATAATATCCTATTAGAAATTTCCTGAACCTTTCTCCAAACGAACGAATGAAATAAAGGTTTGTTCTGCTTGCTTTTTCCTCTCTACAACGAGTTGAGAGCTTTTTCCTTCTTCTGACTTCTCTTGTACCTCTTTTGCAACTTCAAATTGGTGAACACTCAAGTACTCACTCAATGAAAAAACGATCTTTCAAGTTTACCATTATAATCAATCCACAGGAGCACATTATGTACAAGATGTCTTGGAAATAAATTAAAATATTCTGTAATATTATACTTGTATTATTATTAGGTAATCTACCGGTTAAGGTAGGTTTTTTGGATGGACACAACTATCAAATAAATATTTTGTAACTCCAAACAAAACCCAATCCAGCAACCTAAACTACATCAGGTCCCTCTTCATATCTGTGTACTTCTTTCCTCCCTTCATCCCATCCAACATCCCTATCCTGTTCCTACCCTTTCCTCGCTTGCGCAACATTCTCCCCTCTATTACCTTCTTCAACATTCCACTACCGCTCAATACACCTTTCATCCATTTTTCTTGCCTCCATAGGATTTCTCTCAACAAACCCCTCTCCTCACCCACCATATCCAGTACTTCCTCATTTGTTTTCCTTTCGGTCCATTTCACCTTCTCCATCCTTCTCCACACCCACATTTCAAAAGCCTCCAATCTACGTCTATCCTCCTGCTTCAGTGACCACGTTTCCGCACCATACATAGCTACGCTCCATATCAGAGTTTTACGAGTCTTGTCTTAACATCTCTACTCAACGTCCCCGTCATCAACTCCCTCCTCCTTGAGAAAGCCTCCTTGCCTAGCGCAATTCTTCTCCTTACGTCCCTATTACTTTGACCGTATTGGTCCAAAACACTTCCGAGATATGTAAACTGTTCTACCTGCTCTATTTTTTCCCCGCCTATTTTAATATTTAGCTTAGCCTTTTTCTTTCTGGAAAATCGCATAACCTTTGTTTTATTAATATTGATTCTCATCCCATATTTATCGCACTGAACCTCCAATTCACTCAGCAATGCTTGCAACCCCTTGGCTGACTGAGCAACTAATGCTTGGTCATCAGCAAACCTAACCGATTTTACCAATTCCCCTCCGGCTTTCATTCCTACCTCCAGTTCTTCCCATGCCTCTTTAATCATTTCCTCTATATATACGTTGAACAGTACCGGTGACAATGGGCAACCCTGCCTTACACCTCTTCCTAACACTGCCCATCCGGACTCTCCGTTCCCCACTCGCACCTGAGCAGTCTGAGACATGTACAGGTTGCGGATCAGTCTCCTGTCCCTCCAATCCATTCCTATTTTCTGCAATACACGCATTAATTTTTCCCAATTCACTCTATCAAACGCTTTTTCGAAATCTACAAAACAGGCAAAAACGTCCTGATTGCATTCTATATTCCTCCCGATTAGTGATCTCATTACTGCAATGGCATCACGCGTACCTCTTCCTTTCCTAAAGCCAAACTGATCATCCCCTAAGTAATCATTTGCCTTACTCTCTATCCTTTTGTTGATGATCCTGAGAATAACTTTAGCTGCGTGGGATATCAAACTCATTGTTCTGTAATCCTCACATGACGTAGACTTTGCCTTTTTTGGAATAGGAACTAACATCGATCTCACAAAATCTTCTGGCCAGATTCCTTCCTCATAGATACTACGAATCAGTCCATATATGGCCTTCTTCCCACCTTTTCATAACCATTTCAACATTTCTACCGGAATGTTGTCCACCCCCACGGCCTTATTTGCTTTCATCTCCTTTAGTGCCCTTTCTATTTCATCGTCGAGTATGCCTGGACCTAAGCTATCTTCTTCTACGTCATGTTCCTTTTCTATGTCTAACCTTGTCGGCCTAAGTTCTTTACCATACAGTGTTTCTATATATTCCTTCCACCTCTCTTGGATTTTTCCTGGTTCAACTATTATCTTACCCCACTTATCTTTCACTGTTAGCACAGATCTTGCCTTCTTACTTCCCGATAATAACTTAACCTTGCTGTATAGAGCACCAATTTCACCCTTCTTCTGTAAACTTTCCATATCCTCGCATTGCGTTTCCACCATTCTTCTTTTGCTTTATTTGTGGCCCTTCTCAATATATTGTTTAACTCTTTGTACTTCATTTTGCCTAACTCTGTGTTTACATTTTTCCATCTTCTTCTCTCATCCATCTTTGCAATCATCTCATCCGTTACCCATGGTTTCCTTATCCTTTTCCCGTTAACGGTTCCTATAGTGTCTTTAGTGGCTTCCAATATCCCTTTCTTGATACATTCCCATTTTTCTTCGATAGTACTCAGTTCTTTATCGACATCCATTATTTTCTCTACAGCCTGCTGATACTCCTTCCTCGTTAATCCATTTAATGCTTCTAAATTCCATTTCCTAACCCGCCGCCCTTGCCTTATCTTCTTGAAACGAACGTTACATTTCATAACAACTAAATTGTAGTCAGAGTCCGCATCCGCTCCTGGGAAACTGTGCGAATTTATCACACTGTTCCTAAACCTGTGCATAACCATAATATAATCTAACTGATACCTTTCTGAGTCACCTGGCATTTTCCATGTATACCTACACCTTTTGTGGTGTCTAAACCATGTGTTGGTGATGACTAACCCCTGTCTCCTGCAGAATTCAATTGCTTTCTCCCCGCGTTCATTCCTCGTGCCTAACCCATAGTCCCCCACCTCACCCCCATCTCTTCCTTCGCCTACCGTCGCATTCCAAACTCCCATCACTATCAAATGTTTCCCTGCAGGAATGCATGCGATTATATGCTCTAACTCATCGTACATCTTATCGACTTCTTCCTCCTTATGGTTGCTCGGTGGCATGTACACCTGAACAATGACCAAGTTAGTTGGTTTTGCTTTAAGCTCTCTGAGTATTATTCTATCCGTTGCTCGCTCTATATTGACTACACTTCTTCCTACCTCTTTATTTAATATTACGGCAATCCCTCGTTGGCTCTCTTCCCCGCCACTGTATATATTCTATAATTATCACTCCAGTAATTCCCGCTATCCTTCCATCTCACCTCACATAGACCTAAAACATCTATATTACCTCTTTCCATCCCTCGCTTAATATTCTCTAATTTGCCTGTCCTCAACATTGTCCTGACGTTCCATGTTTCTATTCTAACTACTTTCGTCTTCTTCTGCATCTTCTGTCCTGCTGCTGTTATTTTTCCCCTGCAAGGGTTTCGTGGGATGACAACCGCGGAAACCTTGCATCCCCCACTACCAGGCAGGACATACAACTGCGACTCAATTTAACTTTTGTCCATCATTTACTTGGGAATAATAATTGAGGTGGTTTCCGGTTGCCTTCCTCAATAGTGTTTTTAACGTGACACCATTCCTTAATGGCCGCCCCACTGGGGTCAGACACCTTTGCTGCCACCTCACTGAGGAACAGATACTGTGTGGACTACCTTTTGTCTGGCTCTCCTAACCTTCAACCTATCTGGCATGGGTGACCCTACCAGGAGCAGTTATTATTACTCCCGCCAGCACAGCTCTAGGGGTCATCAGAACGCACAAGCCCTTCCACCATGTCAAGGTTGTAGTCCATGGTAGGGGAAGTAAGCTTTATGTAGAATGATTTAGTAATGGAAAATTACTGTACAAACAAAACAAGTTCAAAATATTGAAGTTGGATTAAATTACTGTAAACAAGAAACTTATTACTGTGAAATTTCAAAATATTTCAGAAATTTTGGTGGTAGAATTACTGTAGTGATATCCAAATATTTTGAAGGCAATGCCTAATCATCTGCACGATTCAAGACCTATGGTTGGATGTATAAAAATATTAAAGAAGTATCTCCTCCAAATGTAAGGCTCGATGACTACAAAATGTTTATGTATTTAACCTAAATGATCTTAGCATATTTGATGATAAGGTGAAAATGTTGCCTAAGCCAAGAGTTTAGCATTTAAATCTATCAATCATTGTGAAGAGGGCAGAAATTAGTTTTAAAGAACCACTATCTGGCTCAGTAGGACGTCTACGTAACTTGGCTATTAGAGTTTTTTGTGGGTGGCATGCATTGTCTCTTTGTAAGGAGTTCTCTGATCAATGCCAGGTCTTTCACATTCAAGTGCAAATGTATTTTTTTGCCATCCATAAATTTCATCCTCTTTTCTTTAATGCTTCTAATCTTTCCCAAATAGATTTACATACAACGTCAATACCTTATAAAGTGTCCTTCTAACCAGTTGCTTCTACTTCTATCAACTTATACTTTTCCCTCACTGTGCTGAGAAATTTTCTACTGCTTGTTGATCCAGAGTATCATAAACATAGGGACAGGAACATTCAATTAATCAAATTTCCTCTCCTTTTCTAGGATGACTCAAATTTTAACCTTGTACAATACTGCGATTTGTATATTAGAAATATTTCAAATTAAATGGCTAATCAAGTGCCCTATTGGCCTGCTTATTGTTTTCTGTTGCATCTATCGATGGGTACTTTTGTTTCACTCTGTTCAGAACTTCAATTGTTTCTCTAGGCTATTTTTAATGTAGGCACCAGCACATTGAAAATTTTGAATTTTCTCTTAGTCTTTTTCTTGAATGGCCCATCCTTCTACCCTGTGCAATTCCATGACCTATTAATAAGCTTACATTAACTGTTTCACGCCAGCTTGATTCCTTCACATGTTGACAGTCTGCTTTTAATACATTCTTAAGATCTTTCTTTCACAATATTAGAGGTATACCTCATACCTTTCCATGTATGTTCAGTTCATTGAGAGGCCCAAGTGCAGCCATAATAACCATTGAATTGGCTCATTTATAGCATTTTACATGATACTACTGAATGTACACAGTCACACAATGGATTGAATTTACAATTTATGGAATTCCCATTTAGATTGCAAGATATGCCATCAGTGGGCCTCATGTTTACCTTTTCATCAAAGGGGGAGAGAAAAATATTCATATTAGGCTATTTGATGTTTTCTGGCTCAACTTTGTGGAAGTTCATGTTCATTAAATGAAGAACAATGTATTTTTCCACTGTTCTTTATTTTGGAACTACTAATTTCAACACTTAGGCGTCATCATCAGGTACGCAAAATAAATAACAGGGGATAAATACATTGTGTTCTTCATTTAATGATCACATTAGGATACTTTGATCCTACATGAATTGCTGCATTTACTAACGTGGCAACTATGGCGGAAGTTTATTAAATGGGATGTCAAAAGGCCACATAGTTTTCTTGAATGATTTATCCAGAAAGTAAAGCATAAGTTGTAACGTGCTTGGACAACAATCCAACAGGAGTAAAAAAAAAACATTTTATAACTAGCACTATCACATATATCCCCCAAAGCAGTATAATTTCTTTTTTTTCTCTCAGATCTCTAATTTAAAGCTACAACTAAATCTTTATATTTGAGAAAGGTGTTTACCTCCTCCAACCATGATTAATGGACATTTCATACATTTTTGTCCTTTAGTTCTTGGGTGCACACACATAAAAACTGATTAGTCTCAAGGTATTGCCTTCTCCTCATATATATTTCACTGGTGGGGCAATAATCATGGTATGTGGTATTATCTTTCCATGTCCATGTATTTAATGCCAAGCCCATAACCACTGCTTCTCCCTTTACACTTTCAGGCTTCACTTGGTGGAATTGTTTGATGTCCATATTAAATGTGTCCAAGTGTGGGGAGGATGTGTGACCAAATTGGAAGCCTCACTTAAAGCACAAAATGTACTCAAAAACTCCAACATTGCCCCAAATATTTCAAACTAATTAATCTCCCTCATTAAAATGGCAGTTAATCAAAATTATTTCAGTTTCAACCATAATTTTTATATAATTCGTTGTCTCGGGCGTGACTTCATGGAATCGACTTAACATGATGAAAAGAGAAACTTTATAATTCCACATAGATTTATTAGACGGACGACCTAGGTTTCGATGTGGCACGTCATCATCAGGTACTTTTTGCAAAGAAGACAGAGAATATATATCTTATAATATATATATAATATAATGACGTGATGACGTGCCACGTCGAAACCTAGGTCGTCCGTCTAATAAATCTATGTGGAATTATAAAGTTTCTCTTTTCATTATAATTTTTATATCCAACCAGATGGTCTATCCCACTTTTCCTCCTAGCTGAAATATTCCTTAATTTGTTAGAAGATCTGTTCAATACTGCCCATTAACACGTGGAAAAAGTGGTGTATTGGCTCCACTATGTAGATGACATTTTCTGCCTGCAGACAGGGTCAAACCACCACTTAGGACTCCTTCCACAATTACCTCAACACGAACCATCCTAATATTTCCTTTTCCATAGAAAGAGAAGTTAATGGCACAATTAACTTCTTAGATCTGGTAATTACAATAAAATAAAATAGACAAGGGTTCTCATTTTACTGTAAACCCACATAACTGTATATGGATCATATAATTCCCAATGATTCTGCCCACCATTTTTCGCACAAATATGCAGCCTTCCACTAGCTCTGATGATCCACTGGCTCCTGCACACCCCAATTTCCCCACAAATTTCAATAAGAAACTTCGAACAATTACAAATATAGCCACCAGCAATGGATACAATCCAAACCTAGTCAGAAAAATAATTCAGAAAAAGCAGAAAACAATGGTCATAAGTCGAATTTCCCCATCTGCCCTCAAATTTTAAAGACTTCAACTGATGCGATTCGATTCCTAGGAGATATCTACTATAAAATCTCAATTTGTCCTCCAACTACTCTCCAAGTGGCCTTTTACCCACCCCTTCCTCTCTCCAAAATCTTAGCTAATGGCAAAGACAAACAGGATACACTTTTAAAATCTATGAACTATCGCAATGGCAATAATTGCAACACTTACTATGATGGTCAAACTGGTAGGAATTTCAAAACACAAACCCAAGAACATGCTAGGTTTCAGGGTGAAAGAAAGAGAAAAAGAAAACTTTGCACTTCCACACACTTTTTAATATAACACGACCATGGTTTCAATGCGGCTCTGATGATGATGCGCCGCATTGAAACCATGGTCGTGTTATATTAAAAAGTGTGTGGAAGTGCAAAGTTTTCTTTTTCTCTTTCTTTCACCCTCACTATGAAGGAATTCCACAAAGTTAAACCTGAAACTGTTAGCTTTATGCTAGGTTTCACAAAAAGGAAAACCCCTATTCCCTCCTATCTTCGCTAAACACATCTTAGATTGTGAACATAATAGCAATTTTATCCCAGAAGTACTACATATCTTCCCTATAGGATTAAAAATAGATGATCGAATCAAGATTTGTAGGAACTTGGTGGACCCCAACACAATAACCTACTTTTTAATGAGCAATTATACCTTCACTTCTCCCCTCTCCTTTCTAAAAAACTGATACAATGGTTCAATGTACTCAGTTATTCTTACCCCATGAGCAAACCCAATGCTATGTCATAACCAAGGCACCCCCGTTCTTCCGTTTTTTCTTTATCCTTAACCACCAACTATCACTTCCAGAAAATTCCCTGACCCACCTTCCACTCTTCCTCCTACATAGCACCCCTCTCCTTGAGGGTAAACAAATCCTACAATTTTAAGTACCCATTCCCAACCCCCTCAAATATCCCAGACCAGACCCAATGTTTAGTCATAAGCAAGCACTGCCTCTCCTTCCCTTAACTGGAAAAAAACTGGACCACCGACTTTGAATTCCCGAAAAAGTCAACCCCCCCCTTCAAGTTCCCCCCCCTCCTCTTTCCGAAGGGTATATATTTGATAGCTGTATGTAAAAGTTGGCTTTTGAAATGTGGGAATGGAGAAGGTGAAATGGACTGAAAGAAAAACAAATGAGGAAGTACTAGATATGGTGGGTGAGGAGGGGGGCTTGTTGAGAGAAATCCTATGGAGGCAGGGAAAATGGATGAAAGCCATATTGAGCGGCAGTGGGATGTTGAAGATGGTGATGGAGGGGAAAATTTTGGGCAAATGAGGAAGGGGCAGGAACAGGATAGGGATGTTGGACAGGATGAAGGGAGGAAGGAAGTACACAGAGATGAAGAGGGACCTGATGTAGAGTAAGTTGCTCGATTGTGTTTCATTTGAAGTTGCAAGTTAATTATGTGATAAATGTGTCCATCCAAAAACCTACTTTCAGCGGTAGATTACCTTATAAATAAATGTAATAGTTGTTCCTGATGGTGCTGTTAGTCGGTGAAATGTGTTGTAATGTAAAATAAACTCTGTGGAAAATTACAAACTCATTTAATATGGACATTACTTTTCCCTTTAACATTTGTAATTCTTGGAATAACTTGATTAAATAGGATTTGGAATCTGTATTTTCATAACTAGCTCACTGAACTAAGATGTTAAAAAATATTTAAAAGATTCAATAGGCAACACACAATTATGAAAGAGAGAATATTAATGTGTACTTATTAACATACCTGCTTGACATGGACTAGGACTCTGTGAAATGTATACAGATCATATTATTAAGTATCTATACCTGTTTCTGTATGTAGCACTAATATCCTAGCATTCAAAACCAAATTGTGTAACTGGCCATCGATTAGGCTAATCTACTCAGTCCGAGAATTTTTTGAGAAAAAACATAATTTTTCTCAAATTAAAATGATTTTTTTTACTCGAGACCAATTTGAAAACAAGTAAGTTTTAGCCTTTTATGCTGGGCTTCATATATAAAAAGTAACAACCAGAACAATAACGAACACTGTAGCCTCCAATCAACAATCACAAAAGCCTTAGGGGGAGGAAAAATTACTTAGGGGGATCAGGATGGTGCTGAGGCTAACGCACAGGCTTCCCACCGCAAAGGCCTGTGTTCAAATCCTGGAGACAACAACTATTTTTCAGCGGTAACCTGATCCCTACTTGAGGTGTTTTGTGGAGAGCACTTTGAGTGAGTACGATGTCCTTTGGATGGGATGTTAAACTGCGGACCCCTTGGCACCTTTCGACAAGAGTAGGCTAATGCCAATGCCGAGTTTCTCTCCACCCTTCCTTCCCCACCCATTCCTAATGGCACAAATGACCTTAGCTGTTGGTTGCCTCCCCAACAAAACCAACCAACCAAATTACTTATGCAGGAATCAAATCCTCAATATCTGGGTGAACAGGTGAGGATTGTTACACCACTAACATCAGAACTAGCATATAAAGTTTTGTAACCTATTATGTGCCATGTATATTTTTGATATTTTTATGGCATCTCATGGTATCTATTATGTAATTATATATTTCAATGATAATACCTCTAGATTAATTCAACAGCATAGCAAGCAGCTCCGATATTTAGGTAACTGGATATGCGTAACTATTTTATCAGAATATACAATACAGTTGTATGCTGTGCCAATAACTTTCCTGAATTAAAAATATAATTATGGTCACATTTATTTGAATACACATAACTAATGTATACACACATTATATAATACAACATCAAGAAAAACTTGATTGAGGAATTGATCCCGAAACTTAGGATTAACTGTTTCACTATCACTTTATCACTGGACTCTTATTCAGGTGAACCATATTAACATAGATGAATACTTCATACATCTTTTGCTATTGATTATATAATGCATGTTTGCATACATTACATGAGCTTCTTTGTACACTAGAATGTTCATTGCCCACAAAAAACATCACCTCATTAAACATTTGATTTCTCCGTCTCTGGCAATGAATGCCCATTCAAATGCTGAGATTCATTTTGCTTTAATGTCACTTTTATCGTTTTCTCTGTCCTACTATACATTTCTCTTTCTTTCACCTTTTTGGGTTCTTTAAATGAGTCACTTCTTTGTTTCACTTTGTGTTCTATCCTGTGGTTAGGATAATCTCTGCTACGTTTCACCACTAAATTCTGTCCTTTTAACTTATTTGAACACACTGCATTCATTATAGTATTTTGCAGAAATTTTTTATTTGCTCCAGATAAAGGACAACGTTTCCATCCCGTTGGTCCATACATATTTGACCTTGCCAACCCACGCTTAGCTTCTAGAAGGAGCTCAGCTTCAGCAAGCCTGAGGACAAAAGTGCATTCATTTAAAGCATTTATTGAAAACAAAACATTATCTTTCAACATCCAAACATCCTTTCATTAATGAAGAATAACAGATAAAAATAATAAACAATGGCTAGAGATCCATTGTTGAGTAAAAATTCATGAACTGGGAATTAATATCAGCTTTATATATCAAGAAGAAGTGCAAATAGAAACAAAATCAGCCTAAGCTACCTGGGAGTAGACATTAGCAGAGGCATTAATGCTATATTCATATAAAAATGGGATTGTTTTATGATAACTTACAAAAAATTACTGTTAGAGCACAAGGAAAAGAAAACCTTGGCTCAAGCAGGATGCGCTGGAATTAGGTAAATGCAGAAAGAAGGGAGTAAAAAGACTGAAAAGCACTTAAGCGTAGTGAAAGGACAATGAATTATATTTGACAAATTTTCACGGACTATACGGATTGATTGTTAGGAAGAGAGGTAAGGCAGGGTTGCCCATTATCACCGGTGCTGGTCAGCGTATGTGTAGAGGAAATGATTAAAGGGGCATGGGAAGAACTGGAGGTAGGAATGAAAGTCGGAGGGGAATTCTTAAGATCGGTTAGGTTTGCTGACGACCAAGCTTTAGTTTGTCAGTCAGCTAAGAGGGTTGCTGAGTGAATTGGAGGTTCAGTGCAATAGATATGGGATGAGAATCAATATTAATAAAACAAAGGTTATGCGATATTCCAGAAAGAAAAAGGATAAGCTAAACATTAAAATAAGAGGGGAAAAACTAGAACAGGTAGAACAGTCCATCATAAGACGGCACTAGGCGAGGCTAACAAATGTTACTGAAATGACACACATTACCTCTAACGTACTAATCTGAACAGGGTTGGATAGGCGAGAGTAGAGCCAAGTAGGTACTATGCCTCAAAAATGAAATTACAATTAAGGTGCGCGTTATCTTTGCCACCATTCGGGTTTCCCATTGCGCTACAATGTATTGCTCAAGTTTCGGGGATGGTTGGCAAAACCAAGGCTCTTCGTTGGAAAGCTCAACCTATGTAATACGCTCAGCTGCAACGCCCCACAGCAACACCTTATCTCTATTCTTTATTATGAATTCGTACATCACAAGAAAACCAAAATTTACTATTTCGATATAAGTTACTAACCTATTAAGATCTTCTTCCATTGTGCAGTTCGTAATATGCTGCTAATTCCAGTGAACCTTCATATTTCTTCAATACACGGAATCACGGTGATAAAAATTCGGACAACCAATCCACTGAGTTATTACGAGGTGAAGTAGACAAATAATAAGACGGATAACTTTATTATAATTTTTAAAATATACCACAAGCCTCAAAGTATTGGCTCAAGTGGACATAAAACTTTGAGCCACCAGATATTCTGAGCAGGTATAAATTTGTGACAGATAATGCTTCGCACCTTTTCCCCCAAAAACTGATTAAATAACGTTAATTTCGTATTGCAACAAAACAATACACTAACGCTGACCGTAAGTTGATGGAAAATAAGTTTCGATTTTCATATACAAAATGACCAACTGCTCAAAGTCATGATTGTACTTCCCATTATTATAGGGCATCGTACAGTCGACTAGGGAAAGTAATAAATGGCTCTGTGGTCATGTTCGTGAATCTTATCATCTTTATCGCCATATTCAACGGATAATCGGCCCTGGCTAACAATTTGTAATTACGATTTTTACTTTACTGTTGGTCATATCTGTTACTTTATATCTTTTGGTGTTTGTATTGGCTCTCCCCATTCATCTAATCAATCCTGTCTAATATTTGTGGAAGAAAACGTATTAATTATTGAATGCCAAATCTTTCAATTCTATCAATATGACAGATAAGGCCATGCTGTCTTCGCTGGTCAAGGAGCATCACGTCAAGCAAGCCGCCAGGAAAGAAGTACAGGGTAAGAGAATAAGTTTGACATGGATTATTTACGTCAACATAAATCGTTTCATTAAGTGTTATGTTGCAGAGAACAAAAGGAAGGAGGCTGTTGAAGCAGCAAATAATTTGACTCAAGCTTTAGTAGATCACTTAAATGTTGGGTGAGTAGCATTAAATTGAAATCCTCCCGTTTTCTTCAAAGTGGAGATTGTGCATTATTGTTTCCCAAACACTTATAGAGTCGCCCAAGCTTACCTGAATCAAAAGAGACTTGACACAGAAGCAAAACACCTTCATCATAATGCCACTAATTTTGCTAAGCAAACCCAACAATGGTTACAGTTAGTGGAAAGTTTCAGTGGTGCTCTAAAAGAACTGGGAGATGTTGAAAACTGGGCCAAGAGCATCGAAACAGATATGAGAACAGTTTCTAGTGCACTGGAATATGCATACAAAGGTAATAAGAAATTATTCCAAATGCCTTTTGCGTTTGTGGTTAATAGATTGAATTTTAACGATAATTAATTCTTTTCCAGTAACGCAAGAATCTGCTTGAACGCTTCTCTTATAATTACCTGCAATGTCTGATACCAGCAAACTAATCGCTTGGGGAAGATTGATGGACTTCAAATCGACCTCGGACTGTAAAAACGTCTTGCCTTGATTCGGTTACTTTTATTTAATCTATCAATAAAATATTTCTAGCCCACAGACGAAGTCATTCTTACTGCCAACACGGCTACTCGATTTCTTGGTGCCCCATGGCAACGTCCTGCAGGTTTAGGTCATATTAATTTTTATTATTTTATATTCATTTGTGCATAGGAATTGAATTAATTATATTAGTTAACTCGTCAGACTTATAAACCAAGAGGGAGACCAAGATAAATGTGCATCACCTGAAATATACGCAATTTATGTAGAAGAAGTACATAGGTCTAATTGCTTTCATTTTATAACGTTTCACAATTGATACTTCCTAACTATCTTGAACTCTTATTGGACGATTGATCAACTGGCAACAAAAAAATACCATAAAGAATCTCTGGAAGACACGTTCATGGAATCCGTTTCAACGTCTTACTTAAGTAAACAATTATATAACACGTCAATCAGGTAATGTCGGGGTACTTTCATGGAGAACGTTGACATATATTTTTTTTACGGGATCCTTTCGTTATGAACGTTCGAAAAACTTAAGTTTACTTTTGGATTAATTTGCAGGCTCATCATTCCATTGCAAGTATCTCCTGTTGCGTTTATACATCACTTCGTGCAATTGTCTGATGTCCATATTAAATAAGTGTAATTTTCCAAAAATAGTCTGTGGAAAATTAAAAACTAATTTAAATCGAACGGTCTGTTGCATCGCACAATATCCCAACAATGAAAAGACACGTTTCAGGCGTGATATGGTGGAATAACATGATTAAATAAAATTGCTAATTTTATTTAATCCCAACAATGGATTGGTATGTGCAGCAAAATTAACTATTCAAATAGCTGTAAAAACTTTTGTGTGCTTTTCCTAACATATCGTTGATGGGAATTGACAGCAAGGTAGAAAAAAAGGCCAATCTTTTTCCACATTTTATTTTGGTCTAGAATTTTCTAATGTAAAAAAAACAACTGTAAATATATTGTCAAACATTAAAGGAGACTAGACACCTTAAAATTTTACAACACCTGTAAACAATATCAATAATAATTTTAAATATTCAGTTAGATGAAAAAGTTTAACCTCTCCACCCTTTTAACATCCTGCATTGGAGAATCACCCTCTAATGTAATGGCTAATACCACCACCTATGCAAAGGCATCTTTGGTTACAATCATTTTCACCCATCAAATACAATGCATTAATGCATTTTAAGAAGTATGCCTACCTTCATTACATGAAATGTCAATTAGTAAACTATTTTATTGTATGTGAAATCACAAGTTTTTGTATAAAAAATAGTCTCAACTAAATGGTTGAACTCCAAAGAAACAACATATCTGATTCTGTGAATTTAATTATTTAAAAAACAAGGTTGTGAACCCTGAATACAAATATTATAAAGTATGGGGGACTGACATTTCATGGAACTGTTACATCCCAATGTCAAATAAATTACACGTCAACTTCCATCAAGTATGTAATTAAAGCTTATTTAACTATTTTTGGCACCAACCCATTGATGTGGTGGTTCATAAAATATGTATTCTAGCTAACCAATGGATCAGGGGGAACCTCAATTTTACCAAGCTATGGCAATTGGCAATAAAATTTCATGCCACTCACGTGCATAGCAAAAATGACAAAATTCTAATTGGTCAAAGATTAGTCTTTTGACTACTCTTAATGTTTTAGTTGGATTAATATTTCTGAGGAACACTGTATTACCAATTTGAACACAAATTAAAAAAGCAGTGCCCAAAATTATTCAGCTTTTCACAAAGAAACTGCCTTCCTTAAAATGGCTCCTCCCAAATGACCTAAGTGAACTCATCAAAATTGCACTCTTAAACCCATGACTTGGTCTAATAAATTGCATGCTCAAAATCATCATGTCTTACTGACCTTCTTTCCAAGATTTGTTTAGAAGGAACAAAATAATAATGTCCGAGATTTCTCTCAATGAGCTAATAAATGATCTGCACTGAACAAGGAATTGCATAATGAGAGATTGTTTATTTTAATTCAATACTCAACAATTTACAGTTCCTCTTCGACCAAATATACTAATACAACCTACATAAACACATTTATGCTGACAAACAGAAATTCTCACCATTTAGATCTCAATAAAAAAATAAAGATAACAGCACTCAAACAAAATAATATCTGATCTGACTTTTGCATGCAGTCTTTCAAATAAAAAAGTTAATGGCCAATGCTTTTTAAACACCAATAGCTAAAAAAAGTTGTAATGATGAGGGATACCTATAAAGAGTAAACAAAATTCATTGCTATGTAAGGACCAATTATTTAATTAAACTTGAAGGCATTGAGATAACCAGCTTGGAAACACAAATTAAGAGATGACTCTTACTACTTGGCGATGGTGGTTGGTTAGGCCCACAGAAGTTCACCAAGTCCTTAGTGCATTGACTGAAAACTTACCAGTGTCAGACATCATAGCATTTGTTTCAATGATTCATGTACCTTACCACTAATGAACATGAAATTTGAATATATGTCATTCGTGATACTTCTTTCAAATTTGGATCCATAATATCAATTTATAATTGTTCCGAAGTTTAATTGCACTTGAAATATGTTCGCTTTCGAACACACACATTATGACAGTAATGTGAGCATTGCACTAATCTTAAACCAGGAATGAGCTGTAAATAATGCATTAGAGATAATTTCAAAAGATATATATATATATATATATTCATTTTAAGAGAGACAAGATGTGTTTTTCAATGAAATGAAAAAAAAATTATTACAGTGAGTACTGACCTTTCACAGTTTATTAGGTTAACTATAATACCAAAGTTAACTTACAAATTTGTTTTATGAAATGATTAATAATGTTCATGTAAAGTAAGGAACTTGCATTTGCAAAAGACAAATTATGTCTTCATTCATTTTCTTGAAGTTGAATGGATGAAGTTATTGAATTATTTTTGTCACTGGACTAAAATATATCTAGATGATATGAATTGTTGTAGCATGTTATTGCACATCCTGAAAATGAGAGTTAGAAATGTTAAATTTTTTGCTGCCAGACGCTTCCATACTTACCAAAAGCTCATCACCCCAAATAATCCCTAATTTTCTTCTCACCACCCCTAGATTTAAAAAATTCTGACTTTTAAACAGAGTCACTTTAAATCACATGAAAAGGCACAAAACTATTCTGCAAGTGAACCACAAAAATTGGCTTAAGTAGAAAATTAAATTGAAAATCTAGATCGAGTCAGGCACATGCAAATAAACATCTCACTTCAGTCTTAGAAGCACATCAAAGTCAGGTGGCATGGTTTTGCTTCCAAAATCACAAGTGAGCTATGCTGCAAACCCTTGGAATACTTAGCGAGGTAAACATTTATGGGCAAAAGCATATGCATTGATTTATTCAAGTGTCCATTAACTATCTCTTACTAAGTTCTTTCTTCCCTATTTTTCTAAGACAAAGTTAGGTAACCCTTACGAAAATCTGGTTCATCTTCTGTAAATGCATGTATTCTACGATTATTGTTACCTATTTCTCTTGTCATTAATAAAATATACTACAACATGCACCAAAATTGCCTAAGGAATTCCAACAGGTCAAGGTGCAGCTTAAGCAAATCTTCTTTACTGACATCTTTGAGACTTTTATCTTATTTGGCTAATAATGTGAATTGAAAAGTGAGAAAATTTTCATGATTAAATAAGAATTTAGAAGCAAGTATATTCTAACCTATAATTCATGGACAATCTATCCAATGACTATCTGTTTTTTAACTGCCATCTCATCAAAATGTACCTTGCTGTCACTGAAGTTAAGAAAATATCTTCTACCCACACAAAAAATAGGAGCATTATTGTGCTACTTAGATCTGTCTCATAGATTTAACAAATAAACGTATGAAAACCGCATTCCAAGCTAATGGCACATTTGCCACCCCCCCCCAATCTTATGAAAATATATACTTTGGTGAGTTTATAAAAAAATGAATACCACACACTGATGATTATGGGAATTTTAGACGAAACATGAATTTTATCTTTTGGACAATTTGATTATAAATTAGAAATCTACTTTTTTCTCAGGCACAAAAAACCTGATCACTTATGAATTAAATTACAAAATGCTACCAGCTAGTTAGCCTTTTCAATGACATTCTTTGATCAACAACTAGAATGTGAAACATTACTGTAGAATGAATTGAAGTGGATCTCTAAAAATGGACAAAAAGACTGCTATTGGATGAAGAAATGAGCACAGCAAGTAGAAAAAATTGGACAATATGACAGGATAGGCAAACAATGAAAGAAATCCTGCATGCACACTCAGTGCAATGCAAAAACAAGGATAATATTTCTGAATACTAGAATGCACATGTGGAAATTAAAGTTATAAGAATTATTCGAGTAAACATTCACACAAATACCACGGAATTTCACGTACATCTGGGAGAACAGGTACACGTTTTTAATATTTGTGTTGGCTTTTGTCACTAATCCTTACCAGCTTAAGAATTCCACATGTTTTATTGCAACAATTTGTCAGATTATAATATGCTTAAGCACTTAGTGATTGACAAGTAATACTACAGCATAAAATGAATAATTACCGACGATACAATGCCGGAATAGAAATCCATTGTTTCCATTGAGTGAGAGTCACAATTACTTAAAATGAAACATCTTCACATCTACCCCCGGTGATATGAGGCTCTAATAACAAACAAACTGTACGTTTAAGTCACAAAAGCCTACACGGCTTATATCAATAAGGAAAACCGAGCCACCGAGGTCATATTTATAGTTATTCAATAGAAATCAATTAATTTTACTAAAACTTTCCACACAAAATGAACAGGATAAAGTTCTTTCTCTTAAAATTATTAATTCCACACGACGCGACGACGGCAACTCGACGCGGCATTTTCTCTCCCGTTCAAAACCGGAACACAGTGCACGGTCCCTCCGAGAGACAAGCGGCGCCGAAACGAGAGGGATGGCGACACGGGCTCGCGTGCAGCTCCAACCGACGCGTTTTCAAATCACCGGACTAGTACGGCCCGTAGCGAAGGGAGGGTGAGGGCCCGCTGCGAGCCACAGACCTTCCAGTATCGAATGAGTCACGGCTAAAGTCCTCACGCGGCGCGCCGTAACGACCCGCGGATGACTGGGCCCCCGGACCACCGAACATGCCGAAATCCGAGCCACCGGGGCGATCAAAATAGTCCCTCGATGAGGCGGGGGAGCTGCCGATCGAGGGGAGGGGAGCCCGAGGACCAGGAGGAGGCGGAGGTGGGCCGTGTGGACCGGGAGGTGGGGGTGGGGGCAGAAAGTCGCGACCCCGTGGTCCGGCCGGACCTTGGTCTCGTGGGGGGTAGTCGCCTGGCCCCGGGGGCATGGAAGGAAAGCGACGTTCGAAGATGTCCCGCGAGTCGTCGGAGCCGCGGACAAAGTATCCGCCGTAGTAATTTTGCCCAAACCTTGCAAGCATCCGGTCGCGCATGAACGGCGGAGGTGGTGGTGGCGGATAGGGTGGTTCGCCGCGCCCGAACATTCGACCTTGGAATCCATTACGATCGGGTCCCAAGTGTGAGAATCCCGAACCACGAGGGCACTCCTTGGACCAGTGCCCGCCCCGGCCGCATCTGTAGCATTGCTCGGGGTCGCCCATTCCCGGACGATGTCTCACTTTACTGGTTGATACTTGCACCTTTATCGGTTGACCATCGAGGACATGACCGTTCAGCTCTTTAATGGCGTCATTTATGTTGTCGGTTGAGCGAAGGTGCACGAAACCGTAGTTGCGAACGACATCGCACTCGACCACGGAACCAAATTTAGAAAATAGCTGTCGTACCTCTTCAGCCTTGACCTTATCTGTCAAATTTCCAATAAAAATTTTCGTGGTCGGCGTGTGTGGTCCTTTACGGCTCGTGGCAGCCTCCACTTTCATGAGCTGCCCCTTCACCGAAAACCCACACAAGTTTTGAATAGCCTCACGCCCTGCCTCCTGACTTTCCATGTGCACAAACCCAAAATTCTTAACAATATCACATTCCACCACCTTGCCATATTTCTCAAATAAGGGTCTTATATCATCCGAGGTGGTGCTGTCAGATAAATTGCCAACAAATATCTTGAAAGTGCCAACACTATTAGCTCCTGGCATTTTGGAAATCTTTTTAAGTCCTATATAGAAAACCTTTACCCGATTATTTCAAAAGTTGAAAAAGATTATGAATTGACGCTGCTTTCAGCAAATGTTGTCCACTGAACTGCAGTAATGGTAATATGTGTGCACCTGTGGATTAAAAAAGAAAAATGAGAAAATAAATTGCCAAATTAAAGAGCTCAATTATAGAAAATACAGGTCATTTTTGCAACAGTAAGTAAACATTAAATAAATAAATCTAAAATCAACATAAAACTAGCTTTAAATTGTAATTTAGTTGAGTGATGGTGCACTCCAAGGTGCCCATTTTAACAGAGCCATGAAGCAGGCAATTAGTTGCAGCAGGTTCAACAAAACAATGCTGACTGAAACACAAGCCAGAATTGGCAATGCATATTCACACACATTATCAAATCCCAAAAATATTGCTTGTGGGTAAGCAACATAGGAAGTTGACGGGATGAAAAATAACAAATACAGGATGCACCAAAAAATAAATGAAGCCATTTCAATAACAAATGATCTCACCAGGAATGAGGATTAACCCACAGACAATCTTCCTCTTCCCAATAAGTTATTCAATTATTTATATGCAGTTTCACTTAAGTAACATTTCCCCAAGGAAGAGTACAAATCTAGTTTTAGCATTAGTCCTAGTAAGCTTATTATTGGCTGCTGCTTCAGCAAGCTATCCTGTTTGCAATTTTCAGTTATCTACTGGCCCCTTTTCGACCATGAAATGTGTAGAGCAACAGGAGTACATCTGTTTCTATACATTGGACCGCAGGAATTCTTTCAATAACAAATCTGGTCAGATAAATACAACCGTTGTCTTGGAATGTGCACAAATTTATATGGACCTTCTGAAGCAATGTTTTTGTTTCTACCAAGGAGTTGAACATTTCTACTTAAAACAAATTTGTAATTCCTAGCCAATTCAATAAGGGAGATTTTTATTACACCTTAAAACAGCAGCTAATAATGCATTTTCATCTCACCCTATGTTCAACGAAATAATTGTCTACACTAACTTGGTGGACTTTAGGAGTAGAAGGAATGAAATTAATTCTAAAGTGGAATTAACAAAATGAAGGTAGGAAAATTTGCAGGGATTCTTGCTTCCCCGAATGCCTTGGCCATTTCCCAATCATTACCTGTATTGTGACAGTTTTACATTTTAACTGAAGTTATTCAGCTACATGTTGTAAACTTGTCTGTATATTTTTGGTTGTCATATGTGGCTCAAAGAAAATCTCAAATGCTGACAATTGTTTTCACCTCAATTTCTCTTTTAAAGTCTGAAGAGGTAACATTGCAATGAAAATGTAAAACAAATGAGGACATACGCAAAAATTATTATACCAGTTGAGTGAATGCGGCTGTGAAAAAAGCATAGTGATGGCAAAGACAACCATGGAATATGTTATGATTGAGATAATATAACGTTAGACAAACTAGAGGAGAGCATGAAAAAGCAAAAACAATGTGTGAGAAGACAATATTTCTGTAAAATGAGGATTTATAAAAATGTTAAATAATAATGGAGCTATTTCCTCAAATTTCTCATGTGCTCTTCATACAAGAAAAACTGTAAACAAGCATCAAAGGAAACATAAATACCTGACTGCATTGCCATGAATATTTAGAACCTGGCATAGCATTTCCTTCTGCAATATGCATATATTGTTTCATGAGTATGTGGATTTGAAATAGAAATTAAAAATTTTTATTCTATACTTTGAGTTACAACAGGCAACAGCCTTCAGGTATGTTGAATTTATGGTTGAGAGAATAAAAAATTATCAAGTGGAATAACCAAAAGGAATTTATTTAATCAACTGTACTCATTGCAACTTTGTGGAACTCTTCAATTTTAATGAAAAAGTTCAACTTATTTTCCACATCAAATTTATTTAGCAAAACAGACCTCAGTTTCAAAGAAAAACTTCAACAAAAACTATTTTGTGAAACTAAAAAATGCTGAAAAAAGACAACTTCCATTCAAATACGATTTTCTTTCCTCTCACTGATAAGTAAAATCCACAACAACATATTATCAAGATGTGTTAGGATCGCATAAAAAATGTTTAAAAGGAGATGGAACAATTACTGTTTGCATAAAAAATCTAAACATAAAAGGAAAAAATGCCATTAAAATAAGGCATCGAAAGAAGGAATTTTCTTGCACCATTTTAATTTTACCACATCCCACTTAACTTTGATTAATATTAAAATAAAGTAAACTTTAAACACAAAATTTGATCTCTTCTAAACAAAGAGGAAAAAGGAATGATGCTCCTTAAATCTATGGATTAAAAAAAATACGTTTTCTATCTTATTTACCTGGGGCATTATTACGGTGAAGTGAAACCTAAATGTTAACTAAACTGCAGGCAAACAAAAACGAAAAATTACTTGACAATGGACTTACAAATATTATCAGTTGTAAAATATATTGTACAACTCATTTGACCTGAACATAGTAGTTGAAAAATAACATTTTAATATAAACTCAAGATTAGATGCTTAACTTTGATGAAAGTAGGCAATATAAAATATTTTTTAATTCATTCTGCATGCAATTTTCGATTTACTTATACAAGATAAATTTTCAAAATCTCTACTATCACAATGGAAACTCCAAACCATTTAACACACATCTGGGGACCCATTTCAGGTCTGCACAAACATAATTTTTATAGATTAGTATTCATCGATCAGGTGTTCTTATTAATTTCAATGTGGAAACTGTTTCGATATTACTTTCAAAATTAGATTTTTATCAAGGCCCAACCTGAACTATAATTAACTTAATTAACAGTGCTAATATAAATTGAAGACCGAAAACATCAAGTACTTGAATAAACGAGAAAACTTTTCAAAAAGTCAAATTCTGGAAAATATATCTTAAATTTTAGTATTTACATCTTACCACCACTATCTGTAAACATTCCACACAAAACAACCTGTCCCTTCCCAGATTCCATTTCACTCAGATACTTTTAAACCCATTCTTTAAAGAGAACTAGCCAAGAGATCATGTTTGTATTATTCATCCTGTATAATATGATATAATAATTTAGAATTTCAACATAGAGGATTTACTTAAAGCCTTCAATCAAAAGGCAAGTGCTTATAAACATTCAACTACCACCAAAATATGAATGCAGTCAGCTAATTCTATGAATCAAAATTTTCTCTCTTTCCAAACCACTAAAAATGTGCTTTTTTGGCAAAAACATGAATGAGCATTAGTGTACTCTACTAGAAAGCAGAGTACACTACAGACTACCAGAAATAAAAGCCATAAAACATGTAATTTTACCAATAAGGACAAACATGCCATACGTATATTTAATTCCAAAGCATGAATAGCTCCGTGGAAAAAATCTTATACTTACTTATTACTATACTCATGAAAAATGAATACTCATTATTAAGTTCATGACAAATTACTACACGAACACAAGTAAATAGCGATGAATTAGTGGATGGACACCATCAATACATGTCTAACATTAAAATACCCTAAAACCCTTCATGGCAAACGTCCCTGCATGCAGGCGATCAAATTTTGAACAACTACAGCTCACCCTGCAAGCAGCCCTTGGGTGTGTAGCATGGGATAGAAGGTATTTGAGCACTAACTGTTGTTTGGTGCATTGTCAATGTTGGGGTCTCAAATTACACTAAGAAAAATTGTTCCTTAAAGCGATTGCTACTTGTCTACTTTTCGTTGTGGTCTTGCTTACTAATGCGACGCGCCTTGTCCCACTCGAAAGACCTATACTTAACTTTTCCTCGAACAAGTCTAGTCTGAAACCCTCTGGGTTTCAATGTCCACAAACAAAGGCAATCAATAAAAGTTTTTCTGTGGAACCTAATAGCCGGCCCAAAGACGAAAAAATTTTATTTTGAAAGTTTTGGACATAGTTACTCTTGTCGAAATTAGGCGCTCGGTTAACTTCGCCACTTTTTGACATTCAACTTAAAAAAAAAACTTAGATTAAACATCTAAGAAAAACAATTATCAATTAAGATTTTAAACAGGGGAAAGTAACGCATTCTACAACATGTTGCTAAAATTTATTTCAATGGATACTATGACGGCCAAACAACAATGTCACACATGCATCAAACTAAAGAGCGTACGCAACTATTAGGTTAACTGAAATAACTGTGATACCTGCCACACGAGGTACCCTTTTTCAAACTTCTGACAATGCTACAGGTCGGTGTGCCCAATAAGCTGCAGCGATCACGATTGCCACAATCAACTCTAATAATCACAGGTAACAAAATGATCAAATTGTCTTGTCTTTTTTGGGGATTTTATAAGGAATTAAAAGAGGGTAATTTCGGGACAAAGGGGAAATGAAGGATGAATATCAGACAGCAAGAAAGGGCCTGATAAAATCTGGGATTTATATACATCGAATAAACACAAAAACAGTTAATGGGATCAAATATTATTTTCCGCACACCAATATAAGATTTTAGAAACGATATGTTTATTGGAAAACTGAGATTGCAATAAGGCGAAATTTAATGTTCGCTAAAAATAGACAATTGCTGGACGAAGTTATTTATCCGAAGTACCGGAAACCAACACCGCTCATAATCTAGACAATCACACGTCCTCTTTTCGAAAAACCTATTCCTACTAGGCTAAGCAGCCTTCGTTCCATCTTGGCTTCCGCGAATGACAAACCGGCCATTTTGTGAATATCTACAGAGTAACAATAACACCGCCCAGGTGACTGAAATTTATGCAATGAATTGTTTTAAGGGGGAATTGGTACATGGTTACACCATAGACTGGAGGCAATTCTATAACTGCATAAATATTTAATAAATTAAATCCATGCTTGGCGTGATAAGCCATTGGCCTGATCCACTACCCGTTGTTCACACGCGCTGATGCTAGATTAATAACAAGAATTCAATGAAGAACCTTATATCACTAATTTTCAACTACAAACTACTCTACCATAACACAGCGAAATACATAAAACGAAATTACTATCAGCGATCAAAACACGGAAAGGTTAGAGATATCAATTTTTTAAATGTCCGGCCGCTTACGTATGCACCAAACGAGTTCATCAAAACTAAGTCATGGTATGATCTAAGCTTTCACGAACAAATCTGTCTACTTATAAATCACTGGGGCGTAAGCTGCGAATAATATAAATCCTAAATATCTATGAATATTTAATTTTCTTACTTATTAGTTTCCCCTGGCACTCCCAACTAGTTTCCAAGATGAGTCTTTCACTTGTTTCGAGAATCACATCGCCTCTACTCAACACAAGTGTTTTCCCAAACAAATAGATAAAGGATGAATTCAATAAAGGTATTATATTATAGGTGAATTAAATACTCGAATTACCTGAGTAAAAACACAGCGAAGTCTACGTGGAATAGGATGAAACGGCGTTTATCTTACTTTCGTAATTAAACACCATGAGGCGCTGAATGAGGTACACTTATCTCATCCCACCCACGGAGTCGGCCATATTGCTCGTAGTTGCAAGTCTCTATTATTGTTCATATGATATCTATTAGCTTATTAATTTGGTATAAGCCTAGCGACTGAGTCATTAATGAGTTATCTGTCGGAGATGTAGCCGTCGCCCAATGTGAGACACCCGTTGTTATCATCAATTTTTGGTAGAAAAAAGTGAGTAAAAACGTCAATACAAGTCGAAAGTTTCATACTAGGTACAGCATATTTTAGATCTAAACCATATAATGTAGCAAGGAAGTAGTCACATTCCTTAGTATTGTGTGGTTCTATTCAAATATAGTGTATCGTATATTCCAAAATGTGTTAATCTTAAGGTATATTAATCGGTGGGAATGTCATGATCTCATTACCATTTTAGGAAAGCTCGAAGTACGTGGACAAAGAGAAAATTTATCTATGGCCTACTATTTTGTTCTGTCCGTTTGTTACGCTAGTAAAAATAAATTGATTGAAACTCTCTCACGTATTAGTGACTCAGAAGTGTTAGTCATCAACTGAATCAGTATATTCCGTCTGTCATCTATCCTATTTGAATTTTCTTTGTTAATGAAAGCGATATTGATATTTTTGACTGGTTCTTTGTTCTGTTATTCATTACACAATCTAGGCCTTAATATTTGATACTGTATCCAGAATAAGGTGAAGCGCGATCAATGGGATCATTCATTGCCCTAGTTCTGGTGTGGTTAGAAGCGAAAATGTTTCATTAGTGGTCTTTTAACGAAACCCAAAAACTTAATATTGTAATGTATAGGTTGGGCAAAGTGGAGATCTGCAATGCCATTTCCGCCACCGCCTCCACCTCCTGGGCCTCCACCGACCCCTTCATTTGGTTTAAACTCCAAGGAATGTTCAAAATCATCCGGAGGTGATCTTCAAGGACGTGATCTTCTGTTGCAGTCGATTCGACAAGGTGCCAGGTTGAAGAAAGCAGTCACAAATGATCGTAGTTCACCACTAATTTCAGGTATGTCTTATACTTCCCCCTTAGGATTTTGTATTGCTGAATATCATTTTGAATGCCAGGTATCGGCTGGCTGATGAGACGTTCTGTCCTATTAAACATTTAGTTGTATCTGTTCTTCGTGTGAAGAGAACCTCACACTAAGCGTAAGTCTAAAACCACGGTGAAAAAGTTTCGAAGTGGGATTTACTACATCATCATGATTTTTAGGGATTGTTTACTGCATTTATTACCTGAGGAATACAATTAAACGAAAAACAATGGAAAAGTCTGGCATTTTGTTGCTTCAACAATTAGGTAGCCACTTAAGGCTTCTCTTTCTAGACAAAAATACAATGAAGCTTATTAGTTTTCCCTAATTGTATTTCTAGGAAAGAGTAATACTGCCACACCTTCAACTTCATCAAGAACAACCGCCAATAGTGGAAACAATGAAGTCAAGAGCAATGGAGTACCCGGTGGAGGTCTTGGAGGACTGTTTGCTGGAGGCATGCCAAAGCTCAAACCTACAGGTCGTGGAATCAGTGAGTGTGAAATAATTATTTACTGTCTAAAAATAGAAGGTCTTATTACTTGTCATTTGACATGGAATTAAAATGTGGTATATTATTTTTCCTCAAATTTTCTTTCGTACTCTTATGTATAGTAACAACCAGCAAAGTGTTATCACTATAAGCCACCATAAAGTCACTACAATATCATCTCTTATCACCATTCAAGTATCATGATAAAATTACAATTTATATCTGTCAATGTCATAGTCGTCCACAGGAAATGTATGCTTCAAGAATGTAGGAATGTCAGTAAATAATATTGATATCACTAGCATAAATGGGTCACTATAATACTCTGTCAATACTATATGGATGTCAGTAAAGCCATATTGAGATCACTGTGTGTCATAACATGGATGTCGCTATCATAATTATCATAATAGTGATAACTTTATGCAGTTATTGGCATTCCTTTGCCTTATTTTTACATTATAATTGTCTGGGAAGTTAAAATGTAATAATTAAAAACTCTGATATGTATATTGAATCACACTCCTGGAAAAATTAGTTTATGCCTTATTTTAATTCATAATTTGTTTCGGCAACTTTTTAGGAGAAACAAATAATATAAAACGTAAACATATGAGTGCATCCTGTTATTGTGCATTATATATTCCCCCTTTCAAAGGACAGCAAGAAAAAATCATAACCACAGGTTTTGGGAAAATACCAAATTTTCTTGTGAATTTTGCTTTTGAAAAACTGAGAATCAGCGGATATAATCAGTAGCATCCTTGAAAATAATAGAAATAGCATTTTTAGTTTTGTTAATGGCATGCATTGCAGAATTTATTTTTGGCTTAGTTTTGCATATATATTCTAGGATTTTTTTATAGATCTGTTGAATTTGTCGAAGAAGCTCTTGGAACATACCATACATTTCTAATTATATGCACCAATATACGACTCTTCAATATTTGGATATGTGTAATGAGAAAATATTCTAGTATATACGCAATCAACAGTTGTCTTTATGGAACAAAGTCTGTTGGCTATGGAATTAGTATCCACTTATTGCATCATGCAGGCATAAAAGAATAGATAAGGCAGGGAAATTTCAGTTTGTAATCCTTTCCACCTTCCCTTTGAATAATCCCCTATAACCTGGGTTACCTTCCTTGAAAATGTCCTTAAGTTTTTAATACTATGACCTACTTGGGAGCCTTAGAATCTGCCTTTGAGATTATTGTGGGGGCATGAGAGCATAAATGCCTTTTTGCTGTCATCAATGACATAACAATACCTCTTAATCCATCAACTGCTGTCACTGGAAGCCTGGACTTCTACCACTAATACCTTTTGACCCCCAATCATTATCTCTTTTTTCCACTATTGGTGCATTTTGAATATAGGTGGTGGTTTAAATTCACAAGCAAATGCTGACGTCGTAAAAGTTTTGTTTGAGTGATTAAAATATAGCAATGCATGCATAATTGACAGAGTGAGGAAAACTAAAGTCTATGAAATTATGTCTGCAATACTAGAAAAGTTCTGGACCCTTGAATTTTTCATTCATACCTCATCGGCTCAGTCCATCAGGGCTGCTATGAGCATGGCTATTCAGTAATAGTAAAATTAAAATACTGTGTAATACTACTCAATGCTTAATTTCAAATCAAACACTCATAGCCCTTCTAGTGACATAATGTTCTTGTAAATTACTCAGGTGCTGCATATTGACCTTATTTTTACCAATACTATTTCCCATTTTCTTCTGTTTTCAAATTCACAACCTTTCTTTGCATTTCAATGCACCATGCTTGGGTTCGAGCAGATGAACCACGCCATGGTATCCAACTATATTTTACTTCAAAGATCTGTCCTTTGTTGCCTTCTGTAACTGCCCAATCAACATGGTCCTCAGTATACTCAAAACTAATTGCTTAGCAATTCTTAAGGTTCATATTAGTCCTTCCCTTTTTTCAAATGTAGAATCACCATCTATCTACACAATATCCTGCAAGGCCATGTGGCAGGGGGTTTTAGGTCACCACCCATACATGAACAATCGCAATCATGTTACCTCCACACACATATTAGTTTGATCATGAACTCGAAAAATTTTAATCACATGAAAGAAAGTACTTCATGCAGCGCGATTCAATAAAAGGATATGTATATTCAAATCATTCTATGGGACTGTTACAAATATGTGTCCATTAAAATATAAAGAATATATGCAGAATATCGATAAGACATACACCATCAATTCAAATTATCTTCTAAGCGATTGCTGTTATATCTATTGTGATTTCTATTTGTTCGACGAAAAATGACCTTATATATAAATCTATCCATGCTACAATAAACCTCCCTAATTTTTTACATTGGTGATCTGATCTAACATGTAAATGAGGGCCTGTAATATGTCTTTAACTCAGATAAGTAACCTGCCTTTCATTCACGCAGTACATTTAACCTTTATTTATGCCTACAGTCAACTAGTTTCTCCTATCCTAATTCTTCCAGTAGTATCATAACACTTCTACCTTGTTCATAACAACTTTTCGCTACAGTCTTCCAATAATTTAGTGCAACCCTGACGTAAGTTGACACACTTCTTCATATGAGGTCGCAATCTGCCCTCAAACTTCAATTATATAAAAACTTGAAAAAAATGTAACACATTTATGCATACCATTTGTGCTTTTCTAATACACCCTAATCTTTCTTTTGTTAATGAAATTCTATTATGATTATTTTTATCTTACAGGTGGTGTTAGTCCAACTACTAATAGTAGTAGCAGCAGCAGCAGCAGTGGGTCGGATCATGTCATTACTACCATTCCACAGGTTGGTAATGTTTTATTTTAAATAATAGTTCTTGATGCTCTTGAAATGTTTTTTTTTAGGATAGGGAGGATCACTCTAATTTATAAATCTAATATTAACCCCTGACATATTAAGATATGTGGGTCACGGTAGTCCAGGGTTAATGGGTTGGACTACTGATCGAAGGGCCCGGGTTCGATTCCCAGGCAAGCCTCTCTGGGCACCTGCAGCTCCACCTAAGCTATGTAATTTTATGGGTACCTGATCTTTCTGGGAAACCATCACCAGCACAGGGAATGGAACTGGCCTCCCTACTCTTATGTGTGAACACATGCCGTCGGGCTGAGTGAACTCTACCATCACCTACCAAACCGACCTTTTGGGTTGATTACTGTATTTATGGTTTATGCTAAGATACATGAAAAATAGCCTCAGCGGAAGTTTCAGAATTAAATTTGTGAGAAATAGAATGTTTGAAGTTGAACCAAAGCTGCTGCCACGCCCATTCTATGAAGAATATTTAAATTGTCTGACAATTCAATGACATAGCATATAACAACAGGTAGATGAGCTCTGTATGAATTATTATTATTATGAATTATTAATACATGACTGTTTCACTTATTTATATGGCCAAAATGAGTGCAAAAAATGTGAGACTTTGTTTGCGCCAAATTAAGATTTTATCAGCTTTTTTAACTGAATGGCAATCATGCTCTATCACAAAATGAGTGTTTCATCCTACTGAAACAAAAACTAATTTTCATATTTGTTAGTTATGTTTCTTGTAGAGAAAGTTATGGTGGCAAAGCAGTAAACCACATGAAAATAAGAGAAATGCCCTAACATACTAACAGTAAGATTTTCCAATGTACTGGCAAAGAGATCTACTGCCTAAGAACCTAATACTTAAGTTGTCACAGATGCAGGCGTAAGTTGATCAAATTCAGGATATGAATAGAATGATTTTGTGATTTTACACTGTGAGGTATCCATATCAATGTGAACACACCTGATTGTGAAGTGCAAGCTAATCACCTTGGAATTCCATATGTCAGTCAACTTTCACCTAATAGTTCTCTGACAGTGTTAGTTCAGGTGATAGCTTATCATTGATTATTTGGGTCAATCGTTTTGAGGGCACAATAACAGGGATTGTATCTATTATTCACTGATTTATGAGGATCCTTGATGTACAAAAATCTTCATTTCAGCCAATCATATTGCCAAACCATTTTAATGAAGAAAATATCACTCAAGTGGCCATAGTCATCGGTCACTCTACCAAATAACTACATCTATGAAAAAGCATCATACACTATCCTGGAATCAATGGCAGAATGTTCAGTTTGGGTCCTGTCTCACTAAACCTTCCATAGCTCTATTAATTGAAAGAATTCCACCATTTTTAGTCTTGAAGGCTTTCAATGCCTTGGCACCACATCTCAGAAATTTTGCATTTCTACTTTTATCTTTCAGTTTCGTTAAATCTTCATATCTCTATTCCAATTGTAATAATTATAAAAAATTATTAACTACAATACAATCTAATATCCTACCCATTTCCACAGCTTCATCAATCTCATTTTACTCTTCAAATTCACAAGGGAATGATTTATGCAAATAAGGAATAGTTTGTGGAAACTTCTGTTCTTTTGATAGCAGTGCATGCTTTGTGAAGACTCATTCTCTTTCTTTTCTGACATTTTCCTTTGTTTATCATGTTACTGGGTTGGCTACTTGAGAATCTTTGATATGACCTTAATTCCGAGATCATTTGTATATTAAACAATAAAGTAGGAGACACTTGAGACATGGATATTTAGTTTTGAATGTGCTAATGCAGATGAATAATTAAACATTAAGTTGTCCATTGAATTTTTATTCAGCAAAGTTTGAGGGTTTGAGAAAAATTTTGTGTCACATTTGGTCAAGAGTGCTTTATTTTATTGGTCTAATTTTTTAAATATTGTTACTTTCAACTCCAGCTGTATAGTTGTTCAATGAAGTGAATTTCATCAGTGAGGAATTAGATTTTAATTCAGCTCATTGAAGTCATCTATGTAAAATGGCTTATTGTGTGTTATTCCTCTAGTAGATTCCAGTGTCAGTATTGGTCACATAAATCTGCACCTCTAACTGGATCTCCTTAATCATTAATATGGTAGGTAAAATATATCTGACCTACCTTGAGTTGTTACGTTAGCTCACTCATTTTTGCCCTTTAACTTTCCCAAAACTTTATGATTACAAGGATTGCTCTTCATAACAATGGTCAATGTTTCCAGCAAAAGGCATTGTAAATTATTTTGTATTAGTGTGAGAATTGTTTGTAAAGAGGTATCATTCAATGGAAAATAACAAGAAAAGTATGGCACTTTCATTTGGAAGATCAGGAAAAATGCCAGCATCTTGATAATGAGTGGCCAGCATTGGAAATACTTAACAATTACCATATTTCCCAGCCTGTAATAACACTTTTTTACTCCAAAATCAGCCTGCAACTAATGGGGGTGTACAGGTAAACCTTCTACCTGTAAACACAAGCCCATTTAGTGGGAAAATACGTACTATTAATAAACAGAGACGTTTCAGGTGTGATATGGTGGAATAACATGATTAATTAAAATTAGCAATTTCCACAAAAATAAATTTTATTAATACGGCCGGTTTCAATGCAACTACATCATCTTCTGGTAACAGTCATATTCTCGTTGTCTACTATATATGCTGAAAAGCAAGTAAGGGGAGGGTAGTGGAAAAAGGGGGGAAAGAGGGAGGGGAGAAGGAATGTGGGTGACAATGGGGGTGGTGAAAGGTTTCGGGTGAGGAGAAGGGGTGAAAAATTAACACAGTCCGGAAAAACCTCGTAGCTGGCTGGAAGGGTTGTCTCGTTGAGGGTGGAATCTCTGTGCGGTGCCAAGCTCCTAGGGCCGTGGAGAATGGGGGACCGGGGTTTTCCCCCCAACCGCGAAGATATCCATGTACAAAGAAGTGTGCGAAAAGGAATAAAGATTGGGACCACTGTCTATATGGTTCCAAGGGCGGCAGGCGGCGTGAATTTATTACAAATCTTGCATCGCCTAATTACAAATCTTGATAATATCATTGTTTTTAGCCAGTAGTAATAAGCAGACATGCCAACTCTCCCGATTTAAGCGGGAGACTCCCGATTTTTCCTTCTTACGTTCTTGATGAACTGTTCAAATTGTGTACTTAGCTTAACATGTTAATAAAGTGTGACATTCATTAAAAATTGGCAAAGTGTCATAAAGGGATTAAGGTGCCATGCAAATATTGTGGTAATTAAAAGTGATTACTTCGTGATACACTTCTAAAAATCTCCCAATTTTTCATTTTTGAAAGTTGGCATGTCCTCCCGATTTTTCATTTTTGAAAGTTGGCATGTCTGAATAAGCAACAGAGTTTTCATATTTTGTTGAATAAATCATAAATATATACAATTAGTGGCGCATTTAGTTTCATCTCACAGGTCATGCTGCAGCAAAACTTAATAAATGTGTGGCTAATGTCAATGTCACCCATTGTATCTCATGCACATACATACACATAGGTACATCGTATCTCACACGATAAACTTGGAGTCGATATGCTTGAACCTTAAGTAGTATGAGAGTTGTAAAGGCATAGAAAATGGATGCTTTTAATGCAAATTTCAACAATATCAAAATAACGAGAGAGACTCATCATAGCATTAAAAGTTGAAATTATAATATCCTCATGGGATTATAAAGAGGGGAGATAATCTTATGGTATTGCATTTAAACTTGAATTCATGAATTATGCTTCAGTGCATGGAAACAAGGCAGGTGAAAGGCATTTTGGCCCAGTGGTAATGAATTGATGGAAATCTATGTTATTCTGTTACGTGATTCTTGGGGGAGGAGAGGGGTTTGTTGAGAGAAATCCTATGGAGGCAGGAAAAATGGATGAAAGGCGTATTGAGCGGTAGTGGAATGTTGAAGAGGGTAATAGAGGGGAGAATGTTGGGCAAGCGAGGTAAGGGTAGGAACAGGATAGGGATGTTGGACGGGATGAAGGGAGGAAAGAAGTACACCGAGATGAAGAGGGACCTGATATAGATTAGTTTGCTAGGTGGAGAGTCACAAAATGTTTATTTGATAGTTGGATCCATCCAAAAACCTACCTTAACCGGTAGATTACCTAATAATAATATCTGTGTATTGCTGTGAGTGCAGGTCTCTTCTGGATGATGAAAATGGAATGTTCAGCTTCTATATGCTCTTTTGTGCTATGGTCACTTGAAAGCCATTAGTGGATCTTAAAGAAGATACCTCATGCCAATAAATGATAAATGAAGAATAAAATGGCTAATGGGTGTCAGAAGAATTAATTAGCTATTTAGCATTAATACTTGTTCCCATGGCTGTGCTGACAATTTTAAAATCAGTATCGTTGGAATGCATATGCATATATATTATAAGGCTACAAAAAATTGAATGAGGAACATAAGAGGCTATACTTTGGATATGGTACATAAAATGTATGCACAATATTTATTCAATTTGGTGTTACTAGGTTGTTATATTAACTTAAGAGTTTAATATTGCCACAATAATAGGCTTCAATATTACCAGTTTAAACAAAATCTCAAAATTTTCAATCAAATTTAATCTCATTTCTTAAACCAGTTCTGGAAAGCAAGGAGAAATTCATATTATTATACCCTTATGCAATTTCTTCAATTCACACCTTAAATCTTTTGTGGATCCATTGGTGTGTGTATACTTGGAGTCATGAGTATAGATGTAAAAAAAGATTCTAAATTACTGATTTGAGTTCATTGTTTATTTTTTACAGCCAGAGACAGCTCGTCGAGCATTCCCGGCAGATTTAAAGAATCGGGGTCCTCCTCCCCAGCCTCCTCCCTCCTGCCAAAAGCCAAATATCTCATCGGTAAGTCTATTTTTTGCAATTCCAAGCTTCCAACTATGAGCTAAATGGTTCAATTTCTTCTAATATACAAGTCCTTATTTACAAATTGGCTTATTAATAGAAACTTGATGAGAAATAATGTTTATGATTACTTTTCATGACCAAATTTTACAGTTTATGTATTACTTTTCACTCTGTTTACCTTTTGTAGTAAGCTCTCGATTATCTTTGTGCAGATTATACATTTTGCAGATTATGGGTGCTACTCTCTGTCCAGCACCTGTGATTGGGAAAATATATTCTGCTATTCATTTTATAATAGTTCTGCATTTTTGTAAATCTATAATTCCACCCTATTAATATGGCTGAAATATGGAAGAAATTTATTTTCCATTTCCGAAAGAACAATTACTTAGATGAATTGAAAAAAGAATTTCCGTTTTATATCCCAATATCGTGATGATATTTTCTGTATATTTCCATTATCTGAGGCTTTCGATTATATGTGCCTCATTGTAGATCCATTAGCACAGATAATTGAGAGTTTACTATATATTCATCAACTTAAATCCACTGGTAGCTTTTAAACACATGCCCGAAATACTACTTCATGCCGAAGGGTTTTAAAAATGCAGTAATTCCTTTTGGTACATTCGATTTAAGTTATTCCTCTACCAATCTTTCTCCATGCAGCTAAACCTAAGGGTAACTAATTTTTCAAGTTTTTTTTAGTGCTTTATTTTTTTGTCAAGTGCAATTGTTTTTGGGTTTTATTTTGACAATTATCTTATTGTTGATATCTCTTTTCATAGGCTTTCGCAGGCTTATAGTCAAGTACTTTATTCTCATGTAACATGTTTTTGCTGTATGCTTCCTTAGCTGCATACATAAAAGTTCAGGTTTTGTACTCTCAAATTTTCCATCAAGTGTTCTTTACATTTTGGCATTTAACATTTACTTGCAAATCAGACACATTTATCCACCTCAGAACTGGATAATCTTATTTTTATACTCTTTCATTGGGGTTAACCTCATGTTGACCTGAGTTATTTTTAAATATAAGATTCTGACATATAAATTCACTGCATTGTGCATAGCACTCTTGACCTTCCAATTTTATCTCCCACAGAGTGCTTCAGATTCAACTCTATCCAATTCAAGTCCCGTAACTGCTGTGAAGAAGGCGAATAATCCTCCCCTTCCCAGCAAACCACCAGTGAGCAGCTATGGGAAACCAAACGTTGCACCCAAACCACCAGGTGCACCACGGCCACCACCACCCTCGGCAAAGCCTTCTCCTCCCCCCAAATCCCCTGGCAATTCTCACCCACCCCCATCCCTTCCCTCGAGAGGCCATAGTGTCACACGTGCACATAGCCTACGTGCCCCGAGGTCTCCTGGACCACTGCCCAGCCCTGAGTTGGGAGATTTCAGAGGCCCACGCTTCCAGTCTCAAGATGCCCTGCACTACGTGACGTCGGCAATGCCTCCCCCCCCTGCACCATCATTTCCCCCACCTCCCAGGACAGCAACACTCCCTTCGAACCTGAATGGCCTCCAGCAGACAAACGGTGGAGTTCTACATGCCAAGGGTGCTGCCCCTCCACCCCCCCCTTCATGTCCCCCAGCAGCATCCCTGGGTCATCGGACTGTGCCTGCTCCACCCCAGTATGCTCGCCCATCACCCCTGCGGGCTCCCCTCACCAGGCCGCCGCCACCACCAAGATCTGTGAACCCTCCCCTTTGTCCACCTCCCCCACCCCCAACATCTGCCCCACCTCCACCACCTCACAGGACAAATCCGGCTCCGCCTCCAAAACAAGCGAAGCTCCCGGTAAACGTGAGTGATAACTTATGTCTAAGACCCAGTTGTCCAATAACGGTCAAAACTGGATCACCAGTCAATCCCTAACTTGACCATTTTTTGTGTTCTATTTTTGATAATAATCATGAAACCGTGATCAAAATGTTAAATAAATGGCTATATAAATTTCCATCTATTGAAGAATGAATATGGTTGGTTTTGTTTGCCTCTCATTAAGAAAAATGAAATAATGATAAGTTGATCTTGATTGTAATTGTTGCCCAATTGAGTTTGGATTAAAAGAGAGCGTGAACGAAGACAGAGGCACTCAATTGAGAACACATGACATATCTGCCATGTGCTGGGTGTGTCCCAAATCTGCTTAAAGCATTTCATGAAATTATGTCAAAGGTTCCTGTAGTACAGTTGACATTTTTGTTAATTTCAAGGGTTTTCTCATCATGAAGTGTGCAATGATGAAACAATTCAATGAAAACCAGGAAAATTAAATTTCGTGAAAATGTCAGTCAGCCTGAAAATCAGCTTAGTAATTTTGCATATGGATGAGTAATTCAATCCTCATGTTTCAATTAAAAAAAATTGAAAATGAGAAGCTAACTTAGAGGATTTTCTTTAGCTAAAAAGGTAATATGGCAAATGTTTCTTTTTATTTTGTCCTTCAAAGTTAAAATGTATTAGATCATGCAAGCAAAATACCTGGTACCAGTTTTTGAAATCATCATTTGACCCCTTGCTCATCCTTTTTTTGATGTTTTCAATACATGGTCTGTGGTGCGAATGATCAATTTTATTTTGTATCTTTCTCTTATTCTGCTGTCTTTCCCTATTTTCATGAATCAGTATTGACCTGAAGCCTTCTGACATTCCTTCCATATGAATAAATATGTAAATATATTATATATTTTCCAGAAAAGCCTACGTCTGCATTTCCCTGTACACTCCTGTGGTTCTACAGGATTTTTATCTATGCCTTTTGATGTTTGATTTCTAATTCTTCCACCTTCCTCTGGGTTGCCCATTCTGCCCTGTCTTTGAAACTTCATGTCTATGCAATTCTCTTTCAACCATGTTTTGTTAGCCATATTTTTTCTTTATATTTACTTCATTCCATATGTGATTGAATTTATTGGTCAGCTCGTATTTCCTCCCATTGTACTGTGATCATTCTTCCATATCTTTCTCTCAACTCCATTCCATATCATCCTTTCTAATATTCTTGGCTGCTTAATCCTTTTTATATTTATAATTTATTTCTATTTTTGATTTTGCAGCTTTTATTATTTCTACTTTTTAGATATTCCAAAATTTATAAAACTGTGCTCATGGCCACTTCCTGTACCACTTCCTTACTGTCCAAGTCAGAGCCAATTGCCTTCCTTCTCTTTTTTAATCTCTTGGAAACCCATCCTCATGATAGCATGCCATTATCATAAGTCTACTTCCACTCCTTGTAAACTGTGGATATGATAATGTTGTCTCTAAATATATATTTGTAAGCACATTTAATTTTAAAAACCAAATCTCCATGGATATTGTGGCATTTTTCACACTGAATATGGGCTCTTGCTATGAAATTCCTTCATAACATGTTTTCCTTGGTAGAGCATTCATACCGTCAAGTCTTCGTGTCACCCCCATTTAAATAATTATGGCTAACATATTTTATCAAGCCTCTTTTGCATGTGTGATCCAATAAAAAAATTTAATAATCTATATGAGTAAGTAGACAACCATAGGATAAAATCAGCCAAAACTTAAGTAAACTGATGGTAAAAAGAGTAATAAGAAAGTCTTTCGAACAATATATGAAACACAGTAATCAACCCGAAGGTCGGTTTGGTAGGTGATGGCAGAGCTCACCCATGTACCAAGCCCGATGGCATGTAAATATTCACACATCAGGGTAGGGGGGGCAGTTCCTTTCCCTGTGCCGGTTATGGTTTCCCAGGAAGATCTGGTACCCGAAAAATCAACTAGCTTGGGTGGAGCTGCAGGTGCCCAAAGTGCCTTGCGCAGGAATCGAACCCAGGACCCTCCGGTCAGTAGCCCAATGCTCTACCCACTAGACCACTGCGGCCCACGAACAATATATATTTGTATAAAATATGATTAGCTTCATAATGTCATCTCAAAATTCAGATACAGTCAAGTGTTAGTTTTGAAAATTTTCGTGGCCATTTTACAAAAAGAATATATATATATATATATATATATATATATATATATATATATATATATATATAAACCATAAACACAGTAATCAACCCGAAGGTCGGTTTAGTAGGTGATGGTAGAGCTCACCCATGTACCAAGCCCAACGGCGTGTGAATATTCACACATATATATATATATTTTTTTTTTCTATATATATATCCAAATAGAAATATTTTTTAAAAGACAAATTTTGATTGAAGAAAAGTATAAACACCTCCGGGAAGTAGATGACAATCTTTAAATGAAATGTAAGACAGCATCAGTAGATTAGTATCTCTTCTTTACATTATAATATTTTATTTTCCTTTGGTTTGGTATTTTCAATTTTTGTTTTCCCTATAATTATGGATCTTTTGGGAAGTCTGTTGCTTCTTAGGAGCTTCTCTCAAAGCGAAGTTTGCACTTCCAAATGAATTGTATCAGTTATTTTTTCAGAAACTTGCCAATTCCAAATTTATTTATTAGTTTGAACACTATAATAGTAATAAAGTATCTTGCTATTGTATGATTATTGCATTTTGTCAAGCTAATCAATTCTTATCTGTATAATTAAAATATGGAAAATCTGGGAAATCCTGATAATGAATTGAGTGAACAGTATGAACATTGTGTACTAGTTTAAGATAAACACTTCAGTCAGTACAAGTGTAAGTTCAACTTCTACATGACTCAATTATTAGGCAGGATGTAGGAAAAAATATGGGATTCATATTTCCAAAGTGTATGGTGCAAAGTTATTAAAACAGTTATTTTTAAAATGTCAATTTTTTTTTATGTTTGGACAAAATGCTTCTTACAGTGAACCTGTCTTTTAGACTTGAAAAGGGGACAAAAGAAAGCACGTGTAAAATAAGGGAAATCATAATTTGGAGGAAATTGAAGTAAAATCATAAACACATATTCCATAGTTTTATTTGATTTACCTAATAAATGACGGACCACGGAATCAGGTGATAAATGAATAAACCAAAGGTAACATAATTATGGTAAAAACTGCTATTCCTTGCCGTTGGCACAAATTATTTCTTTGAACAAGTTAGGTATACATGTATTATATATGGAAAGTTGTATTCCAGAGGTAGAATAATCAACTACTAATAATAGGCCACAGATTCGATTCCTGGGCATACCTCTGGGCAATCATGACTTTACCTAAGCCGTGTGATTTATTGGATCCTAGAACTTCCTGGGAAACCATGCTTTGCTCAGGGAAAGGATCCCCCTTAACTGATATGTGAATTTCATACATCAGTTGGTTTAGTATTGGACGCACTCTACTATCACCTAACAAACTGACCTTTGGATTGATAACTGTGATTATTACGTGTATCATATGCCATCATTTAAAATTAAGTATATGAAATAATAGTTGAAGGAGAAATAGTGCAATAAAGATGAGCAAGTTCCTAATATTATAATAAAACGTATAATAATTGATTAATATTTTAAAAGAGCATAGCTGTCATGTTTATATAGAATTGTGCTTCTCCTGTGAAAAACTTCTCTGGGTCTACACTTTCAGGTTAGCTACAGATGGTTTTATAAAAAATATTATATTGAATTTCCAAAATATATCCAGCTATTTGATGCTATAAATTTGTCATTGCCAAGGCTTGTTGCAACATGTTATATATTATCTTTTGATGAAAATCTAATCTATATGCTTAGCCACTCTAGAAGATTGAAACTATTTCTTCAAGTTTATCGCACTTAGATTGTTTGATGTATTCATTTATTTTTAACCTTGGGGCTTGATTCCTTTGCACCTCTTTCTATATTTCCCATCATTCTGTTATTAAGTTCAAAGTGGACATCAGTATGTCAAGTTCCTTTTACAGGAACACCTAAGTGCCGATAAATGAGTCAACTCTTTGCAAAATGTTGATTTAATCTCTTAATGACAATGGTTTTATAGTATGAGAAACAATAAAAGATTGATAAAGTTTTCTCAGGTCTTCCCCAGGGTGAGGGGTCCCATGTTAGCCGACGTTTCAATGCTCGACTCGTACATCATCCTCAGGGCAAATGAATGCCAACTCTGCATTTTGGCAGTCTTATATACACGAGCGCATGGGCCAGGGGACTTGTGATTGGTCCGTGGTGCCGTTTTGTTCTTCCGTCTCTAACCTTCCTCAGCACTGGTTTCCATGTGTTGCTTAGGGAATAGCTGGAATCTATTGAAAGTACAACTTGCCATTTGTATTTCAATGACCTCTTTTCTTATACGATCCCAGTAACCACTGGAGCAGGCATGCAGCCTTGTCCCATCAAAGTTAATGGAGTGATCCATCCCAACCCTGTGTTCCCCAACAGATGATTTTTCAAACTACCCCAGCCGTAGGTGTTGCTAGTGTTCCTTTAACCTGGTTTCATTGGTCTGCCCCATCTCTCCAATGTAGATGTCTCGCAAGCACACGGGACTTGGTAAATGCCTGGGGTCTTTAGTCCGATTGGGTCCTTGGCTCTGATAAGAAGATTTCTAATTTTTCCCGGGGGTTTATGGATGGCCTCAATTTTGTGGCCAAGCCAGGACCATCGCTGATAAGAACAGTTTGTCAGAGGAGATAAGCCACCTCAAGACAACCTTCCTCTAAAATGGGTAGTGGACGTGACATCATTTTAGCTAAAGGAGAAACCAATTGCCAGGGTCTGCTTGCCTATGTCTCCTTGATTTCTGGAAAAATATCCTAGATATTGGCGAGTAATAGTAATAAGTTTATTGATAAAAACCATACACTCAGTTATCAACCTAGAGGTCAAGTTACTACAATATAAAGTGCAAGGGTGGTCTGAAAATTTTCCGACCTAACAAAGATACAAGACATTTTTTCTGAAATTTTCTTAGTCGGAAACTTTTCAGACCACCCACTTATGTACCTTTTTGGTCATTTTGGTTAGTCTATTGATAATTCTGGGTCCCTTCAAAGACATGCTAACAGTATTCATACCATTGTGCTTGCTTTCGGTGCAGAAGAATTGCTGATATCATTCACCTAGCAATAAAGGATTTTTATTCGGTCATCATTCTTGTTAATTCATGCAGTATAATGTGCAAGGTGGTACCTCATGTGAAAAAATCCTAATAGTATCTTCAGGAAATATTTTTACATTCACCAGTGGTAGGATGTCCTTGAAAAAAGGGATGTGGTCCAATCTCTTATCAAATTTCCCTTAAATCTCAAGGAATAGTCATATTATCTGGTGCTTTCCCGGCGTATTTGCTGGATGAAGTTTTCTCGGGTCTTCCACCGGGTCAGGGGTTCCATGTTGGCCGACGTTTCGATGCCCGACTCGTGCATCGTCCTCAGGGTTGATGATTGCCACTCAAAATTAAGAATAAACGCCGACAAAAGCACGCACGTCCACTTCACGACGCGGGCGTCGTCTCGTGAAGTGGACGTGCGTGCTTTTGTCGGCGTTTATTCTTAATTTTGAGTGGCAATCATCAACCCTGAGGACGATGCACGAGTCGGGCATCGAAACGTCGGCCAACATGGAACCCCTGACCCGGTGGAAGACCCGAGAAAACTTCATCCAATAGTCATATTACCCAATTATGATAAAATAAGGTCCCTTCAGGTAAAAATGTTAATTGAAATAATCTTATATTAGAATTAATTATGGCAAATATTGTTCATAAAATATCTTGCATATTTAAAGTGGAGGACGTGGTAGTCCAGGGGGTAGCTTAGCTTTCTTTAGGGGATGAGGCTGACAGCCAAGGTCATTGGGATTTGCACCATTAGGGATGGATAGGAAAGGATGAAGGGTGGAGAGAAACCCAGCATTGGCATTATCCTAGTCTTAACAAAAGGTACCAAGAGGTCCTCAGCTTTATGTCCTTTTCCATGTACGGCATTCAGTCACTCAAAGTACCCTACACAAAGCACCTCAAATAGTGACTGGGAAAACCCTGTAAAATATCTGCATCTTCGAGAATTCGAACCCGAATCCTCAGGGTGGGAAGCCAGTATGTTAGCCACCGCACAATCGCGATCCCCCTAGGTGTAGAATGTTGGACTACCAACTGGAGCAAGTTAAGCAAGGGATAGATGTCATACTAGCTAGGATTTCGGTGGGACAAATCCACAAAATGAAAAGTTTATTAGATTGATTTTTTTTCTTCAGAGCTCTTTTAGGGAACAAAGTGACGAATCACTGAATACTAATCAACACATTGATATAATAGTACTTCAGAATTGTTATGTAGTACCTGTTAAATTTCTTGAATTATGTGTTGGACAAATGTCATTCTCAACTGGACTACTGACTGAAGGGTCTGGGTTGATTCCCAGGCAAGCCTCTATGGGCACCCTCAGCCCCACCCTAGCAGTGTGATTTTTCTGGTACCAGATCTTCCTGGGAAACCATAGCTGGTGCAGAGAAAGGAACTGGCCCCCATTCCCTAATGTATGAAGTTCACACACTGTCGGACTTAGTACTGGGTGTACTCTACCATCACCTACCGAACCAACCTTTGGGTTGACTACTATTGTGTGTGTGTAAAATAAATTGGTGAAATTTAAGATAAAATATTTTCAAGAAAATTATGGCTTACGTATGTGATAACCTTTTTCAAGACAATCCATTGTTCACTACTTTTTAGAAAAAATATAATTGACATCAGCCCCTAATTTTGTAACATAAGCTTTCTTCTGCAGTACATGTTAAGTATGCAATGGTTCTAGTGAAGATATTCCTTTTTGTCCCAGGGTCTAATGAAGATATCCTATTTTCCAAGAAACTGCAGGGGATGCCATTGCAGTAACTTTTAACGGAGTCAAGTCACAATCTTGCCCCAACAAAGACGTTTTATTATTATTAATAATAATTAAATGTATGAAAAAACCTTGGCCAAATAATTAAAAAAAACATTGTGAAATTCACTGTTTTTTGCCAGAGTGACACCTTTTTTATATAAACCATAAACACAACCATCAACCAGGAGATTGGTCTGATAAGTGAGGGTAGCATTCACCCAATACTAAGACCAACGGCATGTGAAATACACGCATCGGGGTAGGGGGGCCAGTGCCATTCCTTGTCTTATTTATATCATAGACTTAAGTAGTGTCATTGTCTTAATTATGCCTTTAACTAATAGTAATTTCACATTATTTGTTAAATCTTTCTTTTACGCTGTTGTGTTGAATAAGAGAGAAAGTTTATACCAAGAATATCCCTAATGGAATGTTGATACTGAGGGAGTGCATAGTTTGAAGGAAATTGAAGAGTTAAAGTCTTATAAGGTGATTAATCATGAAAACAGTAATCAACCCAAAGGTTGGTTTGGTAGGTAATAGTCGAGTTCACCCAGTACTAGGCCCAATTGTGTTTGAAAGTCACACGCCAGGGTAGGGAAGTCAGTTCCTTTCCCTGTGCCAGTTTTGGTTTTCCAAGAAAGGTCTGGGACCCAAAAAATCATACAGCTTGGGTAGAGCTGAGGGTGCCCAGAGAGGGTTACCCATAAATATAACCCCTGCCCTTATAAGGTGATATAGTATGCAAGTATTTTAACTGTGTTTCCCCTCAGATTGCAGTTCAATAAAAGTAGTGCCTTGTACGAGAGTTATTATCATCATTTGTCTACCAGGTTAGGGCAGGTTTTCAATTGGCCCTGGTACTGCAGAGTAAAGTACTGTACTTCTAAGTCTGGACATCACAAAATTTTTATAAACCCAATTACTGGTATAATAACTTGTTTGTTTTAGCCCTGGATGATTGCTAGCTCTAATTCCATGTATGAGATATTGCATACATTTAAAATCATGTTATTTAAAAAATTACTTGCGCATTTATTTATGCAGTTACTTGCAAATTATTAAAACATTTATCTCATGCACAGCAACTATCACTAATGTCTGTTTTATGTTAGTAATTGCTATTTTGAACTGCTAATGGAAAAAAATCCATTGGATACTCCAGAGTGGTGTTGATTGACAGGGAAATGACATACATTTAAGGTGTTTTAGGTCTGTACTCAAATTAGCTCTTGAATGATACATACTATGCAGTTTTTATATGGGATTATGAATGTCAAAGGGTGTCATTATGTTTTTGGCAGACTAGACTTAACAAATATAAAAGTCGTTATGAAACAACAAATTATGCATTTATATAAACATACATGGGTTTAATTGACATTCCATCAATGTACAATACACATTTAATTTGTCAGTTGCTGTGCTTAATGTATCACATGCCATACCCGTGTATAATTATTGGGGAAAATAGAAATTTAAGAAGTGAAATTAAGATGATGACTCTTTATAGTCATCATGTAAAACTCTTGAGTGTATGGTGATTATTATTTAAATTATGGGAAAACAATTTTTCATGTTTTTTTAGCAAAAAGAATTCCTCATTCAAACTTAAATAATTTATACTTGTAAACAAATTACTGGGAGATTTTAGCACCTAGCTGACCGTTAGAAATAGGTCTTTTTGAATGTAAATGACATGGAGAGTTATGATTTTTTTCTTTTTGAATGAAAATTCCATTGTGAAGTGTTTATTCAGACATTATTGTATCCTCATACAGAATGAAATCAAGCTTTGAATTGGATTGTGCATTAATACTTAAAATATATTTTTACCAAAGATAGAAACAACACAAAAAATAGTAAATAAGCTCAGTTACAGTTACTTTTTCGAAATGTCTTTTATGGTCAGTTTTTAGTCTCATTGCTTTTTATTAGGCAATTAGTTACAATTACTAGTAGATTACTTTCACCTTTGGCAAAATTTAAGAAGTTGTTTTAGGTGATGTGTTCAATGTGATATAACATTGTTTTACTGGTCATGGATACTAGTTTAACGTAGGTTGATATATTTTAGTAAGCATTACTGGGTTACTTTATAATTATCCCTGTACATATTCAAAAATGAAAGTCTTATTTACAATTATTTTAGCTGCGATGTTACTTAAAGATTTTGATCAAGTGGGCATTGAAACATCAACAGTACTTCAACTCCAAAAGCTGGAAGGAATTCTTGAGAAATTAATTTGAGTCTTTTGTGTGAAATTTAAATGAAAGTAATGATTACTTAAATGCATTATTTTCTGGAAACTAAGTGGTAGATTATTAGTAAAAGAAGACATTTTTCAAAATGTAAGGATAATGATTACAAAACATGTGCCCAAAAATTAATGGCTAACAGTAACTCAGTTACTTTGATGAAATTACTCCCTATCACTAATTATCATACAAGTTTATACTCTATGACAGTCCAGTTGCTATAGCACTGTGCTGCTAATGAGAATTCCTGGTTTTGATCATGGGTAATGCCTCCAGGCACCCTTAGCTAAATCCAAGCTTACTTATTTTGTGGGTGGCAGGTCTTCCTGGTGGATGACGAAAGGCATAGAGAAAGGGACTGCCTCCTTCTAATCCATGTGAATTACATGCTTTCGCTCTATATAGGGTTTGGTATTATGTGAGCTGTATTCATTGCCTATCAAGTCAATCTTTCGGCTGACCTCTGTGGTTGGTTGGTATTATTTAAAGCTTAAATCAATGCATACTAATGCAGGATGAAACACTGATATAAAAATATAACAAAAGGACCCTTAATGGACATGTTTAGTGTAGCGGGTGTAATTCAAATTTCATTCATGTGAAGTTAATTTTCCTTTGTGTTTTCTTACAGGCACCACAGGCCCCAAGTGGAGCTCCTCCCCCACCACCTGTAAGGAACTCATCCATGCGAAATGGATCACAGTCTGCAGGTGAAGTTATTATTTAAATCAAGGTTTTATCTTTTGGAGACATAGCTTGTTCGCCAATTTAAATTGCCATCTGACTTGTCATTTTATCTCATTTTGGACATATGGTTTAATGCAGTCTCTTTTTTGTTATGAAGAATAATTTTTTTATATTACATAAATGCTTACACAAACAAAAATACTAAGGTATCATGTTTTACGTTACGAGTACAGTATCATGCAGACAGGAACTTGATCTTGGATGCAGAATAAGAAAGAAAGACTTTAAAAGATGCTTGTAGAAAGGGATGGTGTAAAATATAAATGATTAAAGTGGAAAGGTTGTGAAAAAGTTCTAGAGGGGTGAAAGGAGTCAGCAAGAAAAGTCTTAAACCCAGAGGAGGACATAGAAATTGGATGAGGAAAAAAATGAGTGGTCATTAGGTGGCAAACCATGCATTTTAAGGAAAATCATAGGCATGGATGGCAACCATAATAAATACAGCAATGTGAATTTTCTTTGAATGAAGAACTTGAGACTTTTGGGTCCTTTCTTATGAATAGGTTCATAGAGCAAAATAATCATACCACCAGTCAGGCTTAATCCTACAATCATAGTCTTAGAATGTGTTGTCCACTTGCCCAGTGAACTATGCAAGTCTGAAGAACATAGCACTGTATATTATGAGTTGTTTCTATTTTGCAAAGGTGTTAAAATAGTAAGATGATTAGCATTTATATTAATAACTGTGTAAGCATAAATCTTGCACTCTGCAGTTAAGGCTAATAAGTTGGGAGTTAAATATTTGTTGTTTTTCCTCAGCCAAGTACAGTTTATCCATCACCTTTTTAAATATGCACAAATGACATGGACAGTAGATAATGGAAAAAATCTCTGATGTGTTATTACTATTGATGATAAACTGACATAATGTCTTGATCCTTTTCAAATGTTCCCTGTCTAGTAAATTCTTCTCGGGATTTCATCTGGGTAATCTCCTCCATCTCCATCGCTGCCGACGTTTCGATGAAATCCTTTTTCATCGTCATCAGGGCCGATCAACGGCCCTCGGCCCTGATGACGATGAAAAAGGATTTCATCGAAACGTCGGCAGCGATGGAGATGGAGGAGATTACCCGGATGAAATCCCGAGAAGAATTTACTGCCATCATCCGCCGGGAGAAATTGAAGTCCTACGTTCCCTGTCTATTTCAATGAGATTAAGTATTTCTGTACCAGCAGCTAATATGACTCCAGTAGGGACAAGTTTTGTGTAAAAAGGATCAGGTAAAGTTAAAAACAAAATAGATTTATGTCAGATATTGCCGTAAAGCCTCCAAATTCTTTAAAGTACATCCCTTGAGCATCGACACACTTTTGCCAGTGGCTTGTCCACAACTCGGAGGCACCCTGGTAGGTGGATTCTGGAAGATCTTTAAGGCTACGCATGCGAGCTTCTTTGATGGTACATAGGGTCCCATGGTGGTGTCCTATGATGGAGGAACTCTTGGGAATAGGAAGTAGTCTGCTGGTGCCAAGTTTGGACTGTAAGGGGGCTCGGAAATCATTGCGATGCCCTTGCAGAAGGTCTTTGCAAGCAGAAACTCGACTCTGCATTTGGTCATCCGTCAAGACCTTCGGGACGAGTATAGGGCAAATCTTTCACATTGCCTAATTTTCCGTGATAATGGTATGCACTGTTGTCTTATCAATACCAATACAATCTATGATCATGCACACACTTAACTGATGGTCTGAATTCAGCCCTTGACGCACACATAGCACGATGTCCTCGGTTCTTGACTTGAATGGCCATCCAGAATGGATCTTGTCCTCCGCACTCTCTCAGCCATCTTTGAAGAGCTCATGCCACTTAAAAACTGCAGTTTGTGACATGATTTCATCCTTGAACACTTGGCAAATCATACCCAACAGCTTTGTACCTGATTCCCCCAGTCTAGCCCAAAATTTGATGACGTACTGTTATTCAGTCATTTGCTAAATTTTTCACCTGCACTGAGTCACTTAACAGGAGTTCACTAAAAACATGATCTAACCTGAATGAATGATTGCGAGTGTTGAAGATCAGACACCTCACAACCAAGCCTGTGTGGTGCGAACTCACTGTGACTTACAGTCTCATTAGGGAAAAATTGTTCCTGATACTTTTTATCCATACTATGAATGTATTTCCATTTGTGTTGTACCTTATGAGCTTTGTGGATGCATCCACAATGTTTTGGTTGGTGAGTTAGCCTCTTATTATGTGAAATATAGTAATCTTCTCTCTCCTCCTCAGTAATTTTAATGACGGGCAATAAGCTATGGGCACATGGTGCTTATTCTTGATTAAGGTCAGCATAAGGAATATGTAGTCATGTGATAGTGCTCTGATTTGTTGAGATGCAGCCACCAATAGCTCTTGAACCCTGTCAGTAAATAAAGTCCTTCTATTGCCAAATTGCTAATGGAACACACATTTTATAAGTTCATGTTCATTTTTTGTGCATTTTTCATGAACTTTATAGAATATAGGAAATAGTTTTTATAGTTCAACTTGGAAGTTTCTCAATAAAAGAACCATGTAACTCTACTGTAGACTCTTTAATGTGTTGAGCTGTTCTCATTGGCATTTCTTAACTTTATTTTTCATATATCATACACTCGTTTGATGGTTCCTCTCCACTTTAAATTGTGAAGTCACGTCTCTGTAATTTAATGCTATAATTTGTAGAAATGTTTGTACACACAATGTTTCTGATTTTGCAAATCTTCTTTAACAGCTGATTTTGAAGCTCGTTATGCAGAGTATTTTCATAGCCTCAAGGAGTTTCCTCCTCCTGAGAAATACACCAATTGTGCTAAGGTGTACCAAAGTAAAACAGGTAAGTTTTTATTAAAGTAGTTTAAATTATCGCTGGTTTTAATGTTTATATTTAAAAAAATCCAAATTCAATTGCAACCCAGAAAGCATATAATATATTTTAAGATGTATCTCATGTTGACTTATGTTTATTTATCAAGACCAAAATTTTACGGATATCAAGTCATAACTGCAAAAAAAATTTCTAAAAATGACGTTAAGCGTAATATTTAATGAAAACGTTGTTTAAAAAGATAATTTAATGTCATTGGCTGAAGATGCAATTTATTAAAAGTAAAGTAGAAAGTTTAGATGCTAATTTAATCATTTCCCTTTTCTCAAATCATAAATGATGTATTATATCATCTACATTGTTTCAAGCTGTACTTAGTGTTTTCTAATTTTTAAAATTGTATGATAAATAATCTATGAGGGCATATTTAAGTAGTTATAATTATATGCTTGAAATCAAATACTGCTTAACTCAGAAGAATTACATTCTCCTCTGATGATCATCTTTTAATTTTATAACTCTGTGTTCAAGTTTACCTTTACTGGTGAACTACTAGTAGATAGATGATTTAAAAATGCTGAATTGAAATAAATTAAATGTTTTTCTTTAAGTTGCTTCAAGTAGAAGAGAAAATGTTTTGGAAAACATTGTTTTAAGACTCTTTTACTGCAATCTACAGTCTTATTAGCTTCACATAAAACATTTAGGGTTACTTTTTATGATCATTGTTTAGCAAGGGATAGATATCATCCTAGCTAGGATTTAAATGTAATGAAGTAATTTGATGTAATGTATAATGGCCGACAAGATGCCACAGGTGATGCAAGGCCGGGACAACCTTCAACCACCTGTGTTGACAACGACATTGATTGTGTTTGGTCCTTTGTCTTTACCGACTGTCAAAAAACTGTCCGAATGATGAACTGAATTTAGTAAAATCAACAGTGCACACTATTTTAACCAAACTTGATGGATGGATCCTTCACCATGACATGCACCTGCACATTCAGCATTGATTGTTCGCCAGTTCTGGCAAACAATTCAATCACTGTGCTAAATCATCCTCCTTATTCACCAGATCTTGCCCCCTGAGACTTTTTCATGTTCTCAAAATGCAAAAATGTGATGAAGAGACATCACTGGGAAGATTTTCCTTCTGTTTTTCATTTGCATGGTTGTTACCTTATTCTTGTAGAGGTGATGGATTATTCTTCCATCATTGTTGTCCATTCCAAGTGCGATCTTGAACATTTTGTTCCATTCGACATTGTTGAAGAATGCCACATATATTGTTTACATGGATAAATTTTTCGGCCAGTACCATCAAGCTGAGTGTTGCCTCTTTTGCTCCTCTGCTTTTCCTGAATCTGAGTTGGTTTTTCGTGAGGCTCTCTTATACCTTTCCTTCTATTAGTCAGCTGATTATCCAAGTATGTATTTTCGATGCGTGAGCAGTCAGGCTCAATGTTCTGTGTTCTAGGTTTCTTCGGTATTGCAATCATTACACTCTTCTCAAAGTCCTTAGGTAGTCTTCCACGTTCGTAGATATCTTTCATTATTTCGAATAAGGTGTCCTTTGCATTGGCCCCAAGTGCTTTGATAATTTCTCCTTTTATTATTTTATCAACTCCCGGTGTCTTGTTGTTCTTCAGGTCTTTCATGGCTCAGTCGAATTCACTTCTCAGTATCTCTGGGTCTCATTCGTCTTTTTCTATCGTGCTTTCTTCTTTAATTAAGTCACACCGTCAAGTGGTTTGGGCTCTTGATGGACATCTTTAATGTATTCCTTCGATCTCTTCCCAATAGCTTCATCTTCTGTCAGTATTTTTCCATTAGCATCTTCGACATTGTGGAATTTTTTTTTCTTACTCCCAATTGTGTCTTCACCAGTTAATAAGCAGTTTTGCCGTTTCCTTTCTTTATGGTGTTATTGATTTCCTCGCAGCAGCTTTCTATTCACTCTTCCTTGGCCTTCTTGCACTCTCGTATGACTTGGTTCCTCAACTTCTTGTAACGGGCTTCCTCAGTTTCATCTCTTGGATTATAATTTTTTGCAATATTATATAATAGTAGTACCTAATTTATTATTAAAACTTTTAAAGTGCTGGCTGTACAATGTTATCTAGTTCCTTTAAAAATGCATGATGTTATTATTCTTTTATTCCATAATAGATTTTAAAAGCAGTAAAAAAATGAAAGGTCCCATCAAGTAGTCATTTTTTCCCTTAAGGTATTACGAGGGTAATTTTAAAATTTCTCAGAATAGAATAGAAATAAGCGACTAACCTTAGTGAAACTTTTTTATTTTTCAATGTAGTCTCTCTCTACACTCATGCACTTGGTTCTGCAATTTTCCAATGTTTTGATCCCATCTCGAAAATTAGATTCCTTCAGGCCTGCAAAATATCCTTTCTAACTTCAGCTGTCAGTTCTTTGCTTGAAGAGAATCTCCATCCAACAAGGAAAATTTTGAGCATAGGGAAAAGATAGAAATCTGATGGAACCAAATCAGACAAATAAGGCGGGTGTGGCAACCATTCATATCTTAGTTCATACATTTTTGTCATGGCAATGGCATTTGTGTGTAGGCGTGCATTGTCTTAATGAAAGATGACTTTCTTCCTCATCAAGTCTGGCATTTTATTGTGTATCTTTTTCTGTAGTTGGTCCAGGAGGTTAGCGTATGTTTCCACTGCTTTGATTTGTGTTTTGTCTGTAAGGTGTAGTAGTGGACTCTAGTTTTTTATGGGGTCACAAACCAGTGCAGAAAATCGTGTTAGGTGCTCTTGATGAAGTGGGTCAAACATTGTTTGGAAATTCCCATTTTGATGTTTGTGATCCTACGTCAAGAGTCCATCTAGCCGATAATTTTCTAATAACCAATTCCACTGTTTGCAAATATAATATGCCTGTTCAGATGACATACCAGTAGCTTCAGCATCTTGCACTTTCAGTTGGCGATCCTCCATGACCATTTTATGCACTTTTGCAATAATTTCCAGGGTATTGGCACATTTTTGGCTGACCACTATGTGGTTCATCATCTTAACTGTCCAGACCATACTTAAACTTGTTTTTCCACTTGGCAACAGTTGATTATGAAGGAGTAGAGTCCCCCAGAGTTTTCTGAAAGTCAGCATGAATTTCCTTTGCTTTCATACCTTTATGAAGTATTTACGCATGGCTCAAACCTCAATTTTTTCATCTTCACAAATCACTAAACGGGAACAACAACAGAGAGGCACCTGCACCACAGATCTCTTCCCAGAGCATGCATGCATTTACTCATAAAGGATTACCTATTACTATGTTGGAAACTATTTCAACTAGTACTGACATCTGGTGATCATTCCAAAAACCTTTGAAACTACTCAAGCACATGAAAAGTAGACATTTAAAAAAAATCACGGCATTAATTTTGAAGAAAAGCATTTTGTTTGCATTTATATGCATAAACCACAAATGTACATCTTAATCATGTATCAAAAACGCATCATTGTATCTTTTGTTATTTTAAAATTTTATATTTCTTTTTATTCACCACTTTTATTAAGCTGCGGCATCTCCCACAGTTTCTTGACCTTTATTAAAGTTGTCTAATGTTTTGTGATGGTAATTCATTGTCTTAAGAGGTGGAATATAACCGATGTCAAATGAAAATAGGTGAAATGTTATAGCTGTCCACCATATATGTTTCATATACAAGTTTTTATAAATATTTAGCAGTAGTGATATTGTAGTAAGATAGACTTATATTTCCACTTTTCCAGGCTTACAAAGGAGAAACACTGGTCGCATGTCAGATAACAACGGTATGTAATTAACTTATTATTATTTAAATTCTCCTTTGTGGGCTAACCTTATTCAAGTGCATGAATTTCCTCAAAGTAATGTATTAAAATGGGGGTTTTGCTGCTTACTGAGTTTTTTGCTTCATTTAAAAAGTACTAAAATGACAGTTATCAGTAGCTCTTTGTCTTGTTCACAATGGTATGACTTTTTACTTGAGAAAAGAAGATGAATAGCAAATAATATTAAATTATAATTTCAAGAAACTGTAACAGTAACTTTAACGGAGTCACCCGCTATGTGTGCATTATAATGCAACCATTTCAGAGAGTAAAAATCATTCGCCTTGACCGGGATTCGAACCCTGATCCCTCGATATCCGGCCGAGTGCTTTAACCACTTAAGCTACCGAGACGTCCTCTTACACTCTGAAATTTTGGGGGCTTTAAAGGAACAAGATGTTATGATGAAATACCATGCATACAATGTCACAGGCATTCGTAGTCGTGCGCGACACGCCACAGTCCACGATGTTAATAAGTCCAATTTCAAACACTTAGGCTGTTCATACCTTAGACAAATTTCAAGAAACTGGACAAACAAGAACTGGTCCAGGCGAATGATTTTTACTCTCTGAAATGATTACATTATAATGCACACATAGCGGGTGACTCCGCTAAAGTTACTGTTACAGTTTCTTGAAATTTGTCAAAGGTATGAACAGCCTAAGTGTTTGAAATTGGAATTTATATTCTTTGTAAATTACTCTTGCAGGAATGTATCTAGAAAAGTTTTAAAATTTTAATTACTGACAAACATGGTTTTTTTTGCCTTGAAAGTAGGTAATAGGTATTTTCAATATTTGACTTGAATATTCTCATGTAAAAAAGATGATACCAAGTTGTAGCATTCTTTTTGTAAAATTTAGGACCCCTATAAAAAAGTGAAAAAGTAATTTAGTAGCCAGTGTAATTTGCTTTGTTTAGTTTAGGTAGCCATCATTTTGAAATCTCAGATAGTATGGCTCATAATAAAAGAAACAGCATTTATTTATCTTTTAATTGAGGCCATAATTATATATTGGGTCTAACTTAGCCTTGTGCTAATAAATGTTTTGGATATCTGCAAACGATGAAATCAGCATGTACAATTTGCAAAAGAAGTGGCTCCCACTAAGTTAAGCATAACAGGTAAAATTTTTAAAAAATTTAATGTATTTGAATTTGTACTATATTCTAACTTTCAGGAAAATAAAAAATAGATAGCCACCAACTTGATAAATAAATGTAATGATCCTCTCCTGGAAGACCCTCTAGTGCCTAACTTGGGGAAATTTTGCGTTTCATTTCCTTTTTGTGAACAAATTCCTAGATTTTCAGAGACATTTCAGGAATTTATTTCCATGAAAATAATATTTGCAAAGAATACAATTTATCCAAATCCTCTTATTATTTCTCATTCTTTGGACTGGGTTTGAACATCTTATCTCTCGGATTTCTCCAAGTATTCTCATAGAGTGGTGTAATGAACCATTTATAATTCCTTGGTTAGGACAAAAGAGAGGGGCAGGCTGAAAACTAATGCACACATGCTTGTAGACCATAAACAAAATGGCCTTCAGAAGCACTCCTGGTGGCATGTGGAAGTAACATTCCCCCTCAACATGCATGCGCAAGTTTGAGGTCTTTACATTTATCCGTTGTATTTTTAGAGGTGGAAGTATGGAGATATGTTCTAGTGCCATATCAGCGCAAGTTAAACAACTTGCTGTTGTCAAATTTTTTACTGCTGAAAAGGTGACTCCTACTTAGATTTGTTGTCGTTTAAAGGCTGTTTATGGTAATGATGCTGTTGATAGGTCTACTGTAAATCGATGGGTAGTAAAATTTCGTGCTTGCAAGCCTGGGAAAGCCATAATTGTTGATGAAAGACACAGTGGATGTCCTATCACTGCCATAGACGATAAACATCGCAAACTTGTCAAAGATTTGATTCAAAATGACCTGCAAATCACTCCGAGCGTACTACAAACCATATTGGAATGTCCGAGGAACATGTCGGTTTCATTATTGAACAATTGGGATACCCTAAAATCCGTGCATGATGGGTACCTCACCGTTTTAAACCAAGTTGAATTTGACCCGATTCCACATCCTCATTATTCCCCCAATCTTGTGCCTTGCGATTTTTATTTTTTTCCTCAACTAAAGAGACACCTTAATGGTGATCATTACACCTCAGACAATGAGGTGTAATGTGGTGTACAAGCATGTGTGCATTAGTTTTTAGCATATCTTAGTACATTCAGATGGTACTTTCCAAAAAGGGCTTGCTGTGCTTAATGAAGAACATGATTGATTTTCTGTATTGATATGTTAAAATGGATGAAACATGCAGTTTCCATTAAAAATCAGAATCGAAATAACAATCCATGCAGTAGATAGAGGCAGGTTCTTCAGCTCGGAAAATGGTGAAGTCGATGCCATCAGCGAGAAAGGTCATGGCATTGGTGTTTTGGTAGATTGGCTATTCTGGAAAAGGAAAAAAATTAACTGGGGATTACTATTGTAGCCTTTTAAAGAAACAGGATGCAAAAATTTGTGAAAGTAGAACCAGCTTGAACATGAATTGTCATTTTCATCATCAGGCTGAGAGCTTGTTAACAATCACCACATTGTGAACTTAGTATGGATATCAAGCCTTCTAGTATGACCATCAGATCCAGTGTTTAGGTGTGACCTTTTTTTATTTCACATCATCTGTAAGGTCTCTTCAAAAACCTCATGGAACAAGCATTGACGTTATTAAATGAAAACCAGGTCATTTGTACAAAATTTGACTGAACCTCTGAATCATTAAATCTCTTTTCATCCTGTCCTTTCATTGAACTGGTAAATGATATCAGTGTGCAGCTTTTTTCTTCTAATAATTTCCTTCTGAATATTACATAGGGTTTTGATGTTCTCCCATCAGCTAATACCGATAACATCATCATTGTCCTTTGGCTTTCTTTTATAACAGATTCAACTTTTGATTACTTCTCTTCATGCTTATTGGCAGTGGTGTTAGTTTGCATATTAAAATAGTTGTTGCAAAGTATCTTTTTTTTTCATTGCAGCCAAGCAACCTGCACCTCAACCTCCTCAACTAACGCATTTGCAGATATCAAATAAAATGTGGGCCAATGAAGCATCAATATGCTAACATCTTCTGGATTGCTGCAAGGGAATATTCTTCCTTGGAGAGCCTTTGTTATTTCCTCCCTGTGCACTCATCCCCTAGTCTTCCACCACAGTCGATGGAACCGACAATGGACTGAGCGCATTGAGGCATGGTAAGGTGCTTCGAGGGATGCTGTTCTAGAAATCTTGTTATAAAGGAAATAAGCAGGTAGACAGGTTTGCAAGGAGCCTCCTTGTTGTTGCAGTGTTTGAGATATGAGTGATTAATACCTTGAGGCATTTGGAATGGTGTGGTGTTTTCCCAATATTTTTATCAGTTTTAATGGGAAAGTCATAATATGGCTGTGATAGCATTGTTTGAATTTCCCTACGACCTTGTCATACCCTTGTTTGCTCACATGGAAATTCACAGCAAGTTCCCCCCAGGAGTAATGGGTTGGGAAAAAAATAAATAGGGTGTTAGTATGATGTTGTTTGGAAGAGTGAAAGTCATATTGCAGATCATTTTTGAGACAATTACTTCATTAATCATCCCCAGTATTGTGTAACTCTCATTAGCTTGTGAGGTATGAACAACTGCATAAATACTCCCATATCAATACATTATTTTATATTAGAGAGATGCTTTTTTAAGATTAATATAATGATAAACTACTAAACAATCTTCACCAAATAAACATACTAGCTTTATTGACACAAGTGGATTATGTTTAGTGATCCTCCAAGTCAAAGAATGGTGACACTTTGACGAATAAAATCATTTATTTCATGTGATAATATTGTATTAATTTGAGCTCATTTCTATTGGGCAGGCACAATATTTGGTTCATGTATTAAATATTAATTTATCTAGCCTTTTTTTATAGGCATTGTCATACTGTATGCTGTTTTGTGGCATATGTTAGTACATCTCAAGACTGCAAGGAAAAAACCAGTTGATGGAATTTGCATTTTCAGCTTAGTGAATTAAGCAACTCTGTTTTTAAGTAACTCTCAGGAAACAGAATACCCATGAGAAATTTTTCACTTCTAGATGGTGGTAGAGCCATTCATATGCTTTTTACATTTTAGGAGAGAATATATCTGCCTGACCAAAATATTTTTTGTATAATATCAAAATCTTATTGAAGTGATGCTGGAGTTTGTAATAAAGAGTGGGCATTTCATTTTAATAGCATTGAATTTCAATTGATAGGTTTCAGTGTTTGGCCATTACTTTTTCTGCTGATCTTTGGTTTAGTTAAACTTATTAGTTTCATCTCAGGACATAGAAGAAAACTTTTTTTCATGTTCAAATTTCATCGATGTTACAGTGACTTCAAATTTGACCACTTACCATAATGAGTTGAAACTTTTTTGTGTGGCCATCAGGTTTTATCCGATTTCCAAACTTATTTTCATGTAGGGGTATATGTAGCCATTCATTTAACCCTAAAGGAAGTCGTTATATTTTTGGTAAATATTTAACGAAAGTAACTATTCAAAAATATTTCAGATAACTAATTAAAGTGTTAGACATATGGTTGATAATTGCTGTGGTGTAGCAGCTAAACATTTTAAGCCTTGTTGGTCAGTCTGACGTTCTCTCTTGCTCTTTTAGACTTTGCCATTGACTATCATTAATCAAATTTACATGCTCAACCTTGAGGTATAATTGAGGTTTCAATTATTTCCTAAAAATTAAGCATTGATTTGCATGGTCTTGTTGCACAACTGGTTAGCTGATCCTCTCTCCTCCAGCTGAAAAGCATCTGGTAGTTAAGCTGTTTGTTAATGATCATATCCTGGTTAAGTATGTTGTCAAGAGTGTGGTGTGGTGACTGAGCAGTCGACTATTGTATCAATTGGTTTACATTAGAATCGTGGGACTTGTATTGTTTTATTCTCTTAAAGGGAATGTGTGGTTTTTCGTTTAACACCGGATGTAGCGTTAAATTCATCACATGAAAATTATTCTTGTTTTGCGGTCATTATTATTGCATCAACATAAATAGCAAAACCTGATGGGTACAAAAAGCACTTTGCAACCGAAGGCTGACTTGTCCCAACCACAATCTTAAAACACTGATGCATTGCAAATCCATTGAGTACAAATGAAGCATGGTTAAAGTTGGTATGAGTGGTTTATATATAAAATTATATAATATATATAAATATATATTACGACTGCATGATGGAATACCCAAGAATTTCGTCGCTATTATTGGTCTGTTGGGGTTGGTGGCAACTTCCTAGTCACTCTTTCTCACTGTGTCCCCTAGATGCCACCAGCTTCTGCATGGCGCTAGAGTATATCCTCTTATTGTTTTTATGAGGGTAAGTGGCGAATGGGCAAGCTCGAGAAAGCCTTTAGCCAGTCTGTTGTCAGTGCCTATAGTATTTTGAGGTGTTTTATGTAAATATGTACAACTCTGTAAATAAAAAATGTAATAAGGAAATCTATCTAATGTACATGCAACCTTGTAACTACTATTTTTATTCTGACTAGGAAATATAAAGAGTAATGTTAAAATGTGTTTTATTTAATGCCTTTTAAATTATTTATTTTCGTATGTGTATAACTTGCATGATTATTGCTCTTCTTAGTAAGGTGGATTCAAATTAAAAATTGGACATGTAAAATTCATGCATGGCAGTTTATAGTATACATCAATTTACTATTAAAGCAATCTGGAAAAGTGTGGAGAAAAATGCTTCCTTTTTTTAAACCGTGCATTTGCCTTCATGGTGTTGACATTTTCTAAGCTTTTTATACACCGGGTAAACTACTAGTGTTTCAAATATATATTGGAAACAACCAAAAATTAAGTTTGGTTACTGTTTGCAAAGAAAATCAGCTGTTGGTCGCCTCCCCTAATAACCACTTCTATTACTACAGTGTACTATTTTTGGAAAAAATTGGTATTTAAAAGGAACACTATTTTAGAAAACTTGAGCTAATAGCTAGGAAAGTTTCATGAAGGGAACTCAGTAGTATCATAATTATACAAAGTTTCTTTGTATAAAAAATATCAAGTTTATTTATTCAGTGAATGGTAGTACTTGTTTGAAAGCTGTGGATTGTAGCACCAATTATACCCGACTAAGTTTTCTCAGGGTCAAAGAAGCAGACAAACCTTATTTCAACCACCTAGCAAAAATTGTATTTTGACCACCATATTTCTCCTCTCGCCATTGTTTTTATGCCAGTGAAATACTTATATTTTGGAAATGTTCACTATTTTTTGGAACTTTTATGTTTTCCAGTCACCACATGGTATTTAGTTTCTTGATATAAAATTTCATAGCAGCCATGTTCCTAATTCGGCCATTACATACGGGTACCTGTATGTATGTGTGAGTGCTACAAGTATTTACAGTTCTTACTGCTTAATGAGTTACATATTTGTAATGCCAGTGAAATACTTATATTTGAGACAATTTCACTTTTGTTTGGAACGAATAAGTTTGTCTGTGGTCACACAGTATTGTTTTCATTGATTTAAAATTGGAAATTTTAACGGTAAATTTGTTAAATTAAATCGATTATGACGCGCGTCCATTTCTCAGTGATGCTTAAATCCCTTTTTGTAATTAAAAAAGCGTATTACTGTTGATAAAACAGCAAGCAACCTCATTTTTTAAAATTTGAAGTAACTTCAAAAATTTAGGTACTGTTTTCAATGTATAACTTTTTAGATATGTTATTGAGGTTAGTAATTCACGGTCTTTCAATCTATTGACAAACTTGCGTGTCATAAACACGGAATTTTCCCTAAAATCTTGATAATTATTTTATTGTAATATTACCAATTTTTATTTTTCGAGTATTTCAATTTTTTCCTGATGGAAGACAACATCCCATCCATCAAAAAGTTAATATTTGTATTTGAGAGTATGAAATTGGTTGTCGAGCAATTGTACAATTTTGGAAATTCTCATTCCGAACCGCCTATAGGGAGTAACGCATTAGCTGGTGAGATGGCAGCACCTGCACGATAGTATTTCGGAGGGAAGACTTGTAAGTTCTAGTCCTGTTTCCCCCGTGCATGGTGCGTTCTCGGCGGCAGACTTGGATCCACTGGGATCAGTCGTAGGCGGGAGCTTTGTCCCGGCGGAGGTGGTCGCAGCAAGTTTTGTTATCCGTGGTGTTGTTGTGTTCCGTGCGTCGTAAGGCTCGCGAGTGTGTGCTCTATCGCTCAAGGAACAGCGTTTTATCTCGTCGTCATGGATACCGGAAGACGGCGGAGGAGCACACTTTTAGCGGCCACCTTCTTCTTACTTTGCTGTGGCGCAAATGGTTTTAATCTCGAACCGAGGATCCCGATCATCAAGGTCGGCAATAGAGGCTCTTACTTCGGATTCTCCGTGGCCGAACACAAAACAGTCAACGAAATCAACACCACCGAAACACGTAACTGGTAAGAGGCTGTTATCTATCTATCCATCAATCTGATTAACCCTTTGTTTATTTTTGTTACTTCATGAAATGAGTCGTCGACAGAAAACCTAAAGTAGATATTTTTCCCCATGAAACTGACCGGTGGTGTTATGTCATGTTCAATAGTGTGTCGAGAATTTCCAATTTTTTGCAGCGTAAAATACGTATGGCGAAAAATTCATTACTTTCATTTCCATAATATAACTATGATTGTATAAAACGTTAGTCATTTTAACTGTTAGTTGTTGCTTTTATAAACCATGCAGTTTGCATTTTTTAATAGTAATTAACAAACATTTTTTTTAGAATTGCACTGCTAATGACCACAAGCAGGCAATTTGAATGTTCTGAAAATTTTGCTGTTTAGACAACAGAAAGTTCATACAAAGTTTCATTCTCACATTTTTCAAGCTGTTATCATAATTTAAAACTCAGCGACAGGTGTTTCGCTGCTGTCAGTCAGTCTTTTGTTTTTTTAAGACGGGCGCAAAGAATGTTAAGGGAATTATTTTCAAATCTTGTGTAAGTTAATATTTTTCATTTGGAGATTTTCTGAAATGATAAACGCGAGTTCACTCATCAAGTTGACTTTTTTGAAATGGGGCAATTGGGTGAAGGGTTCGGAAGTCCGAGATCTTGTATACCATACATTTCACACGTTATAATAAGTGGCTATTGTCACTCGCAAATTTTAGTTGTTTGCCATTGATACCAGCCGAAATAATCCTCATGGACTTAGGAAACCACGTGACAACAATTTCCATTTGTTTCATTTAAATTCTATGTTGATAACGAGGAATGTGGGTGTATTTTTTTATTGTTTTGAAACATTGATCAAGGCATAACCTGAATTGATACTGGTGTCAAAGAGGCAGATTCTGGAATATTCTGCACTCTCACTAAAATTCAAATTCTATCACTAAAATTAAAAAAAAAAATAAAAGGAAAGATCTCGTGTAAATTATCGCTTAACCTTCTGTCACCTCTTCTTTCAGTTTATCGAATCTCCCGCGCTGAAAGGGGCGGGTAGACGTTGACAGTAAATAGTGGTCTTTTGATTTGTTTCGTTGCATCGAGAATTTCTTTTCCTTCATTTTCGCTGGCCAACTGCGTTTGTGCGTACTCGTTATCTGTAGAACCTGTTTCTATATCTGAGATTTTGACACCCATTAGAGAATTACCACTTCCCTTTACAATATTTTGTTTGGGATCCAACGCTAATGCTATTTTAATATAATGAATCAGATAAGCTTAAATTAGCTCTTTCTAAAGGCATCATTATGAAACTGTTGCGTCCAAATTACTATTTTCATTTCCTCATAACCGTGGGGAGGACTCTTTCTCCTCCAGAACTTCCACCAAATCGAAATGCCGCAATGCACAGTCCATAATACGTGTCCGGTAGATTATGATCAGAAATCGTTGTCATTTGATGATATTTTGATCATGTTGGAACATCTTTCACGGACAGCGAAACAAATATTTCCGTGTTTAAACTCTTTGCATTTCCTTTGTTTTGCATACTTCGTTTTAATTCCGCAACAATTGTGGTCTGGATACGCGATAAAGAACCACCAAGGGTATGCGGTTATAGCTCAGTCCGGTACGGAAATATTTGTATTTCTCCGAGCGGAAGAAACATCATGAACGTAAACAGGGAGTAGGAGCGCGGATGTACCGTAGTTGAAATTTGTTTTGAACCGGTGAATGAACGATGCTCTCGAGAAGGCAGTGATGGACGTCGTGGGATAAGGCAGGCAGTGTTGCAGTCTCTCGTCGATTCTCGGAATGGCACAGGCACGTCTTGCTACGACTGACCGATATCCTTTCGAGAACGCAAGCCGACAAAAAAATGAGCGAAGTGCATTCTGGTTGTGAGGGAAATCTTCATTTTTCATCACCTTGGACATGACGGAACGTAATCTTCTACACTATTGTAACCAATCTTACTAGGGGTTATCGAGTGATGTTGATTCTGGACCTCTAAAATTAATTCCTATGTATTTCCTCTGTCATGATGCTTGGTTGCTTCTATTCAGTCAAACCAAATGCCGACTTTACCGATAGCCGCCTGCTCGTTCAAATCTCCCGGTTCAAATGAAATAGAATGTTAACGAAAAGAGGAGGTCATAGAGGTTTCTAATCACGTGATCAGAGAAAGTTAATCATCATTCCCCCAATGAGGTCCTCTGACATAAAATATGCATATTATGGTGAGCTCATCAGTCATCATAGAATACTCGCTTCAGTGTAAGAAAGTGCTTGGAAAGGAAGCCCCAATCAAAGTTGAGTGAACTATCACAGTTCTTGACGTACCCGTGTGGTATCCTACTTTACTTTACTAGCGGTTCCAAATCCTTGGTGGTCGGGTAAATTCCTCGTGTTCATTTAGGTGCAGGAGTGAAACGTCACCAATTGACGAAAACACATTGTAGAGGTATGCTTATTTTAAAAGCTAAAAGTCGAATTGGCTAATGGACAGAATTAGAAACTATGCTAATGAACTTATGCATTTACAAAAACTTCTAAGTTCCAATGATTTAGCGCACTTAAATTAATGTTGATGCTTGTCAAAATATTGTAAATGAAAGTTTAATCGAAACAGGACACGACCTGAGTTTTGGTAGGCATACATTCACAGCATTCATTTAGCCTTTTGGTACCAGATACTCGTGGGAAGATACAGGCGACACAAGGAATGGAATCGGCACACCTATCTTTACATGTGACATTCACATTACGTAGGACTTACGAGTGAGCTCTGTCCTCACCTATTGTCAACCCTCAACCAGTCTCCGGGTGTACTACTGTGCTCTTCATAATCATAAAACCCTCTCACAATGGGTTAATTCTTGACTACTGTGGCCTCCTACCATATGAAAGCAGTAACAAATTAACTTATATAGAGGTGTGAAATGAAGGTTGAGTTTATCGCCCGAAGAATAATAAATCTAAAAATGATCTAGACACCCAATATACGATATACAAGCAATCATTCATCTATTTTCACGAAATGATCTCGTAGGTCACCAAACTTATCTTTAAAATACGTCATGGTTATAAACACACATTTTATTGATGGATTCGTCGAACTCTTAATACTTCAGGGGCTTCAATATCGTTAAAAGTAAATTTAGATTTTCGTTAAATTTTACAGTGGACGTATGCATGTATGTGAAACTTAAAATCTATTTGTAGGTTTATAGCGGACATTTTATGGCCAGGTTCTTATTTCAATCTAGACGAATGACTTCCGCCGCTGTGAAATCTCTCGCTATTGTCTGTTCAAACTTATAATTTTTATATTAAAAATTAATTGTATATTTATTTCTACATTTTTCTGCATTTGATTTTAGTGAACGCTGTGAAGCATTTTTATAAAAAGTATCGCTGATCTCGTCCTGGATTAAACCAAAATCTTGGCTGTTTAACAATTCGCCTTTTTTTCTGCCCTGTGGTACTAATTAGATTTTTGCTTGCTCGTGGAGAGCTGCTTTCCGCTGTCGAACACATGCGCCTCCGAGGGAGAGAAAATAGCTCTCCCAAGGCTGCGAGAGGAACTCACTCGTCGCTTTATCTCGTGCGTCAAATAATGCCACAGCAAATATCCATCAAACATCTTTCTATTATTATTGTCGGTAATCTCACGGTTAAGGTAGCTTTTTGATGGACTCGAGCTAACAAAGTCCCTCTTCCTAACCCTTGCCTCTCTTAGCAAAACAAACCCGATATCCAAGCTTACACTAGGGTCCCCTCTTCAATTCTACATACTTACTTCCTTTCTTCATTCCATCCAACATTCCTATCTTACTCCTGCCCATTCTTCACCTGCCTAACGTTCTCCCCTCAATCACAGTCTTCAACATACCATTGCCAATCAAAATGCTCCTCGTCCATCTGTCCTATCTCTTTTTTTATTTCTCCCAACAATCTTCTCTCCTCTCCCACCATTCCTAGCACTTTTGTGCACTTCATTCGTTTTTCTTTTTGTCCACTTCACCTATTCCATACTTCCCTATACCCAATTTTAAATCTATTCCTATCATCCTGCTTCGACGACCATGCTTTCATGCCGTACAAAACCTCGGTATTTTCCATTATTATGTTAAAAGAATTAACTTTATAACTCGAACTGTACGGTTGGATTCGAATTTGGGAAAGGATAACTCCATTGGATGGATTGGATTTCCATTGGATAATTCCAATGGAAAATTTAAAAGAATTAATACTCATTGTGAAGTACTTACAAATTCTATGCTTACGAATTCGAACGCACACAGTCCACAGACTCCTCTTTGACGGCTTGGTAGTGTCTATGAATGAATTTTCATTTTCTTCTTAGCCTAGGAAAAAATCTTAACAGGCATTTGTCGAATTTTGACAGGCGAGGGTGAGCATATCCTTCTAATGTGTACGATGTTTTGCCTATATTTTTTTGCGGGCAAATTTGACCTACTTCCACTCATATGCCTAACCTGGTATCGATTGTTATTTCCACTCATATTTTTTTGTCTTTTCTATTTGTTATTCATTCAACTTAATTGGCCTAGCTCTGTTTTAGGATTAAATTTTTAAAAATAGCTAATTCCACAATCCCACGCCACGGGTCGTATGATGTAGACGCAGTCTTGTGTCCTAGACGGTTGGCTCTGACGAGATGTAGGATGGGTGGGTGTGAAATGGGTGCGCCAGGCAAGAAGAAGAGGACGGGGTAGGTGGGTGGGGTTGGGTGCTTCGCACACCGTGTCAGTCCCTCCTGGACGCCGTCCAGAGTGGGTCCGCCCGCTGCGGATGGAAGGGACGCCGGGAAGGGCGTTCCTGCCGCAGCAGGCCCCCCCGGTTCCTCGGATCTCTCATCGTGATCAATTACGCATCCGATGCGATACACTTGGCATATAACAGCGAGGCGACTGGAAGGTTGCCAAGTAGTTTCGTGGTCCCCTCGCTGCGTGAAAGGAGTCTTGAATCGAAAATTCCTTCTCTAACACGTTGGCGATCGGATTGTTTGTGGATGGTTTAGGAACGAGCCGATCAGATCGGTTCGCGTCGAGGCCCAACGACCGTCGTCTCTCTCGCATGATTTAGGGAGGTCGATGAGGTGAGCGATTGGGGGAGTCGAGGATCAGGGTTTTCATATGGTGGGCCTTTGAACGCAAATGTAGTTTGCGAACACGTGGGAGAATCGATTCATTCCGGAGGTTTTTTAATGACTGGAAAATGAGAGGAAATGATTGTGGTTCCTCAAATCGCTTCGGTTTCATGAATTTTAAATTAGATACAAAACGTGTTGCGGACGTAATTTGTATGTAAGAGTTTAATCTGCGGTTGCTGGAATTTTGCGGTTATCTCATTCATCCAATCTTAGGGAAAAAAATGTTTTGAAATTAATCATAAGTACAATTCCATTAGTGTTTATTGCTTGGTCACTAAGTTATATCTTCCTCTCTCCAAAGAGTAATGGATGAATTGAGAGGTATTTTCTAATCGAATTGGCCAAGTTGTTCATGGAATAACATAAAATATTTCCTCCTTGTATTTAAGAATATAAAATATCAAATTTTTTCCATAATGGATCATGTATCTCTAGCAATACTCAGCATTTGTGCCTGTGGTACATCTATCGCACAAATGCCTTTGAATGTTCAACTCGGATATTTTAAGTTTTCCATTTTGCATGCATGTCTAAAATTCTGCAGCACTGAAATAATCCCTTGCAACTAAACCGGGACTGCGTATTCGATTCTCATTGGTCGGTCGTCCGTTGCAGTGCACGCAAATATTTAAGTCGCTGTCGAAGTATACGTATGTATGCTTATGAATCGAAATTGTCAGCTTTCATGGCGGAGTTCATGAAAAAGAGGAGCAACACACGCATATTACGGAGTTGAGCCTACCGGCGGGTAGTGGTAGTACTACGAAGAACTTAGAAAAGCCCCGGAGGGGTTGGCTGTGTTTTTTGTTCGATCTTCCCCTTCGAATGCACGCGAGATCCCATCAACCCTTCGGGTCGGGTATATGCGGCGTCTCAGACCACTCTCCCGCGTGTGTTTACGCCGTGAGGAGCGTCAAGGCATAGTAGGGTTGGTTTTCTTGGAAAGTGAGGGTGGGTGGGGGGGGGGAGGATGAAAGCGTTAAAATGCTCGGGGTGGGAGAAGGGGCTGGGCGGTGTGCTTAGGATGCACTTGTTCCCTGACAGGTTATGCCGCCGTCTTCCCTTCCTCCCCCCTCCTTCAGGGTGGTCAGCAAACGCCTCGAGTTCCGATGCAGCGAAGGAAGACTTCGTCTGTGTAAGTTTACAATAGCCGTGTCTGCGTTCTCTGGCGATCCAGCGACACAGAGCGAGTGTGCGTGAAAAAGACGATTCAAGCCGTTGTGGAATCCACGGTTTGAGTCGGCGGCGTCCACTCCTCGCATCAGGTCGTCCGGCCGTCAACGGGATATGCCCAGTGTTTTTTTCTCGCGACCGAGCATCAAATTTTAATAATTAATAAAACCCTTTGCAGCATCATCGAACAGGCCTTCCCCGATACTATTCGTAAATTTGAATTCAAATTAAACTTTGCTCCTGTGAATTTAACTCGTTAGTCGCGGCCCCTAAACTTCTGAAACTTGTCTGTAGGCATTCGTGTAAATGGTGTTGAATATTTCGTTCCAGGCTTCCAAATATTGAAATCATGGCCGCGTTGTACCAAATGGTATGTTAAAAAAGTAACAAATTTCGTGCAGTGTTGTCTTGCATTTGATGTTGGCAGTGGACATGGCTGTGGTTGTTGTCTACCTTCAAATCGTTTCGACTGTCGTCGACTGAAAGCTCGGCTCAATTCCTCGGGAGTATAGCAGTTTTTTAATTGTTAATTTGGGCATTGCGATCGGGTTTTGCGCGGATTTGACGTTGATGGACGTGGTGAATGGCTGATCTTCGGGGATAGGGATGCTGTGAAAGGGTGGGAGAGGTAAGGAGTCAGGATAGGTCAACGAATGCCCCATCCTGTCTTCGTTTTACTTCGAGGTAAAAGGCAGCCAGGAGACCGTTGAGAATGGTACAGGAAGCCGGGGGAGGAAAGGCGGGGGCGGGTGCGCGCGAGATGTTGATGGTTGACCCTTAGCGCGGAAGATTGGGAGGTTTGTTTGCGGTCAACTCGTCCGTCACAATTGCCCGCAGTGTTGAGATGGAACATTATAGCGTCGGAGGATGAGGGCACGCTTGGGAGGGAGGGGTGACAAAGGGGAGAGGGAGAGGCCGCGGGAAGGAAGAACGTTATTATTATGATGTGGTCGTAGTCATCTCTTGCCACGACGCTCAATAAAATGAATGCATTCAATTGGAAATTAAGCTCGGCATTTGAACTATATTTTCTTTTTTATAACCACAGCTGCGTTTGAAAATCACTTGATCAGAACGCGAAAACTTACTCCGACTCCATGTAATTGAAAACTATGACCTTAAACTGGTGGGAGAATATTTATAAATTAAAACCACCTTTTAAATAGTAAGCTTAAAGGTAATTGAATGTACTGTTACATTCCTATCCAATGAGCGATGCGTATGACGTGTTTGGCGAATTAAAATAACGGAAAAATTGGAAGAAATTAGTATAGCAGAATTCTTCAAAATTGAACCATTGGTCTCTTCACTGAGCTAACTTCTGTTAACATTAAGTCTTGAATACCGGTTGATATGAATTCTCAATAAATTAACCGTAGGATGAACGTATTTTTTCCAGAATCGGGTGATGCATACTCCTGCTTTGCCCAAAAATTTGGGCTGCCAAGCTTTTAATTTGGGAAAATGCTTTTAATAAGTCAGAAATAATACCGCGGGCCGTCGTGGTGTATGCGAACTAGCTATAAACCGCTTTGTTCCTCAGTCCTGTACTTTTTTGCGATATTTTATTTACTCCCAGTTTATTTTTATGCTCCGGTGGCGTTGAAATCATCATACTGACACTCAAATTAATATTCGTGGTTGTCGTGTTTTTTCCCTCAGTTCTTTCGTCTTCCGAACAACCCCGGCAAAGTTCAGCCTTCTACGACCTTCGTAAAAGTGTTTTTCTCCCGTCTACCCATCATTTGTGCTTACATATTCGTCAAACATTTTTTTTTGGTTCTATCTCATTGACTTCATCACTGTCATCGTGCGGCGTGTGTTTACTGTTAGGCTATCATTTTACTACTTTTCAAGGCTCACGTTTTATGACAATGCCGAGATATTTTGATTTTTTTATTATGTTCACAATAAAGGATAAGTTTTTGCCTTTCCCACATCAGTAATTTGAACGCACGGAGACTGTACTTGAGACATGCTCTGATTGGTGACATGACTTGATTTTTCTTTCTGTAAAAAGCAAACGAAAATCTGCGAATAAAGAAAAGCGGACGTAACCCAATCATCAACGTCGAGTCGACGTCGAATCGAAATAAATAAATAAGCCCTGCAAAGACTTTGCATCAAAAGTTTCGTTTATACTCGTTTTAAATTCAATGTTCAGTGTGTGCTGTGGATATAATATATGGAGTGAACTTCATAGGCGTGATGTAATTATTAGATGTTAAAAACCTCGATTCCGAAAGGGTTGATAGTTTCTGCTGACTCTCCGTAGTTAACATTAAAATAGCTTTCAGTTAACGGAAATCAAAATTAAATTTACTAATTTCTCGCCGTCATATTTGTTAAGTTCCCTGTTCTCTGAATTGAAATATAGTAATTATTTCATTTCATTGTACAACTTTCATTATGTTGTAAACATAAAAGTGTCTGCTATCCTTCGCTTCAATCATCAATTAATGGTGGTTTGATTAGTGATTAGCTTCGATGAATTAATGTGTTATCGATTTCAAATGTGGCAGAATTTTGAAGTGAAATATCGATGCCAGTACAATCAAGAAGCATATATTGCCAAATTTTAACACAATCCATGAATATTTTTTTAACATATTAAGAGCTGAATATGTATCTTGAGTGCTATTTTATTTTTCTTGATGATATGATACCTTCATCGTTTAGCAGTGAAGCCAATGGAGAGACATTGGAAGTTTGCTCTAACGCCAATTAATGCATCGTATTATCCTTTGTAAACCCTTCAAATAGGATGAAGTAAGAAGTGTGGTCAGTAATTCCTCAAAGATGTTATTATTGACAGTGATACAAAATTTTCCGAGACTGTCAAATTAAAAAAAAAAATTAGCACAGAGTATTTTCCCGACCAAGACTCTCTACTGTTGGTAAAACAGAAACTGTAAATACTACCCAATTCTATTGCGTCCACGAGTACTACATGTTTTTAGCGTTACGCCTACCCAAGAGAAGTCAGTCTAAGTTCAGGCAAGGGTTGTGCACGGAATGTACAAATGGATTTTTTTCCTCTGAACGAATTCATTGGTAGACTCTTCGCTCTGCTCTCTGCCCTCGGTGTTTAAGACTTCGGCTCACGATCGCTGTCTGTCGCTCGACTCCATAGTAATGAAAGACAAATACAAAATAGGGTCTCGACTGAGAGGAAGGACGCGGAGATGGAGGACATTAGCACTTCCCATTCACCGTGGTCTACAAGATATCGTTCATTGGGAAAGTATCTCTTTGCTAAAAGAAATGTAGTCTGGACTTACGGCGAATTTTGACATCCAGCACTTAATACCTACATAACGTGGCGCAGAGTAGCTGATTGGTAACAAAGGAGCGTACAATTACGTATTTTTACTCGAAACATCTGGGTCTACTCTTTTTGTCGCAAAATACTTAGCTTCTTGTGGTTTTCCCGAAATGAATGTTCTATACCTTGTACGAATTCAAACTAACAACCACTATTCGCCTATCATACTACTGAATGATTACTGCTTTGACGTGAAGTATATAGAAAGCAAACCTTGTTATTACCGTGGAGATGATCTTCTAAGCTGCTATCCAACACAGTGAAAATTCGCGTAGTTAAAATCAATTTAAATTGTTTCGATACTTTGTAAGGTTTTCACTTTGATCATATCGATACGATGTCTCCATGGATACAATTAACTTTGTTGGTGAAAGTTTTAGTTTTTCGCTCATTCACTGTAGGTGGTTCAGTTCTGGAGTGGCATGGGTATCCACTCTACGTGACAACTCTCTGCCCAGGTTGGTGTCGAAAATTTCGTTCCGCTCTAGCGTCAGTCATGTGTGACAAATTTTTTAATTACGGGTATTCAACCATGCAAACAAACGAACGTCGTGGACGATTTCTGAAAACCATTACAGATTCCAGTAACTCGTTCAAAACACTTTTGCTAAGCACAGATATCTTTATCCGGACACTATTGCTTACAATTCTTTTCTATTAAACTAAAACTATTTCTTTTCCTTTCCTTCCGTCCAAAATCCCCATTTTTCCCCAGTACATAACTTTCTCATCCATATCGCAGCTCTCAACATTCCACTGCCCCCTCAAGTACTTTCTGTCTTCCCAGGATGTACCTCACCGATTTCTTCATGGGACCACTTCATCGTTTTTCTTTCCATCTCTCATTTTTACTATCCTACTTACTCGCAATTCAAAAGCCTGCGATTTGCGCTCATCATCTTACTTCAGAGACTTGAGTTCTTCAACCATACTACGCAGCATTCCATATTAAACTCTTCACAAATATTTTCTTTACATTCCACTCTATTTTCGATGTCATAAGGTCCATATTTTTCGCAAATGATTTTATTTGCGAATGAATTCCATTTCCTGATGCCCATACTGAAAAATAAGAACCAAATATTCCTTTCAAGACATTTCGGTCTTTCCGAGAGCAATCGATTTTTGTTCGTTTCCTTTATTTTTCCGAGGGCAATCAGAAACAAATTATTCTCTCATGTCTTAGACATTTTCTTCTCTCTCTCTCTCTCCTTTTAGCCGTTCTCTCCCAGTCTTGCCCTCGTCTGCATTTCTCCTCGTCTTCTTCCTATATCTGCTCGCTTTCACCGCTTCTCCCTGTCACTCCGCGCCACCCGTCTTCGTTACGGTCCATGCAAATGAGAGTTGTGTCCTCCCTCTCCCGTGCCTTTACAGATGAGGGGTCCGCCGTGATGGCGATCGGAGAAAGAGGAGGGAGGAATGGGGAGGCACGACATGGAGGGGAGTGAGGGCGAATTTATGCAGACCGTTGCCCTCTCGAGATGCTTATCTGCCTGTCTGTTCCTCCTCCTTCCCCTTCGTTCCGTTTCTCCTTCCCTTCGTTCTCCTTCCCGTCCTCACTTCACACCCGATTCTCGTATTATCTTCAATCAAGGTGATGGTGAATATTTCACGTCGTTTGTGGGTGGTTCCATCAACACAGGATGCGGAGGCTTGCCCAATGTTTGTACGATCTCTGATGCACCAGGCTTGGACTTAATAGGAAGTCATTGCGAAAATTTGTATATCGTTAAAAAATGTTTAATGGGGCCGCCAATCGTCAGCTTTAAGTATCGTGGTTTACTCAGCGTATTTTAATGTGCGGCGTCAGATGTGGTATCTCAGGAGTCGGTGATAATTGCAGTGTTTTAGATATTTAGATATTTTAGTACCCTGCAAGCCTATCTAGGGTATGTGGTAGGAGGTGAATATACACCAGACTAATTTTGAATCGAATATGACCCTATCGCGGTCGGAGAATGTTATCCTGATTCCTTATCGTTCGTGGAAAAAATTACATCTTAAATTATTTGTTCTACACGTAATCCCTCTCATTGTATTGAGTTAAGCTCTCCTATCGTATTACGATAGGGAAATAATTCATTTTCAACATCACTGTTTAAGAGACATCGGTCCAATTTATGCAAGATTATATTTAATCTGTATTTTAACCGTCACTCCGCGAGTGATTCCCAGCCTATCTGCTCTAATATTTTGGATACGCTACTAAGTTTATCATAACAACGTCTTTCAAATCAAACTCCTCTGCGCTGCACGCGATCCGATTCGGTAATCAATCCAACTTCGTGAGAATCCCATATACTAGCAGCATGTTCTAAATGAGGTCTAACCAGCGAAAGATAGCATTTCTCCTTGATGTTTTCATCACATTTATCCAGAATTCCTCTGATAAATCGTAATTTTTTCTTAGCTTGTCCACATATTCCCCAAACGAGTATATTTCACCCAGGAGAGGTCGTGAGTGAGGGTAACGCCTAAGTATTTAATCGAGTTTATGAATCCCATTTCGGTGTTCCCGATGAAGTAGGCGTTCGGGAGGGAATTGCTCTTTTTCCAAAAATTCATTCACGAAATGGATGTGAGGGATATAGGTCTGTAATTGGTCGGTTCCTCCCCGTCTTCGTTTTTAAATATTGGTATTACCTTAACCGTTTTCCAATCGCTTGGAAACTTGTGATCTCTTAGCGACTTTTTAGATATGATTTCTGACTACGGTGCAATCTGCAACGCTAGTTCCTTAATTTACGAGCGGGTGTTCGATCGGGCCCAGGAGATTTATTAGGCTTTATATTTTACATCAAACGCTCTATTCCATTTTATGGGATTTCAATTTTGGGCATCGGTTGACCGGCACGATTTGGTAAGTTATCAGAGGCATTCGGTGGGACATTGGACGCTTTGAAAGAAGGAATTCAATAAGTGAGCCTTTAACAAACTGTTAGTTACTCTTTCACCTTTATTGTTTTTGAGTGAATTAATAGTTGACTTATTTCCCCGAACTTCTTTGACGAACGACCAAAATGATTTCTGATTCTCTTATAAATTTTCTGATAATCTTTTCCTATTGATTTCGCATAACACTTTCCGAAATCCCTTCATGGCATTCGGCCTAGATATCTTGTAATCATAAGTAGACTCGTTATTTTTATCGCTAGAGATGTTACCCCTAATATTTTTCATCTTGGCGTGACATTCCGTAATGTATTTTATAAATATGTAATTATTTTTTTTAATAAATAAATAACAAGTCCCCTCGTTGACTCCATATTCTTTATTTTACTCTATGACTCCAAATTGAGAAATGAGATATTTGGCGATAATGGCCTCTTTTTATTTTGTTATAAATCAATTATAATTTTTATTAAGCAATTAATATATAAATCTCACCGTTCGGAGGTTGAACTTTTGGGGAGTTGTACCTGTGTACTCCGCTGTGATTTCCCATATACTATAAGTCACCTGTCATCGAATATCTGTGAAAAATCACTGCTGAAACCACTCGACGCGTAAAAATGGAAGAAATATCTCGTGGTTGTTCTTTCAGTCGTTGTGAACATGTGCTTGTAAAATGATCGATTCAGTAACCATTTTAAAATTAAAGCACCTTGGGTAAAATTTGGATGACTCGCACCCTCTTTCCTATTCACTGGCCATAAGCAAACTAATATAGTTTATTGCCGACATTGGGTATCAAATTATTCATTCTACCATGCTGGGGACTCGGCACTGAGCAGTGAAGAGAATTCCAAAGAGAGGCAGGACGAATTTAGGCGGTAGGAATTTTTGCTTGTGAATAGAAGTGATGTTGGATAGCTGTCGTTTCATTCGGTAAAAACAAATTATCATCTTAACTGTTTACGTTGTTATTGAATGGTTATTTTTCATTTACATCTAAAGTATATGTTAGGCTTATAAGTGGTCGACCATTCCGGTACTGTTTATCCTTCAACAGCCCAACAAGAGTGATAGAGACATTAAAATTATAGGAGTAAAAGATAAAAATTTGAACACTACCTTATTATTCTGAATTGTTCACGTATTTTCTAAGAGAGCCTTCATGAACAATGAAGGTACTCCTGATTTTGAATAAGAATAACTTTCCTACATTTTTTGGGGATTATAAAAACTGATATTCTTCAATACCCTGTACAGCGTAAATACGAGAAAAATGAATTCAAAGCAATTCACCGAAAGGCCGCATCAAGCTGATTCGCGACCAAAATAGGCCGGCATGATCAAGGTGAAAGCGGTCGTAGAGTCTTTGAAAAAGTAGTGTGAAAAAATATGACGGCATTTCTTTATGTTGCCTCTTCAAAAAAATCACGCTTAATAGTATTAAGTGAACCCACTTTGTTGAGTGCGGTTTTTATTTCTTATTTAGGAGTTAAAACTCAATCGCGTTAACCCCTTTATCTGCTCTCCCGTTCCTCCATCATTGATAAAAACCCTCACTCATTGTTCGTAAAATTTTTAAAGCTGACTAGTTTTGTTTTTTTTATTGCTTTTCTCACAATCATTTCATTTTTCCTTCTAACCAAAACTTTTATCCAGTAGATGTGTTATTTAAACGTTCTAATGCTGCATGAAATTATTTTTCCTGTTCAGTTTTATTAATTTTTTAGGCCCCTTTGCCCCGATCTCCATCTTTTCTTCCAAGGATTCCATCATTTTCATCTGGGACATTCGTTATAATAATTCTATCGTGCCAACCTTGGTCAGGAAATGAGCCCACATCTTGCTCAAGCTAAAATAAATATGTACGTCCATCATTATTCCATTCACACTTACGATTCAAATTTTTAAAATATCCCTCGGCGATTCTATTTGGTTATCGTCCACTTTCCAATTTATGGGTCCTCTCACCACGACGTGCCGTGGCCAGAGGATTTTCCTTCTTTCATAAATCTCGTGGCGTTTTTCAGAAAAAAAATAAAACATCCTCGTGAATAAATCTGCGATTTTTTAGGAACATTTTTATTGAGAAATAATAAAATATAGGCTCCGGGCTCTGCGGCATAAGGAAATATCCATTTATCTCGTGGTGCTTTCAGGAACAAATTTTGGACTCCGCCTCTCATGTGATTCTTCGCGACATTTTATCGACTCTCCGCATTGTGTGGCACGATTTGCACAACTTTTTTGGTCAAATACGCGCACAGGCATTTCAGAGGAGGGTCTCTGTAGTTTTTCAGTGAACGATAGTTGTAATTTTTTTTAAACGTAAGCACGTCAGAATGTCGCATTCATGAGGGAACTTGTGTTTGTATACTGAGTGTTTCAGGAGGGAAATGCAATACTTCTGGAAGCAATAGGGAATGTGATTTTGAACATTTTTATCGAATGAACATATCCGTGGTAATCCTTAGTTACGGTGATTGCTATGGTAACGTAAACATTTATGGGGAAAATCTTGTAATTTCTTTAAAGAGACTTCATCGTAGAAAACCAAATTCCTGGAGATGGACTGATTCACTAATTTGTCATTTCTGGAAGTATGAATTTTTGTATTTCAATTACTGTCGGACCTCCTGTGAGCAAAATTATTCCCAAGCCGTAATATTGAGAAATAGGTGGTCGCTAAGTGGGCAGATCATTTGCGTTTTGAATGGGGGGTAGTTTTTTCAAATTCGGGTTATGCCACCATGCACCCCACCAAAAATCATAACGTGTAATTTTCTGTTACAAGACCTTTCCGGGAAACCTAAATGGCAAAGGTTTACGTGAATTTTCACACGCTGTTGAGATTTAATGAGTGGTGACCTGTCTTCACTAATCAAAACAAACATCGCGTTGATTTAGTGTCTAGTTTCAGACTAGTACATTGCGTTTCATCGGAATTTCCAAGTACCAAGTACTCAGGTCCCATCACCCCGCCTTAAAGTGAGGCACGCCTTACTTCCTATTAACTTGAAATTGATTTCAAGCTAAGTGGGGACGACATGGAGCCTCCGTCCAGCTTTTTCCCTTCTTAAATCAAGTGTACGTTCGTACTTTTCACGTCCTTTCATCTCCTAGGCCCCGTTCTCATCCACTCGACATTTTTCGTCCGATCCCAATTTTTCCCTCCGCCCACTTTCGCTCATTCCCCCGACCCAATCCCCTCCGTCCACCCACGCCCTTCCTTGCCGCTGTCCCTTCCGATGATTACGCAGCTGCGAGTGAGGGGGAGGAGGAAGGGATCTTCCCAGCCGCCTTCCTCCTTAACCCCATCCTCTTGGTCGCCTGCTCGCTCGTGGGGCGTTTTGTACATATACATGAGGACGCCGCCCTCTCTCTCTCTCTCTATTCCAACCCCCTACCTCCTTCCAGTCTCGCGTCCTTTCGCCCCCCCCCACCCTCTGCCCCCCTCTCCTTCCTCGCCACTCTTCCGCTCGTCCCGAGGGAAGGCTTCTCGATCCCACGGCAGGGCGATATTGCGATGCAATCGAGCGCGATGCTCATGTCGCTGCCTCATTGCGATTTACGAGTTGCCAAGGAGTGCGATGTCACGGAGGAAACTCTGGACGTGAGGAAATCACGGCGATAAGACCGGTATATCGAGCGCTATCGACAAAATCGTCGACATCGTCTCCGATCCTCTGACAGAGGTATTTAAATGTACCCGTCACATATTCCAAATGCAAATGTGACATTCATCCTTGTTCGGTTTGTCCCATAGGAGACTTCCTTTCATGTTGTCATTAATTTCAAATCTTCGTCTTGGTACTATTGTATTCAATATCTTTTTCGTGGTATATTTGTCCGGTTAATTCTTTATGTTTTTAATTCATACATTTCTGTCCCTGACATTTTTTTCGGATGTGTTCTCACGTGTGTTATGCTACGCAGCACCCTCGACAATGGACAGTGCGTAAACCTGATGGTTTTCAGATTCGCCCGCAAGAGGATTCATGTCGAAATCCTGTGAACATCGCAATGGCGATACATCGACACTTGAACGGTTCACGATTCAATTTGCATCTCAGAGCGATGCTCTCGAATTCGAGCTTCGCCACACAGCCCCCCTCCACTCGTGCTTTCAGCCATGCCTCCTCGAATCCACTCCTCGACCTGCCTCTCCCTCCTCCTTCCCCCAACAGCCCGCTCACCTCCCGCCGACCTCTCTCCCTCCCTCCCTCACCGACGAGCCTCTTCCTCCTCATCCCGTCGCGGCGGTCCTGGGAGGGCAAATGACGTCACCGACAGACGCGGCAGAAGAACAAGGAGGCCGTTAATAGGAGGGAGAGTGGGAGTAGGAGGGGGAGGCGATGAGGATTCGGGAGGAAGGAGTAGGAGAGCGAAGGAGGGAGGGAGAGAGGTACAGGAGACTGGGTATGGGGAGAGAAGTAGGGGAGGTTGGGTGTGTGGAAGGATGAGGGTTTGTTTCCACTGGTGCGTGCCGTTAATCTAGTGGGATGATAAAGCGATTCATAGTTTCATCGTCGAGGGGGTCCCCACTGCCACGGGGGGAGGGAATAGGGGTAGGGATTCGGAGCAGGAAGGTCTATGTGAGGGGGGAAGGGGATAGGGGAGCTGATGCGGGGGAGTGGGAGTGTGCTGGGAGGGTTTATAAGGGCCATCCAGGCCCCACATCGACAGGTGGTCGTCCCTTCAATGGATGGGAACGCGGTTCGTTGAGTGCTCAAGTGCGTGTTGGTTTGCTGAGTCGCGAGTCGATTCGGCAGAGGGAAGAAAGCGGAGCGCGTTCATACGATATATTTCCCCATCCCTCCCGTCCGTCTTCGCGCAAACCAAACAGAATGTATGCATGTATGTAACTAGGGTTGAGAGAGAGCCTTTTTCACGTGGTAGAAATGTTAGTGGTTCGTTACTTCCTGTTTGTCTTCTTGAGAGAGAGGGTTCATGTGACACCTAGACCCAGCCATCTAATTGCGAGTGGGGAACGGAGAGTTGTGCCCCCGTCTCAAGCTAATGAATGAACTAGGCGTGAGCCTGACCAGTGACTTGAGGCGTGTAAGGGAGTGTTAGTTGGCACGGAAAGGAAGCTGTGGATTTTTTCCGAAATATTGTGATTACGTAAGCATATTTGAGTGAGGGGGTTAGCAGATGATAGGATTTTGTTTATTCAAAAATAATGCTCACAAATTAAATGTAATGTGTAATTCAAATTAAATATTATCACCAAAATTGTATTCGAGTGCGTGCGAAATCGACCTACATTTTTCGAATTACATTTATTGAATAGCGGTTATATATTTCTGAGTTTCCTGATATAAAAGCACTGGAGATACTTAAGCATTTGATATTAGTGATGTGTATATCTCCGCAGCTGTGTGTTGTTTCCCAGATGAAAAACTATTTCTATCTAAACTAGTGTATTCAAATAAGTCATTACGTTATGTTGGCGTTTTTTCTCGGTGTATAATGATTGCATGTATTATATTTCCCCTCATTTTATTGCACTTCACATGCCAAACATGAATCATATGTACTTAAACTGATGATTTCTCTTGCTTAGCTCATGAGTGTGGTACATAATGTCGCCTCTTTTTCTAGATCTTCCTTTACATTAGAATCATGAGATCCATCCGGTTTAAGCATGCCACAATGCACGATAGACGAATATGATTGACCATGAGTAAACTGAAGAAGTTGATTAAATTGTTGAAATAAAGTGAAAGTACCGAAGGGGTTTGGAATGAGGGGGAAAAATTTGTAAAATATTCAATCGCATTAAAAAGCTTCACGTGCCACTCAGTTTCCAATTAGTTCTCCACCATTTGTTAACCGTCTGAGTGAAGAGTGAAGGCATGTCGTAGTAGAAATATCAGTCAACAGAGGAGACCGAAAACAGAATAAAACATATCGTTCGTTCTTATAAGCCTCCTGTTCATGGGCAGTGGAATTAGCGAGGTGTGTTCGTAAGTAAATTACTCAATAGTATGAGATGAAACATTTTAATAGTGTCCATATCCATAATGAAATAGAATGTTTTCATTGTGTTTTTAAGCGACGTTTCGTCTGTTCCTGTCTCCATCCATCAACAAGAATGATCTTGGAAAATTAGGGTTGGGGACGATAGGAGATTTATGTTTTTGAGTGGAAAGGCCGCGTCCTTCGGTTTTCCGCCTCGACCCATTTGCTTTCCTGCATTTCACGCGGTGAGCGCGCAACAGGTTGAAAAATCGAAGGGACTTAACCTTTTCGCTCTCGCATTGCCGCCTGCGAGCACCACCGGTTACCGGGGCGTTTTGTTCCCCGTGCGACTCTTTCCGGAAAGCAATCTCACACGCCGTTGAATTCCCACAAACAGGGGGGGTCCCCTCACCCGCCCCCCTCCTATCCTTTGGACCCCAATCCAGTTCCTTCCCGGACGCAGTTCCTCAATCCTCCCACACCTCTCTCTTTCTCTCCCGCACTCTCTCCTCCCCAAAATCTCCCTCAGACACGGTCCAGTGACGCGCGTGCCCCGTCCCTTCGGGCCCGGCGAAGGGAGCGAAGAAGAATCTCGCGCGACTTAATGAGACAAAAGCCCGTCCGGGGCGTAGAGACATGGTCCCCCCCATCAGATAAAGTGAAGAGGGCTCCGAAGGAGATAAAGGAGGTGGTGCAGGGGGGGGGAAGAAGCCGGGGGAGGCAGTCAAGAGTGAGGGTCCTTTATGGGATGGACTCGTCGCTTTCCGTCCTGACGTGACGAAGGGGAGGGAGAAGAAAAGGGAATATCTTTCCCAGGGGAGAACGTTCTGTTTCCGAGGGAGATGGAAGAACGAGAGAGGGAGGATTCAACCCGGCTATTTCCCTCTTCCCCACTCGAAGGTGAAGTCGTGGGTGGGATAAGGGTTCGTCCGGCGTGATAACGATGAAGGAATGCCTCCCCGGAGTGAGACTGACTTTGACGGCCTCGCGTCCCTCCCCCCCCCCTCCCCATCGTCCCAAACACATCAAGCCACCCCGCCGCATAACCCCTTCGTCTCGATTGGCCCTCGTCGGCTCCCGTGAGGCCCACTGCGACTCCTTCCAAGCCGATCCATTTATGGCGCTATATACCCTCTAGTCTCCCTCTCCCTCCTCCGCGCGGGCTCCGGGAGAGGAGGGTGGGGGAGGGGTTGAGCAGGAGGCCGGTTCCTTATTCGAATGAGCTCTGGACCGTCTGCTCTCATGTGTTGTTTGTGTGTGCGTGCATCAGGGGTAGTGGTGACTCGTGCTATGGAGGGTTTTATGAAGCGAAGTCACGTCACATAATTTGCCGGAAGAAACTTTTTTTCGGGGCTTTAATTAGCAGAAATTCGATTGGAATAATGTTTTAATTAATAAAGTTGCATTTTGTGGAAAAAATCATGTGTCGTAAATAAATGGTATTAGTGCTGGTTTTTGATGACATTGTCATATTATTGAGGATCCGGAATGAATAAGTATTTTAGTGATAGGTCATATTGGCGAAACTTTCCTAAATATTCTGAGTTTCAACATGATGAGTATTTTTAGGAGTCTTAAGTCCGTAATTATGTTTGGGATCGGCTAAAATCATGCAGTTGCTACACTTTTGAGTCGGGAAGTTTATGCTTTTTATATATCAGCACGAACGGATTTTCTTGTTGATAATTGCCGGGCGAAAAGCTTGAACGTTTCTTCGTTTTCTATGAAAACAATTCTTTTAGTTCTACTTAATTGGAAGGTTAAAATGGCATTGTCCATTGTTCCAGTTTCTTGCATTATTTTCTTTCCTTACTTATTATTGTATTAATATTATTTACCAAGGATTGATTTTGAGAATTTGCTGGGTAATTGATTTTGAGGCAAAGATTTGGTTTTTAAAAATGTGTAACAGGCTTGTGTCTCAACTCCTCGCATATTGGTGGGACCTCCTTCGCCCTTATTTCAAAGCACGAATGGCTGAATCAGAATCTGTTTCGAACTGCGGTCATTACTTTACTCATGGTTTAAAGCCAATTCCAAGTTCAGATCCGTGGTTGCCAGTTAAAACCGGTTCGGATGAGGATGATTTTGTCATAATGACTCAAATTTTAAAAGGAGTTGTGGAAATTCAGGTAGATACGGTTTATAGTGTGAGCCGCCCATGGTTGGCGAGTGTAATTACCTTCGATTTCTAATCCTTTACTCATTAGATCGAGTATGGATTCTTTCAATTCGTGCTCAGGACGCGTTTTCACCTTCATCTACCGTGCAAGCCACCTGCATGGTGTGCGGCAGGGGATGAATCCACACCAGGCATGCCCCAGTACGTGAAGAGTTACGGTCACGTACCGTGCAAGGTCTGCGTGCTTTTGCACCCTCTGCACTCTCCCATTTCACTATTTTCAAATTATTTTTCCTAGTGCAAGGCCGGAATTAAATGGTGAGGCTGAGGTTTGACGGCATGGTGAACAATCTCAGCAAGTGGCCCAAGAACAAAATGTTTCTGAACTCCTTGCCCACAATTTCACGTAGTTTTTGAGATATGAATCTCTTTCCTTGACTGGCCTGAACGTTGGTTCATCCGTAAATACTCGTCCCGACTTCTTGCACCGTCGTCGGAGAGTCTACGTCTTGTGACGTCATGCGCTCCTCTTGTTCCGTCCCTCTCCGTCCATTCCGTCTGTCCTATCCGCCCGCCCGCCCGCCCGACAAGGGGTTACTATGTAGGAAAGGGGTGCTTTTTTTCCCCTCCGCCCCGCTTGCGTGTGCGTGAAATAGGATGCGAGGGACGCCTGCGGTCTGCCGTGGGAAGGAGTGCGGGGCGTGTGGAAGGAGGAAGTAACCACGCACCAAGAAGCTTTGGTGCCCCGTGGTGCGTGGGGGAGAGAGATAGGGTGGTCGACCGCGGAGTCTTTCCCTTTCCTCCACGTCAGTCGTCACCCCTTTCTCCCCTTCGTCTTTCTCGACCTCTTCCCCCCTCCCCCCACCACACACACGCACATGCAGACCTCTCCCTCCAATTCTCCCCCCAGGGGGAGGGATTTCTTCTTCGCTCTGCTTCTTCCCTCTCCGACTGCGGTCCGCACTTCTTCTCCCCTTCCAACTCTTCGCGAACCACTCGCGTCACAACGATTCATTCATCCCGACCCGTCGCCGTTAGGCGAGGAAGAGTTTTCTTTTCGCGGCACTGGCTTACGCCCTCTCGCGTGTGTCGATGTTATTTCACTTCTCTTTTTCACTTCCACTTTTCTCCCTTCAGCCCGCTCATGGACGATGTTCTCAGGAGCATTCCCGGGTGATGTTATGATACTGAGTAAAATATCGATGCGTCAAACTCATTTTAGTTAGCTCTACATCTTTTTCGGTGACATTTCAATCCGGGCCTCACTTAAAAAGCTGCATTCCCAGGAATGAAGCTTTCTAATGAACATTCCTTATTGTAGCGACAGAAATGTCGTGCTACCTTACCGATTTCATAAACTAGTATTCTTGATGGAATTATAAAATATTACAAAAACATAAGGAGTTCATGAAAATTATGGTTTTTTCATTGAATGTACGAATACACCGATGCCATGAAGTTACGCCTGAAATCACCTGAAGGAAGCTTTGGATTTGGGAATGTTAATAGCCGTTCGGTCTGACTATGGCTCCACAAAAAGAAACTTAATTATTAAAATTGCTGAAACTTTACAGTAAATATAGTATTACAAAAATAAAAGATACACTATCTCACTTTAAAATTGTATTTTTTCTTTCTAAAGTATTTTCTTTATAAACTGTAGTAATCATAACTCTTTTCGCTGCATTCAAGACATTCAGCTGGGAATATTTATTGCGGTGCACTAGCCATGCCTTTAAAGGAATGACTTTAAATCAAAAGTGGATTAAGTAAGCCATGAGTGAATTGATCACTCTTCACCAAATGGCCCTGGATGTTGGAGATTTGATGTTGCGATTTTAAAATATGTCGTGAATTTCCTCGATAAACATTATTATGTAGCCAAAAGTACAATTTCTCTAAGATGTGTCAACTGTGCAACATGGCGTGATGCATTCGCGAGTATTCAAATTTCAGAAGATTAGTATTCGCCGAAGATGTTTCCGGTGGATTTCGAATGACTACGCGTCTCGATCGATCTGTCTTGAAAACGTTTCTCAAACTGTCCGTTGTGTATTTTTCAGCCTTCCCCAGGTTGCATGCTGTATTTATCGTTTCACGCTAGCTGCTTTGCGAGTTGCACATCACCCGGAAAGCGATCAATCCCACGCCACAGGACGTGCGTGTTCGTACCTCCCTTCCTTACGCCTCCACCGTCCAAGTAACGAAACCCACTCGACTTGAACGTTCCATTCGCATGTCGGACTAAATGGAGTTCAATGTGAAAACAGTGCTGCCGTGTGATCGCTACGTAAGAGTCGTCCATGAACTTATATAGTCAGGGAAAAGAGATGTCCACATTGATGAGATGGCTGGTGCCTTAACACCCTTGTCTTCGCGGCAGCTTGCTGGGTATCCCGTGGCTGTAGAAAAGTTAGTCTTGTTCCAGGTCTGAGTTGATCGAGGATCCTTTTTAAAGTGCTGCTGAAATCATAATTACGGAATGTTTTTGATCGCTGATGCATATTTTTTTATGATCGATTAGAAATTCGATTTGAATCTTCGTAAAATCAATGCTTTCGTTCGTGCTGATGTGTCACGTCCTTGAATTAACGTAAAAATGATTTGAAATTCCATCCAAGTGTCGATTAATCATCTGCGAAAATCATCATTTTCTGCTCGTTCGCTTTTTCCCCATTAAGGAACACACTTGGGTTCGAATATTTTTAGGTATCTAATTATTTCCATCGACATTCTCTGATGTTTTAGTTTTTTATTGATACAAGCATTTTAGTCCTAATTGAAATAACTCTGCTAAATGCGAATTGTTTTAAAGAAATTAAATCTACTCAATTTCGTAATTCTCATAGAATGTATAGGTGACTAAATTTTTAATCACCGGAAATTAGAAAAAAATAAGTAGGTTCGGACGTGAATCTACTTGAATTTTCACCGAAGTCATTCACTAATGTCGTGTCTGAGATGTGCCTATACAAATCAATGCTATTTTTTTTTATTTTTCCAATGGAAGGCTTGTCAATTATATTGACGCAATAATTAAGTAACCTTTTAGCGTAATAACCGTTTTATTGACGAATTTGTATAAGCGGCCTCCTCGGCGCAATTCCTTTGGTACTATACAAAGTTTTAATATTTTATGCCAAAAATATATAGGTACCTGTGTTATAGTCCCTCTTTCGGACCCTTCCTTGCATTGTTGTACAGGTATGTAAAGCCGCCGCCCCGACAGGTCTTTCGACACCGAAGTATGCTGTTTGCTCCAAAATACTCCTCTTTCTCCAATATCTCACGGTTATGCTCTTTGTCCAAATACATTCGTGGAGAGGGAATCCATTTCCGCTCGACTGAGTAAACCAGACTGAAAAATCAAAAGGTGCTTTCGTGGGGACTTGAAAAAGATTTTTTTTTACCGCCCACGGAATTGATGTGCACACACAGGAAACGTTAAAGCGAGTGAGAGCGCGACGATTCTCAACGGCGCGGCTGGCCACTCCCACACGGCGTGCCGGGCCGCCACACCTTCCACGCGGCTGGGTGGGCCGGGTGGGGTGCTCGGGCGTCTGTGCTCTCATGGGTGGAAAAGGGCGGAGAGAGAGTGGGCGCGCGGGAGGGATTGTGGGGGAGATCTTAAGTGCTCTGGCTCTTTACCCGTAACTATCTGGGTACTCGATCAAATGAAAGGTGTTGACCTCATTGGTTTTCGGTCCTGAGTTGGGAATCAAACGAGAAAGGAATATGTCTTCCCGGTTGGAATATTTTTTTCTTATTTCGAGTGCATGCATGACTTCTCTGAAAAAATTCGTTGACCATCTTTTATTTGCTTGTCCTGTAACCAGTCGGTGGGTGAATTTTTGCACTAATTGGAATCACTAATTAATATGAAGAGAGCTGGTTCATCAAAATGAGAATTGTTAGTGCCTAATCTCGGTCGAACTGTGAGTATATCGTACATATTAATTACGAGAAATTACATGTCGTTACCAAATGAATTGGCGTTTTAATTTCCTCCGCGAAGAGCGTGAAATCTGTGGCTCTGAAATGTGGTTTCTGAGAGGACTAGCGTCGATTAGAAGTTTATTATGTGTGCGTGATGGGAAATGAGCAAATAAGATAAAGGTGGAGGGGAATACTAATGATGTAGTTACTCGAAGAGTTAGGACATCAAGTAAGTCGCTGGCCTCCGTGGCGGCGGGGTAACGTCCTCCTCTGCCAATCCAACGGTCGCGGGTTCGATTCCCCCTTGTGTGGGTTCCCCTCCGCTTAGGGCTTGGGTGGTTGTAATCGTCTCTATTGTTATCATTATTAATAGTCCGATGTAAAGAACAAAAAGCGTTATTTTCGGACTACGGCTAAATGAAAAATAAACAAAGTTTCTATGAAAATTCGAAGGACCCAGAAAAAGAGGATGGAGAACCTAGTGAGAGGTAGCGAGAAGGCGAAGGCTTTTGTGGAGCAAAGAATGTTGGGTTAACGTGGAAGGAGATGGAGGAGAGCGAATTATTTGCATGGGAAGAAGGAAAGTACGAAGGACCGAAAAAGGAGATGTAGGACAAACCAGTTTTTTGGTTTGGGAAGATATTCTTCAAAAGTTCAGGATTATTTGTATTAGTTTTTTTTAGGGATCATTGTAAACATACAATAATCGAAAGTTTACCAAGAGTGATGATGAATGCATTCGTTGTGTAAATTCATGCATGCCCATTGAGGGTCGGATCTTGTGTGTGAGATGGATTACTTAAATTCGACGAGACTCGAAAAGTCCGCGAGTGTAATAGTGTTCCAAGACCGTCCCAAGACTTTCGTTTTATAGGATGACTGCTGTTAGGTTAATGATGAATTCTGCGACTCTAAAAGCTAAAAATGTTCTCATTATTCTTAATGCAATGCCCAGGACTTCTTCCCCGTTCACCATTCCTTTCTGCAATTGCTTGAAACCTATTCCGTACCCAGTCGAATGTCTTTCGGGCCTTATGCATATAAAAATGTAGGTACCGCTCGTATTTTACCGGGGGCAGGACGTGCCACGGGAACAGATAAAGGTGAAGCGGCGGGGGGGAGGGAGGTGAGAGGGGTTTCGGGGTGCTGGCGGCCGTTGTGATTGGCGCCCCGGCCCAGTCGTCTCTCGCGGGCCCATTGAAATGCGTCATAAACAGCCAAGAAGTGTTCCCCTTTTCCGACAAGGACGACCGTTGTCTCTCCCTCTATCCCTTCCCTTCACCCGTCCGACGGTTCCGAAGTGACTGCGGGGGAGGGTGGGAAATTTTGTAGTTTGTTTATTTTTTTGTGCGACGTAGGGGGCGAGTTATCAGTTGCATTCCTCATCCGGAGGCTCAGGTTTTCCTTCTTCCCTCTTCCCCCAGAAGAGGGTTGGACGGAATGGGGTAGCGGAGAAAGAAAGAGGGAGAGAAACGTCGCATTTCCATGCCACGCGCAGGAGTCGCGCCCACATACAGGCGATAAAAATGGGGGAAGGAGATGGTAGAAGGGGGAGGAGACGATTTCCGGTGATTTCACACGCAGAAGAAAACTTCCTTCTTCCCTGCATCGCAAAGAGGTTTTTGAACTTTTTCCTAGCTCACTCCACATCGTTGATTGAAAATCTCCCCGCACAACTCTTTCTGGCGGCTATTAAATCTAGTGACGAAATTAAAATGATCGCATCATGAGGTTGTTCTACAATATACACGTACAATAAAATATGTAAGTACAAGACTTCCCTACCGAATTACGAGGCTATAGGGTATATGACCGACCGTATGAGTGTCCTTTCTCAGTTCCAGCTAAATTGATGACTGGGGTATGAGCTGCTTTTCCACTAAAGGCCATAATCTTTGATCGCCTAGAAGTTAACACTTACCAAGTTTCCGTTACTAACAGCCCGGTTATGCTACTGTTAAAAATCGCTGAAGTGAATCGAAATACAGTTGAAGCGCCGGCGGAAAATAGCCAGTGCCAAGTTAATGATTAACGGGTCAAAAGAATATCTTAACCATTTCCGTTGTGGAAGCCGCTCTGAAATTCAAATTGTGAAATATTCTGAGCCAGTTGTACAGCAGCGCTTTGGTAATCCGTATAATTATGTTCGTCGAGCAAGACTAACCTCGAATCAGAAATGTCAATTATATCCCGAAGTAATTTGCCTTTTGGTGTTACGTTGGTACAGACATTGGTATACTATATGGAGTATTGGGTATATTTTTGTAGTTTCTGCTGTCGGTGCGGTGGAAGGAATGAACATTTTCATATTTTCAGACGCCTGTAGCTGATAAGGGAAATATTTTATTGCTAAATATCGAAAGCATAGACGGTATCATGACATTATTAATGTTTTGCTATCTGCATCAACGACTATTATCACATTTGGCTGCATTTGATGAGTTGATTCCGTGGGGCTATGAAAATATAAATAACTCATATTTCAAAATTTAGGATTCTAAATTAGAATTTGGTTCCTTCTAAATTTTAATTTGAATCCATATTCCAATAGGCCAAAATATTAATTAGCATTTGAGGCAAATATTTCGCTTAAATAATTTGATGGAATACGAAAACCTGAAGAATCCGATGAAATAACCATGTAAGTACAATCTCTAGCTGTAGTGATGGCTATACACATGTTCTTGCGATAATAGAGCGATTCACATCAAAGAGTGCTTACCACCCTAATGGGAGAAAATGATAGTTTAATTTCGAAAACACGCCTCGCTTTACTGGCACTTAGAGCAAAGCGATATGATAGGGGAAGGCTCGGAGAGAGTTCAAGGGAAGGCAGCCCCCTCGAGATAAAAATCAAATGGGCCGTTGAAGGAGACGTGGAGGTAGAGGCGGCCCGTCTGAAGGGCGGCGGAGAGAGGGTGGGGAGGGAAGTGAGGTTAAGGTCTGGGGGGCAAGGCTACATCCTTCGCCGAAAGGGTTTTGTCGTCAGCGTGTGTGTGCGTATGTTCCCATGCACTCAAGGGTTTCGAGAGCGCCACACGTGATTTGAAGAGAGCGTGGTTGAAATCACCCGCGGGTCGCGTGGTGGACGGAATTCTCCCTTTTATTACGAGCGGAGGGTTCTCCGTCCGAAATAGACCGACCCGCCGCCTGCTTCTTCCCGCTCCCGTGTAAAACACCTCTTTTGTAGGGGGAAGGAGGTTCCCTCTCCCATACCCCAACCCCGTCCTCTTTTACCTCCCGCGCGTACGCGAGTCCTGGTTGTCCCCTCCCCCCTCCTTCCCTCCGTGCATTCTTCCCCCATTCCTGTGCATTCTTCCTCGCTCCACTCTTCTACTCCCTGCGTTTTCCCTCTCTCCCTCCCTTCTCTTTGATGTCGGATGCACCGCCGGCCCCTCGAGGGAGGCCCCTCACTCTCTCCGCCCACATCCAGTCGTGACTTGGTTAAAAATCTAGTCTGTTGTTAATAATGGCAGATTCTCCGCGGTCCTACCGTCAAGAGGGGGTGCATCATTGACACGTGCTTCACGTTGCGCATGTCAGCGACACTCACTTGCCAATTCATTGAAATGGCTAAAACTGTCACTGAATATTAATGGCCAATACAACCAAACCAGTTATCAACCCGAGGGTTTCTTTTGACAGGCAAGGGTAGAGCTCACGAAGTATTAAGCCCAACGGCCGGTGAAATGAACATATCAGTGTAGGGGGCGGTTCCTTTCACTCTGTCACCTATGGTTTCCCGCGAAGGTCTGATACCCGGAAATACCCACAGCTTGGGTGAAGCTTAGGGTGCTCAAAAGCGCCCCCGGGAATCGAACCCGGGGCCTCCAGCCATTATCCCAATGCTCTATGCACTGGACAACCACGAATATAGGATAACGCGTTTCTTGTACATCACATGCCAAAATTAGCCTTTCGTGCTATTGACACTCCTGTTTCCCTTGTACTTGTTATTTAGATTGGTGTAGGCATAATCCTCTTTGGGGTCAGTGATATGCTGATCAGTACACATTGGGCATGACAGCATGTGGTGAAAGTTGCCTCGGCCTCTTCATCACTACGACCCCGTCCCGCGCATCCAAGCTCGCTGGCTGAAATTTAATTTCTGCCGTGTTCTTTTCTACTTCGTACTTTTTCTAACGTGAATAACCCCTTTAATTAACTAATAAATAGTAAGGTCTTCAGTTACTGATATGTGGTGGGGGTGGAGGCATTTTTTGGTTATGGGTGAACACTACTGCCAAACATTTCTCTTATCTCTCCCAACAAAAAACTAAACCCAACATCCTAGTCTACTATAAAGTCCCACTTCATATCCATATACAGTCCCACTTCCTTGCTCACGTTGTTCGTCATTGAAGTTTTGACTCACCAATAGGGAAGTCATGTAATATCTTACTGATCGTGACGGGGACGTGATCATTCCAACACTCCTTCATCCTCATCCCGACATATTTCCTTGAAATAGAACCCATCGTGATTTTAGGGAATCTGCGTGATGTGTTCTGCTTCGACTAGGAAGGGATGCATAGAATTTTAAAATTTTGGAATAGGTCTTATATTATTTATATACTTATATTATTACTACGTCATATTGGATCATCTCGAGAGGTTTGTCAATGAATTGAAATGTTGAGGGATAAATTTATTGGCAGGGTTAATATCCAATAAAGGAGAATAAATGTGAGTTTTAGATATGGCGGTGGGTAAAAAGAGGAAGTTGTTGGGGTTAATTCATTTCAGGCAAAAAGGTGAATAAAGGTGATATTGAGGAGTTATAGGGTGCTGAAGACAAAACGAAAGTGACGATAGTCACGATGAGATTCACAAAATCACAGAGGTAATAAGGGAAAGAAAGTGTCTTACTTTATTTAAAACTCCTTAAATGTGTAAAATAATGCATGATGGTTTCAAATATCGTTAGAGACGTTCATTTTGAAGACTTCTTATAATGATTATGGATGCTGTTATGCATTCCGCTCCCCTAATCCCACTGAGCGGAACTGATGGCTCAGTGATCAGATGAGCAGAGAATACATCTCTCTTACTGATTTCAGTCATACAGGGTCCAAACTCCCATTTTTGAGTGAATGGTGGCGGTAGTTATATGCACTTATTTTAACTCAAGGCCTTTAAGAGGAAAGAGAATAACTTATAATTTCTGTATCGCTTACTTTTAATGTTCAACCAAATTTAATTATTATCATGGGAGTCGTTGGGTCAGGAGTCTTATGGAAGGACATCAGAACTAATTCATGAATAAAAATGGCCCATCGGTCATGTAAAGCATCATTGCCTCATAATGACGACGATGCGTGCACAAGATGCGTGGTTGATGGCGAGTAAAATAATAAGTTTTCTGTCCTTATTCCCGATATTCCGTTCTTGCCATTAAATTGAACTAGTTTAAACAGTGCTTAAATGTCCAAGTAGACCCTTAAGGTTCTATATAAGTGAAAATCTTATCTGTACTCTCCTCAATTCCGAAGTTAGCCGGTAATGAGTTCCACGTTATTAAAAGATAGACACATGGGAATACACGTATTACGTCCCAAATTGTGTTGCCAATGCAGAGAAAGAAACGAAGTTTGTCCTACATTTTCCGGTGCTTCATAATAAGTATTTCCGTCATTTTTTAACGTCTGTTGTATGTTGGTTCCGCTGGCGACTCTTGGCAATTTCGTATTTTATTTTCGTGGGCGCATCATGTTGCGGGAGAAAAACGAAACCAGATCGCGAGGAGTTATCTCATAGTAGTCACGGTGCGTCTGCGTAGGAGGCTCGTATGTTGGGAGATGCCATCGAGTTCCACTGAAACGATGGAAGATAGGGAAATGGAAACCAGTGAGCGAAATTAGTTTTTCCATGGTTTCCAAGTGATTCAGTAGAAGTGAATAATTTAACTTCCGGTTGACGCTATTTGAAGCTTCTGTGGTACATTCCCATGCATGACGATGCATTCTTTAATTAACGTTTATGCATAGTCTCGGAAATATCAGATGGAAAGTAAGCATTTTCAAGGTAGAATGATTTTGTTTCGCTAAAGTTTTTTAAAATACAGTCGCATTTATACTAAAATACGTAAGAAATGTTATCTCTTAGAGCGTAATATTGCGTAGGATAAGCTTTGTTTTGCGTTTTGTTCCAATGACCGTAGATAAATTCTCAAATTACATTTTCTCTGGTGCTAATTAGAGATACACACAGCTTTTATGTAGTTAGGAGGCCGAAAACGAATGAAATGAAGAATTTCAGTTATCCGAGAACCTTCGTGATCATAGTTAATGATGCCATCTGGTAATCATTTCCCATTGGACTCATATTAGTATCGCATCATGCAGTGACTTCTGTGGACCATTGATGAATTTAGATTTACCGTATTCAATTACTTGCCCAAGGTTGTTATATAAATATGCCTCCGCTGATTTCGGGCTTAGTTTGAAACTTGTGGGGGTTCAGGGTTGAGGGGAGTCTATTTCCTCCGCCCGGCGCATAATTGCCAGTTGACTTATCGACGGTATTCCCCGAATAGGGCAGGGTCGCATGACGTTGAGTTGGCCGTTACTCATGCCGTCGTCGCTCGAAATGGATGCATGTGGTGACAGACCCCCAGGAGATGGGGGTTCTTCCCCGTCCGACCTCTGTCCTCGCCGCTACTTCTTCTCCGTTGCTTCCCCTCCCCCTAATACTTGCGTAAACTCTCACCTCTAAGATTTTAACCCTCTTTCTTTTCTTTCATCTCCTCCGTAAACTCTCTCTCCCCCGGTGCGGGGTTTTCTTCTCTCTGAAGAAAATCGTCCCCTCCCAGATGAGCACAATCTCCAGGACTAGGCTTCAATTTCCGGGATCGCGCGCCGTATTCAGAGAAATTCCCCCATTCCCTGCGAATATATTATATAGTCGGACGGGAAGCCACATTTTCACCCTCGTAAAAAGTTTCGCCTTCACGATAATGGATTCCATTGAAAGGCAGGAAAAGAGTGTCACTCGTTTAAGGGTCTTAATCGCCAATTTGCCTGCTAAAAGTGTTCCTTGGGGAATTATAAGGTCGCCGTTTGAGCGTACATCTCTCCTTTCTCATATTACGACTCAAATATATATTTTTTATTGTTACATACTAAAAATATCTACGCGGAGTTCTGAGGAAAGAAGTTTGGGAGCAGCAGAAATCTGATTTCACACATGAATGATGAAGATTAAACGTACGGAGAGGAACTTTAATGGAGAACTTTTATGAAGAGATGGGGAAGGAGGAATTTTGTTGTTGGAAGCACTGCAAGTTAGAAGAAATTAGGTTTATTGGGGACCGTATTAGGCATAGCAGGCTCCTGGAGGCCCTGCTGGGACTAAACATAGGTGGGAAGAAATGAGGAGGATTTGTGACTAATGAACATCGGAGAAGGGTGAAGGTTTAACGTTGAACTTCACCCTTCTCTGATGGTCATTAGTCGCAAATCGAAGGCCGAATGGGTAGTATTTTTTTCCTGAAAATAGAAACCAAAAATTTTCGGACTGTAAAGACGACAAATCATATAAACTGATAGGATGGTTATTAATTTGAATGTTAAATGTGGTGGTTCGCATTTGTCGAGAAGCATTGGTAAAAAAAATTCGAAATGATAGCTCATTTCACAATTCGGGAGTGGGCCCTTAACACTCAAGTCCATTCACAGCCTTTTTCTGATAGTTTATCTTCTCTTTTTTTGAAGCACAAAATTTCCAAATTTAATGGCCCAAGCATTTCGACGAACATATTTTTTGAGTGGAATCCCGAACGATTCTACTTTGAGACTCTCGATCACTCGCTAAATCAGCTAAATTTTTAAAATACTTTTCTGCGAATTTTTGCTCAAACATTGTGGTCTTATGGACTTTCAAAGGAGTCGGGAAAGAGCGCTTATTATTATTTGCCTGTTCCTGTGTCGGGTGCATTTTTTTGGAAACTAAGTGATTTTTAAGTCATTGACACCAGCACCACATTACACCTACATCATAAGCTAAAAATCCTACGGCAGCTTGGATTCAAACTCGGACCCTCGGTGTGGGAAGCCAGTACACTAGGCGCCGCACCAACCCGATTCATCATCTAATCATTAATAAAGATTATAAGAAATGAAACATTTATTGGGTATGTTAGGAGAACCTATTTGAAAATGAATAGGAGGAAGTATGTAAAGGGAAGATGCGAATGTTTAATAAGTAATGTTTACCTTTTTTTGCGTGAATCATGGAATGTATGAGAAATAAAGAATCGTTGGAATATCTTATTTTCGTCAATATTTTTGTCTAAATTTGTTACAATATCCCAATTATTATTATTAGGTAATCTACCGGTTAAGGTAGGTTTTTGGATGGACACAACTATCAAATAAATATTTTGTAACTCCAAACAAAACCCAATCCAGCAACCTAAACTACATCAGGTCCCTCTTCATCTCTGTGTACTTCTTTCCTCCCTTCATCCCATCCAACATCCCTATCCTGTTCCTACCCTTTCCTCGCTTTCCCAACATTCTCCCCTCTATTACCTTCTTCAACATTCCACTACCGCTCAATACGCAATATCCCAATATGATTATGTATTGCGGAACGAGATTATTTCCTCGACGTTGTAAGTAACGTCGTACAATAGAAATAAAATCATATTCTGTGATCAAGAGAAATATAGAGAAGCACTAAAAATGGACTAAAGGGATTATGAAAATGTGATTGCCCTTAAATATCTGGGGTCTACGTCAAGCTTAAATAATGCAGTCACAGATGAAATAACACATTTACAGTTAAAAGATGCCATTGACAAACTAATAACTTCTAATATTCTATGGAAGCAATCCAAGGTTTAAATCTGCAAAACAGCAATAAGACAAGCTTTGGCGTACGGCAGCAAGAGAAGGACGTTGACGCAAGAAAACAAAGGAAGACTTGAAATATGTATGACAAAAATACTTCTTGGACTAACACACAAGGAAGAAGGTGTCTCGACAATGAGGAGAAAGGTAGAATTAAATGAACTAATACCGAAAGAAACCATAGTCAGAAAAGTCACAAATAATCCGATGGTGAGGTCATATAGCAACACGCGTGGCGGGAAAGAAGAGTCGGAGGGAGGATTAGGAAAAAGATGGAAGAACGGTGTCAAAGAGGATTTGCGAAGATTAATGAACATTACTCTCTGGGAGGAGCTCTAGCAAAAGATAGAAGAACATGGTTGTGAGCTGTCGAGAAGAGGTAAAAAAAATTATGGAAGGTATCAGCGCCCAAGGAGAATAAAAAGGAAGTATTCTCTCGAACCATTAATTGCGACAATCCGGTACAAAGAGGAGTGCAAACGCTGAATGGTGTTTCGAAAAAAAAATGATGAGTCTTATGCAATTCATTGTGAATTTTATGGTTTCTCGGTAATGAATAGCTGAAACCAGTCTTACAATTGCTCGTAAAGGACCGGAAACACTCTTGCTAAGTGCGAGGGAGTGTGCACCGAAGGAGAGAGGATAAGCGGCGGCGACGTGTGGCAACACTGCGTCCCCCCTCCTCCCCCCTAGTACGGTCCTCGCGAAGGCATGAGACAGCGGTGCTTATTTTTTATCCACGTCCGCGAGGTGATAGTGTCCCATTCTAGCACTTCCACTCCGGCGCGAGTCGCCTTACACCGCATTAATTATCGTGGGCATCAGAGGTAACCAGGGTAGCCACCAATCCGGTTTTGTCCCGGCGACTGCGCGTTTTAGTCTCGCATTTCCCTGCGGGATGGGTCAAATAAAGCTAGTGTAATATGCATATTGAATAACCGGTTTGGGAGACACTTTGAAGAAATTTAAAATTTTTATAAATAGTGTATTTAGTTTCCCGTTCTGAGATGGTATGGCTGGTGTTATGTGCGTATTAAATAACCGGTTGAGGAAATATTTTGAAAAAATTAAAATTTTATAAATACGGCCTAGGAGATGATGTAAATTAGCAACATTATATTGCTGCGGCCAATTTTTTTCTATATTGTACATTGACGACGCAAGTCAAGATTTCTCCCCACGGTAGGAAGATCCCTCCCCCTCCCGGTCAGCTGTTCTGTATCGATTTTCCTCACTGAGGGTATTAATATCGAAGTTCAATATTTAAAATAGTATACTACGGTGTAAATATGCAAATATCACATCCGCGAAGCTTCTATGTCGAAATAGCTTGTCCACAAGCATTAGGGAATGCGACCACGGATTTACACATAAAATGAATGCGGTCGTAGTTAAGTTGCCTTTCACAGCCTTAAAATCATGCTAATTCTCCTTTCTAAGGTAATATGTTAAGAAGTTTACTGTGGAAGAATAATGGTGAATATTAACTTTTATTTTTTAAGAAACCCTAATGACGTAAATATCGCTATGCGATGAAAATATAAAAATTGATACAATCGTCTGAACGCATTTAAAGTAAAAATTATTCGGGAAACGCATCTACCCATTCACTCTTTAAAATGTCTAGAGAAGTTGGACTTGTCTCGGTCCAGAAAGTTCAATTTGTTCTTTTCTTCTTTTTAGTCTACTCTTCCTTTTTTTGAAGTTTCCCTCCTCGATTGAACTCCTTCCATGCCCTGAGATTTATCAAGTACAGAGTCCGTGTGGAATAACTAGATTAAGGGGTCTTCGGGAAAAGATGTTCACCTTCTGAGGGTAGAGAGAGAAGGTTGTGAAGTTGGTAGAAGTCGGTTAGGGAGGGGAGACTGGGGATACGTACGTGAAATACTGAAAATAAATTGAACGACGGTAATTTTATATACATGTCATTTTGTCAGGATTATTATTTAGCATGATATATGTAATACCAGGAATCTACGCATCAAAAGTGGTTTAAGATAGTACCTTGTAACCTTTGCAAACTACATTTCTTTAGTTCTTCATGCTATCTACTTGCCTTCATACCATAATTAAAGACTATGCCCTTCCTTCCCACTCCCAGCTTGTTTATCATTCTGCCTTCAATCATAACCTACCATATCCCACCATCCCTCCATCTCCTCCACAAGCATCTTCTAGCTTTTTTCAATTTTCTCCTAGCAATCTCCTCTCTTCCAGCACCATATGTGAGGCGTCATTTGTCCTCCTTTCTATCCATTTGTGGTATTTAAAAAACACCCTATAGTTCCGACTAGAGAAGCTCTATCCATGTGCATAACGTAGCTGTTTTTTTTGGCTGAAATAGTGACCAAGTTCAAGTTGGCGGGATTTAAGCCGTAAATAATTCAAAATTTTGATGGGAAAACACGAATAACATTTCTTATTAAAATATCAATTTTGTTTTCATTTTTGTCGTCGTTGATGCGTACGTAACCTGGGAAGTTGTTCATATTCGAATATATAAGGATAGGAGCGAGTTCCAAAAGTGACCAAAAACTGAGGGGATATTTTCCTGGATGGCCTCTAACGTTATGGTAGTCGTGGCGACACCCCTCACACCCGCGGCGACCACGGCTTCGAATCAAGATTCAGCCGAAGATGCCCACCCTGCAGTTAACACGCTGAGGCTAAACGATCCCGTAGTCGGAAAAGCCGCGAGTGGCTAATGAACGTCTGGCGACGGAGGGGGCTTGCGTTTTCAGTGCGACGCCGAAAGTCGAGGGAGCGGCCCCCAGCGTTCTCAAAGGGTGTCGCTTCTCGAGAGAGGAGCAGGGCCGTCTCCTCGTCGGCGGCTAGACGCAACCCACTTGAAGGAGCGCGCGGAGGGGCACGCACGGCGAGCTTACCGCGCGCGTGTGTGCGCGTGAAAGGGAGAAGGGGGAGGGGAGAGACTTCGAGATAAGGGGGAGAGGGGAATCTTGTGTGGGGGCGGGGAAAGAGGGAGCGGGGGCCGTCGTACCGTGAAGGAAGCTGTGGAGCGATGGGGGTGTGTGTAAGGGCGAAGTGTTGGTGGTGGTGTTGAAGATCAAGTGGTGTGTTCCGGGTATTTATAGCATTATCTCCGTCTTCCCAATTCTCCCTCTCCCAAGATCTTACCGCCCTTCTCCGTCCTCTCTACCCTTGGGGTTTCTTTCTCCAGTTCGCCCGGACCGGCGTTGGCCGAATGAAATCCTCTCAGCGGAGGAAAAACTATTCGGAAATCTGATTTCACGGAATTAATTTTTTTTAAATCTTTCTCTCTCTGGGTGGGAATCATCCTCGAGTATCTTTCGACCATTCTTCGCCAGCTTTTTAGTATTAACCGTGTATTTCGTCTGGAAAAAGCTTCCACGCCGCGGAATATATTACGCAAATATTTATTTGAATCACTCGAATCCACTCTTCCCAATAAGTTCTCAACGGGTTTCCTGTTTGACAGAGTCAAATTAATCCTCTTTAAGTTATTTTGCCCAAATAATATTTTACGCTGCTATGCCATGAATTTTTAAAGTACCTGTATGTCCATCATCCGATGACGTGTTGATATTATTCGCCTACCGCATTCCCAAAAGAAACGTTATCTTTTTTGGCGTAATTTACGTAAACGTTTCGATGTCGTCGTTTACGCTATTATTCTGATGTGTCAAGAAGGAAAAAGAAGGTGTCTGATTGATGTGGTGTTTGCAAGCGTTTCTTTTTGGTACCTTTTGTTTTGGATACTGGATACCACGTAAGCTCTAATTTCTGTAATTTTTGTGGTTAACTCATAGGATCCCTACCCTTTTTCGCAAGACTCTTGCAATTACTCTTCCCCATGCGTGCATCTAAGAATAGCACGCGAAACGTTCGCGAAAACAAAGACTTATTCTTGGCTTCATTCCGAGAATTGGATAAAAACGTTTAGTCATAACTATTGTAGAGGTGTGACTTCCTGAGTTTGACGCAGGAATGAACGATATTGTTCAAGCGTACTGCATACATTTTAGTTTTCGTGAGAGAGAATTTCATCTGAAACCAGGAACCACGCCATATACTATACCTCGGTGATCATTCTTGGATATTTAAACAATATTTCCAATTATCGCTTTCAAACCTCAAATGTGATTAAGTATCCGTGCTACCGTGCTAGCAATATAAAATGCGGCCCGACGTCGATTTTTCACACATAAAGCCCATAATAACAGTCAATTTACTGCTATATATTTGCCTAGTTTATTTTTTTATTGGTAGTTCAGTGCTTTATCTGTTATAAAATTGGCTGTCGATCGTCCTGGCTCCTGCATACGTTTACGCCTAGTAAACAAACAAGATAGGAAGCAAACAAAATGTCGAAACATGAGTCGTGGGGGGTCTCTGATGTACCCCCTCTTTTTTATCTTGTCCATTTCTCATGCTATCCTGGCCAATGTGCAAAACGTGATAGCATTTTAGCGTTTAAGGGCGTTTAACGACGAAAAAAAATGACAATTTGGTTCTGCAAAAGCGCGCAATTGCAGGTATATTGTAAATTATTGAAATGTTAAAAATCAGGCCGTGTCTTCACACATTAAAGACACTTCCTGTTAGTGCGTGGTGTGTTACTGATCAGAACCTCTTCAAACTGAGATTTTTAAATCTCACCTGTTTATCCATGAATTTTTAATGTTTAATAGATTCTAAGTGCAGAACCAAGTCACTTATTTTATCGTCTATACATTCGTCTTTTAATATCATTCCTTATATGGTTGTATAAGAAATGCATGTACACCTTTGTCCTAGTTTTTGGGTAAAAATAAAGCATGGCTGTGGTGAGGTAGAACTAAGGTTACTTAACCATGGTAGTCAAGTTAATGAAAACTTTTACACAGACTCTTTGTAGTTAATTTTTAACTCTTTCATCAGCTGTGATTAGTCGGGGTATTTGAAGCTTCATGCTCAACAAGGTTGGCTGCCCTCAAGAATTGAATACTCCGGATTGTAAAGTAATTATAAATAGTGCCTTTTGAACAAAAGGTAAAAACTGTTATTTCGGACAATTGATTTGTTTCAAGCGTTCTGATGGATGCGGATTCTACTAAGGATATTATCTCATTCTACTTCGACTTTGTGCCGAAAACTTGTTCGTTATAATGCGTAAGAGCTAATTGGATGAAAATGCAGAGGTGACATTTTGGTTTCCTGAAATCCGTGTATTTCCCCAGAAAAATTGATTCATGATCTTCCGAAATCTTAGCTGCATTAAAAAACGGACTCATTGGTCAAACAAGATCATTAGTTGCCAACTGTGATGGGCGGTGCACGGTGAATGTGATGATTCACAATGGTTATCGGAAATATTGTTCACCCCGCCGAATATTGACCGTAGATTTCAAAATCAGTTGATGCTTTGAAAAACCTTTTTATGTGAACTGAAACATTATGGGGGATTGGGATTTTGCGGTGGCAAACGTATTGGCTTCCCACACAGGGCCCGGGTTGGAGTCCTAGAGGCGACAGATCTTTTTCAGTGTCATCCAGTTACTACTACTGAAATCTTATTTCCCTTTGGTCATTTTTATGAGGCGAAAAAACTAAAATCTGCGTATACAGGTCTCATTCTGGGAGTGCGCCATGATTTTTATTCTTGCCAGAAGGTTTTGAGAAAACGTGCCAAACGGAACAAAATGAAGGAAAAAAGTCCGATGACTCATTGTCTTTTTCCGCTATGCCGTTTGATTTTACGTGAGCACTGGATGTTATTTGGTGGCTAGCGTGATTCTCGAAATATTCATGAAAACAGTAAGCTGAATATAAAAGAGGGACTGGCGCCGTGTTCGAAGATTCCACTTTGAACCATGTGACACAAATAAGAGTAGCGGTTGGTGAGTTTGGGTGGGAATTTAAGATCAGAAGGCTCAGCTATCCGTTATTGCCACTGTTGTATGTAAAATATGCACACTAGAAAGGGAAAATGAGGCACAGGGAGGACTAGAGATAGGGATGAAGGTCGGCAAGTCCTTAAATTGCCTCCTGTGAATTTTTAGATGGCAGAGTTACGGTATTAGGACCTGAATAAAGAAGAAATGCATCTCAAAAGGTAATTGCTTATCAGAAGTGCTATAGAAACCCACGACGTTTAATGGCTTTCAGGATCACCCATCATCCTGTCTAAACTGTTAAATGGCCACCATAATAATGTTAACTTTGGAAAATAATATCATGATAACCATCGAATGTGTAGTTTTTCACAAAATGACAAAAAAACAAAAAAATAAACTTTATTTATAAATATGTAAAATTGTGCCTTTTGATTTCTTACCATATATTCATTACTTGTCGTGGTGGAAGGGCTTGTGCGTTCCGATGACCCCTAGAGCTGTGCTGGCGGGAGTAATAATAATTGCTCCTGGTAGGGTCACCCATGCCAGATAGGCCGAAGGTTAGGAGCCAGACGAAAGGTAGTCCACGCAGCGTCTGACCCCAGTGGGGCGGCCATTAAGTGATGCTGTCACGTTAAAAACACTATTGAGGAAGGCAACGGGAAACCACCTCAATTATTATTCCCATGAAAATGATGGACGCAAAACAAATGAGGAAATACTGGAGATGGTGGGTGAGGAGAGAGGTTTGTTGAGAGAAATCCAATGGAGGCAGGAAAAATGGATGAAAGGCGTATTGAGCAGTAGTGGAATGTTGAAGAAGGTAATAGAGGGGAGAATGTTGGGCAAGCGAGGAAAGGGCAGGAACAGGATAGGGATGTTGGACTGGATGAGGGGAGGAAAGAAGTACACAGAGATGAAGAGGAACCTGATGTAGATTAGGTTGCTGGATTGGGTTTTGTTTGGAGTTAGAAAATGTTTATTTGATAGTTGAGTCCATCCAAAAACCTATCTTAACCTGTAGATTACCAAATGATAATATTCATTACATGCATGCTGATCTAATTAAAATCAAGGCAATTGTTAGTTTAACAAAAATTTGACAAGATCTTCTGGAAATTCGTTTCATTTACACATAAACGATGCATGCAACAAACTGAGAATTAGTTCAGTTGGTATTTAAAATATTTTTCACTCTATATCTACAACAATTATCTTGAGCAGCACTTACAAATATTATTTGTTCTAACCCTCTTAATATCGACGTCCAAATTGCCTGTGTGCAATTATAAGATCAAGTACTTGTGATGTTTATATTAATAGTCTTAGATGGTTTCTTTTGCTTCTGCACAATGCTCTTCATTTGTGAGGTATTCGAATTAATTTCATCGAAACACATTGCTATGTAAAATGGCAGCTGTATGTTGGACATTTCGTTACTGCAACTGTGATATCTGCGCCGGAGCGAGGAAGGAACTGTGGCATACTAAAATAAGCTTAGTAGTCATTATGCGGTGATGACTCAGTGCAGCTTTAAAAATAAATGAACTCAACCCCGATAAAAGGAGAATATCAAAAATAGGATACCGGCACGTGAAAGTGAGAAAACCACAAACACTTTTGCCCTTGTCCATCAAGATGTCTCATGTCTGGGAGGAAACTTTTAGTTATCAGGTGTTTCCTTTGCCCTAAGGCTATATGTTTATGGGTCCTTTATTCCGCTATTGACTTTAGTGTGGCTTCTTGTGTCAAAATATCCTAACAAGCTGAAAAATCTACCTTCAGTAGCCAAGGAAATGTTTGTCCATGTTAGTGAGCTAACACTGAATACACCATCAAGGATTACTGTTTTATAACATATTCGATTGTTTATCCCATATGATGGTTTCTCGATAAATAGAAACGTCTCCATGCATTAATATAATGTATATATATATATATATATATATATATATATATATATATATATATAAATTCACTGATAGTCATAACAAACACAGAAACCAAAACACACAAAAGAGGGACTCACTGGTTCTCGAATTTTCGGTGGTCCAACCACCTTTCTCAAGAGGAAATGTTGTGTTTGTGTTGTGTTGCTGTGTTTGTTATGACTATCAGTGAATTTACATTACACGTTTGTGGGTTTTCCAAAAAAGTGTGTATATATATATATATATGTATATACTACGTGAAAGGATAAATATAAATAAATATATATATATATATATATATGCGGGTCGCGGTGGTCTAGCGGGTAGAGCTTTGGACTACTGACCGGATGATCCCGGGTTCGATTCCCGGGCAAGGCACTTTGGGCACCTGCAGCTCCACCCATGGTTGATTTTTCGGGTACCAGATCTTCCTGGGAAACCATAACCGGCAAAGGGAAAGGAACTGCCCCCCCTACCCTGATGTGTGAATATTCACGCGCCGTCGGGCTTGGTACATGGGTGAGCTCTACCATCACCTACTAAACCGACCTTCGGGTTGATTACTGTGTTTATGGATTACTGTATATATATATAAACCATAAACACAGTAATCAACCCGAAGGTGTATATATATATATATATATATATATATATATATACACCTTCGGGTGTATATATATATATATATTGACGTGAGTTCTTTGTTGAGGATTTGGTCAAAGTTGCATACAATGCAATATATATATATATATATATATATATATATATATATATATATATATATATATATATATATATATAATGCATTGTATGCAACTTTGACAATCCTCAACAAAGAACTCACGTCAATATTATTCTCGTGATTTATATGAATAACATGAATATGGTATACTTGCACCCTCTGACCACCCAGTGCTTTCTAGTACAAAGGATTCGAGCATCACATGTCGTGGAACATAAAATATTACTGCTTTTCCCGGATCAAAGGGGTCTAACTGCTTCTTTGCTCCATCTTGGCTACCGTAGAGTTGTCCGGAACTCATTAATTACATTCAGAGTCATAAAGAGATCATTCAATACAAATTAATTGCATTTGTATAATGTATTATGACTTGGATATTTAGACCATTGGCCAAGTTTTTGGGGTCGCAGTGACTTTGATACCTTGAAGATGTACGACACACAATCATATCGCGCTGTCGACTGATCCTTGGTCACGGCTGTACGTAATACGAGGTGGCACTGGCATTTGTTAGGGGAGGTAATCACATCTAAATTCAGTTGTGCCGCAATAGATAGGTGTATTATTTGATGGAGTTAGGAGTGGGGGAAGGATGTAGGGAAACTCTACGCCGGAATTGGCCTAGTTTTAACATATAAGGCGCCAAGGAGTCACCCAAAATCTAATGTCCCATCCTACGGACGGGGTAAGTCCAATCGAAGTAACTTCCCATACAAGTAGGGAATCGGGACTCCCCTGAAAATTTCTCCGGGATTCGCACCCGGTATTCGTATCGCGGTACGCTATATTCACGCCCTATCAACTAATTCATGACATTTGCCAGACTCGAAGGCAGCGAAAATACTCCCTTTCGGTTACATCCGCTCGCGGTACGAGAACGCTCGTAAAGAAGGCAAGATAGGTCGTCGGCCACCCTCTTTCTCCTCCTCAAGGGGTATGGGCACGAAGTTGTGCGGGACAGCGAAACGAGTCGCGATCCCTCCGTCCTGACACGTGCGTGTGTGCTTGAAGCGTGCACCCATCCAGCCACCAGCCCAGTACCTCTCGTCCCCTCCCTTCTCCTTCCTCCACACGCACACACTCAAAGCATTCGAGAGAGAGAGAGAGACCGTCTTCGTTGTGTGCATACGAAGAGCACGTACGCTCGCTCTCCGTGGAACCCATCCAAGGACGGGGGCAAGTGGGAGTGTGATGGAGGGGGTAGTGGTGTAGTTGGGGGTGGTGGGCAGGGGAATGTAGGGGCATGGGTTGATGTGAGGAGGAGAGATAAGGGAGGCTATGCATGGAAGGGAATGGGGGTAGATAAGACGTGAGACACCTACCTCTCACTCTCCCGATCCCCAACCAAACGTCTTCTTCTCCACGCCACTCTGGAGCAGCCCGCTCCCCAGACTTCCCCCTTCATGAAGGACCAAAGGGAGCGTATTTGTAAAACAGAGGCGGTCCTCTTAAATTACGTAAGATCTTTTTCGACTTTTTTGCTCCTATCCTCCATTTTTTAAAGATCAATTGGTTATGAATTCATCCTTTCCACATCATATGCCATTGTCGAGGCTCCCATTAATATACCAAATGAACGCGTGTTCTCAAAAATTAAACACCCTTTTAGGTTTGGAGGAAATGTTTTTCGCATCAATTATCAGTCAATCACTTCAATTCTGCGTTTTTGCCGAAAGAAAATAAAAGTCCTCTACCACGAGACAAAACAAGGATTATTGAATTTATTTTTCATAAAAATGACTTTTATAATTCAATAGTAAACCTTACGTAATATTGCTCCTGAACCTCCCGACCTCCCTTAATGAAACAATGGAAATCCTCCTGCCTCCCTAAAGCCTTACGCAATTTAAGCACAACCCCTTGCATACAAAGTGGGATGGAATCGAGGATTTCAATTTAGGAGTCTTTAGTTTCTCCACTTCCATATCTACGTGCTTCTGAAATGAAACGAAAGACAAAGGTTTGTTATTTTGCCGTAGAAACCAATCCTTCCAAGTATCTTGGACCACCCAAGGTTGCCAAAAACGACTAATATAATAGCGAAAATGCAACAATTAACCCGAATCTTGATTGGTGAGGGTAGAGTTAATCTGATATTGAGCCACGTGGCTTATGAAACGTATGTATGTAAGATATTCAAGATAGGGGGCCCATTTCTTTTCCCTGTGCCGCCTGTGATTTTCTAGGAAGACGTGGTCTAAAAATCACACGGCCTGAGTGAAGTGAAAATCACCCAGAGACGAGATAGGGATTCGAATGCGGGTTCTTTGATTCTCTATCTACGAGGCTCTATCTCGTATTATGCTACCACGCTATTATATGATAAATATAAAGGCAAACTATGATACATTCCCATGTAATTGTCGAGGATATGCTTTTTCTTATCATCTCCCAAGGTTAATATTTTTATGTTCCATTGACAGAAGCGCATGAATGATTTCTGGCCGTACAGAAATTCATCTTGCTGACTATTTATCTATCACCCAAGGAAAGATTTGGTATGACTTAATTGATGGTTTTCGGGATAACTTTATGGAATCGATTCATATGGGAAATGAGAAAAAGTAATTTTGGTGATTCCACAAAAAATTTATTACAATACGACCCGTGTATGTATGTGTGTGTATGACTATTCTTCGGCATTCCTTTGCATCGGAATCTTTTCCTGTAAGCCATAATGATTAACTGTAGCAGCGGTTGTTTGTTCACTAGCCATTAAAAGTTCGTGTAAGCCACCACGGGTGTGTATGAGAGTGGGTGATATGTCACCAACCATCAAAAGTTGTTGAAGGTAGTAGTTTCTGGTGTAAGTGATGTGTATTCTAAGAAATGACAGTCTTGGTACTTTTTCACAGCATATTTAAAAATGTGCGACCGATTTCACATTAGCATTGTATCTTCTCGCCGGAAAACACCTTACGAAGATGAAACCGGTCGCATATGTCTGATAAAACACTGTGGAAAATACCATGCCTATCAATATTTTTATTAGAGGCCAGTGCAATTGGTGATTGATATTGATGTCCCGTACAGTTTTATTTTCGGAAAGTTTGATTCTCCATACGTCGTTGAGATTTCACTAAATCTTTGAGATTCTTGGGAAAGCCGAGATATATATTTATATATATCTCGCGCCTTACATATATATACAGTAATATAAAAGGCGTTTCTGCCATCAGGAGTCCCAGTTTGGCGGGACTCTAAATTTTAATGTGAACCAAGTGAAATGGCTTGGGTGTCCAGTCTTTCATCCCCTCCAGCCATTCGCTCATCCTTATCCTCCTCGTTTTTCTCGAGTCTCAAATCTTGCGTCCCCAAAAATTCCCGTCATCTCTCTCTCTTTTTCGCCTCTCTTTATCACGCCCTTCGTTGATGCAGCCCAGTCGGACATTGCCCCCGTTCCTTCATAAACGACCCTCGTAACCCCCACCCCCCTTATCACTCCCTCTCGCTCCCTCCAAGTCTTCCCGACCGGCACGTCTGCCACGTCCGCAGCAGAGCGCACGCGTGCTCGACATATCACGAACGCTCGCACGCATCGGGGCGGAGAAAGGCACTCTGGCGATGCCCATTCCTTGAGTGGTGGTGGTGCAACCCAGCCGCTCGCTCTGGAAAGTCCGTCGTCCTCAAAGTCTTCTTGGTTGTGTCTCTTCCAACTTCTCGGGAAAAAACACTCCGGCGCACACACGGGCACGCACGCTCCCAACTGTGGAAAATTTTCTGGCCGTGGAGAATGCTCTCGGGGTTAGAGTTGCGAATGTCGTCGCCTCTCCCCGTCCCTCTTCCCTACGGGAATAGGTGGAGATGGTGTTTTGTTTTCTTTTCCTTCTAGGTGGATTTTTCTCGCATATTTTGCCATCGGTCGGGGCGGGGACACGCTGGCAGCCTTGCGCGTCCATCCGAGTGTGCGTTATCGCCATTGCGAAGCTTTTCCAACAGAGATTACGATAGATATCACTCCGGTTCTTTGTTTTGAAATGAATACGTGTTCACCAGCGACCAAGCGGGGGCACCCTCGCGATGCAAACAAGACCAGAGGGAGGCCCAGGACGAAAAATGTTGCAATACGAGTTAGTGCGCAGTAAAAGCATACAAATAAATGAAAATATTGAACTTCATGCAGAGAAATGTTGTACACCTGAATGGCATAGAAATGGAGCATTGGCAGAGAGAGAAATGGGTAGAAAATGAATAGATGAATAAAATTATTCGATCTTTGTATGTCGTGTGAATTATTTCAATATTTTTTTGATTTTCTTTTTATTCGCGGAAATTACTTTTAAATTTTAGGCGTTTTCGAATTTTTTTTAGAAAACCATCGCAAATGATCTTCGCCTGTATAATGAATGGAATATTCACGGACGACAGGTTCAACCCATTTATACATGTGCGTTAATAAACGAGTACCGTGTCTATTAATGAACATTCATCTTCCCTGTTTGAATTTTAACTCATTAATGCTCCTACTTGTTAATTTACATTAATCTTTTAATGCTGAGTTTTTTTGGGCCAGGCATTAAATTCTTTGCATGCGCCCAAATAAATTCCTTTATATTTCAAATGCTTTTTTTGGTCCAGGTTTTTGCTTCATAGTCTTCCAAGCGGGACTCAATTTTATTGTTTGCTTCATTAGGAGAAAATATTGAAAACTAGTGACATGTTGAACACCGTTGTAATTTTGGGTGAGCGGGGTAGAGGAAGGAAATGCTTTTTAGACCGAATGATGGCGGGCAGAATTGAGGAAGAAATGAAAACAGAAGCAATGTACATTAAACAAGAGAGGTAAAATACCATGAATTAAATTAATATTTAATTGTGCGATAAGTGGTATTTTTATTTGTGAAATATGGACGTCGTAGTGCATGTTCTTGTTGATAGCATCACTCATGTATCATCCCCTTACATTTATAGAGATACTATTTCTTTTATTTAATAGAGGTACTATTTGCCTACGTATATATTTCTCGGAAATTTGTATTGTCCACCGTATATGAATACGACTGATAAGTTCCTGCCAGAAATATTTAGCTACATTAGATGTCAATATGCGATGTGTTGTTTTCACCCCTGTCGTCCTCTTCCACTCCTCCACAATCTCATTATCTTTCATCATCAGACTTCAGCCACCTAACTTCTACGAGAAGAAACGTGACCAAATATTGCTTTACGAGGAATTAGTGAGAAGAAAGACAGTGAGAAAGAGCATTTTACATTTATTTTAGGGCTCGCAGACAAAAAACCGCTGCATTAAATGTTGAAATTATATTAGTTTAGGCACTGCAAGTGGAATTAACCTTTCTAGATAGCTTGATCGTCTTTATAAGGTCGTACAGAAAGAGAGCTTACGAGGAAACCGAGGCACACCAGCAATTGATATGGAAGATAGTGTCTCTTTGCCCACCACACAGAACTGAGATATTGAGTTTATCGTTGAATCGCTAACCCCACAGTTCAACCTTTAGTTCCCTCGTTACTGAGGATTGGCATATTTAAATGCATCGGCAGTCGCATCAACGCTCCCATCAGCTAAATTGTTACCGCGAAAGGATTACTCCTAAGGCTTCTCGGAAACCTAACCAGCTAGCTCCAAGAAGCACTTCTCTCATGATTCCTGTCTCTCTCTTCTCTGTGTCTTCCATTCATAAAGCGACCTCCATCCGCCAACCACCCGTTGCATGAATGCTTTGCCAGCCTACTATTTTATTTCCGTCTGTCAGGGCATTTCCCATTCATTCTCGTCGGTACCACGTGGCTTTTGCTGACGTCACTATCTCGTCAACCTCACATCCATTATATTGTTGAAAAATAATTTCCATAATATTCGAACTCGTTCCGTATTCTTTAATCGCTATTTGCACCAAAATGTTTGGAACTTTCATACGGACACAAATATGTGGAGACTCATTTCTTTGTTATTTCAAAATAATAATTACTTTGAGTGTACAAGAAATAATGAATTACGTTTTTGTTGTGCTGGTGAAATCATGCAAGTAATCGTGAATACTTTGGTTTATTTAAATTCCTGTTTTGAAAAATAAATGTTTTTAGGAATATAAATAGGAGATAGATAAGAATAAAATAGAGATAAATAGAAAATAAATTAGAAGATAAGAGCGATTGCGACCATGTTTTAGTTTACTTCATATCTTTTTCTGAATAAATCTCTCTTCCTACCGTATTGAGACATTCAGATTCACCATTCAGGAGACACGTGGAGGAAAGTATGATGCACATGCGACCGAAAGCTTAATTCTAATTGGAGGACCGCGACACTTCGTTTCGCTGTGTCGAACGGGGAACTGCGTCAGCAGATTCGTCGAAGCCCTTCGTCATATTACACTGCAATCTACCAAAGGATCGCACGAAAAGGGGCGTTGGAACAAAATATTAGTGTCACAGTATTTTACGCGTTGAGAGAGCAAACTTTTTTTTTCGCACCACAATTAAAAAATGCTAATAGTCATAGCTAGTCCCTAAGGAAACAGTTCATAAAACCTGTTTTATGACTTCCTTTCTCGGCTGAGAGATGTCTACATTGGAAGACAGAAAGAAAGGATTTAAGAGAATGAAAATTCGGTGCTAAATAAGAATGACAAAGATAAAAAAAATGAAGCGAAGAACGCGTGACTAATGAAGATGTCCTTCGAAGAGTGAATGGCGAGGGGCGACTTCGGGAAACAATGAATAGACGAAGAGGGACACTTAATTAGACGCATGAGGCACAATAGAACATTGGAGATATTAATGAAAGGTACCACAGAAGGGAAGAACTAAGGAGGAAGGCTGAGGATAAATTCCGAGAAGCAAGCAATGAAAGACAGTCAGTTGGGAACTCTTTGAGGTAATGAAGAACTTTGGAAGATAGCACGAGAGCTACAGGAAATGCTACGGTCAAATCCCTGGACTGATGAATGATGATAATGGTTTTTCATAGTCGCTTATTTACTGGCATCACAACTCACGCAGAGACGGCGAGGTCCGCAGGTTACAAATCGGTCGTGACTTATGCACACGTAAGCCTCCAGACATTTCCCCCTGCTTCTTCAAACATCCCCCCCCTCCCCACGGATGGGAAGCGGTGGTGTTCCACCACTTCCAATCCGTGGTATCCCACCGCTTCCCATCCGTGCAGTCCAGCACTTCGAGTCCGGAAACGTGTGGAAGATCGATGGACTCGCATCTGAAGTGATTCACGCAGTTTTCCCCCTCAACTGTACGCGAATTCATCGAGTCATGCTCGCATGATCCTCCGTAGCAGCATCGAATTCCTCTACGAGTCTTCCGTCGACCCTCTGGTATATCGCGACGTACCAGCAACTGCTCGCATCAAATCGCTTTATCCCCATACAGTCGTCCAATTATTTTTTCATCCGTCTTGAATTACAATCACCCCGAGTTCGTTCTGTCATTCCCTACCGCTACGTGTGACGGTCTATCTCCGGGGACGTCGTCTTCCACGCAGATGACTTCAGCTGCGTGTCCGTCACATAGCACCTGCTTATCAACTGGGTTTCGTAATCAAGAGCAGAGGGGTATGCGGTTCTATTGTCTCTTGTCCCCGCGCTGTTCACTTGCGAGCGTGAATCAGAAACACGACTCTGGGAAAACTGGTTTTCGCGGAAGCCGGCCGTCGTCGCCGCGATAGCCGGGACGTCCCGTGCGGACCGCGGAGGGTTGTATTTCACTCGAGACCGATGAAGAGCGAGTGGTGCGCGCTAATTACAATTCCGAGGCGTTGAACTGGAACTGGTACTCGGGTATTCTCGGCATTGGAATAATTTGAGCGATTTTCCGCTTACTCCTTAAAGAGAGGTTCCTTTCTTAATTGGGGAGCACTTGCTGTTTTGTTCGGTCGCGGGAATTTTCGTTTTATTGGTTTATAAATGTAATTTTGGAAAGAAACAATAGACTGTTCAATTGAAAGTGTCTCGTAACGCATTGCCACGTTACACTTTTGAAGCTCCTTCATCGGACAGAAATCGAATAAATGCAAAAACCAGGTGAAAAGGAAATTCATTAGACCTTAGAGCCGCTCATCTGAAGATTCACCAAAATCAATACGTACATGAATTAATAAATGACACAAATTGATAGAATCAACAAAAACTTCCAAAAAAGAGTCACCAATTACTTTTTTATGAGCTGGAGCACATCACTAACCTTACATACAATTAGTAAACAACGCTAATGAAATATTACATTCTTACTCTAATATCGTTTGGTGTTAAAAATATTACGGTAGATTTTCTCTTAACTACAGACAGTTTCTCTTAAACTTACCTTTAAACAAAGCAATAACATACGCTGTGAATAACTCGAGATTAATAGTAATTTCAGTGATGTTAACTCAATTGAAAACTTTGATTTTATCTGCTCTATTTCTTTAAGAAGTTCCCAGGAAACAAATTTACTCCCTAATTGAGAGTATGACAAACGTATTATGTTATTGAAACACCCCATCCCCTCAACCAAACTCCCTCATAGGCAATATGATGCTAGGTTTTCTTTAAATGTAATTCAGCGGCACTTCGCGTGATAGTATTGGTGTATTGTGGTTCGATGAATTTCATTCAGGCAATTCAGACGGCATATGATGTTTAAATAAGATTTTTTCATCGCTTTCCGAAAAAATGAATGATGAAATTACGTTTAAAATATTTACTAACACATTTCGTTCATAAATAAACAATTGAATTAAATTGATATTATCTGACAGATTTCAAAGTAGGCAATAGTTTCAATTACTAAACCTGCTTGCAGGATTTCCTTTTATCTTAGGCATTTCATAAAGCACCATGCTTGTGCAGGTAAGAAATTAGAATATTACTCTGCTCTTTGAAGCTACGAATTTTGGGCTATTTTTGAAGAACTATTTTAGTTGGTATTGAATGAATCTAAATTTGCATTCTAAACACTTCTTTCCCCTAAATGTCAAATATTTATTAAAGCATTTTCTTCGGTGGTTGTCTATAATGAATAGTAACAATGGGGCTCGTAAATTTATTCCTTTCTTTTGTTTCTTGATATCGTGAAATCCACCCACTGTAGCGGTGCTTATCTTGTGCACCCCGTAATTAAAATTCGTTGCGCCTCTGACCGCACCTCTTATTTATGCTTTCGACGAAAAAAACAACGTGCTGGATTCCCAAGTCATCAGAGAAAATTGGGTAATTAAGAATTATTTTCGTTGTAATTGCTTTGTATGCCGATAGGAGTTTCTATAGCCCTCTAACCTGAAATTTGTTTTCATTGTTTAGTAGCTCGCGAGAGCAATCTCGCTTGATAATTTCCAAACGATCATTCCGTCGATGACTTAAGTCACCGGGCCGTGAAAGCATTCCGATACGCTCCCTCATCGTCTCCTACCCGTCCCGCTTCCGTAACTTCTTAAAGGGAGCATGGTTTTCAGGGTACCCTGCACAGTCACCTTCGCTACGACTTGCCTTCGTTCCGCGCAATTACCGAAGCAATCACCCCGGCGCGTCGGTCCGGCATTCCTTCCCGAAGTCCTTGGGAGGCGAGCAAATGAAGGGTTGGAGGGTAGGAGAGGGGCGGGATTCCCCGGGACGTGCCTTTCATCCTCCGGTGCCGTGGGTGGGGCTTGAGACACTCACGCCAGGAGCGGACCTTGAATTTCGCGATCACTGGACCTCGCCAAAATTCCATACGGAGCCCGTTGGCATCAAGAGCATTCCCTCCAAGGTGCCATGAGGGCGTGTGGCAAGTGGTGTTAGGTCACCTTGACAGTATGGTTTGTGATTAATGGCGTTCTTCTTTGCGTGTCGGCGTTAAACTCGAATATTTTTTGTGTATGTAAGGAACGGATCATCACGCGAAACTGGTGTTTGAAGTATTTTCCATGGCTGTTTATAATTCACCATGTCCAAGTGTGGATAACTCGTAATATGTTGTATTCACGACTATGAATTCATCAGCTACTTCCATTCTTATGGAAATGTTCAATTACCCAACATCTATAAATGCACAACAATCGCAAGCCACTGCAGTGACGTGTCGAAGGTTTTAGGACACCGGTCATGATAAATTTCAGCTGTTTGTAAGTGGAAGATCTTATTCATTTTTTACTGTTTCGCGCTTCTTTGCTTATGGTCGTTATTCGTGCAAAGGAACAATGAATCCTTATTTCCAATAATTCAAATGTATATCTGTCTAGTTTTTTCATTATTTCTAGACTTTCAGAGTGATTGTTGAGGTTAGATTCTGTGTAATTATGTCATGTAAAGCCATACGGATGAAAAGTTAGTAATAAGTTTTATTTGCCGTTGATTCTTGGAATTTCGCGGGGCTCCAAACTGCGTGTATTTTGCCTAACGCTTTGATTTCTCTTCGTGGCAAATGTTCACACATCGATCAGATTTTCATTATTATTTTTATTATTGCTTGCTGTTAGAAAATCATCTTTCCATTTTCGATGTGAGGGTCAGCCTACGAGAATTGAAATTACCCATTTTATTTATCGCACTATTGTCCAACAATTAGTTTTATAATAGATAAATGCACTTCCTAGTTGCGGTGCTGCGTAAGCTACGATTGTGTAATTTCCAAATTAGGTCCGGTGTGATTGTGACGGCATGTATTTCACGGGATCAGCAGCGTTCACTTTCCTTTACGTGCTCAGCAACTCGGCCAGTGAGAGGAGAAAATATCTCCGGGCAAGTTAAAAATCATTGGAAGCTGGTAGCACTTATCAATTAGTAGCTATACCGGATGGTGACAGGAGATGTACGAGCGAGGCGGCTATTTTTCCACAGAGGAATGTGTTAATTTTAGAACTTCGGCTCTATTTCTCCGCCGAGCCGTTCTCAGTTCTGAACCGTTCTCCTTCCATCTTTCCAAGTCCCCCCAATCGCCCTAAGTCGAGTTGGGTCGCCTTATCTACCAGGCTGCCACCTAAACCCTCGGAAGTCTCGAGACTCAAGAGCTCCCGTGTTCATCGTTGACTAGACAACCAAACGCAATTTACAACCCCATTCCCTACGGGCACTTCAGGTTCGAATGCCTCCAGTCAGTCCCTTGTCTTTCTGCAGACGCTCTTGCGGCTGCTTCGTTGTGGTGGATCCCAGACCATGGGTTTTGAGTGCTTGGAGGTCCGTCTAGCCGTCAAAGATAAATATATAAATGTGGGAGGCCAGTGTTAATCCTTCTCCCTCCCCTCGCCTGGTTTCTACTTGTAAACACGCCCGAACCCCAACACTATCGGAGTTCTAAAATGGCTTCTCCTCCTTAAGTCATTGGCCATCCCTCCCCCCTCCACTTATTCAAGACTCACTCGTATTGAGGAGAGAGATCTTGAAGGCTGGCTTTCTTTGAAAGGCTTCCTTTATTTTCTCGATAAGTACTCCTGTATTTGTTTATCGTGGACGACCTTCGAATCTGCTCTATTTAATTAGGAAAGTTGACTGAGGAAAATGCTTTTAATGAGCAGATATCATATGTGAACTAGCATTTTTACTTAATAGAAAATCGAATGGGCAGTGAATTCATTCAGGTTATGAAATCTGTGTATTCTCTCCAACATGAAATTTTGATTTTACCTTTGCAAATAAATGTTTCAGGTCTACCCGTACTTCTTTACGACATAAACGAGTATTTTTTCAGTACTTCATTCGTGAATATGATTCTCCCAACACCAGTATTGATTATTATTTGCAATATTTGGAGTGATCTTCCCCGAGTTGTTGCTCTTTTGCTATAATCTACGTCTATACACTACCCCGCAAGCCGTCTCAACGGCGTGTGGCATGGGGTGTTACGATAGGTCACCAGTCATACTTGTAATGCCTCCAATCTAATATTTCCACAAACACAACATGGCACTCCGTGATCCACTGAAAGAACAAGCGGGAAGTGGGAGACTAAACTCGCCATTCATGCAATACTCGTTGCGTAAATTACGAATACAATTGATATGCTGTTGGAAACTACTCTAATGATTAATAAGAAGAAAAATAAGGAAACCCATTAAAAAAGGAGTATTTTCGCCAATGCTTATCCATTTTTGTCTTATTGTTTACTCCTTGAGCTACTGTCGCGAATAATGCGCTGGAAAAACGGATGCCTGAATCAATCCGTTCTGCAGTCTCTTTCTCTTATTTTGTGACGATTTACCGTCGTGTCTATATCTACATCTACATAAGTACCCTGCGAGCCACCAAAAAGGTGTGTGGCAGGGGGTGTAGCACCATGAGGGAAGGGTAAGGGTTGAGGGGGTTAAGAGTTAGGTGAGGAAAGGTGGGGGGAACCTGTAGGAAAAAAAATATATATATACATATATATATGTATATATACACACGTACATATACATACATACATACACACATGTATACACATCCTCGCGAAGTCCCTAACCTGTACGTTAATACTTATTGTAATGAACTAAGTCCTGGGGAATTTCGACTACGAGCATTCTGTTCCCTTATCGTTCTTGGAAAAAATGACATTTTAAACCTGTCAGTCTTGCAGTCTATTTCTCTAGTCTTATATTCGTGATCCCTTCGACCGTAATACGTTGGGGTTCGTATTATATCCTTGATGTCATCGGAAAAGGGCCCATCTTTAAATGTTTTTAATAAGTTTAATCTATATTGGAAACGCCGCTGTGTAAGAGAATCCCAACCTAAACTGTCTAACAAAGTGGATACGCTGCTGAGTTGGTCATAACAATGTTTGACAAATCTAGCCCCCCTCCGCTGAACTCGATCTAATTCCGAAACCAAATTTATGTTGTGAGGATCCCATATACTGGCAGCATACTCTAGGTGGGGCCTGACCAAGGCAAGGAAACATCGTTCTTTCACCTTTTCGTCGCATTTACCTAGCACTCTTTTCACAAATCCCAATTTTTTATTAGCACGACCGCATATTTCTCGTATGTGTTTTCCCCAGGACAGATCGTGAGTAATTGTTACACCCAAGTATTTAAAGGAATCTACCCTCGCGATTTTGGTTTGTTTCACTTTGTAACTATAAGGGAGGGAATTACTCTTTTCCCAAAAATGTATTACTACGCATTTTTTAAAATTCAATTCCAATTGCCATGTATCGCACCAATTTTGAATTGCAGCTAGGTCGTTGGCTAACACGACTCTGTCTTCGTGACTTCGGATGTCCCCATAAATTACTGCATCATCGGCGAAAAGACGGAGCTTGCTATTAACTACGGTACTGAGGTCATTTATGTAAATAAGGAAAAGGAGGGGGCCTATGACACTTCCTTGTGGTACCCCCGACGTGACCTTGACAGTATCGGATGATACACCGTCCAGGACGACTGTTTGGACACGATCACTTAAAAATTGTTTAATCCAGTTAATAATACTTTCGTGTATTCCATAGGTTTCCAATTTCGCCAGTAATTTGCAATGAGGGACTTTATCGAAAGCTTTCTTAAAATCTAGGAATATCGCATCAACTGGAATATTACTTTCACCGGAGTTTAATACATCATGTACAAAAAGTGCGAGTTGAGTTTCGCAGGATCTACCCTTACGGAAGCCGTGTTGGTTATTAATTAATAAATCTTGGCTATCGAGGTGCCTCATCATGGAACTAACAATGATGTGTTCAAGAATCTTACAGGAAATGGAAGTCAGCGATATTGGCCTATAATTACTGGGGTCCTCCCTGTCTCCGTTTTTAAATATGGGTGTTACCGAAGCTACCTTCCAGCCGTTTGGCACGCTTTCTTCTGCTAATGATTTCTTAAATATTATATCTAGATATGGGGCAATTTCAGCCGACAGTTCTTTATACACACGTGCCGGTATCTCATCAGGTCCCGGAGATTTAAATTGGAGATATGATTGGGAGGCTGAATTATTTCTTCGATGTCATATGTTACACCACACGCTGGGTATATTTGCAATAGGTTTGATCTTACTCTGAGTCTTCGCGTATCTTTAGGTTTCCATACCAGGTCTTTAAGCTATGTTTCACGCTTTCTGTTCGTTCGAACGATTTGTTCTCGGTGACCCTTCCCTGTACCTTGTTCAATTCTGTAATCAGTGTTTTTGGAGACGGATTCCATATGCTCGCCGCATACTATCTGTGGGCTTTACTGAAGATCATAAAAGTGTTCCAATTTTTAATGAGTTCGCCCGTCATTAGCTCATTTCAGTAGGAATGATAAATGTTGTTTTAGTGAAAGCCTTCTGATTATTTATAATGCCATTTGTGCTGCACCTTCATCAATGCAGTGTCGTGGAAGGTTTTTACATTTAGTCGCTATGATCTCCGATTTTTGCTGCCAGTTGTTCATTTACTTTCCTGATGCTTTTGGGGTTTTGAGTTTTGTTGAATCGCACTATATTTTAATGCCTCTCATTGCCGAAAAGCTAAAACAAGAGGATGTTGGAAATTTTCTTCCAGTGTAATTTATTTTCATTCCACACTCACTCAAAAGTGAACATTTCGGAATAAAATTAAATCGGCTGCAAGTTACGCCGCTTGGCAACAAACCGTAACCCAGCAGTTGGGGGGGGAGGGAGGGTGGATTGGGGCCACCCGGTAATGCTTCGCCCTTCTACTAAGGAGACAGTTCCCCCTTTGTGTAACCCCATCGCCTCCCCTTTTGTTTCCTCTTCCTTCCTCCTCCTCCGGTGGCTTCCGAAGAATTCACCACCCCATCCCTCTCCGCATCGATCCCTCGTCAACACCACCCCATTCATTCGCCTTCCTTAATCCCCTCCCCTCTCCTCCCCCGCTCAGCCAACAACACCCTCGAGGAAGAACAACCCTCACATCCGCTCCACCTCCGACTCCGCAACTCCTACCCTTGCCCCCAGGATCTTCCTTCATAATTCTTGCTCCCTTTCCCCTCTCCCACTCCTGTCGTTTCGAATTACCCTAATTTATCTGGGAGCGCACTTCGGGTAGATACACCTCTTCAGCTCTTATTCATGAAGACCTGGATGGGATGTTTTAACTTAACTATTTCCAAATTTAAAGCGACTGCGGATGGATTAAAAAAAAACAATGTCATTTCTTGAGAGGTAACAAGTTTATGTATGCACTCATAAAGCATATCAATCGATAGACTTATTGAGTATCCGGAATATATTCGTCGAATGGGAGAACCTACACGCGATCATCATTCTCGCTGTATTTTGTAAATAAATAGGAATCTGCGGAGTCCAAGTCAATCCTGATAGTATTACTTCTTTATTAATGATTAAAAATATAATTTTCATTCAAATATCTAAATTTTATGCACAAAGAATGGTAAAATTACATGCTAAATGTAAGCTGAGTTCCCGCATGTGCCATCCTGTTATCTTCTATTACCAACTCGAGACAGGGTACTTTTCCTCTTTCTCATAATGGATATTATAGAAAAGTGTCCATAGCCATCAGCTGACGAATCCTAAATCGTATATTTCATTGTTTCCCTGGTTATGTTTTTGATTATTAAGAATTTATAGGAGTTTCTTATGTTGTCCCAATTATGAACTTGGCGTATATAATTGCTCTTTTCATTTAGAAAAAGATTGTTTGGATGATCCTACTCAAGATAGTATTTTTTTAGTGTAAAGCTCCAATTCGTGTGCTAAGGTGCATATTTCTTATGAATAGTCCACGAAACGCGGAATCATACCCTTGAACTTAAAATTCCTTTGGGAGTTAAGAGAGCGCGCCTACCGTTTATTTTAAGGGTATTTTTACTTGTTGGGGGCGTTAGCAGCAGTTTTACAGCCTTAAGCCATTAAGGTTTGCTTTTATTGGGGAGGAAAAGGACTCCAGGGAGAGATAAAGAATATCTACCAGTGGTGCTGGAACGTTCCGAAGCACACTAAAACTCCGAAAAGTTGTCAAGTTTTCGGGCCGTTAACTTCATTTTCACTGAGCATTCATTTAAGTGAAGATATCATTAACTGTTGCACTTGGACTCCCTTGGAAGGCACTGAAAAAAATCTCTCATGTCACGCATCTATTTTACATTGCTGCTATTGAAGGATGAACAATTTTTAGTGTCTGAGAGTGCAGCTTGTCTATAAAGAATTTTACTGGAGGTGGTTACTAATTTTGGATTAAATTCAGGCTTAGAATTTGAAGTGAAAATAGAATTAATCTTTTCTGTAAATGTTGTGAAACATAATACTTAATGTGATACAATTAATCCTAAGTATTTTCTCGGTGAGAAAACCTACTTCGGACTTAGAAGTTGGAAGCCTAAATAAAATGTCTAAGTTCAAATTATAATTCACATGCATTCTTTATTAGGTGGAGTTAGTAGACATAGGTAATGGGTGGAGCGTTCAGATACTGACCAGAGGCCCCGGGTTCAAATCCTAGTGATCATATACATCATCAGCTTGCCTCAAGTTGTGAGGTTGTGAGGACTTTTTCGGTCAACCGAACCTCCTGGGAAACCGCAGGCAGTTCAGAAAAATACTAAAACGGGCTCCCCCTACTTTGGATGTATGAATTTTATAAGCATTATGGTTTATTACATGGTGATACCTTGGCCCCCTCGATAGGAGTTTACTGAAGGCAATGGGAGGCTGAAGACGGTGATAGTGGATAAAATATTAAGGAGAGCAAAGTGAGGAAAGGGAAGGAAAACAAAAGGAACTTTGAATGGAATTAAAGGAGGTAGAAAGTAGCAGAAATCAGAGTCAAATTACGAGTACTTGTAATATGTGTAGTCTGGAGTTGAAGGATATTTTGCGATGGTTGTCAGGACTTGGAAGAAAAGTAGTACATAGTGGCTGGATCTATCGAATACCTACCCTGAAACTATAGACTACTGCCAATGTTAATAAACATTTCACCGACTCCGGATACCTCTTTAAGTTGCATCCCAAACTGCAGCCATTGCACCTATTTAATTGCGTGAGTTTGCAAGCGCCTGGCCGCCCCCGGTGTGGGTCCATAGGGGTTGGGGGGGGGGAAGAGGGGTGAATTTTGGGGGAGGGGGGCTAGCGCGTGCGACGTGACAGGGAGAGCCACGGCGGCTGGGTCTCTTTATCTCTCTCGGGGAGGGCGCCCTCTCGAGGCACTCGGAACGCACACTTTCCCGGCATTCTCCTCCCCAACGACAATCACTGTGGTCCGGAAGGCTAAAATTGGATCCCCGTGGCATGGCCCGTTTTCCCCGGGGGTAGTCGTCTGCCGTCCCCCGCGTGGCGAGTGGGAGTTGGAAGGGGGGGGGGGGCGGACGGCAGACGTGTGAGGAGGGGGTGGAGAAAACGGAAGAGAGAGTGGACGTGCGGTCATCGCGCGAAGCGGGTGCATTTTTGGTGTGGTGTTGGCATGGGGAGTGGTAATTCAATAGTGCGTAATGTACCCGCAAAAGGATTAAGGCAAGAATTAAGATTTAGGAAATCATTCTGCTCCTCAAGAAACGTGTTTTGCGACTTTAATTAGAGCCAGAAAAAAGTAATCAAACTTTCCGTGTTGCCTTTCCTCTCGTGATGTTGCTAGTTTCCTCAGCAAAACAGTTCTCCATATCCCTTTAAGGGCGATCCTTTGCTATTTTTTTAAACTGGCGTTAAACTTGAGACGGTGTGCAAATAAAACAGAGAAATGAGGATTTTTCTATCAATGTATTTGTTAATCGTCCAATCAAAATTCATGCAGCGTCATTTTCCCCCCGTAGTTTAATGAAATGAGGTGTCATTATGATTGCAGGCCATTTAGTGTTAAATGCGAGCTGAATTTTTTTCGAAACTCGAATTATTTATGTTCCACTCGAAATATAGTATCATTGGATACCCCGCTGATCTCTAAGCATGATGTACCTCCGTTCTTGGGACTTCCGCGAGTAGGTAGGACCGGGAGATGGAAGGTGGAGGTAGGTCAAACCTACTCTACGCGTGACAGGCCTATTTACATTTCACTCCAAGGCGCTTGCCAAAATACTTCTCTATTTTTTCCTCGTTCTCGACGTTGTGTTCATCGTGATTGTCTCTGTGTGATGGTTTCATTTTGTTCCGGTGGAAAAAAATTATTTCTCGCTCTGGGGACACATTTATGCCCTTCCCGAGTACTCGGTACCATTTTAGATACATTCCGATAATAGTGTACTGTAATTCACTTTTATTTTTAGTCCTTCCTTGCGATTTCGTCTGATGTGTTACGATAGCATAACTTGTGACTTGTACGAGATTATCCTCCATGATCCACATTATCTTGTCGGAAATGAAAATGGCAATTTGATTTTGTATACTTGTACAAATCTCGCTTATATGTGAATGCAGATACGTGGGCAAACCTATTAGTAATGGACCGGTCGTGAACGTTTAAATCACAAGAAAAACTGTGAAAACACACTTTAGCATCTCCGTTTATTTTCCAGAAGCGCGCAGTTTTTCATATTTTCTCATGAAAACAGCATTGTGACATTTAAAAACCACTTCGCTGTAATTAATGAAGAATTTTGGAGGAGAAGATGTATCAGGTTTCAGCGTCATTGCAAGAGGTGAATGGCATTCCCAAAGGGTCCTTCGGTCCCATTATTCAACTAGGAATGCATTACCATAATGAATGCACCTATAAATTTAATTTTGTTACCTAGCATCTTCCAGTTACTTAGCATCTTCCATCTAGTTCTAGTAATATGTGTTAATGTACTGATGAATTATTAAATGGTACAAAATATTTGTTGTCTCGGACGTAACTTCATGGAATTTACATAATTTACATTACAAAGTCAATAATTTCATTTCAATATTTAATAAAACTTGTTGATCGCGTGGATATCGACATGGATAAGCCGTAATTCATGCTAATCTCTAATTGGTTGGTAGATCATGCAAGTTAATAATTCACAAAATCCATTCACTAATGCGATGGGAATCACGATTGTCTTGTTCAAGTGGATGCTGGTCGTTATAGAGCTCACCGACTTCATCAATTTGACACATCACAACAAACTAGCACCCAGTGACAAGCCAAAAGAAATATTGAGAATTAAACCTTTGATTGAGGGAGAACTGTTGTGTGCGATGTTTTAGTAATTCAAAAGGGGATATACATTTCACTTGGAGAGCACCACAACAAGGTACCATCACAAATCATACACGTGACAGCGTTCGAACCCATATAATTTATTTTCTGCGACGATACTGAAGAAATCGTGATAATCCGGCCAGCAGCTTTCTTAGAATCGAGGATTGGAAGGATTATTTCTGAATCGAGGGTGTATGGAGGCACTTATTTTGTTTAGGCTCCGTTTATAATTATAATTAAATTAGATGTAAGCTTTTTAAAATAACATTGGACACGTTAGAAATGCCGGACACTTGATTTGCATTTGTTTGGTTTTATAAAGAAATAAAATAAACTTTTAACTCAAGAGTATGAGCAGTAGAAAATAGGAAAATATTCACTCCTAATCCGGGTTCGAAGTGGATTTTCCATTATATCATTAACTCCTTGAGTAACTCCTTTCATAGTTTGTTCCAATATTATTCTTATTGTTTTAAGATCGTCATAAAGCTCTACTGCTTAATCTCGTATATGTATCGCAGTTCCATTGTTTAATCCAGTACCTAAAAATACGCACCGCGTAATGTATTAGAAGAGTTTAAATTACGCATACTTATGTGTAATCACTTTTTTTTCTCCTGAAACAGTTATTGATTTCTTTGGATCGTGTTTTATTTTTGCGGAAACTCCGTTGCTCATTGAATGGAAAACCGCAGACCTTTTCTCCTTTCGCTTTTTCCTCTCATCCCTACATAAGAGTCTTATAGGTAGAGGGAAAACACTCGTCTCCAACAGTCTATGGGTACGCAGTCTCTTCTTCAAACATGCTGGTCTTCTTTAGCCCGAATTCTTTTGTAAAGCTTCGTAGATATTCCCCCTTCAAGCCCCATTGAGAAACTATCCGTTTTTGAAAGCCATCACTTTTAATTTTTAGTGTTCGAGTATCCATATTCATATGGGTGCCTTTATCGGTTAGTTTGGCCATTTCTTTAAGATGATATAGAATAGCAAGTCGACTTTCATTTAGATTCAGGTGAACAAATTGTGCAGAACAGAAATATTCAGATTCTTTTTGTGGGTCCTCATTGAAATCCTGTTATATAAATTGTTTTTTCTTCATTTTGAAAGCTAATACCATTCTTTCTTTAACGTTCGTATTATCCGTCAATCAAGACCTGGAAAATGGGAAAAGATAAATTGTTAGCGCCTTTTTTATGTCCCCATGGTTTAAAAATCATTGGAGAAGCTTCCAAGAGGTTGCGAGATCTCGTGGTGATGTCTTCTTTCTGTTTTCTCCGTTTGTGTATTCGTCACACGGACTTAGCGCGAACGGCATAGGCAAATTCTGACTCTCGACCAGGACGTTTCACCTTAGGGAAACTCCCGCAAATATAAAGTGCTTTCGAATGTAATATTTAAGCTGACGAGGATATGTTTTTCGATCTTTGGCGGATTATTATTATTAAAATGAAGTTCACACGTTTTTTAAGACTTGAAGGGGTTACATTAACTCCTCAAAGTGAACCTTCTTCCATGTTTCTAGAATACTTCTGATTCCAATTATGCATCTATGTGCTGAATGCCGTTTTTAAATATATATCTTACATTTACTTGTCTAAAGAGTGATGCATAATCGTACGAGTCGAGCTTAATAATTGTGAAACAATACCCTGTCTCCATAATCATACAATTATTTCAAGACTTAGTACGGTCGCAAGAAAATTTTCTTGTTATCCATTTGCACATTTCATCAAACTTTCTCATTTCTTGAGAATAAGTTCCTGAAATGCATGGGGCGATGAGTGTACGGGTGAAATGAGGCTTATCCCATGGTTTCGTGTAGTCGTAGTAGTATTTCCTTCTCTTGTCCTCTAAAGGATAGACTTTCACTCGCGAAAAGGCGAGTTGCATATTACTGCGCTTTATTGAACGTGCCCTGTATCGTTCTTGACGTTCTCTTTTTATGGGTAACAGTAATCTGGATCGACATGCGATCCTGTCTCGTACAGCACGCAACAATATTCTTTGAGACTGGAAATTCCCATTGCCGTCTTCAGGATTTCCCCATGCTTCACTCTCTCCTACACAATTTCAAGTTATCCAAACTTTTATTCACAGTCCAAAAGTTCCGCTCTAGGTTTCCGGATTATACAGAACATACTACTCGAACCCTTTCAGTTGGGCGCGACATCTCCCGTCTCCGTAGTGGAAAACGCTTGCTTTACCTGCCAAAATGATGTATTCTTTCGATGATGTTTATTTTTTCAAACCCCACTCGAAAGACTCAGTTCAGCAAAGGGGTCGGGCAATTGATGAAACTGTTGTTACTTATTAATTGATCGGAATGATTTAACATCAGCCAAGTGCGTTGGCTTAAAAATATTCAGAGGAGAGTTGCAATTTTCTTCGATCGAAAAGAGATAATTCTTTGAAAAATTCGCTAAACTTATGCAATGCAGTTTCTTAAAAAGGACCTTAATTAAATGTATGCCAACGATGAGGAAAATTCCTTGGACTCTTTCTCTACTACAATCACACAATTCACGAAAGGCGAAGTTTTTCTTTTGACCCCTGGGAACTCAGAAGACTCAGAACTCAGTCTTCTGGTGGTTTTTCTTAAGTGACTCGAGACGTGGTGATTAGCAGTTAATCTCCTTCTTCCCAGACGTCAATTCCAGCCACATATTCCCCGACGTTCTTTCTATAGAACGAGTATAAATGGCGGTGGCTCCTTAACCCCACCTTCACCTTCTGTCGCTCCCTTTCCCCCGCCTTGGACTCCCGCTCTCATACATTTTTAGCACGTCTTGAGAGGCGTCTGCGCAAGCTCTTCTCGCTTTTCGCGCTCTTACCCCCCGGACCCCGCGGACGGACGGGCGAGTCCCCACGAAGACAGCAGTCTCCACGGGGAGGGACGCTCTCCGGAAGCGATCGCATGGCGACGACGACGACGACCCCTGGCAAGCATCGCCTCGTGCCACCACCCTCCCTCCTTCTGATCTCGGCTTGTGTGCCCACGATAAACAGGAAAGTGCGATCACTCTCCCCCCTCCCCCACCCCAAACCTCCCACTGACTCCACCGTGGTGCTATCCGGGACGCAATCCAACGGGGAGGAAAAATCGCTCCCCTCGATCGATTGCGGGGTTAGGTGTTTGTTTGCGGATGCGTGCTGAAAGTGCTCAAAACGGTAGTGGTGCATTCCCAAAAATATACTCCTTCCTTATATTCTTCATCTCGATGGACTCAATTCGATCTGTTTAGGTGAAGACGTAAAGGTTAAGTTGGCGACAACTACAATGCGTGACACAATTCCGTGTGATTCTCGTTGAATTCTGTATAGTTCAATGAGTTATCTGTATTTAAAAGAAGTTTAACAATAGCTCTGCGATACTTAAATGTTTCCCTATTTTAATTGCTTCAAGCTATCGCTCAACCAGTAACTTCTTAAAAACTGACGATGAAATCTTACTCACCTTACGAGGAAATATTAGTCAGTTGGCGTGGGAGTTGTTCACCTGAGTTGGCACTCGCTGGAAAATAATTGCATTGTAAATATTCATTTTAACTTCGGCCCCGTTAGTGGTCTAGTGACTCTAAGATTGTACGAGCATATCAGCATAAGCGTTAAGTACAGATAAAGGTTATCCTTCGTGGGCATGAACGGGGCTATAATGGAAACGTTATATTAAAAGATAATAATAAGTAGATCTATCTTATAATCAAGGAATTGAGATTTTAAGGCGCTAGTCGCATGAGATTAGTAAAGGTTGAGCTGCTGTGTTCCGAACAAAAGACAATATTTACATGTTTGATGAATGGCCATGTCTTTCACTATCCAAATAGAAACCCCGCTGGAAAAATAATGTTTTGGAAATGCAAATTGAAACTTTTGCACACATGCGCTTACATCTCCACTCATCTTTAATTCCCAAAACGAAGTTTCCGTGCCGGTGTGGGTGGTCAGTCTTCTGGCTAGAACGGATCCGTAACAGAAGCGAATACACGGATTGGGAGCGTGGGCGCTAAGTTGGAAGCAGTCACGCACATGGACTCCAGCGTGATGGAAATGGTGTCGTGATAACATTTGCAAAATCTCTTCCGGGCATACTCTTGACTCCTGCGTCTTCAGTTACGTTTCTCTCTCTCCTTCTGAAACATTTCACTAGGAATTTGGCGGGTGGACTTTAAAGCAGCGGACGTTAGTTACTTGTTAACTATAAAAAGTATCATTAGTCGAATTGTGAAGAGGAAATGGTTGAAGGAAAGATTGCCTTAAGCCAACACAGGTGTGTATATGATTTCTTAGACGGGTTTTAGGTGGTCATGTTAATATTGCTACAAAATATTTTGCTAATGTTTACTTGAATAATAAGATACGCTTTCCTCGCGTAAATATTTCTCGAAATCTCATTTACTTTAACATTCTAGCTTCATAGAATTAGGAAGAGTATTTTTTTGCGTACTTGAGGATTTATTTAAAATGTTTTAACGCTGTATATCGGAATTTAATTAGTTATCAAATTGCTTGATTCCTTGGGCCATCAAGGTTATTCACAAAATAATCCTGGGTGCCCATTTTTATTTGTAAATGAAAGCGATCAAAAAAAGCAGAAACATACAGGTTTATAGTTTATGAATATCCTACTCAAATTAAATATTTGCGTTATCTAATCACAGAAAAGCACTTCTAAGGTGGATTATTCAATTCATCTAGGCATACACTCACGTACGAGAATATTGTGTGCAAAATTATCAGCCTCAAAACCCAGGGACTGCGTTTGAAAGGTAATGTTTTTGAATCTACACAAATCCTAATGTGTGTCCTAATATTGGCTATCATCATTTTTTTTAATTAGACATAGATTTGCAATTTTAAGGTGCGAAGGGGAATTCGCCAAAAAAGTGGAAGGGGAGGGGTCGTTCGACTGTAAAATTAAATTCTAAAGAATACAGCTCATTATATTTTATACTAATCTCCGTTTGGTAAGTTTTTTTTATACCGTAGGTTCTTACTAGTAGAGTGGGGATATAATGTGGGACAAGATTTTTTCGAGTGACCTTTCATTCTTCTTCATACTTTCTCCTCTCCTCCTGCATCCATTCCTCACGTTCAAAAGAAAATGCTCACGGCAGTATTATCCAGACTTTTTTCTCTTTCTAATCCAATCAACTCCCTTTTTCACATCAAAGCCCCGTCTGCAACCACCGAATGGCCGGGGGGTGGGGGAGAGCTTCGTCACAGAGATTATATATTTTTTTTTTCTCGTTCTCACCCTTAATCAAACTTTTTTCCACCCATCCCGCCGGCGTGGGTACTTTAGTGGGACCACCCGCCTTCCTCTCCATATGTTGACCACCACCTCGCACAAAACCAATAAGCGACCACAACCACTGTTCCTTTTGCGCACCGGCTGGAACCAAACGCCACCTCACGAAACATGGCCATCAGCAGGGGCTGCACTCACGCTATCCCGATTATTCGCCAACAGTCCCCTAGCACTTCCACCCTCCCTCTCAGCCCCAAAAAATCGACTCCCTCATTCCTTCCAACCCCAAATTAGAGTGTGTAATTTCGTAACCCTCTCCTTGCCCCCCCCCCTTACCCACCCACTTTCCTTTCCAACCCCCTCGTTTTTCCCCCTCTCATTTTTATTGGCTCACCTCCTTTCCTGCATGAGCTTTCTTACTACAGTCGGCGGAGTTCAGGTTCCCCAGACTTTCATCTACATTAAACCGCAATTTTGGATGGGAATATAAAGTTCTTCATGCACGTCTTGGTCCCTTTTTCGTATTCCAGTTTATAAATTTTGGATAAAGTACGAATAAACGGCAAAATATTAATCGAGAACGTTTATTATTTTGCTGATATTGTAAAAAACGCGAGTTTATGCATACTTAGTGTTTTTTAGGATTAAAAAAAATCATTCTATCTTGCGGCTAAATATGAAATCTTTACTAAGTTATGTCACTGTGAAAAAATCGTCTTAATAGGTATGAAGTGAGAGCAGAAAAAAATAAGTATAGTATTCTTTTTCACGCTGGTATAAAAAATGGTTTTCATAACTGTTTCAATTATTACTCTCATTAAACAGAAATTTCCTTACTTGGTACGACCTTACTGGAATCAAGACTAATAAGAAAATCGGGAAATGAAATTCATCTGACCGAATGGTCAAAGTATCATATCGAAAGCAAAAGGAACGACTGCCCTCAGCCGAGAATCAATCACTTTTTTCGAATTCTCGCAAGAGCCACTCACATGATCAAATATACACCATATGAAAACTAATAGCATCTGCTACCTCCATTCTGACAACTGTTCAGATGTTCTCCTTCTTCTGCCCTTCCATTAAAGTTGCGCATGTCATACACGTAGTAAAAATGGTTCACTTAGCTGCGCTGGACGGCAGTGTGGCACGCTTACCAAGTAAAAGAAATTGCATGGTACTAGAATGCTCACATTCATTGGCATTCTATAATATGCACGTACGGTACGACCAGTCTTGAACGTGATGGATGTCGCTTGCTGACTATTTAAATAACTGCCTGGTCTGTTGGGCAGAATAAGGAGTGTTTCTCTGACTAACTCAAAGTTTATGATCATGAATTCTACGTAGGACGTGCTCAAAGATACTTGTAGTGATAGTTCATGTATAACAAATAGCTCAATTATAACGGAGCGTTATAATATCATCAGAACTACCATTACTGTGTAATATGGTTCGCATTTCATAATCTGACTGTTCTTAAAAACCAAGCCCTGCTAGTAATGCCGGATGAATGACATTTACAACAGGCTCAATTCATTCAGTATAACTCAGAAGGCGATAGATGAGAGCATCATTCTGCAATTTTTCACGAGCTAAATTTGTTATATTTTTAAGAAACAAATGTATATATGTTTTGTTATTCATACAGATATTCACAAGGATATAGAAACAAAGAGCATATAATTATACACACGCACATATAATCGATATATTAAATAAATCGATTATTATATGCATAATAATCGATTGCGGGTCGCGGTGGTCTAGTGGGTAGAGCGTTGGACTACTGACCGGAGGGTCCCGGGTTCGATTCCCGGGCAAGGCACTTTGGGCACCTGCAGCTCCATCCAAGCTAGTTGATTTTTCGGGTACCAGGTCTTCCTGGGAAACCATAACCGGCACAGGGAAAGGAACTGGCCCCCCTACCCTGATGTGTGAATATTCACACGCCTTCGGGCTTGGTACATGCGTGAGCTCTACCATCACATACTAAACCGAACTTCGGGTTGATTACTGTGTTTATGGTTTTTTATTAATCGATTATTTATGTGTACTCGTTTTCACACACACACACTGATTTGGTAAATGACTGCAAACGAAAGGCAGTAGGGTTTATCATGCCATCATAATAGTCGCATCCGAGGTCAGTTTTAATAGGCCACCCTGAAAAATAGCCTTAATACGAGTGAAGTATACACATTCTTGGGTGGGAGGGGGTTGGGGAGTTCCTTTTCTTGCCCCATCATTTGATTTCGCTCGAACTTCTAGTAGATGTTAAGTTAAATTTTATGCAGACTTGTCCAAAGGAGTAAGTAACCAGAGATTCAAACGCAGGCCTTCCCTGCCGATCTATGTGCGTTGTAGACACCCACTATGATCATCACCCAGTCTGATTAAAGTTTTCTGAATAAAATATTGATGGGCTATAAGGGATGGATTTCTTTATATCTAGTTATATAATCTATTTTTATATGGTCTATTGTGTATAAGTGTACACGCATAATATAAATCGGGTTATGAATAATTGATCTGACTTTTTCTGAAAGGTATTGGCGCCGCGTATTAGATTGTGTTGTTGATATTTCAATGTCTGTCTTCTGTGTTCAGGTGACTAATTATACATGGCTATGAGACGGGCTGAATGTCACCTTTTTTAACCGCGGTAATTTCTGCGGCCGCCGCATCTGTCTCCCCGTGCCCGTAGTCATCGTCACTCCTTCCTTCGTTCCCCCGACTTGCTTGAAGCGGTCGACGGTGGGCGGCACTATTTCCGACTCTGACCGGAGGTGTGGCGTCATCTACTCCCCACTTCTTTCTCTCAATTTCTTCTCATTGCCCCAGTCTCTCTGCCCCCAATTCCCTCTAGCCGCCTCCTCCTTTCATTTAGACTTCCCGAAAAATTCCTTCTCCCCGGAACCTTTTCCTAAGTCACATCGCAGCAGCCTCTCCAGAGAGTAATGAATATCTCTCTGTTTTCATCGACTTTCGTGGAGAAAAAGAGCGACAGCGCGATAATTGAGGGCTTATTTTATGGACTGTTTTGTTTTTCAGAAATGCAGAAATTCTTTACTGTATCCTTTTTATAGAAAACATCTTAGGCTACTAATTTAAATTAATCACTGCTGCGGTCTCAAAAGTTTTCTGTTAATTTGCCCGGTTCCAATTATACGAGTATTTTGATAAATTTTACAAAGATGAGTTTATTGCAACAAAATGATTGAGTAATTCTTTGATAATTTACAGCATGCTTATATATATATGCTTTTAAATTATAGTCTTTAAAGACCCATAAAATTATGTACCAATTTTTTCAGAAAATTTATATCGAAGAAACCCATTTTCATTTGTAATCATGATAATACATGTGATAATACATTTCTTAAGTTTCTTGGCATGATTTATTTCCATTGACGCTCAGGTTTAATGAAATTATACGTCTTCTCATTCGTTAAAAGATTATCAATTATAATGGAATGCTCATCACAAAATCCATTGGCCTGTTCTTTGTTCTTATCTGTTAAATTTGGTGATAATATTAATTACGTTGTACAAACACAACTGCCAGGCAACGCTGTGCTTTGATTTAGGGATTTAAGAAACGTTAAAATCGTATAAATTTATTTAATTACCCCGATGATGAAATGTGGGTCAATGGAGAGATTTCAATTCTGAAATTTCCAGCATCTTTTTATTATTTTAGTATTTTTTAGTATCGAAGAAATCATCATCGTTAAAATACGTGACAGAAATTAAAATATAATGGATTACCAGTGAGATATACTGGTTTCGACTTCAGGCGTTATAGGCACAAGTATGAAGACTGTGATCATTAGCATTAATCTACCGGATTGGAGTAGGTACCTTGGCTGTGCGTACCGCTGTACTCTTTACCCCTAACTAACACGCCGCAAAATCTCCTTGCTCTACGTACTAAATATTACAATTACTTATTTTTTAACTTTTCATACATTCTACTTCCCTTTTATCCTTTCTGCCTATTATTTCCCTCCTCTTACTTCACTTTCCCCTATGTTATCGAAGATCGTGATAGGAAATTGCAATGATAATTGAAAGGATGAAGCCCATAGTTGAGCATTGGTCCCTCACTACTAGCTAGTTAAAAGTTACGCACAGAAAGAGGCTTTCGGAAGGAACATTTTCATATTCGGTAGTTTTCTGATTAAAAAAATTCAGCCTATATTCTTAATGCCAATATTTTCTGTTCAATTGCCAATCAAATAAAATGGGTAAAGCTAAAGTTAACGACACCAAGTTTATTTTTTTCATTATCTAAAGGTGTGTGTAATGAATGTGTAATTAATAAATATGATTATGTTAATTGAGATGAAATTATTGACTTTGGCATTCCACACACTTCATTTAAAAACACGACTCAGGTTTCGACGTTGTACGTCATCATCATGGGGCCTGATGATGACGTTTCAACTTCGAAACCTGGGTCGTGTCATTAAATGAAGTATGTGGAATGCCAAAGTCAATGCTTTCATTTCAATATGTTATGCAAATTCCATAAAGTTACGCCGGAGACAACAAATTTCATGATTATGTTAATCGACATTACCTCGTAAATAGCGTTAATCGATTTAACTGAACGGTTTGATTCAATGACGTTCCTTTTTTTTTCGTCCTTGAAGGATAAAATGAAGTGGGAGTTTCGATTTCATTAAATATATTATCTTCTTGAGTGATGGAAACCTCGTACTTGACATCTAATCAAACATCCCACTCGAAGTGAAAGTGAGTTGTAGAATATTTTTAAAAAGACGAATTGACTCTCCGGAAGGTGTGTTGTTATTTTTATGATGCAGCCGAGATGGCGAAAAGTTGATGGCTGTGCATTTCTAGAGCTTTTTCCATACTATGACCTTGTCAATGAATTATGTTGCTGCTCAAGCTTAGTCTTGAGCTAGGTTTGTTTCTGCTGACGCTCATTTCCGTTAGGACGTCCATGGTAGCCATGATCGCTATGAAATATTTGACGGAGGAGTTAAAGTTCAGTTTTTACTTAGTAAACAGCCTTGACCCATTGGGACGTTTGTTCAACACAAGCTCCTTCGATTTCATCACAGTCCTGAGAAGTGATAAAATATCCTCGTCTACAGTTTTCTTACCCAAATATGCCATTTGTAATCTCGTAGCGACGGAGAGTAACGTCACCGCATCCTGAAGATGGGGATGACTAGACTTCTGAGGAATGATCCAGTCCTGAGAGTGGAGTCGCAATGACGTAATCACTAGACTAATAATGATGCTGTCATAAATGTATAGCATGAATGCCTTAGAATAAGCACTTGAGTCTTGCTCTAAAAAATTTTATCTCTCAACTCCGACGTTTATGAGACCATAAGACATGTTCAATAAAGTTTATGAGTGTACACTGTGAATTGAATATTTTAGTCAACATTAGATATTGATTCATCTAACTGTATGTTACGCCAATAAGACCAGTGTGCATGTACGAGATGCCATACTCGTATACCACAGACCTTTCATTTAAGTTGGGCATTTGTACGGAATATCACTTGGGATAATTTGACGGACCTGTTGTATTCGCGGCCATTTCTGTCATTGGGCACAGATAGTTGTGGAGGATGTATTTCAGTGCAACAATTTCAGATTGTAAAGATCATTCGCCTTGACCGGGATTCGAACCCGGATCCCTAGATGTCCGGCCGAGTGCTTTAGCCTGTTAAGCTATCGAGGCGTCCTCCTAAACTCTGGAATTTTAACTAAAAAGTCAGTTTTTAAGATGACTCCTCCATAGCTTAACTGGCTAAAGCACTCGGCCGGACATCCAGGGATCTCGGGTTCGAATCCCGGTCAAGGCGAATGATCTTTACTCTCTGAAATTGTTGCATTGAAATGCATATTAGCGGATGACTCTGTTAAAAGTTACTGTTGCGGCATCTCCCGCAGTTTCTTGGAGGATAGAGTATGCTGAATGCATGTGTGAAATGTTAATCTAGCAATTTATTAACCGATTCTCCATTTTAAATTGGCTATTTGAATGCGACACCTATCTTCAATTCAGGCCGAAGTCTCTCACGTGTCGCATTTGGCTATTGGCGAGCCTTGTAATCAAGCACCGATGCACAGTTGGGCATTGTGACATCTCGATCCTATGGGAAGCCTTTATGCCCGCATAGAGGCGGTGTTGCACATTTTTCCGCTGAGGCAACAATTATGATACATTTACTACGCATGTGCCTGAATGCTCGCATTCCACATCCTCGCGAGAAAAACACGGAGAAGATAAAACTCGCAGCGAAAAATGACCACTAGGTTTTCGACACGCCAGTTTCCGATGAATTTGAAAATAGCAAAGTAGTCGTAGTAGTCAACATTATTTTATTCCATTTCATTTTACCTCCGAATGTTTTCCTACAAATGCTTATTATCAGGGTTGCTACCAGCCTGTTAAGTATGAAAAACCTGTAAATTCCGGAAGAATCCAGACAATGATCTTTGACAACCAGGAAATTCATCGAATTCCCTTTAATATTCTGAGTTATTTTTTATATGCAAACGCTTAAAAATGTACTCGATCCATTCTTTTTTATTGGCATTAGTGGATCTGGATCATTCCATATTTGTTGGTAAATGGTGCCATAAACACGAAGCAACATACGGCCACGCATGTTAAACCATATTTGCCTAACATAAAAGGCATACTTGTAATTGGTTCTAATTTTTCTAAAGTCTTGTATTCTACGGAATCGTGACGAATAGCACGTCTGGAGGATTGTAATGTCAAATATCTCCTTCAGTAAAACGACGTCGCTGAAGTTGTAAATTTTCCTTCGTGAAGAATCGTCACCACAGTCACCCTCGCGTATTAATCGTGTGTATAGGATATCACAATCGCGCACGACTTGATCGCACGTTTTGTACTCCTATCTCTTGTATCTGCCTGCCCGTTCTTTAACTGCCCGAGAATTGCCGTTGGGGATAAACGTCGTCCTTCGGATTGAGAGAAAGGAGGCTAGTGCATGTGTGTTGCAGGTGGATCGTAAAACGTCATTGGGGAATAAATTAATAAAACGCGGAAATGAATTGCCTCGGAGAATTTCATTCAGTTGAGTCGAACGTCATTAAAAAAAATTTCAAAGCATTCAACCGACACCGATGATCTCACCTAACTAGGAAGTGATTATAGTTTAAAAGTATTTTTTTCCCGAAGCAAGAATTTATATTCTAGATTTCAAACAAATGCCAGCATGTTTGTAGGTATAAGATGCGAAGTTTTTGCTCGTAAAATTGTTGAACGTTGACAAGTCCCGTTGATGAGGTGGACTTTATCGCATAATTTATTACTCGTGGAAACTTTAGTTAAGGGAGAAAGGTTATGGAAATATATTTATTAAAATATATACGTAGAAACGTATTTGGGCCCATGATTTCTTTACAATTTCCTCAGCGTTGCCGTGACATCGTTTTCACATCATTAGTGATTGAATTAGGAGTGGTTAATCACTTTCACCGGCCGTAAAACTTCAGTTAATCACCGCGATTTTCTTCCCCTTCGAACAAAAATGACGGTAAAATTTTGGCAGAGTAGAATTTCATGTCGAACTCTCCGGGGGCGGAACCGGCTTGCCATCATCAGAATGCATCTTGGTCTCGTATCTACGTTCGTTTAAATCGGAGGACATTGCGCGCGCGGTCGAGGTGATTGGGATGATAAAAGGCGACGGCCGGCGATGGCCATCCACGTGTCCGTGTACGCTATTGGTTTGCCCGTGTGGCCGCTCGTGAGATGAATAGCCAAGTACTCTCCCCAGTGGATCTTGCCCGTTAGGAAAGGAGGAAGTGGAGGAATAGACCCTTCTCTTTCTTCTTTTAGCAATAACCAATAACATCCAGAATGCTAAAAAATAATACCAAAATAACCACAACTTATCCCTCGTTCATTTCCTTTTCTGGTTTCAACGACAACGTTCGTTGAAAAACAAAAGTCAGTCAATATATATATTGGACAAACTAACCGTATCAGAGAGATGTTTAGTCAGTCCTTCAGTTGAGTTCGTCCTAGTTCAAAATTTGAATCTCAAGTGAACTTCTGTTTTAGGTTTTTGGGAACCCGGGATTACGGAAGTGGTCTTACCTCCCTCTCTCCCTTCGGCTGTGCGCTGTCGACTAAAAAGAAGGGTGACCCTCAGTCGCTCCCATATGCCCTCTGCCCCTTTTGGGGCGTGGGAGGGGCACGGTGGGTCGTCGTCCCCTTAGGGAAGGCACGATGTGACGCAACGCACCTCGGAGGTGGGCTTAAACGCTGATTAGTTGCCTTTTTTTAATTCCCTGATATTAATTACTCCTCCTGTCGGGAAGTCCATCCCATTAATGCTCGCCATTCGTCCAAATCGCCAAACAGGGTGGCCAACTTGCCGGAATTGAGTTCATGGCGTGGTCAACCAGGAATGCCTGTGGGGTCCCATGTATAATTGCCGCGCTGTCACGTGCTCCCTGCCTACCTATCTTGCATGACAATGACACTCTCGTCATATGGCGAGGGTTATGGATGCCTTTCACTTCCTGTCACCACCTAATCAAGATATTAACATTTATTTCCAGTGCCTTTTCACAGTCTCTGGTGCTATTTTTCATTTGCAATGCAAATATAATTAATAACTTTGGTATACCAACACTTATAGTGACCATATACATTTATGATCGTTTTAAAAATAGCAAAATGTTGGAATCAGTTATAGTGGTTAATTTTAAGTGCTTGGAGCTAATTCTGTTTTATTTGAGCGAAGGTTCCAGTTAGTATTAAGACTCGTAGGACTAGTAGAATCAAGGATGTTGACCAGAAAAATGTATTAAATGATTCAATTTTTAATTATTTGTTCACTTAACGTTAATATTAAAGCTGTGATTTAAAACGGGGCCATTTGAAATGAAACATAAGGGCGATTACTCTTCACTTACCTGTTGCTGGATAATCTCCACGTGTCAGAATCGTCTTCAAATTCGTTGATGTCAAGGCATTCTCGTCATCATGTAAGATAGAATATTGATTTGCTTACTCCGTGTTTCGATTAATGGGTTATTGCTTCCTTATCTCTACTAACCTTCGAACAAGGCGTAAAATGCTGGTTATGAATGGAGTCAATAATAATCTAACGGTACGCGTGCTATAATGAGTATTGCATAAAATGTCTCTAATCCCAAGGTCTTGCCTAGCCATCATGGGCTCATTGTAGTTTGAAAGTAATATTTTACAACTAAGATAATAAATTATTTCGTCCACCGATTCGAGTGATCTAAGGGACTGCGCCTCATTTGCATTTTATGGCAAACCATTTATCGCCAACAGGATGTGTCGTTGTCCTTAAAAATCATGAGTTTTGTGGAGAATACAGCTGACTCTTGAGCTTTGTCACGAGTGAAAACATTTTATGGCCTCTTTGGCTATCATCTATAGAAACCAAAGCGAGGAACACGAGGGTTCCCTTGCCTTCGTTGAAGATACGTGGGCTTTTCGGAGTCCCTTGTCCAGTTTCGCTTCTCTGACCGTATCTATCTCACCTTGCGACCCGAGGTTGAGGAGGGACAAGTTTTACTTGTTCGTGATGCCATCCCCGATCACATATAACTCCATGGTATTCGAAAACGAATTTGTATGGAGGAATACAATGAAATTCCTTGAATGTACTCTTAAGTTAGGCTGTCCCGAAGTTCGTCGTTTGAACACGATGCGCTACAGAGCCCATGGAACCACATTTTTAAAGTCTTGGTGATATAAAACATACCCTTGCATGTTCCTACATCTATATTAATAGTTTCATCCAATTGAAATCGATTTTTCACTTTTGTCCGTTTAAATTGGATCGTACTTCTCATTATCTCGTAGCTCGTTAATTCAAAATTATCTAACAATTGAAGATAGGTTATTGATATTCCTTAGCTACTGTAATAAAACCATAAACACAGTAATCAACCCGAAGGTCGGTTTAGTAGGTGATGGTAGTAATAATGTATTGCCTATAATTCTAGTGAAGTTCGTCTTTTTTTCCTGCACTATTTCCCTCTTCAGTCTTCGATCACATGAATGAGGTCTAAATTACGTGACTCTCGTGATGATTATCCTTCATTATGCCTCGAGAAGCTACGTAGCTAATAGTAAGTTCGAAGTTTAACTATATTGAATGATTTCGCAATAATTAATTATCATAGTGACTTTTCAAATGAATTAGTCCTCGCGAGTATGCGTTATCAGTATCAAAATTTTCAATTTCAGGAAAACTAGGATCGCTGCAATCGGATCCATATAATACGTTGCGGGACGGTCAGACGTTTGTGTTCTTCACAAAAATTAATACACAGATGAAATTTCGACAGTGTTATTTTAAAAATTAATTTGTCAGATAATTACTTATTATTATTTACGGTAATCTACCGGTTAAGGTAGGTTTTTGAATGGACACAACTATTAAATTAATATTTTGCGACTCCTAACAAAACCCAATCCAGCAACCTACTCTGCGTCAGGTCCCTCTTCATCTCTGTGTACTTCTTTCCTCCCTTCATCCCGTCCAACATCCCTATCTTGTTCCTACCCTTTCCTCGTTTGCCTAACATTCTCCCCTCTATTACAGTCTTCAACATCCCACTGCCGATCAATACACCCTTCATTCTTATCCATGACATATATGTTAAGTTAATATGAGATCCTGACAAGCCTTCCTTCATCATTCCCAGGAACGGAACTATTTGAGATTCTCAGCGCTAGCTTCAGTTCCCATCTCAGAGAGGCCCGAATCTATGTACACCCCCGTTAACCAAACAAAATAAATGGAGGCGTTGAATGCTTCTAACTTGCAATTCTCAGTGCTCCTTTCATTTACATACCAAAGCCGAATTCGAACCATTCCATCAAGTTTTCAGAGCAGGCAGCCAACATTTTATTTTATATCAAATAAAAATCTCAGATTTTTAGAACTTTTCATGTCTCTCATGATATGTTCCTTACTTTGTTGATTTTTATCAACAATATATTTTATAATTCATACTCGTATTATTTCTTCGGTTGATGGTGTAGCTAAAATCTATATCTGGAGGCAAACGAGGAAGTGCTGGGCATGTTGGGAGAGGAATGGGAGTTGCTGGGATAAATCTAGCGGAGGCAGGAAAGATAGATCCAGAGCGTTTTGAATGGCAATAAGAGGGGAGAATGAAAAAGGCAAGCGCGGAAGGGGTAGTAATTGGATAGGCATGTGGGACGGAATGAAGGGATGAAGGAAGTATGCGGCGTTGAAGAAGGGCTTATTGTAGTATCGGTTGTCAAGTTGTGTTCTGTTAGGAAAGTCAATGATATACAATGTTCTGCTGTTTTATAGTTAATGTCCACACAATTGTTAATGTCTATGAATGATAAATCTTCGTTTGTTTTTCTTTCTGGTTCATTTATATGTGTGTGTATCGACCGAAGGATTTGTTAATCACTATTTAATGTCATGCATGTACATCATATAATTCCTAAAATAATTTTATTTTATCATGACAATCCAAAATTTATATTCGTTGTGATCTGCCATGTCGGTAATACATTACCATTCCTAAATGCCTCCACGTAATTTATAACCTCTGTATCATATTAAATTGAATACATATGAAGTAAACGAACATACTTATTTTTATAGGAAGTAAACGAACATATTTGGCAACTTCACGCAGTCAGGGCCCGACCCACCTCAATACTTGCGTGTTCTGTATTTTTACGGTTTCGCGGAAACGCCAAACGAAGATCTTAAGAGAGAGGGAGAGAGAGAGAGAGCGGCGACGGCGTGGGGCACGTGGATTAAACTTTTCGTTTGCGAATCCGGCTTTGAGTCAGCGTATTCGAAGGAGCGGTCTCTCTTTCTCTCTGTTGGAGGCAATCGTGAGCGTATCGTCATGAGCGCAGGAGGCGGCGAGAAGGAGAGGGGAGGGGGAGGAGGAGTAGTAGCGTGTGGCTGCATGAGGGCGGGGGAGAGACGGATGAATTGGGAGAGGAGGAGGAGAGATGTGAAGGGACGGGTTTGGTGGATAGGAGGGAGGGGGGAGGGAGAAAGAAAGACCTTGAGAATCGACGAAGGGGGTGAGGGAGGAGGGGGTGGAGAGACAGATACATATATATTATATACATGTATATATATATAGAGAGAGAGGTGGAGTTGGGGTTGAGAGTGGGGAGTCGGGAGGAAGCGTCATTCGCCGGCTGTTTCCCTCCCGCCCTCTCGCTTTTGGTCGATGCCGGTAAAAAACATCGATGCATTAATTTCACAAGCACTTACAGTTTCCCTTCCGACCCCAAAAAAAATGATAATCTGCGGTTTCCCATATCGGAGGCAATATATCAAACATGACATTTACAAAAACACCGCCTATATGATACACATGGAACTTCAGGAAAGCCGCTAGTAGAATTATTCTGCGAAAACGTCGACTTTCGATGAAATCAGGCTTTGATTTTGGACCGGACTCGGAGAATGCATTGAATTACGTTACGCCCCCCTCTGTATTGCTGCTGCCGAAAGGCAGCATTGCCATTCGTGTTATAATGTCAAGTTATCCCTTAGCGTCAATTTATTCTGCGAAAGAAGCACAAGGGTCTTATTTTTTCGATCGAAAAAAATTTCCCGGAGAGATATCCCAATTGCCCAATGAAGCGTATCAATATGCTAGTATTTTATCACCACTAAATATTATTAAAACCTTTAGCGTTCAGCTTCTCCACTATTCCCGATTGATTTGCGGAACTTCTGAAGCCATGTAAATTCAAAAACCTTGGCAATCATGTTCTCATTCGTCTGTTAACAGCAAGACGATGGATTTGGCGCCGGGAAGCAGCAACTGGAACAACGTATTTTCAAAGGAAAAATTCTAAAAATGGGATACTCAATGGGTTGACTATAGTTTTAGTTGTCATCCACCCTTCATCAGAGGAATAGAAGTGAGGCTCGTGAGGAACCGTTCATTTGGAGCCCACGTGTCTCAATTCTCTTTATCCGATGAAAGCTAATAACATCGCTGAAACTTTAGTGCAACCAGTTATGAGTGTCCTTATCGCGCTTTCTGAATGTAAATACTTTCTCCTGTTGTTTACATAAATATATAGCCGTTAGTATTTAGCGTTTTTCTTTTGGTGCAAGACAATGTGTTCAAGGAAAATAATTGCATAAGGCAAATAAGCTTTAACGAGGAGAGAATTGATAACAAGGGCATTGAGTAAGTGTGTTAAGAAAAAACGCACTAAAAACTTTAATATGGAGCGGGGTTTCATACGGCGCCGAAACATGGTTCCACCATATCACGCATGAAATATCTCTTTTTATCCGAAACATGGTGGTTGAAGCAAGATGGTAGGCGTAGCTTTGGAAGTGTGGAGAAGGATGGACAAGGTGAAAAGGATAGAAAGAAAAACAAACGAGGAAGTACTAGGCATGGTGGAGAGGGGATTGTTGGCAAAATCCCAAAGATGCAGGGAAGATGGACTCGGTGCATATTGATTGGCAGTGGGATACTGCCGACTGTGTTAGAGGGCAAACGAGGAAGGGACAGGAGTAGGATAGAATAGTTTGGTTCAACTTTGTTTTCCCCCCTGCCGTCCTCACCAGTTTTGCCCTCCTCTCCCCCTCTCGCTCGCGTCCCCGCCCCCGCGTACCTAAAGAAGAACCGTTAATCGGGGAGTCGGCGGATATTGGGAGGGGAATGAAAGTGAAAGAGTTGGGGAGTTCTCGGAAACGGCGCGGAGGTGCATGGTCTGCGTGTGTGTATGATCCTCCGCAGTCGTGTGGGTGGGAGATGGAGGGGTTGGCGGGAGGAGAGAGGAGAGCTGGAGGGGAGGAAATGAAACGTATATAGAGGTAAAGAAGTGTCATTGTGCTTCTCACACATCCTTCTAAGGACTGCGTCCCGAGCAGTCTTGTTCCGGCCTTGCGTCGGCGTTCCCCGTCGATATTTTTCTAACCGCTAAACGTTGGTGCGTATTATACTCGTACTTTGTTTTCCGTCGCCTTCCATTCGGTTTATGTGGGCGATAAATTTTTATGGTGATGTCTGCATCTGCATGAGACTAGGGTTTTGTAATAGCCTGTGGCACCTTTGTTCCGACCCGAATTCCACGGTACTGGTGAAAGAGATGCCATAAATTTATTCGCTTTTGGCTGGGAATTTGAAAGTTCACTGGTGGTGTGTACAACGGGGGAGGGGGGGGCAACCTAGTCTGTTTGCCAAGGTCGTTGATTAATTACATTTTATGGCTCTCAGCTCGGTTCCAAATCACGTGAGATTTGTCGCGTGGTGCCTTTTACGCCAAATGCGTGCTCTATTGATAAAAAAAAGCTCATAAATCTTCAATTTAAATTCAGATGTAACAATCTGTGCTATCCAATCGACCTGCGCAAATTAGCGCACTCCGTAGCTAATAAAAATACAATCGTGGTGACGATTGGAGCGATCTGCACTTAAATGTTGACAATGTAGCGGAAAGATCAAAGGTTTTCGTGGATGCACAACCTGGACTATAATTATACAATGGCGGTATTTTTGAAAATGCAAATGAACCTCTTTCTGCCGACAGGATTTCTAAATGTATTCCGTCTAATGTGTTATGAAGGTTGAGAAGCAATTATTTTTCTACATGTCGCAAATCATAAATGTAATTTATTTAGTGGATTATATTCTTTGTTGAATTGTTGTTGAAATTTCTCTCATATTTAATAAATAATTAAAATGGAATGTAGAATATTTGCGTTTACACGTAGCTAAGAATTTAACGAGGGCAACTGAGAAAGTAAGGCGATTAATCTATATTATCCTTAAAATACTACAAAATAGTAACAACGGTAAAATAATAAAAAAGTAACGACGCCAAACTTCACTTCTTCGTTTCTCAAAACTAAGAATACTACGAGACCCTAAATGTTTATCGAGGAGATAATGAAATACTAAGCAATGGACAGTCGTGTGTCTAAGTGCGTTGAAAAAAAGCGATCGAAACTTGGAACGTAAATAGCAAAACGTTTTTTAACCCCAACGAGACGTAAGAGTTGGTAACAACGAGAATAATTAACGTATGACTAAGTGCGGAATCGTCACGCCTATTTGATCTCTTTAGTTATTAACCTCCTGTTTTAGATCCAGAATTTATCCTCTTCGTCGTGAGAATCATCACGAAATGTCTGCATGATTAAATGTAGTGCTTCGTGCTCTGGGAAACGGCCGAGTTATTTTTTTTTTGGGGAACTGTCACGCGTTTTGACCTGGTATGCGTGACAAATTTTCCCGCCACGGCAATTTATCACTTAGAACGCCTAATTCCCATTATGTAGTTACGCTGTGCCTAATTTTAGGACACAAAGACTTAAAAGGTTTCCCCCGATCCCATGCGCCATTAACGTAATATTTTTATAACTTCCGCCTCAAGTACGCAGGAATCATTTTTCTTCCCGGGTTAAAAAGGTAAATCGTCCATTATACAGGACATTGTCGTCCTGTATCCAACAAATCGAGGGATAACTTACAATGCTCGCTGTTTCACACTCGCATCATAGTCGAACAATGTTTGTTTGAGTGTAGAGATGACAGGGCATAGATATGCATTCGCCAGTTCTCTTGAGCCTGGTTTCATAATGCCCATCGATATTCATTTATTGATATAGTTAATTGAATAACAAATTGGTAGTGTTATTATCGTCGATTAATTCGGATTTTGTTGATGGAGTTTGTGAATGGATAACTTTGTACTTATGTTCCCTACTTTCCCCTGAACTTCCTCTAACTTCAGGATATTTCTCAATTGTTAAATAATTGTCTATTTGACGCTTGGCTTTTACTCGTGCATTAAATTTTCATCCAGCAAATCCACCATTTTAATTCTAGTTCAATGTTCCGCGGAAGATCGGGAATTGTCGTAACATCGCTAGCATCAACGACATTACCCAGTTTTTTAATGAACATTCTTCTACAACACCATTCCGCTATCCACTTCGTACGCTGGATAGTTCCATGACATATTTACTCTCTCGGTGCTTATTTCGGTACAGAATTCTGGATCCTTAAAATGGTATCGTATAAAAATGGTAATCATATTCGATAAATGAGTTGAATTCTATTTTTACCACTGAAAAGATAAATAAGTGCGACGCTTATTTTCTGTGCGATTATTGCATCCAACCGCCAATTAGAGTTGAATTATGTGTTTCAAGAGATTACCGATTGTGGCGCTGGAATCCACATTATTTTTATAGAGAGCCATTTTCCATGGGCTGACGGTTAAAATGTATTCTTAGACGAAGAATGCGCACCAAGATTGACATACATTGCAGTTTACAATTGAGGGACACTCGCAAGTAACTTCTACGTTTCACGTTAACTGCTTAATTCAGTGGTTCATTTCGCAGCATCACCAAAACACATACTATTCGATAACTTTCTCTGCAGAACCAATTCCTTACCCAGATTTCCCTTTTTTCTCTACTAAACGTTTGGCAATTAAAATCGCCTCTAATGCTGCAGAATTTTCCCCTTTAGGACTATGGAATGGATCTGGCATAGCAATTATTAAATGTTTGTTGGCATTGAATTGTAAGCACTGACGTCGACCGAAAACATAAAAGCGTGTGGTTTGCTCAAAAAGTTGTAAGGAGAGTTTGATGATGTAAAAGAGTTCATACGAGACTTGGGACTAGTTCGCATCCAATATTGAGCATACTGATATCAGTAACTGAAGTAAGCATCGCGTAAAATGGCTCTAAGCCCTGTTCTTTTGTAGGTTTTAAGTCTACATCTACACAATACCCCGCAAGGGTGTGTCGGGGCGGGGGAGTGTTAGAACACCACGCGTAAAATAGGATAAAACCACATGCAAACTAACAAAACCATGCCAATTCACACCCACGGAAACGTAAATACTCATTCAAAACTCATTTTAATTCATACGAATGCAAAAGTGTATACTAGCAACTAACATACACGCGCACATGTACCTGCAAATGTATCAGATGTCTAAGAAGTTTTAATCTTATCTTCGCTTTTAATTATTCGAATGTCTTTACTATTACTATTGTGATTCCTAATTTTACGAGGGAAGAACGAATTTTTATTTATTTTATTTATTCATTTTGCCTTAGTCCGAAAACAGCACTTCGACCTTGACATCAAATTTGAATCTATCTGTGGTGGAGTTCATCTCCCTTGTCTTATCGTTGAGGTCTAACCTAGCAAAATAGTGTGGGGGCCATTCACCTTGTGCCATAGTCAAACTAGTGTTTTCTGAACCTTGTTAAAAGTTATTCTCATAATTTGGTCCTCTGTTTTCACTCTGTGGAATTTGTGAGGCGACGAAGTTGACGAAGTCATGGAGAACGAAGTGATGGCAATCCAAGCTTCACAAAATTTAGAGAAAGTGATAATTTTGGGGAGGAAATATTTGATGCCATCTCAAAATTTGGTTGAGTGACCTCCCGAGTTTGGAATAAGTACGTGTTCTCATTATTTTGGTCGGAGTGAGTCAACCATTGTGGCAAACCGTCAAGTTTTATCTGCATAGTCGTGGCTCTAGGACATTTCGATGTATACCTGCTTTCGGATGGGAAGTGAAGAGTTTTTATACAGATGTGTTACAATATTTGCAAGATTGTTCTGTAAGATAACTTAATGAATTTTGCATGCCTACAACCAAGTCACAAAGGTCTGGAAGACTTCATCTGACCACGTAATACTGTATATTAAGTGATGACTTTTTAGCTTTCCGACAGACGTATGTACTATGTGCCTGTGCATAAATCTGCCCGGTCCACTAAGGAGGCTCTTAAGAATGGTTGTCCTACGAGCAGCCCGCGGGCTGGAATACAAATGTAACCTCGAGGATGTGTTCATCAGGACCGACACATTTCTAAACTCCCGAAGATTAGTGAATAAAATTGTGTTGCCATATATGAGAAGGATATTAAATGCGCCGAGTGTCAACGCGATTATGTGAATCGCATCAATAACAAACCATCCAGGAGTTAAATGATAAATTACTTACATAAATGGTAAATATTTATATGTATGGTATTGTATGTATATATATACAAAAGTATATAAATATACACTTGTGTGTGTATTATATATATATATATATATATATATATATATATATATATATATATATATATATATATATATATATATGAAGTAAGAAGGCAAGATCTGTGCTAACAGTGAAAGATAAGTGGGGTAAGATAATAGTTGAACCAGGAAAAATCCAAGAGAGGTGGAAGGAATATATAGAAACACTGTATGGTAAAGAACTTAGGCCGACTAGGTTAGACATAGAAAAGGAACATGACGTAGAAGAAGATAGCTTAGGTCCAGGCATACTCGACGATGAAATAGAAAGGGCACTAAAGGAGATGAAAGCAAATAAGGCCGTGGGGGTGGACAACATTCCGGTAGAAATGTTGAAATGGTTAGGAAAAGGTGGGAAGAAGGCCATGTATGGACTGATTCGTAGTATCTATGAGGAAGGAATCTGGCCGGAAGATTTTGTGAGATCGGTGTTAGTTCCTATTCCAAAAAAGGCAAAGTCTACGTCATGTGAGGATTACAGAACAATAAGTTTGATATCCCACGCAGCTAAAGTTATTCTCAGGATCATCAACAAAAGGATAGAGAGTAAGGTAAATGATTACTTAGGGGATGATCAGTTTGGGTTCAGAAAAGGAAGAGGTACGCGTGATGCCATTGCAGTAATGAGATCACTAGTCGAGAGGAATATAGAATACAATCAGGACGTTTTTGCCTGTTTTGTAGATTTCGAAAAAGCGTTTGATAGAGTGAATTGGGAAAAATTAATGCGTGTATTGCAGAAAATAGGAATGGATTGGAGGGACAGGAGACTGATCCGCAACCTGTACATGTCTCAGACTGCTCAGGTGCGAGTGGGGAACGGAGAGTCCGGATGGGCAGTGTTAGGAAGAGGTGTAAGGCAGGGTTGCCCATTGTCACCGGTACTGTTCAACGTATATGTAGAGGAAATGATTAAAGAGGCATGGGAAGAACTGGAGGTAGGAATGAAAGTCGGAGGGGAATTCGTAAAATCGGTTAGGTTTGCTGATGACCAAGCATTAGTTGCTCAGTCAGCCAAGGGGTTGCAAGCATTGTTGAGTGAATTGGAGGTTCAGTGCGATAAATATGGGATGAGAATCAATATTAGTAAAACAAAGGTTATGCGATTTTCCAGAAAGAAAAAGGCTAAGCTAAATATTAAAATAGGCGGGGAAAAAATAGAGCAGGTAGAACAGTTTACATATCTCGGAAGTGTTTTGGACCAATACGGTCAAAGTGGTAGGGACGTAAGGAGAAGAATTGCGCTAGGCAAGGAGGCTTTCTCAAGGAGGAGGGAGTTGATGACGGGGACGTTGAGTAGGAATGTTAAGACAAGACTCGTAAAAACTCTGATATGGAGCGTAGCTATGTACGGCGCGGAAACGTGGTCGCTGAAGCAGGAGGATAGACGTAGATTGGAGGCTTTTGAGATGTGGGTGTGGAGAAGAATGGAGAAGGTGAAATGGACCGAAAGGAAAACAAATGAGGAAGTACTGGAAATGGTGGGGGAGGAGAGGGGTTTGTTGAGAGAAATCCTATGGAGGCAGGAAAAATGGATGAAAGGCGTATTGAGCGGTAGTGGAATGTTGAAGAAGGTATTAGAGGGGAGAATGTTGGGCAAGCGAGGTAAGGGTAGAAACAGAATAGGGATGTTGGACGGGATGAAGGGAGGAAAGAAGTACACCGAGATGAAGAGGGACCTGATATAGATTAGTTTGATAGGTGGGGAGTCACAAAATGTTTATTTGATAGTTGTATCCATCCCAAAACCTACCTTAACCGGTAGATTACCTTACCTAATAATAATATATATATATATATATATATATACACATATGATTTCGTCGAAGTAACCCGGAAGTGTTGAATAAAAACAGCTTGGACAGCAACAAACAATAACACTCACAGGTTATTTCTTAATAATTTCGACGGAATTTAGCTCCGTCTTCCTCAGAAGAAACAGACGTACTGAGAGAAACACTAGTACTCAGTACTACTGGTTCTTCTGAAGAAGGCGGAGCTAAATTCCGTCGAAATTATTAATAAATGACGTGTGAGTGTTCTTTTTATGTGCTCTTATATTGTTTGTTGCTGTCCAAGTTAAAAATATATAAATATACAAACAATAAATAATATATAAATATATATATTCTACAAATATATTTATATTTAGTTGATTAGATTTCCTGTTGTTTATCTTTATTATTCTTTCACACAATCCCGCATATAGTCGACAAAATCTGCATCAGATCTTGTCCTTAAAAATGCTTAACATCCATGCTACAAACCATATCAATGTTCTACACCATATGCTAACTTTCGAAAGATGCCGAGTGAAACTGAGCGGCGTTAGGTACATATTCATTCCAGTTCTTCCAAGCTTCTCATTACGTAGAAATCTCATACACGTCACAAGTGAGGACTGAATTGCTCGAGAAAATGCGCTATTTAGGGATTCAATTGGTGCCGGAACAATTTCATTTTGATGCAGTTCGTACTAAGGGTATAATTCTGTTCGGAGACCGCGAGAAAGGCCTTGAAATCAAGAAAGCTATTGAAAATCCATTTTTGACTACCCAAGAAAAGATTGTCCGTTTGTTTTAGTCACAGTAAGATTCGGGATACCATGAAATTACGACAGCACGACCGTTGATGGAAAAGAAATAAATAGCGTATATCTTTCCGATGTAGGGAAGAAATTGAGTGCTAGTATGCTTTCACGCGACTTCCTTCTTGATGTTTAATAAACATAGCAGATGCGCTTGGTGTGGTGGCTGCTGCCTCTATCGGCAGTAAACAGGAGGGCCGTTGCTCTCTGTCTCTGGCGTGCACTCTGGTTCTGCAGCGGGGAGTGGATTATCGCGTGACACTCCTCGTGACGGAAACTCCTCCCATCGGCCACGCCCCCTTCTCACCCATCGGAACCCTTCCTCTAACCTCCTTTTCACTTCTACCCCCCCCTTTTCGGAAATAAAAAAAATATGTTCATCGCCACCGCCAGCATCCCCTTTCCACGTTCCCTCTCAGAAATATATTCGCATTCTTTTTCCTTTCCTTTTATTCCGGTTGCAGGAAACCGTCAATCATGTTCCTGCCGGTCGAGCCTGGGGGTATTGTTGACTCAGTCCTTCCTCCGCAGTGCTCTCGTATCCAATGGTAGATGCGCGCATAATTTCAGATGTCGAAAATGCTCAGTCTTTGGGAGTTTAGTGGAAAAGGTGATATTGAATTCAATTTTGAGGAGCGGATCCGGGGTCCAAAATAAAAATCGGTATCGATATATACTCATGAGCTTACATTCGTGAATTTAAATTCTCATTTGGCTCTAAGGAAACGAAATTTCGATGGATAACAAAAATGGATGACAGGAGGATACAGGTTTCGGAGATGGAATTTTTGATACAAGTAAAAATGATTCACATTATTAGAAAACATCGTAAATGAAAACCTAAGGGAAAAAAACTATGAACTAGTACAGGAATATCAGGAGAATCGGATGCGCATTGTGCCACTGGCGAATGAATTCCGGCTACAGAAACAAGGCATGAAATTTCCAGCGTGGTTTCCAGCGAAATTTCCTGAGGGAGGGATTACCGGAAAATTTTTAAAGGTGCAACAGACAAAAAGCCTCGTCCATCAATCTCTGCTGACTCTACAGATTTTATCTTAGCGTATGATTTGAAAGTACCACTATCTACTATGGGTACTCTATAGCTAACAATAAGTAATTGTTTATGCTAAGATTTAGGGCAGAAGAGTCGATCATAGATGAATAATCGTAGACGGAGAATAGTAGTGTTTGTTGTCACTCTAAATATACGGGTAAGTGAAATTTCTATTTTCGTGGTAATTAATTAAATAAACCTCGAGTATTTCGTTACTTCGCACTTATAAAAGGTTAAAGGAACATTTTTCTTTCCTGAATGTGAGAGTTTCACACGCCATGGAGCTTCCAGGTGATTTCTACCCCCTCGTGACGAACGGTTTTCGAGTTTCTATTGCATTTTGTTTGATTGTACTCATTAACGATAATATTTTCTCTTCCTCTCCCTTCCAGTTTATACGTGAATTCGAATCATTATCCTAGCCAGCAAGGTCGTCAAAATAAATCAAAATCCGACATACTACTTTAAAAAGTATGCCTTGAGAGTTAGTTACGCCCTACCTTTTTTGGAGAACCTAACGTACATCCACCCGCCCACACTCTTATTCCCTTCCCATTTGGCCATCCTATAAAAATCTCTGTTAAATTGGTACAACTTTCATGCGTCTTGGAATTGACTTCAATTCGTCGAAACCGCCTTCATGAAACACCAAAACGTACGTGGATAAGTGCACGGTGTTTAATTTCATTGAATCGAGTGTTTCTATACTTGATTTTCGGTGCCAATTTGTGAAAATATATGTTTAACAACCGCAGCTTGAAGGAGAGCACCCAGGTGCTTCCTCTCCATTCGGAGTTAATTTTCGAACGGAGAGGAGAAACCCTTTCAGTATCAGATGCAGTATAAAACCCGAGAGTCCGAAAACACCCACTTCCCAGCCGAACCACTTCCTACGCCTCGTTCTGTGGCTCATTCCTCTTGCAGAAGGGGTTTCCGGTAGGTATTCTTCGCTCTCCCCCCTCTAATGCCCCCCACTTCTTTTACCTATCTATAGCAGTCCGTGCTTTCCCTCTCCAGTCTCTCTCCCCCACACCCCTTTCATTCCTTTCCCCATTTTCATTGAGCGGACGGTGGAAGGGGAGCGATGCCCTCAGAACGGAGTCGAATGAGGGAAGGGTCGCGTGAAGGGGGAATGAACGGACTGGGGTCCTCCTATGCGGGCACGTTTGGGTGCGCGTTCGGGGAACAGTGGAGGAGGGTGGACGTACCCCCCCCCCCCTTTCCCGTGAAACAAAGGAGGAATGGATAGAACCGACTTCCTTCTGACGTAAGCTCGCCCGCCAAACTCCCCGCCCCCGTTCCCCACACCAAACATCTATCCCCTCTCACTCCCCCAATCCGACCTTTCTAAAGTCTCCCTATCTCTCCCCCTGGCCGTTCCTCAGGCTCACCTACTCCCACCCGCCGCTCTCACACCCCCTTGCTCCCCTGCTCCGTTCCGTGGGCCGAGAGAACCCCATTCTTCTTCCCTCGACACTGCAGCTGCGAATTGCCCTCAAGCTGGATCGAGATGATGATATTTTCCGTCCGCGAAATTTTTTGCGTGTGATATCCGGGAAAGAGAGTTTAATTGAACGCGGGAAACTCGAAAGAAGACTGGAGGGAAAAGAGCATGAATTGGCCTAAAAGAATTAGTCGGATTCTTTAATAGTCATGGTACGAACATATTAATTCATGGGCTATAATTTTTCGCATTTGAAAAAATTAATTAGGTTCTTCATGACTTATTACAGTGGCCCTAATTAAGTGTCCAGAAATAATACGGCCATAATTAAGTTATATAAATGAGTTTTTATAGATATTATCACAGAAAATAAAGTTTGGATTGCTTACAAGTAACTTCCTTTCGGAAATTAGTTTTATTTCTGAATGCTAGAGTATCTACCGCATTATAACTCATGGAGCCATGGTTTTTTTTATTTTGTTAACATTATTGTAAAGAGAACAATTTTTCGTCATGCTCACGTTATTTCATATTTTTCAGTTTCATTATAATTTATTTATATGGCCTAAATGTCGAGCATTAACTCTCAAAGGTTTTTTTGGGTGTAAAATTGTATTATCGTCATAATCCATAGAGGCTTAGGATTGCCAGCGCGGACCATTGTAAAAGGGTGGGTGGAAATGAATATAGCTTCGTTTGAGCTCGTCTTTTCGTAATCACTTCCTTCCACTTGACTACTACAGCTTGTTTTTTTAAATGCGTTTTTATGCTTTTGTAAAGAAATAAAGAATGCCCCGGACATAGATAAGCGTCTCAAATCAAAGCTTGTTGAAGGGCTGACGATTTCATTTCTTTGACGTCCTTGATTATCGAATTTACACTCATTTACACTCATGGTCTATTTGCTGTATCTCCGCATGCAACATATTGAATAGCGATATAGTGTTGCGAGCAACAAAAATTACTCGCAGTGAGAGATATTTATGGTAATTCTGATTCTGCGAATAATTCTCTGCTACTCGCTTGTTAAATTATAGTCTTTACGTAGATTTCTAAATATTCTATGTATGTATGTATATATATGGTGGTATATATGTATACATGTATATATATGGTGGTATATATGTATACATGTATATATATAAATATATATATATATATATATATATATATATATATATATAATTGATTTTGTCGAAATAACACGGAAGTGTTAAATAAAAAACTTGGACAGCAACAAACAATATAAGAACACATAAAAAGAACACACACTTTATTTCGTAATAATTTCGACGGAATTTAGCCCCGTCTTCCTCAGAAGAAACGGTAGTACTCAGTACTGTTACAGTAGTAGTACTCACTACTCAGTACTACCGTTTCTTCTGAGGAAGACGGAGCTAAATTCCGTCGAAATTATTAAGAAATAAAGTGTGATTGATCTTTTTATGTGCTCTTATATTGTTTGTTACTGTCTTAAGTTTCATATATACGTATATATATCTGGCCGGAAGATTTTGTGAAATCAGTGTTGGTTCCTATTCTGAAAAACGTGAAGGCTACATCATGTGAGGATTACAGAACAATAAGCGTAATATCCCGCGCAGCTAAAGCTATTCTCAGGATCATAAACAAAAGGATAGAGAGTAAGCAAATGATTACTTAGGGGATGATCAGTTTGGGTTTAGAAAGGGGAGAGGTACGCGCGATGCCATTGCAGTAATGAGATCACTAATCGAGAGGAATATATATATATATATATATATATATATATATATATATATATATATATATATATATATATATCTTTATATTCTTCTCGATTGCTGTATATTCCTCTTGAGTCCCAACTAATCTTCCGAAGAAGACGGAGTTCGAGTCCGTCGAAATTATCAAGACATTACATGTGAGTGTTCCTTTTATGTGTTCTCATGTTGCGTGCTGCTGTCTAAGTTTTTTATTCAAACACTCCCGTGTTACTTCGAATAAATCATCCATATATGTATATATATACTTTTCTATATATATATATACTATTTTTATTATATATATATACTATTTTTATTATATATATATACTATTTTTATTATATATATATATACTATTTTTGAAACCATAAACACAGTAATCAACCCTAAGGTCGGTTGGGTAGGTGATGGTAGAGTTCACCCAGTACTAAGGCCGACGGTGTGTGAATTCACACATCAGGGTATTGGGGGTAGTTCCTTTCCCTGTGCTGTTTATGGTTTCCCAGGTAAATCTGGTACCCGAAAAATCACACAGCTGGGGTGGAGCTGAGGGTGCCCGGAGTGGCTTGCCTGGGTATCGAACTTGCACCCTCTGGTCAGTAGTCCAACGCTCTACCCCTGGTATAACGCGACCCAAAAACATGTATACACACACACATATGCGTAACACTCTGCCCATATCCCATAAACCACCTTCATCTCTCTCACCATTGAGCCCTTAATATCTAATACCTCCCTTACTCCACGCTGCTGCACCTCACCCTTCTCTCCCTCCCTCTGGTATCCATCTTTAACATCCCCCCTCATTTACCCTCACCCCTCCCTCCCGTAGGTCTTCTGAGGGACCTCTCTCTCTCTTGCTCCCTGTCCTGCCCTCTCACTTCCATTATATTCCACCCCCAATCCCTCCCACTACTTTTGCTCCACCTCCCCCACACTCCTCCCCTCCTGCTCTGCCTAAGGTTGTTAGGTCTCGGTTCAGAATGACCTTATATTGTTGTGACCGCCCCGCCTATCGCCCTCACACCTCCTCTCGTCCCCGCCCTTTCTGGGGACTCCCACGGGCCGTAGGGGCTGAAGCCTCTTATCATTTGCCGTCAAAGATCCTCTCCCTCCTCCCTTCCCCATTCCTCACTCCTCTTTGATATGCATCGTGAGTGGGAGGGCCACTGGGTGACTTCCCTTTTCTCTCAGGGGTCGATTAATTATGTATGGTTGCCGGTTGTTTTCGGTTTTGGTCCTAGCGACGTCTCTCCTAGTTCATCCGTTTTTTTTTACTTCCTAACCCGCCAAAAGCTCATCTCGTTTGCCTGGGTGTTCTACATATGGGTATCGGTATCCCTGAAAGCTCTTGTAAAAATTATTTCCGTCGTTTGAATCATTCTTCGTTAATTTTGGTTTCTTGAATTTAAGGAACTCTTATTTTTGATGTTACATACTTGGTGAGGAATCAACTCCTTCCAAACACCCTAGTCGTGATTTTCAGGACAACACGTAGTTGTTGAATAAAAACGTATTGAATAGCATTTAGAATTTAGGACGTTTTTTGTTTACATTCTTTTCCAAAGCTTTCGGAACAAATCTAAATGTACAACACAATACACACCCCTATTAGGACATGATAGATTTTGGTTTACGCTTCGTAAATATTCATATTGGGGCAGCCCTCATTATAAGTAAATCAATAAATAAAATCCTAGAAAGTAAATACATATATCACAGTATCAGAGACTATCTACGAATCTTCTAAAAATATAGATGTTAACTTCAGCGTTGTGGAAAACAAAATGATTATGAAGTTGGAAATCCCCCCTCGGCAAAATGATTACTTTTATTAAAATGGTCACTTGTAATTGTAAAAAGGAGGCCTGATTGTATCCTGTGGCCAAATGCGTATAATTTTTTTACGACGGAAATAGGTGTAGCTCTTTGAGTTGGCTCTTTCGGCGACTGTGAAGAGGTTTATAGCGGAGGCTGGGAGGGGGTCAGCGGTCGAGTAGCTCTCGTTCAATCCAAATGCTCGCTTCTGTTCTTTGAGACGGTCGTTGAAATTTAAGGCTTGCTTCTATTGCATCAAATGTTGGGCCCGGCAACCTTCTCTCGTGTCGGCCTGAACTCTTTGAGTGCTGAAGTGCTGTCGGGCCACGTGTCCCCGTCATTACTTTTCCTCGGTTACCAAAGCAGCGTTGTACTGCATTTAAATTCAAGGGGGACGTCATCATGCGCGGCCCTCGTCCGGACTGAGGGTTATAGGGTGCCAAAGCCTTAATTCACCTCTGTCGCTTCGGCAGCTATCGCAGGATAGTTTAATAAAAGTCGAACTGGGAAAATGTTATTTTGGCATTTGTGGATTATCAGGGTGATAAAAATGTCGCCAATCCAAGTGTGCTTCTCTCGATGGTAATCCAAGAGACTTTCTTCCAGGACCAAATTAAGTTCTAAATTTCAGTGCATTGTGGTCTATAAGTGTTGGGAGTAAAAAATGTTCTCCGCCCGGACCTACTTCTCAACACTACCAAGTCGTTTTCACATCCTCAGAAACATTCATAATTGAATCAACACTCAAAAGAAACTCGTCAAACAAGAGGCATGATAAACAGACTCGCTATGAGTGAATGACGAGTTCTTATGGGTAATTTTGCGAAGCAAGTCCATTATTCGTGAATTTTGTGGTTTGTACCACACTAATTAGTAATTTTTTTACTTATCCTCTGAATTAATAATTTCTAGCTGAGAAAGATTGTATTATTCTATGGTTCAAGTTCATTTAAATTGATTTAAGGATTGCGAGTTTTCCATTGTTTAATTGTCCATTTGCAAAGTGTTTTTTTTCCATCAATGGATGGGTATCGTGTTTTTCACGAAGGATTCAAATGAAAGCTCTTGTACATTAGCATAACTAAATATGCATTACTATATTTTGTTTGACATGGAATGACGTTTTTAATGAGTTTCTTTTCTATTTTCAGGTGAGTCACCCCTTCATTGTCTATCCACTAAAGATTGAACGCCTGGAAGGGTTGGGGCGTTTTTTTGTGTGCCTCATTTATTGGAACCAGAGACGTGGGAGTAACTTTTGGTCCTGACCCTTTGTTGCCCTCGTCAATTACCCATTGCGCCCGCCCATACGCCCTTAAGATCTCAGATGTTTCCGTCGGATTGACTCCTGCAAGATCAAGACCAGGAATCGGCAGATTATCGATGGTGATGAAGCCATTCTTCGCAACGCGTTCATTTTTCCGTAAGTCTTGGGCGGAGAATGTGAGGAATTTAGAATGTGTGATAATCTGAGTTCCGAAAAATGTAAGGTTTCTTCTGTGTCATGCAATGCTCGGTTCTTTCCTGCAATGGGTGTCTCACAGTTTCATTTGTATAAAATTCATCCAAACTTCATTGCAATTGCATTCGCGTTGCTCATTCGCCATGCATCAAGTGCAGTTACCAAAGGTTTCCCTAGTACTTAAATGGGCACACCAGAAAGAGAAGAACAGCAAGGAAACGTTTTACATAGATTTTATTCAGTTGCTGTTAATTTCCGAGGAGTTACCTTTGACGTTGATATTAATACCGATGATCTATGCCGCCGTCATAATTTGTTTTGGCACTTTTGCTCAATCTTTCAAAGTCTCCTTCGTTCCACTTAGCATATGTACGTTTTTTTTTGATCGACATCAGCTATTCATATGCAAACATTTGCATTTGCGGTTACCATTTATATTCCTAGATGTGATGTGACGTGTATCAAATGACAGGACATTTGGGAGGGACAAAGGTTTGAGAATCTCAACTGGACGGGAGACTGGAAATACATTAACATCATCGTCTTGACACAGCTCGAATTGATGCCCATATGAAGATAAATGCACAACTTGGACCTCATAATAATTGACATGCCCCATAAGAAAGGGTGTGTGACTTATAATTAGTCATCGTTTATATCCCACCTTAGCTTTGTACATTTAAATAACATATGTATTCGTATTGAATAATGGATACTTGCAAAGTTCAGTTGTACCTTGATGAAAATGGTTCCTTCATTAAGAAACTGATGGAGGTGAAAATGGTCATCAATTTTGTCTCGTCGCAGAAGTCCATGTCCTCCCAACTTTGTGTCCGACCTGGGTAACATAATTCGTAGTTCTAAATGTTCGTCATTCGTAGCCCTAAGTGGTTTCCCACGGCTTCATAGATTCTAATCTCTTGGCTGGTCCATTTGCTGATTACCAATTATCTGTTTACCGTGAAACAAAGAAATCTAATGCATCAGAGCACTTATCCGCATTCTTTTATTTAAAAGAATTGAAATTTCTCCAGTCTGCTCCATATGCAACACAATCATTCCTTTATGCTTCACTCAATTAGCCTCCTCCGCTCGATAGGAGTCTCATTTCCTCCTAATTCTTTCGTTAATAGGGAGATTAGGCTAGCTTATCGGCTTGGCGGTGACTATTTTAAGTTTCTTCTGCTCCGAGTCATCCTGTCCTTTTAGAAAAAACTGTCTTCCGCTTAATCATTTCTCATCCCACGGTAAATAAATGCTCATTTGTCTTCCATCCTCGAAACCTCTTGTCTCTAACTGACTCGGCAGAGAAACGACATGAATTTGATTCGTTCTTTTAGGGCGATGGCCCCTCCTTGTTAACAGAGTGATGCAATCTTAGCCTTGGCTTCGTTTTTTTTCCCATCATTTTTGAGTTGTTTTTCGTCCTCTTCTTGGGCTAACTCATTTTTTTGGTCTTCGATAAATACATGTTCTGAAATCTTAGGTCAGATAAGCCTAGCTCTGGACCCACAATACCATTTTTACGACGTTTTTCCATAATAATTCAACTCACACGTGTATACTTGGATAGAGATTGTCTATAAATCCCTAAGTGCCCTTTAAGGAATTTGAATGTGTATATTTTGTGCTAAAAATGTTAATAAGACTCATTTGTTACTGCTAGAAAATAATATTCTGAATACAGACAGATCACAGGAGAGCAGAGAGCAGTGAGCAGCAAAACTTTAAATACAATATGATAGGCTTTGGAGTTTGAAATTAAATTTACGTGTCCAATGCGTGCCCCTTACTTATCGCTCAATTTATATCTAATGCTTAATATTAATGCTCTTGGAATCTTCCCGAGCACTTTTAGGAATTCATAATTTCACAAAATTGTAATAGACTGCACATTTATGACCTCACTGTAAAAAAATATAGTTTAGTTTGGTGAGTTCTGGTCCACACTAACCCACTGGTTGGGTTTTAGGCATACTTACTCACAAAAATGCAACCCATATATGTGGATTGGATTTTCATGAGCTACTATATCGAGCGATTAGTGAATGGGCTTACATTTTATTTGGTTTAAGAATTCCCTCCTGTGGTTATACCCAACAGAGGAGGATATGCGGTCAGAGAAAAATTATCTCGGCCGTCCGATTTTCTTTCATCTCCAGATATTTGTTGGTGACGCTTCTTGGCAGCTGGCGTCGAATCCAGCATTGACTGTATTTCCTGAAGAACGGTTTTCGTTGGCAGCCCTAGACTGTTTGAATGTCTAAAACCGAGGTTGTATCTGATATCCATATCTGTGCCAAAGAGATCGCCTATGCCCTTCCCCATCTAATCGGTGGAGAAAGAGAGGGAAAGAGTGGTTCCACTGATCTGTATCTTTACCAGATCGAGACCCTCTACAAAAGAGGGCAACAGGACATAACCGTGGAAGAGAAAAGGCCGGAAGAAGGCTGCAATGTGAAAATAAGTTGCTAAATGTGTTTACTCAGTTAAAGCAGAACACTTTTTCTTACACAAATATGATTTGGCCACGAATCGCGTCAGGGTAAACGATTCTGTGAATCTTCCCTTCTACCTTTAGGCACTTTTTAATTTACCACTCATACTGAATTTTAGTGGGGGATTTGGATTATACGTACATCGTTCTCGCCGGTAAACTCACGTGGTCGGTGCCTCTTGCACATTTATTTGGATGCATTCTTCGACTTTTCCACTTCAGCTATTATAATAATCGCATAGTAAGAGGGCGAATCGGAAGTGCGTACCTTAATGAAACGACTAAGAACTATGATTGTCTAATGGATGCCACATTGCTTTGATGGAAACCAAAGGAAGTCATAAACCCTCGGAACCAACTCACAAGCCTGAAGGTGGTGCGCTTGCAAGGGTGGTTTTCTTTCACTCTACCTGCTGCTTGGGAAAGATGGCCCAAGCGAGGGCAGACCAGGTGGGAAGGAGGACGCGTCCGAGGTGGGGAGTTTGTTGTCGAAGGGTGCAGCGAGAGATGGGAGAGACTATTTCGGGGCGCGTGTGTGTGTGTGTGTCGGCGACCCGCCCTCCGGAGCGCCTTTGTCCGTTCAGTCATGCAAGAGGGATGGGCCGGCCAAGGGCCGACTGAGAAAGACCAGCCCAAATTTCTTCCCTTTTTCCCCTCCACCCCTCATCTCCATTCGAAACTCATATTATCCCCCTCCCCCACTCACTCACTAGCTCCCCAGGGGGATGAAGCCCCACCCACCCTTCCTTCCCGACTCTCGTCTCCCGCCGACCCTACCTCGTTCCAACGAAGAAAGGAGAGGGGAAAGTTAGAGGATAGAAAAAAGCCTTCCACTCCCCTCATCCCACCTCCATCTTTACCTGACTGGTAAAAACGCCTCTTTTTTCTTACCTTCGGGGTATTAAGAGAGCCGCGGAGGAGGGAGTGAGTCGGGGGCAGGTACGCTTAGTTAGCAGGGCCTTTCAGAATCGGGCGTGGGAGTCTCGGGAGAGGCGGGTGTTGGCGGGAGGTCCAAGGCGCCTTCGAAGGGAGGCGGAGGGGGGGCCGTTTCCTAAGGCCCCCAGGGTGTCGGCCCTTCCTTTTCCCTCGTCTTCACACCCCCTCCACCTCTTCTCATCCCCACACTTCGCCGCATCCCCTTACTTGTTCTTAGCTTCGCCAGTCCCGCCTAGAGCTCTTCTCTCTGATCCAGAGCCCCCCTTATGTCCCGCCTACCCTCCCGACTCGGAATAAGGTCCTCCGTTTCACCTTTACAACCCTCCTCCCGTCTCCCTTGTCTCTCCACCCCCGTTTTCCCCTTCGCCACCCCCCCCTTCGCCCTTTTCCGCCACCCCCGTCGGAAGGAAGGGCGGCGGCGTTCCCCAGAGGTCTCGCCCACCAGGGGACCTCGCTTCCCTCCCCGGCGCGGCGGGAGGTGTGTTCGCCGCAGCTCTCCGTGCCTCAGTCATCGAGGTTTTCGAGGGAGACGAGTTTATTATTTTTTCGGTTGAAAACATCGCTCGCGATGAGTTTCCTCCGCTCTTGCGTGCTCCTTCAAGAAAGGCGGGTTCTTTTTCCCCCCGAAAATATTTTCAGGGGAATGAGGTCGCCACGGAGAGGAAAGAGGAAATTTTTCAATCAGAAGACGGGGCCATGAATTCTCGAAGCTCTTTTAATTAATATCATGCTTTTAATGTTAGGTCGTGTGCGTTCTCGGTGATGCATTGGTGCTATCATTTTATGAGTTTCCTGACCTTGAGGAAAAGTATGCTGCTGCACGTGTAAGAGTTCATGTAACCCCTTTTATTTAATTAAACGTAACCCAAATGTTCAGGCAGCTAATTCCATACTTTTTCAAAGTCATCACCAGTCACGATTTCTTAATGGCTACTCTTGGTTTGCTTGCAGCCATTACAACCGACCACCTTGGAGAAAATGAAGGTTATTCATAGTAGTAATTCATGGATTATATTAATAGATTTTCCCCAAGCTAGAGCTTTTATATTACTGATTAATGATATCGAGGCTCTCGTGTTTTCTCATGCGATTTCCTAGAATCGTGTGTCCTGCTTCCATCTTTCAGCTTTGGGGTTCACCTTTTCGACTTTTGCAATGCGGTGAAGATTTTGATCTGACTCTTCACATTTTCATAATTTTAATGGCCAAAACAAAATGGTGAACGTGTTAATTTCTTCTTAGGTGTTTGCACTAATACGGCGATTAACAAATTCTTAGATCGTGTAATCGAGCAGATTGCCGCAGTTTAGTCTTAAAAAAAGGAAAGAATCCGCAATGTAACAACCGCATGTATTTTTATCCGCACTAAACATCAGTTTTTGAGTTCATTCCACCGCTTGCAAAGACTATGGAGGCAGCTCATTCGATTTGGACTTTGGGACACCTCGTCATAACTCGTTTAAATGCTCGTCATTAAAAGTGAAACTCCGATGTTTTAACGCACGGATCGATGTTTCTTGTTTATGAAATGTTTCCGGTTCCGAAGCGAACAAGGGTCTTCGAAAGCCTAGCTTCTCGAGACGACGTTTCCAAGTTTGGAAAGTTACCGAAGCATCCGACGACAACCTCATAAGGAGAACACGAGTGATGCGAGTCTCGCGCTTTGAGGAGGCTAATCGCATCCACGGGGAAGTGTGCCATGTGGTATCGCCCGCCTCGTATGCCGTTAATCGATGTGTTTACACTTCCTACTTCTCATGGGGAAGAGTGGGAGGAGGAGAGAGAGTGAGTGAGTGGGAGAGAGAGAACGTGTCGCATCTGATAGGCGCGAATGTGAATAAAAAAAAACATTCCTCCTCCGCTTATCCATCTCCCCCCACTTCACGCACCCTTCTTCAATCACTCCGCCCGTCGCCGGAGTGCGGGAGGGTGAGCGGAAGGAACGTCGTCATTAACCGGGGGAGAAAAGGGCGCTCGCGATCGATCGGAGATGGATTGGCCGTCTCCTTCGCTGCTGCCGCGATGACCAGCCGCTCGCTCTTTGATTCGTCCGATCCAGCTCTCCTCTCCAACTCTTCGCCCCCACCACCCCCGTTGCCTCCTCCCTCTCCTCTCCCTTCCCCCTTATGCGATTCCGCAAATGTCGCCCCTCATTACGAGAACGAGGGCGAAGCAAATGTCAGCGGGTGGTGGCGAGATCGCTTGCTAGCGCCGTCGTACGAGGGGGGGGTGGGCGTCGTCGGGAGGAGGAGGAAGCGAGACGGGATGGGATGCGTCGTCGTCCCGTTTGTGAATGAAAGGAAAGAAAAAGGGGCGGGGGTGTGAGTGAAGGAACTGGCGATTCTTCCGGAGATGGATGGTTGGAGGCGGGCGAAACGGGTATTATTTACGCGAGGGGAATGTCGATGCACGAAATTTAGTTTTAGTCAAGAATTTAACCGAGAGACAGTGAATGGCGTATTATTTTACGTTTCCAAGAGCTTGTTGCATTTCTCCATTGATGGATTATTTATCTTTTGCGGGGAAAATGAGGATTCGCTTTTTATGAAAGTTGGGCGAATGTTCGGCATAATATTTTTAAATGATAAGCGTGAATTGCAATAGGAGATTTTTTATTGATCGCTCGCTTCATCAATTTTTAATATGTCGGCAGCCGAGGCTGTAAGCTGACATTTGAATGCATTCCCTTTCATTTATTCCTTATTTTATTATTTATTACCATGAACACAGTAATCAACCAGAAAGTCGGTTTAGTAGGTGATAGGTAGAGCTCACCCATGTACTAGGCCCGACGTCGTGTGAATATTCACACATCAGGGTAGGGGGGCCAGTTTTTTTCCCTGTGCCGATTATGGTTTCCTTCTGCTGATCTGGTACCCGAAAAATCAATTAGCTTGGGTGGAGTTACAGGTGCCCAAAGTGGCTTGCCCGGGAATCGAACCCGGGACCCTCCGGTCAGTAGTCCAACGCTCTACCCACTAGACCACCGCGACCATCTAAGGAAATTTGCAAAGGATGGGGTGCATAAGGATTTCTCCTTTCAAACCCGGAATATCAATAAAATATCTTTCTGTTTATTTTTATATTTGTGAGCACAGTGGTGCGTTTTCCATGTCCAATCTTATAATAGGGTCAACCAAGCAACGGTATAAGTTAAATTGGCGGTCGAATTGGGAATTTAATAAAGCAATTTATCAAAATATCCGGTCTTCAAGTGAAGAAAATGAAATGGTAAGGCCATTACTTTATTAAAATTCGTCGGACACCGCCCGTTGTATGTCCAAGTTGGGTACTTTTCTGTGTCTTTTATTATGCATCATATTAAGGTCACAACTTTTACTCGAATTGACACATAGCTAATTAAAAATGCAAAATATTCCCCAGGGGTTCTTCATTAAGTAGTTATGAAAGAGTGGCGCAGGAAATATGGTGCATTGGCACGGTACAAATTATTGTACGTTCCTTTTTAAAAGCTACAACAAATCGATGGGTGGTTCATGTGGAGTTTTGCTTCATGATTGCGTCGAATTGTTTAATATTTCTATATTAATTGCATATTTGATGTCTGCTCTTGCGTTCCAGCATTGAAACTCCTCGAAGCTTGTAATGCATGCAGGGCCTCATCCATGCAAAATACATGTTAAAATATCTCAAGTGGAGGGCGGGCGAGGTCACTCGCTCCATGGCTCACCGCCGCATTTAGTCAGGGTTTGCTGAAGGGGAAAACGAGAGAGAAATTTTCCCGCAAATGGCTATATCGTCGGATGGAACGACGTGGGTCGCGGCGAGGGGGTGTAATAATGGAAATGGGAAGTCACTCTCCCCCTCTCCACCCTTTGTTTCCCTCCCTCTTCCATCGCGGTTCTTGTATGAGTGCTCATATTCCATCCCGCCTCTCGCGACCGGACACGGTCCAAGTTACCGCGGCAGGAAATGGTTTAGCGAGCCAGAATTACGCTGACGCGCTTCAACGACGGCGGCTGCGGCCTCCAAATCCCTTGTGTGCTTTTGTGTGTGCGTGTTTTTTTTGACCCCCCTCGGAAAATTGTTTCGCTTCGCCCTCCCCTCACGCCTCGGGCTAGTTTCATCCATCCGTTGTCGTTGTCCTCCGTTCTTTTTTTTTCTTCCTTTCGGATGGCGGTGACCCTGGACCGGCAATTGAGTGAGATGGTCGAGTTTCGCTGGATCAAGTGAGCGTTCCGCAGACGCTTCGGCACCTATCCAATTCACGCGTCTCGACTCACGGTCTAGACTCGAGATACGGCGATTCGATCACACCCGACATGCGTCGATTCCCGATCGGATAGACCTATTAATCGCATCGTTTCCGTGCTTGTCCTTAAGTGAATTGCAGGCGAAATATCTAGAGGTATCTTTAAGAGGTGGTCAACTACGAAGTTACTCTGTAATGGTGAGTGAGGCGAATGCTTTCTATATCGTAAAAAAACTGAAAAGATAAAAGCTCTACAAAATGACATTGTCTTGGTGACTGTGTTACAAATAATAATATGGGTAAAAACGTAAGTAAGAGTAATCATGTAAATTTTTTAAATAAAAAGAATGCACAAAAGATAACTTACACCCTCTTTGGGGAAAGAATCCCACGTAGTAGTCAATGCAAATATTTAGGCGTTTACTTAACTAGGAGGGGAGTCTTGGTAGTGACGTGACACGGAAGGCATTTAAAGTACTTCATTGGGTAATGAAATATCTAATAGGAAGTAGCGTAGCCACAAACCAAAAAGCATAAAGCATAAAAAGAGGGTAAGGTACTGGTTAGCCCTATCCTACAATACTCGTTCATAGTACGGCATCCATATGAGGTGGAACATTCAAAAATGGCACCAAGATATGTACTCGGAAGGTAAAAAAGAACAGATAGTTTCACGGAAATGTGAAATGGTACACTGAAATAAGAGAATTTGAAAAATAGAAAACGACCACAGTTTTAAAATAAAAATAAGAACGCAAAAAAATAAGAAAAAATATTGTTTCTTAACAGAACAATTGTTGATTAGAAGGACTGCCTGGAGGTTTGTTTGTACCCTTTCCGTCCAATTTTAGGAGTTTTTAGAATATGTGTAAAGTAGTCCCTGGGTGATATACTTCATTGATCAGTGATTATTATATTATTGTACTTGTTAAAATATTGTTTGTACGTGATGTGGACGGCGTGAGAAGTTGTATTGCAACAGTAAATTATGTGGTATTGGTGCGTAATTTCGAACGGTGTATGAAATTGAAGGGTGCGTGATTATGGACGGAGTGCGGCGTATGTCCATTGTAAGAGTGACCGTTGACCAGACTTGACCGTTGCCACCAGGAAATTGCCTAATTGCCACGAGATTTATATAATAATAATAATAAATATTGGGGAACTGTGCTGTGGAATCATATTAAACATGAGAAGCCTCATCACATTGACTGGGTATATACTCCCTTCTTAATACTTTCATCTTGACATTATTTTTTTCGATTAAGGGTTACACATTATTTCATTCTATAACGTTTTTTTCATCTTCTCTTTCCCTGTAATATCTCATAGTCGTCAGGTATGATGCATTAATACGTAGCTTTTTAATTTTCATACATTGCGAAGTTGCGTTTTTGTTTGGTGCAATCTCCTCCGGTTATTTGTTTATCGGTGAAGTAATATCAGGAGCACCACAATTCCTTATAGTTATGATTTCCATTGCAGCTCGCACTTAATGATTGCTTTTAATTTCTGCTTGAGCATCTAAGGTAGTGTAAGTTTACATGAATGTTTCACTAAAATGCATGACTACTTGCAAAACATTTCGAAGTTGTGAAAAATTTAAGGTTTTCACCAGCACACTCATTGTGCTGATTCACTCGTGAAGAATTTCGTCATATTGACTTATCATGCTGACATGTGGAACTTTGATAATCTGTATGAATATGCGATGCGATGTTGGACGCGTATCGACCGTCGCCCGACTTTCTAAATCTTCGTAACTTATCCAATCAAAGAGTTTTTTTTACATTGACCTCTGATTTCTCCTTATTCTTTAGTTTAGTTCGGCACGTGGCTTTAACGAGTTCCCACCAATGAAGATATGAACACAAGCTGACGGAAAGATATATAATATAAATATATAAAATACAAATATTAAACATGAAGTAACTGTGAGTTTAACCTTACCCTTATGGGTTTTTGATTTCACGAAATGAATTATCAAGGTTTTTTATCAAATTATTATAATCGGTAATCTACCATTTTGGTACGTTTTCGATGAACACAAGCTACCAAATGTTTCTGAATGAGCAAATATGGTAATTGATTTTGTTTGTATTGATGGCCTTAATACGTTTGTTATCATTCCATGTCAGCACATTCCATATTGATTGAAATTTCAATACAAATTTCAATCGATTTTGTTCATAACTATTTTCAATAATCACCGTGTAAAATTAGGCCATTCTCTTAAGGCAATATTAGTTTGATTTACAATGTTCTTGTTCATCCTTCAATAATGACTCCCGTCTTATGAAACGTTTTGATCTCGAATGGGAGATTTGTAACTGATCATGTGGAATAATTTTGATATAGCCAGAATTGTTTTAATATTTTGACAGTAATGCATTGACGTCCAATAGTTACAGTTGAAAGAATTATATGGATTAACGAATAAAAATGCATCTTGCCAATGTTGTAGAAAGTTATTTAACAATTTTATGTACTGTGATAACTTTAATATTTTTAGCTATATATGACTACAGCTCAGGAAAACTCGTCCCCCGAAGCGAAATAAGAAAGAGACGCTATGCATTATCGTATGGAATAACGTCAGGAATTGATGTGATGAAAACTGGAGGAAAATGGAATTATGTGGGTGATCTTGAAGGTTTATTTCAGTTTCATGCATGCGATGGTAACTTATTTTTCGGGGGTGCCATTATTGCTCCATGTTCAATCGACCGTGAAAGCACTCTCCGCCCTGGAATTTATTTTACCCAACCGTGAAAATAACTATGGGACGGCATTTGGGAACATAAGCCTAGACCGACGTCATGTTTCATGCTTGATTACCTTCAGAATGCTCTCAAAGGTTTTTAAGGGTCCCTCTTTCCTTTCTTTCTACTTCTATGGGCATATTATTTTAAGGAAATTTTGAAGATAGGCTTGAGGCATTCGATCTTGAAACATGTGCACATGTGTACAATTTTGCTTTAGCCTAAATTTTAAACAAATTTAACTAATGAACGTCTTCTGCTCATCCTTATTTATAACTTATTTCTCTATATTTGCCACACGTTTTTAGTTTTTGAGTTCTTGTGCCTGAGAATCACGTCATCATAATGCTTTTTTGTTTATTCCACCTTTCCATTTCATTGGGTACATGTTTTAGGGCGTAGTTGCAATCCAGATATCATAGAATATTACCAGAAGAACACTTTTTCACGTAATATTACTTTCAAACATAATAAAGACTGGCCTTCCGCGAAAAACATATGATATCTTGAACGAAATACCCATATTGTGTCATTTTCATAAAAGTGCTAAGCGAAACTGTACATTCTTTTTGTTGTCACTATTTCTGCTGATACAAGACATTTACACTTTAGTGAAAAGCGAGGTGCTACGCAACAAGTCTGCGACACTTAGAGAGAGGCTCTACGTGTATAAAAAACATTTTCTCTGACGGACAGGTTGGCTTTTCTTGTTCCGAAACAGATTATGCAATCCTTTACTTTTTTTTAATTGAAACGCAAGCTAAATCTGAGTAAAAAATATAATTTCAAGTCATCTTAACGTCATAAAAATTCATTGAAAAATTCAATTCACGTTTTCCCACCGCCACGTTACGAAGAAGCGTTCTCCTCCGTTCTGTCCCGTGACCGAAGCACAATTTTAAATTCCACGCCACGTGTCTTGAGATTTGAAGAATTTTTAATGGGACATCTTTCCTCATTGCCTTTGGAATTGCTTATAATTATCGGAGGAAATATATTAAACACAAATTATTTATATATCTGCGTGCGTATAGTATGCGATTTAGAGTACTGCGATGCGAATTTAGAGCACTTTTAGTCTAGCAATAAATTCTTTTCCGACCTTTTTCCCCAGGTATGTATTTGTATTTGTCCTCCTTTGCATCGCCAGCTTTGATCCAGGGATGATTTGCCTAGTCTAGGCGGCCAATCCCAAGAAGCCCCCTAGGCCCACTTTCATTCACGTTTTCTCATGCCTTTTCGCTGCACTTAATCTCCGAAACTTGCTCTCCGTTTACTACTCTTTCGGAAATTATTTCGGCACAGAATTTTTTATGGATTGGCAGAAATATCGTAATTCACGAATCCTTTTCCGATAGAAACTTTCGTTTTGTCGTCAAGAGAGGTTATGTTTTATTTTCGCCCCTAAAAGCAATTTAATTTATGTAAACTTTTCAAGATATTGATATTCTAACGCGTATTCAGTTATGACTTAACTGAGTTCTATTTCCTAAACTTATAAGTAGATTCCTGTAGAGTGATTACTAATAGGTGATGTGACGTTTATGTTTTTCCATTTAAAATGATTTCAGTGTGTATTGCTCGTTTTCCGTCCCGCACTATGATTCAATGAAAATGTAACCTAATTAGAGTCGGGCGAACTTTTTATGTAGGGACGTGAGCAAAATTTAAAATATGGGCCAAATGGGAAAATTGTGATATGGAACAAACTGGATTTCACGAAAAAATTATCTCCAAATCAAGGAAATATTTTTCTGTGACAGTGTTAAAAACTGATCTTTACATTCGATTCTATTATTTTAGAGTCATTAAATTCCGTGCAACAAGAATGCAGATAATGAAATTAATTGTGCTACTAAATGGCTTGATACTGTAGATGTTGACGGCGCCCGGATCAAATTGGTCGTTGTAGAGATACCACGGAGATGTAGTTCGTTTCCCTCTGCTGGAAGAGGATGAAGTTCTACAGAAATCTTTTTTTTTAATAGTCTTTATTTTTTATTCTGTCTCAATGGAGGTGATGCAGGTCGGAAATGGGAATCGGATTGGTCGTGGGTATTTTTTGAGTGAGATTTTGTGCTCGGGAGCGTCACAAAGAGGAAATGATTTGTCAAAAATTAACCCCACCAAATGTTACCTAAAACCTTTTTTTTTTTAAGATGGTTCGATGGAAGATGGAAAAAAATTAACGCTTTACCCCGTACAGAGTGCAGCAGCAAAGAATATGCAGTATTCGTGTTAAGGGATGACTCACCTCCCCTAAGCCGTCGCTCCCTCAGCGTTAACGGTGAATGCTAAAAGATCGCGCTTCGTACACATGACAAAGCAGCGATTCATTCTCCTAGTCGCATGTCTTACTCTAGGAAGTTGCTCATGCCTTCGTCTCCCATTGAGGTCAATGGCATGGGAAGATACAGTACCCAATATGTTTACTTCGCATCTCACGACTCGGGTTGTGCACGAGGACAACCGACTCCGTTGTCCTTAATACCAACTGATGTACGCAAAGCCCCGCGTAGGTGCGTTCTCCGTGTGAACAGTCAAGATAGATTTGCATTCACTGAAATTTTGGTCGTTTCATCCGATTACGGCCATGGCTTTGGGATTAGTATTGCATTAGCTCACCCGGCCGGGATATTTCTGCCGTGCACATTACTCTTACCCTTCTCATGTTCCGCGCTCCCACGCACCGAAAAGAAAAGACAATCGCCTCTTAATATTTATCAGCGACTACACATCTGGATAGCTGCCAGTAGTGGTAGAACTTGGCATGAAGCGAGACGAGTGTGTCTGCCGATGACGAATCTATTTTTTTCCTACGATGTATTGAGGTCACTGCACCTCGAATTACACTCGCCACAAACGTCAACTGACGTTTCAATCCATGCACTGATTGAGGGTGTTGTATTTCCCTAGGAGACGTCGCCTTTAATTCTCTCCCCCACTCCTCCCCCCGCCCATCTCATATGGAATAATGCGATCGTCTTGCGAAGCTTGCTCAATGGCTTTGCCGCTGACATGCTAGACGTGTGCGTGTGGTTGATCTTAATCTAACCGCTGCCCGAGGGTTCATCGTGCTCATGTCTTATACAGTATGTGTCCGCAAGTACTGAAATCATCTTGTTTACTCAGGATATTTTTTTTATTTTGCATTATTATTAGAAATATAATTCAATAATAATAATGAATGCATCGTAAATCCCTAAAATTCGGACAGTGAAATAGTTTCTTGTTTCTGAAACCCCCTTGCTGAAAGTCGTGTGTCGAAAAAGACTCGCATCCTGTGAATACCCTACCAAAATAAATGAAATGCATATTTACGAACATAATAAATTTTTATTCGAGGGTTTCGTAATATCAAGAATACCTTGTAAAGCATTAAGAAGTATCATTTGAAAATTTGGATAATACGTATTGTTAATCAATGGGTGGGTTGAATGCTGTGTAATAGAATAAAATGGAAAAAAAGATCGACATTGCCCGATTCCTTGGTGATTATTCAGTGATTATGAATTCTCTAATGAAAATGGGCCTTACATGATCTCAACCTTTTCTACTGAATTAGGGTGTGAATCGCAATGCTGACTTGGTTTTTGTGTACAAATCTTTTTTGGCGACGAGCTTTTTCTTGTGGTAGGTCCTCTCCCTCGGGTTAGGAAATATTCCTTCAATGCGTACCATTCGTGACTGTAGTCATTAGAAGAGTAAATAAATACGCTTAAACGTATTTGTTTCTAGGAGTGTGCACTGAAATGAGTATATTCTGAGTATAGCTTTCCCTTGTCATCATTTAGTGAATCTGTATATCCCACATAAATAAAATTTATGAGCGTTCTTGTTCCTTTTGGTTTGTGTGATCCAAAGAACGGCCGGGAGGTTTTTAGGTGTTCTAACATTCGACAGCGCCTTCACCCATTGGCATTCGAAAAACGTCGTGGAAGACCATCATCTCGAGTCCTTCCAGGTCAGAATTGAATGGGTGTCTCATGAAATATTGGACAATACATCCATTATAATCATTTTTTTCTTTAGCAATTTGTATTACACACACGGACGGATTTGGGCGAAGTGACAGGGAACTAACTGGAAGCCAACAGATCCTCGGGCGAGGATCTGGAAACTTTCTAAAGAGGAAAGCGATCAGTGACTATCGAATCCGATGGGCGGGGAATAACTTAATGTCGATACTACATATTTAAGAAAATGGTTTATCGTGTTTTTAAAACTTTTAGTTATTTACCATGGTGGTTATTATTATAGCAGTATAACTTTAGGGAGCAATTCGTTGGTATACTTACCAAGTTCATTTTCTTCACTTTATCAGTAAGCTATTAACTCTTTAAAAAGCATTTATTTCCATTAAAGAACTGAGTTGTCAAAAGACTCTTACAAAGTTCATCATCTTTGATGAAAGAGTTCTCTTATTAATGTTTACAGGTTTTTTAGTCATTTAAAATACGAGATGAGTTACTTGTTGTGAGTTGGGTAAGTTGTAATTCTCGTTTTCTCATTATATGTAATCATTTAATGAGAAAACGAGTATTTGGGTGTTCCTTAACTTTTGAATCGTTAGAATTTATGCCATAATTTCATCTCGTCTCAGATTCTAAAAGGAACGAACAAGCGAAAAGCTTAACGAGAATGTGAAGTATAAAGAATATATTCAGACATGGATGGTTAAATAAAACATGCCAATTAAATTAGGAAGAAACGTCCAATTTATTATCATGGCCCACATGCACTTAAAGATTACATTTTAAAACAACAGTGGGTAGAAGGTAATAGTTGTATAAATGTGTCAATGTAAGTAGAGTAAGGAACACTTTTTAATATTTATTTTCATAAAAATATAATTCTTTTCTTCCAACGTCGCCATGTTGTTTGAATACGTCGTAATAGTTCTTACGAGTGTGAATATTTAAAAAAATTTGTATTGCTGTTTTTACGAATGCCATTGAAGCAGGCTCTGGGAAACTGCGAATCTCTTAGACGGCCCCACGAGATGTTATTTGTTGAGCCATCTTGTTCCTACTATACCAATATCTTCCGATTTCCAAGATTCCAAAACAAGTAATGAGTAGATCTACCACAGGAATTCTCAAGAGCCGAAGAGTTAAGGATGTAAACTGAAAATTTCCTGAAAAATAGAGTTTATAGTTTGAGCTGTAGCATATCAGAAAATTTTCATCCCGCGTTTCTATCTTACAGCTCTTGAGAATCTCAGTACACTGGAAAACAACAGTAACACATCCACACGCCCTTGCGGCGGTCTGCGGGGTATTACGTATGTCGATGAAAAACTGCAGGCTGTCGAATTGATATTTATAAGCCTTATCCATGAAGTACATAAAATTCCCAATGTGAGTTTTTATCGTATTTCGCTCGACTCTTTTAATATCTCCAGACCTCATTTATAATCGGAAGAGATTTCAACTCATTTAAAACGCTTTCGATGGCGTCCATTCGTCTTTAAGAACAAGATTTAAAATTTCAAGAACACTAGAAGGCAGTCCTTGGGGTTTGTGATGAGTACTCGTAGAAGACATCCAATTGCATAAATATAAAGGAAATGGATGATACCACTAACAAACGAGGGAAGCTTTTCCGTGTAGAATATTGGGCAAATTTTTATGTCTAGGAATGTAATTTATATTAAGAATACCTTAGTCAGTATTAACTTCGTAAGGACCAAAGTTACAAGATGAAGATAGGCGCATCCAATGTTAAAACTCCAATTTTTATTAGTAGTAATCTATTGGGTAAGGGTAGCATTTGGATGGATTCCATGCACTATTTAATTTCTAAGCCAAAGTGGACCCAAAGTATCGTGAACTCTCATACTACCTATTACATTAACTCTTTATTTAGAAAACACTAATTTAATTACGCAGTAGCATGATTCAAAATACCAAACTAAGATACCTGAATTTTTAACATCTGAACCAACTATCTAAATGCATGAACGGGCAAGCAAATTATTTAATAATATTATGTCATTTGTGAACTGAACGAAGTCTTGTTTGGATGGTGATGTTGCAATTGAAGAACATGTAGATTTTGTGTTCGAGTGTAGGTGATAGTGAATATTTCCGTTTTACAGTTGAACCAAGGTTTTGTATTTGCGAACTGTGTGGCATCTTCTGCCCATAAGTCTCTCTTTGCTATCTCTTTTATTCTCGGTCCTTTCGAAAACGCGATTGCCAATAAGAAAACGATCAAACTATCGATTTCATAGTAGTTGCATAGAATATTACATGTAGACCTCTAATAATAATTAATTTTTGGTCGGTTCTTTCAAATTCACTCCAGCCAGAACTCCAGCTCTTTCCATATTAAGTTTTTTAGGATTTTGCGGTACTAAAGAAGGATCACAGGCTTGATTTACGCAATGTCGTGATACTTTCTTGTTATCATAAAAACATATCAATATTTCACTATGAAGACATTATTGGAAAGCACGATTACACGCAGACTTAGGATGAAATTATCGACAATATCCACTTCTATCTTTGTGGCTCTGATTTCTAGCGCCAAAGATTGTCTTCGGTTACACTTCACTTTCCCAGTTTATCCCGTCAGAGCAACTCATATCAAGCGTCGGTAGGTATGCCTAGAATTCGCATTCAGGAGCCTGAAAAGGGGGAATCGCTTCGTAAACCTTCCAGCCGTCGCCTTACCCCTTGGGATCAATCCCTCCCTCCCTTGCTTTGTTCGCGGGAAGATGATGGCTTGTAAAAGAGCCGTTTGGAAGAGAAGGGGGGATGCGATTATTTCCGAGGCGGAGGGCAGTCAATGGTCCACGATCCCTTGTTGGTGTGCCTGACGTGATATCTAGAGAGGGTCCTGGTGAGAGAGGCGTTGAAATTTTTTTTACTTGAATGGTGAGATCGTGGATTTGAAGAGACAATGCGAGCAAGGGGGGGGGGAGTGGAAATCAAATACCGTCGGAAAGGGGAGAAAGTGAAGTCGGAATCCAGCTTCCATCCGCCACCCTTCACGTCCTCTACCATTGCCCAAGTCCGTACCCTCGTCCGCCACTCCTCTCCGCAGTAATGCGGTTCCTTCAGCTGCAGTTGTGGCTCTCAATTCAACTCTCCTTCCCCATTTAATGCGCGCCCCCACCCAGCTCTTTTCTTGGCTGCATTGTCGTCTCGCCGTCTGCGAGATTTCATTTCTTCGATTGACCCCTATGGGCTCCCAAGCGGAATCGTTTTCTAAATCTCTTTTTTATCATACGATTTTTTTCTCTAACTTTAAGTATAGTATGTTATATTATTCTCTTTTTTTCTATTTCATTCCTTACTGTTCCGTTTAGCAATTTCGCCTCTTCGACGGAATCCTGCAAGGCGTTAAATATAAGTTACGGCTTGGTTGTTGAGGGTTTAACGTTAATAAATGATTTTCCAGGGTTATAAAATTGGCATTTTTCTATTTAAAGTGACATCTTTGCTGCATCATTAACTGTATTTCGGAAACAAACTTTTAATCATCTGTGATTTTTAAATTTTTGTGGGAAGATGTGAAATGTTTTTCTATCAGCGGAGAATTATTTTCAATCCCTAGTGTGAAAACTGCGGATGCATTTTCAATTACTCTAGATTCCTAATATAAATTTCTTTTGATGTGAAAAGTTGACGTGATAATTTTCAAGCACATTTTATATTAAAAGATTCTGTAAGTGCAAATTATCAGGACTTCAATATAGACTTGTATTTGATAAATCAACGTCTGATGTAGTATTTTCATAAAATTTCTAGAAATATATTTCCAACTTACTATAAGCAATTCATAGTGAATAAAAGTATTAGTTAAATTTTTCTCTTAGTTTTACGTAAAATTATCCATTCTAGTTCAGCATCATACCAAATGATTCAGTTTTAATATTTTGAGAGATTCAATTTATTTTTAGATAGAGAGAGGCAATTATAAGTCATCGGGCATGATGCATGCATGCAATTTATTTAAATTAAGCAGTGGCCATTAATAATTATAATAATACAATATAATATTTTATAATAATTGTAATATAATTGTATTTTACATAATAAGTAATACCTTACATTTACTTTATGGTCATGAAAAGATTCGAAGTTGATAACGAACACTTACCAAGCGGGCGTTTTTAATGGATCAAAGTAGAAGTAGGGTTTAATTTATAATTTCGTGACATTTTCATTTTGGGTAGTAATATCGGTAGTGTACGAATCTAACAAGATATATTCTCTTAATGGCCAGTTTATAATTTCTTTGTTAATTCGGATTATACGGAGTGAGCAACAACTGAAGTCAGTCATTGAATTGAGGGATAGTGAGAAGGTAATAATTTAAATAGTGGAGTTAAGATAGGCATGCATCCAGTATGGAAGTTGACCTATTGCCATCAAAACACGCTCAAGGGTCACTTCACCCACATATCAAGAAAAATGACCATGTATACTTGAGTTATGAACCGACGACCTTTGGGTCAGATGGCACCGTTTCCCACCATGCTGAACTACTGAACTTTAGTTTTATATAATCAATCAATGTTACAACACCACTACTAGTCATTGAGACTTTAACTAAACGGATTAGAATCCTCGAAAGAGTATCTTTAGTATAAATTAACTTAATAATTTCCACAGGTTTGTTGAACTACGGCGCGGCTTGTTGCAGCGCATGAACTTACGAATTAATGTGTGAATTTACAAGTATGCATATAATGTATACACCTAAGGTAGGAAGAGGGATGGGAGGGCGATAGACGTGGAATAATAAGGGAGAAAGTTATACTAGATTGGTTGCATTCCGAATTTCGCCGCCGTATTCCCTTAAATTGCAACTCAAAACGTTACATTCTCCGTGACAGTAGCCAGTCAAATATTTATGAAAGGATGGTAGTATGGTACTACTTCTTACCGGCGGGATATTACCAATGGCCATTTCGTTGATGCGTGATGAATCAGAATCCCCCAGCATGGAAAGCCATTAAATTTTGGCAACATATAATTTATCTCTACCTAAAGGCATGTCGTTAGGATTATGTAACAATTTAAGAGGGGTACAAGAAGTGATCCAGCCGACAAGTAGTGGTCCATTTCGTGTAAGCAACATCCTAATTATCATCTATGTCTTCTGGAACTGCAAAGGAATAGGTTCATTTCGCTCTTTGCAAATATATGGGTGGTTTCATCAAGAGATGAGGCTGGAAATATTGACAAAATGTAGCACCCCCCTCTGAGGTACTTACATTCAACTCTTTAACTGGTCCCGGTGGCGACGGCGCAACGTCTTCGCCTGCCAACCCAAAGATCGTGGGTTCAATTCCCGCCTGGGTGGGTTTTCCTCCACCTAGGGCTTGGGTGTTTCAATTGCGCCCATTGCTATATTAATAATTGTTAATAGTTCGATGCAGAGGCCAAAATGTGCTGTTTTCGTATTAATGCTAAATAATTTACATCAAATATTTGTACTGTGCCCCGATTATGATGTATCCTAAGTATAGACGGAATAAAAGTATAATTTTTAAAATTAATTTAATATCCATATTTAATATTTTGGAAATTTAATCGCGCTATCTTAATTAACAGATGGATGGCTTAATGAGGTCATGATTTATCACCTAGGAAATCAGAACTTACGGTTTGTACTGCTGAAAAGCTCATGCGGTCTTCAAATGCAACATACATTTTGCGATACTTTGAGATTAACTGGACTTGCACGTAAAAAATATCCTGAAGCCAATGGTGGATACCCTTTCAGTTCTCTGAGGCCCAATAATGATACCGCGAAGCCGTATTAAGAATATTTATCGGCCGAAAGGTGTGAGCGAGAGGATGGACTGGAAACAAGAGGGGATGGGATGTGTACAAGAAGTGGTCCAGCTGACAATTGGTGCTCCATCTCGTGAAGAGGTCCGCTTTTTAACTTGTCTCGGCAATTGAAACCACTTGATTTGGTCCAACCCTCGCGCTCCCATTCCCTCCCTCCACTCCCCTTTCGTGCTCACCCCCTCCCCACTCCCCCACCAAACGCCCCCGCACTCCGACCGCTCCTCACTTGCAGCGGGGTAATTGAGTTCTCGTTCGGCGTCCTTCTCAGTTGCTCCCTCTCCACACTCAACTCCCTTTTCCCGCAGTGAGCCTCGAAATAATTGTGCCGTTCCTCCCTTGAGACGCTCCAATATTTCCACGCCGCATTCCTTAATTTATATCCCCGGCCACCAAGTTATTTTTTATCCTTCCCCCGTCACACAAGCCGGGTCGCAACTTAAACTTCGGTTCATTGCCACGGCGTCTATCATTTCCCGGAATTTCAATTTCGTATCCGAATCTTCACCCTAGATTCTCCTCTGTCCTATTCACAAGCCACATAATTGAATGCATCCCTTCTTATTTTTTAGAGGGACCTATTTATTTGGATTTAATAGAATCATTGAGAACTAGACTGAGTCGGTCGTAACATTTTGGGAATTTTAATGCGCTATCTTAAAACAGGTCATCTAAATCTGCGAAGCCAGTGGGGGAAAATTTCCATTAGCCCACGACAATACAACTTGGGGTTCCCCTCGTCCCCAAGACTCCGCAGGTGGGAAATGCGGCACCCTGCTGTTGCCAACGTACGGCACGAGTCATCGCCCCAGGCGCGTAGGACGCTATGTCGCCTGTTGGTTGGTTTATCCCGCGGCTCAAATACGGATGACGCTTCATGACACCCACAGCAAAATCCAAACATTGCGGTTATCCGGAACTTCCTGGAAAGCTGCAGCCGCCACCGAAGGAGGAACTCTCCCCTTATAAAGTAACAGCATAGTCAGGAGGAGTCGCGAATCGAGCTGGCGTATGCAATGAGAAGAGAAGACACCATAGGGTGGAAAACAGATATGCGGAAAGCATGTTCACAATTGATACGATTCTATGTGGCTGCCCAGTAATCGTGGGATAATTTGAGCAAAATGGGCGCTCTTTCTCCTTAAGTTATGCTCTCCATCGCATATTCAAGGAGCATTTAGAATACATCTGTGGCAAAAATTGATTCAAGGATGATAAAAAAAATACCTAGAGAAGCAATTCCTTTTTTTTGGAAAATTCCTGGGAAAAATACGTTGCCGTGGAGATATCGGAAAAGTAAGGGTGGGAACTCGTGGTGACCCAAAGATGTGATGCTAAATTAAGCTTAGGGATCAGAATGGTGGGAATAGACTGACTTCCCATCACGGGAGTCCAGGTTCGAAGCCCGGAAGTGCCATACATTTTCAGTGGTGTTCCGATTTCTACTCGGGGTGCTCTTTGAAAAGCACTTGAAGTGGAGTACTGTCCGTTGAATGGGACGCTGTGGATCCCTTGGCGCCTTTCGTTAAGAGTAGACTGATGCCAACTTCGGGTTTCTCCTCCACTCTTCCTCCATTCCCTAAATATCATACCTATACCGAACTACCCCGCTATCCCTATTGGCTAAAATGACCTTAGCTTTCGGTCGCCTTCCTTAATACATAGGTTCGGCACAACAAACTTCTAACAACGCCGGGATTCGAACCCGGGCCCTCAGGGTGGGAAGCTAGTATTACTCTAGTCACCTCACTTATTCAAAACCCATACGTTTTCTGTTTGAAAGATAATGCAAGTTTATTGACACTCGAGTCTAATTCTGGACCTTCGCATCTATTTCAATTCTCATTTTGGATCTTCGGTCGAATCTATTTCGATTCGAATTTCGCCATTGGGATGCTTGAGAACCTTCCTTTACCCCCTAGCCGTTGTTCCTCACCCAAGGGTTTCGCCAGTCTGATTCTCTGTTGTCCTTTTCCAAAGATATATTTGGCTGCCCTACTCCAATTTGAAATTTTTGGTTGCAATCCAAGGTTTGCGTCCTCTGATGGGTTTCTTCTAAATTTCGAGCGCCCGGCACATGTCTTCCTTGTGTCCAGTATTTATATTCATTTCTCTGCGTCTTACTATATGACATTATCGGCGAAGGCGTTTTTGTTAAGTGTCAGGTAGAGAGTTGAATGATCGCCGTTGCCACATTCCAAGCACGGGGTTCTATTTATGGTGATAATTATAGCCACCGGCGGGAAGGGTGTAATTCTGTAGCCAAGGAATGTGTTCGCCATGAAGCAACGGGAAACCCAAGATGAAAGCATGTTCATTTCCATAAATTTTTCGTATTAACGGTGCGCGTGAACGATTTGAATTTTGAATAATGGCTTCATAGCTGAAAATTGTTTGTCGGATAAGTACCACCTTATAAATTACGCCCTTCATCAGTTCGTTTTCTCTGATCCTGTCCAGGCATTAGTTTTCTGGCTATCAAATTTTGAAACCATCCTCAGCTGTCTCATTATATGATGTTTGAAGATCATCAGCAGCATTATTCAGAAACTTTTCTCAGTGTATGCAAATATTTGACGATATACCAGCATTTTAGTCTCAAAAATTAATTCGAATCAAAACACTGTCGATTTAATTCTTGATATTCATTAACATAACTCGTATGCGTGTGATTTTATGTTAGAGTTGTAATTATGATTTGTTAGACACACACTTGTGAGTGTGTTTGTCTCGTATATAGTAGCATCACACCTTGCAAGGACATCAAATATTTTTTTACAATTAACGGTGATAACATTATAACTCGTATGCGTGTGATTTTATGTCAGAGTTGTAATTATGATTTGTTAGACACACACTTCTGAGTGTGTTTGTCTCGTATATAGTAGCATCACACCTTGCAAGGAAATCAAATATTTTTTACAATTAACGGTGATAACATTATAATGTTTATTATTTTTAAAACTACAATCAATGATCTTTAAAAAATATCGTAAATTGTTTTTTTAAGTAATGCTCCTCAAGATTTTTAAGAAATGGGTCTCTAACTTCAGTATAATTTTAACTTCCGCATTAATAAATATGGTTCTGCCTATCAAGCTTTGTCCGTAACGTGGTTGTATTAGAAATTGTGTGAGTACAAGGTTAAAAAATAAATTATTCAGTTTTCAAGTGAGCGAATGGTAAATAAAATTTGATTTTTCTCGTTTTTACTGGTAGTTGAATTAAAAACTTTAGTTTTTATGATTTAATTGAAATTGGCGCTTATATTTATCCTCGTTTGGGTCAATTGAAATGGAATCCTATTCCATGTTAATATAGGAAATTTTGAATGCACCGTAATTAAAATCTATGCATCGCTTGCCACACCTACTTCTGCCACCATCTCGTTCACACCCAACCCGAGCATCTTATGCTGCTCCTTCGAAACTGCTCTCTTCAATGCAGACAATGATCACAGACAATGAGAGTAGCTGAATCGGACAGCTTTTTCAGGATTTTATTTTTTGAATATTTCATCTAAAGACAAACGAGACTGGCTATTAAGTAACTACAAGTTTTAGTGCTTTAAAAAAGTATTAGGTAAGGCAGTCAATATGCCCTTAAACGTGCAAGCTGTAGGTTGATGAGATTCGGTAAAAACCTATGTGGTGGCATCGTCGAAACATATGATGTCAATTCGAGGTATCGTATACTATATGATGGTGAGTCTGGGTGAATTCTCAACTTCCTTCGGAGCGGTCGTCTTAGCATCATTCCACCTGTGGAAATTGCCTTTCGTCGCGAATCATTGGTAGGAGGCCGTCGGTAAGGAGCAGCAGCAGCAATGGATGGAGCAGCGCTCTCCTGTGGTGTGCACACTGATTTGTTGTTTTTCAAGCATACCACAGCAGAGCGGGATGGGGGAGAGGGCAATCGGCGCGGGCGGGAAGCGCGACCGAAAACACGGGCGAGATCTCCATAGCACGATAAGGGAACTTTTTAATGGACGACTGAACATGGAGGCATTTAAAATAGTCTGGCTGATTGGTGAACAGGTCTCGTGTCCGAGGGAGATGTGCCGACGGGGGGGGGGGGTGGAATGGGGAGGGGAGAGGGGTATAAACGGGGGCTGGGGGGTGTAACGGAGAGAGGCGTGTGTCCGTCCATCTACCTCGCCCTCTCCTCACCCCCCTCCCTCGATTCCTCTCCTCTCCTTGCGGCCACCCGATCGTTCAGAGAGCTCCCGCACCCCGCGGAATATTGCCGCCGCAGGTTCAGGCGTGGGCGAGGATGTAAAGGAGAGTGGGGTGGGGAGCGGAAGGCGAGGATTCGTGAACGCGGGGAGTTGTTGGGTGGTTCCAACCGAAAGGATCTTCTGCGTGGGCATCGAAATATATTCACTCTTGAAAAATATCCGATGGTATGGTTGAGGGTGACAGATCGTTTACTATCGTCGGTCAATCGCCCTTTTGGCATCACAGATTGTACCGATGTGATTATGTAAAACTTATCGTCTAAATACGGGGTGAAATATGAAACAACAAGGGAAATACTCTGATGTGTCCAGTATATGGCTTTCTGCATAATTGTGACCTTATTCATAATACTAACGTGATTTAATAAAATTTTAACGCTTGATATGGGAATTTCGTGTCGTCTTAATGAAGAAAACGACAATGAATATGTAACCTCGTTCCACACTTTCTCCACGCATAGTGTTATTACCTGGATGAATTAACGTTATCCATCCCCGCTAAAAAATCTCTTTCCTATTTCCTTCCGCGTGGCTTTGTATTATCAAAATGATATCAAGAAAGGTGAAGGCATTTTTATGCTTATCTTCATTCTAATAATGTTAGATATGTTTCCTTTCTCTTACAGTTTCAGATAATAAGCTCACTCTTGATGAATGCAATGACAATTTTATATAAATATATACTATCTAAACAAATGTTGTCTAAACATTCAATGTTACAATGGCCATTCACCTGCAAGTATTTGATTGCTCGGTACAAACAAAATTCGTCAGTTTCATTCCTAGACTAACCCTCTAATTTTAAAATTGGAATTTGAAAATATTGGTTTTACTAAATTTTCGTGGAACAGAAGAAGAAAATTTTATTTTCTACAAAACTGATACCAAAATCATTCATCACAGTTCGATGGTAGAGGAGATGTTAAACTTAGATGAGGAGGTATGGAAATATTTCCAAAGTAATAACTTCTAGAGAGGCATGCCTAACATTAGCACTGCAGAAAACCTGGGAGCTACAATTATTTTTAATAAATGGTTATAGAAAATTGTAATATAATCTTATCCGTAGTAAAAAAAGTGCATTTTACAAACTGATGGCAATCAGACACAAAATATATTAAGTCGAATCCCACAAAATTATTAATTCCACGATGTATTTCCTATTGCTAAAAAACTCACTTAATCGCAGCCTAGGGGAATACATCACATTTGTATGCATTCTTTTTACCGCACCATAGAGAAAGGGGTTACTTTAAATGTACTTCACCCTATATGTGAGTAAATGGAAGGAAATTAATCGAGAACTAATAGGAATGGATTGTAAGTTGGCTCGTTGGAAATGGTTCTAACTGCAGGTTGTATTAATAGGTATATGAATGGCAGCCGGAAATTCTAAAGGAATTTTTTCCGAAGCGTTGGGAAGGCAGATGGAGTCCAAGATTCCCTTGTACCTAGTGCGTCCAAGATTTATAAATATCGTTGGAAATAATGAGCGTGGAATTTATGTAAATCACATTGTTTGTATTAAGCAACTTGTTGTATCAAATGTACTGGATGCCTGCAGTATAATGCTGATGACCTAATAATGGTAGATAGCCTGAAAACAAGTATACACAATTCTATATGTTGACAATAAAGTTACGTTCAATATTAATATCCTATGTAATGACCAGATGTATAGCGCCTCGACCGGAGAGAGAAGTTTATGTATTAAATTTAATCTTTCACTGCGTCCTTCTAAACATCCCTTTAAACTAGTATTTTTGTCGCTAAAATATCGCTTTAACATAAATCTGGAATAATTTTTGGAGGACTCTGCAGTCTGTGCAGAAAAACTTTCAAATAGAAATTAGAAGTAATTTGAATAGCGTATTGATCCCAACTTAATTCTAAGGGGCATTTTTTTGTCTTTTTTTCCACCCTCCGTAAGTGAGAATTGCGCTCATGCGGGCACTCATTTAATTAGAGTATTTTTTCGGGAATTGATTAACTATAGCTACATTGAAGGCCGAAAATGAACATATCAGTTAAATTTCAATGCAAACAATTTCAAAGTGTAAAAATCATTCGCCTTGCCCGGGATCCCGGTCAAGGCGAATGATTTTTACACTCTGAAATTGTTGCATTGAATTGCATGCTAGCGGATGACTCCATTAAAAATTTACTGTTGCGGCATCTCTCACAGTTTCTTGAAATGTATCGGTCAATGTAATGTCGGTAAATGTACCTGTCGAGAATGATGATGGGTGAAATTTATCCGTTGTATCCTAAGTTTTGCGTGACCCGCGTAACATATCCATGCCCCTGAATACTGCTTCACTCCGAAAAATTGTTTTGCAAATTAAGAAGAGAAAAATGTGGTTTTCATCATTTGGGAAATCAATGAAATGCTGTCATTAGCCCTGGGATGTGGTGAGCTGGCCCTAACATTCCAGGAGATATAAATTCATCGCACGGAATCAGTGGGAAATGCAAATGGCATGCTCAAAACGTTGCTTAATTTTTGTCATCGTTTATTTCGAGTAATTATTATCATTGATCAAAATATGTAATGTAAACCGCGCGGTGATCTACGACCAAATACAGTGGGGAAGCACACGATACGTGTGTGGCAGGATGACAGCTTAAAGCGACCGTGATGTTCCTCCGATCCTCGGTGCCTGAGGTGAGATGAGAAGGCGTAGATTTGGAGGAGGAGTGATTAAATAGGCGGGTAGGAGAAGGCGGAACGCCCGTAGAGAATAGGTGGGCGGATTTTGGCGTCCACGGAGATGGGAGGGGACTCCTTTCACGGGGTGAGCTTACGCGAGTGTCTCGTCACGATTCCCCGCTTCGTTTCGTGTCGTCCTTCGTCTCTTTTTTTTTATAAACACTTTTTTTAAAACTTTTGTCGTCTCGCGCTTGTTTGCTTCCCTCCGAACCCGAGAAGAGGGAGGCGATGATAAGATCAACTGAATCTTGTGACTTTCGTTTGGAGTGCAATCCCCTGGGCGCGTTCGGATTTCTCCACAAACACACGTTCCCACGGGAGTCCGCGTGTGTGATGAGAACTTCGGTGTTCGAAAAATGGTCCTTCGTAAACACGTATTCCGGTCGTGTGCAATCGGTTGTTGGAGGAACTCCCCGACTTTCGAGTTGTGGGGGGGGGGCGAGAGGGGAAGCGGGCGGGCTGTGGAATGAGGAGTTTTGGGTAAGAGAACGTCAATACATGACGTCACCCCGAACCCTAGCGTTGGAGATGTTGTGACAAATTCAAGTGGGGAGGAATGAATATCGCGCCTTGCTAATGGGTATGGAATGTTTGTTTATTTTAAAGATGCCGCGCCAATAGAATTTTTTTCCAAATCTTAAGCATTGTGATAACCGTCGCACTTAGCTTCCCATTGCAACCCCAATCGTTTTTCGTCCCTTACCATGACTCATATCGGCTTGGCTCCATTTCGTTGCGTCGATGACTAAGGCCATGCATTAAACACGGGATTCGGTTCCGCTGTCAAACCGAATGGAAGTCGATTGCGCCGATTCGCATTTCCTGTTCTTTCATTTTGTCAAAGTCGCCTCGAGAGCGAGCCTACTTCTTGGTTTGGTTGATTTCCATCAAATGGCTAGCGAAACGAAGTATTTACGGCTGTCCACTAAACTCATCTTCAAATGTTATCCTTATGGCCGATTTACTCGTTGTTTTTTTTCAGTACTAGTTTCAAAAAACTCAAAATCTTATAATTTCAAATGGGAGAAAAAAATCGTATCTGATGAATGAGTTTGATTCGATTTCCAATATTGGAAACATTTCTAAGCATCGTATTGTACTTATTTTATATCCGATTCTTGTATCCAATTACCAATCACAGATGAGTAGGGACGTTTCAAGATAGTATCGGTTGTTGCGTCTGAATCGACATTATTTTTCATGCAACACCAACATCGACAAAAACAAAAACCAAAAGTTTTAGAGCATGCGCAATATTTGGAATTCGAAAGGTGATTAGGATCGTATGTATTCGGGTTCATCCGAGACACAATGCTCGCATGTCATATTTAACATCTTGATTGCAGTATCGATTTCAGTAACTGAGATAAACAGTGTAAACCGGCCGCTGCGGAAATTTTAAACGATGCTTACGAACACTAAAGTTCAGTTCCACTTACAAATTCTTCGGAGGAATCCTCATTTCCGGACTTCGGGTTGGCCGTCATGCGCGCTGCTCATGTGGATAACCCGAGCGACATGATGACTCATTCCTCCGTGTCTTCGAGACAAGTTTTTCTCTGGAGATGTCCGTTTCGATTGATGATGACGTCAGTTTTAAAAGACCATGCACATAGAAAGACTCGATGAGCGAAGGAAAGGGGTGAATGAAAAAATGAAATGACGTCAACTGTGGATGATATGCACAGGGGAAGGAGGCGGGCGATTTGGCCCTCGGGCGTGGATAAAGTCAAAGTGGGAATGCGAAGTTAATAGCGTGAAGTCGTCAACCCGCACGGGAGACATAAGAGAATTCAGTCAGCGCCGAGATAATGGGTATGGACAATGATTGAGCGCAGTGTAGGGGTCACCGAGCAAATGAAGATCACGTGCATTGCATTCTATATCTTGCCTTAATCCCAATTTTTAAGTACGCATAATATATTTTTGGTTAATTCGCTTAATTGCAATCTGTACGTTTTTCGGGTTCCTCCCGCGTTGAGTTGTGTCTATTGACGACGGTTTCGCCAGCAGTCCCGCTGGCATCTTCAGGTCTGAAGTGAGGAATTCTTGTTTCGTCTCGGTATATATAGGTCTGAGACCTAGTCGTCTGGCGCGCTGTGATAGGCTGTTAATTCACTTAATTGGTCGTAATTTTTATCCAACTACTCGTTAGATTATCACGTTCGCCAACTCTCTCGGGAATATCAGGAAATTTGGTAATAGCTGGGGAATAACACGATTTATTGAAAATGTGTGGAAAAAAATGGGAAAAGGCTCGGTTTTTAAAAACCATTCGGGAATCTGATGCGAGAATTGGGATTGTGATATTAGAGCGGGTAGCTAATTAGAGTTGGATCTGAAGGTGATTGAAAGGAAGTGAGTTTAGATTCAGAATTTGCTAGGTATATAAGATGAACGAACCTTGTGAAACCATTCTGGGAAGTATTTATCCTTTGTGAACTTTCAAAAATGTTTAACGTAACAGAAAATATCCGAAACAGCAATTAAAAATCCAACCCCTTGTGCTGGAGTGTATATTGATGCTTTTCTATTGCCCGAGAACATAGGTTTCACTTAGGGCAGGGACGATGCTAATTATTGTTGAGAATATTGGAGACGCAAAAATATAAGGCTCACCAATGTATACAGTAACGGTATATATAGAGTATTAGAAAATTTGCCAATCATTGATTTTGGCTATTGTTGTTTGTATATGTTGACGAAGGACAGGGATGAGTAAACTGTGTCTTTTAATTAAAAGAACACGAAACATATCAACCACTTTTCGTCCTTTGACGTCATATTTTCGCGTAAATGTTTTTCTTAACTTTTTGTGTTACCAAGAGAAAATTCTTTTAATTTGCGATCTTAGGTGTAAATAATGAATTTTTTTGTGTTTGTTCACTTGTTTAATTGTACCATAGTAGTAGTTTTCAGGGGAGGCGATCAACAGCTGAGGTAATGTGCACCTTTAGGAATGAACAGGAATGGATAAAGGATGGAGGGAAACCCGGCGTTGGCATTAGGTTATTCTTAACGAAAAACGCAGCAGCTTGATGTCCCATCCATTGGACGGCGGCGGCGTACTCTATGTGCTCTCCACAAAGAACCTCTTATAGGGCTCGGGACACCACTGAAAAATATAGTATCTGCCACCTACAGGATTCGAACCTGGGGCCTCTGGGTGGTAAGACAGTACGTTACCCACCGCACCATCCCAATCCTACTTGTTTAATTATTTTTATACCATGAATGAAATTATTGTTGTTTTTAGGGCTCTTGGTTTCGATTTTTTTATGATTGCGTATCGTGTGAGGGAAAAATTAGTACATGAAAACGTACGTGACGGTTTCTTTCTCTCTTATTTTATCCCGTTGTTCTAAACTTTCAATTTAATTCGATACCATTATAACTCCCTCGGTGTCGCAAGAAAACTCAGGTGTCCTGTCCTGTACTTTTATAAAAGTCTGCGCTTGCCAGCTCACTTCAATCAAACAGAATCAAGAGGGTCCCGGCCTAAATCCTCTAGGATACCCATCACGCTCACACTCTTCTAGTATCGCTTATAACGATCCTACCGGATATTTACAGCAGTTTTTCTCGATGATCTTGAGTTGTGCTCACAGGGTGATGTCTCCAAGAGGTCCCCGATGCTTGAACTACGATCTTAAGCTATTAAGAGATAAACTCTTAATTTATGACTGGAGTCGAATATTAAAAAAAAAATGAATTGTTGCTTGGAAATCGCATAGCTTATTTTTTTATAAACCCACTGGAATTTTTTAATGTAAAGACATTCAAGTGACCGTGATGAAACCGTGACGATTTAGTAGACGCTTCAGTGACATCAATCATTAAGACTACACCATACATCTGATTCGGGAGTCCAAAGAAGTGAAAGGCAGTCCACGCGCGTAAGTATCGGTACCATTTACTGGGCTATCACTGACGTTTGTGTTTGGTATCCGAGTGAACTGTTAATTCTCTTTTAAAAACAGGAAATCATTAAAATAGCCCTTAGGACTTGTCAGCTCTTCCCGAGATGACACATCTTAAGGGCTAGGAAGGGGATTAGAGATTGCCAAAAACAAGAGTGACGCAATCACTGTGATTATCTAACGTCGATTCATTCATTCCACGTAGGGGCACCGCATCCGAAAATCATCTGCCTTCGCCCCGAGGAGGATTTGTATTCGGAGTCGCTCGTGGGCGTTTTACGGTTTTGCCCGTCGGACGTGAGTTGGGCAGCAGACGCCGACCTCCATTATTTATATTAACGAATTTATAGTCAGCATAAACGGGAAGAAAGAGACAAGACAGAGAGAGAGAGAGAGGAAGGGAGGGAGGGAGGAAATAAGGGGAATAGGAGGAGGGTGGGTGACCTGGGTGGAAGAGACCTGTCGCGCCAGGTTTTGGGAGACGGGATGAGGTGTGGATGCAATGCCTGTTACGTCCCTCCTCCTCCCCGCCAACCTTCCCCTCTTCCTCCCATTCACCCGCCCGGGTTTTTGACGTTTTGGTCATCCCCCGTCTCCCACTCAGCCCGCCCACTCACGCTCACTCTCGCTTGAAATGTCGTTTTCGTCCGAAAGGACCGGTATAATTGGGATAATTTCTCGACGCTGTTTTAAAATTCAGGTGGGGGCTCGTGGAGGATGCGACCAAGACGTCGGGGAAGACGGGGAGGTCCCGTTAAAGCCACCGCGTGAGTGGGTCGGGGGTGGGCGGCGATGGGGACTCGGAGACGGCGGTCGACGCTGTTGTGATTTTTTGGGTTTCCTGCCCGCCCTCGCTCTTGGAGGTCCGAATCCCACAGCTGCTGTTGCCGACCGTTCGACGGGAGATCTGGACGCATCCCATGATCGAAGTCTCTCCCTCTCGATGGGACGGTTGAGATAAATTTCGGAAATCCGGATTGCTCCTTCATGATCTCTTTTCTTTCTTTGCCTCACTTTGCGTTTGTCCTCGGACAATTATCTCACTTCATCTCGATTGTTAAAGTATGATCTGGGGTGGGATAAAGGTTCTTAATAATACGCTCGCGTTATGATTACGCGATGAAAGAGAATTTTTTATCACATTCGTCAAATTTAGTGTTCCGAAGCCCAATGGGCGGACGGTGGCTGCGGATGGCTTCGGATAGGTGGAAATGGCTTTAACGGTGGCTCCTTGCTCCGCTACAAATCTTTGCGGTTGGGTCGCAAGATCCATGATCAACTGATTGTAGGACCTAAATCGTAATATGGATAGCGATAACGATAACACGCAAAACAAGATCCATTATCCCACTCCTGACCCTCTCTGTTAAAGAAACTGTTTCTTTCCTATTTTTTAATGAGTTACAACATGCTATAGAATTAAATGTTTCTATTGGTTTCAACTGTCTTCGCGGCTTGGAACAAATTGAGTCTTGGGTAAGGCCAGCGCTGGAGCTAATGTCAGTAAACCGGAGAATGAAAGTTTGTTATTGTACGTATGTTGCCCTGATGATCCTTGACCCCATAAATGATCTCGAGTGCAGGTGATAAAGCGAATACTCTAGACATTATTCCAATAACGGAATCTATTTTTTTCATTCGCCCCACATTTAAGATGATTTTAAATAGGCAGTTTTTCCATGGAGATATATTCTTTTTTTAGCTTATCACTTCCAATTACTCTTGATTTCTTTCTGTTTAGGTACACCTATTTACGGGATTAAACGATTTTCAAGTCTGAGATATTGATGGTGCCTATGAGAGATGACCCGCAAACAAAAATCAGCGTGAAGCTCAGCCGCTCTCGTATTCTAAGAATACTGTCCTTGCTGTAGGAAGGTTTTGGTCTTCCGGGTCCTACGTTTCCGGGTTGCCCACTGTTGACGGTATCCGTCTTCACCAAAGCCCTTCGAAAGTCTCGGGAGAAATTCTCCCTGCTAACATACTAAGATATTTTGTCTCCAGCTTTACCTTGACTTAAATTTACTATGCACGTATGGAGTAATTGGAGGGTGGGTGGGAGAGAAAACAGGTCAAAAAGACGTTCTTTTATATCATTTATAATCTCATATTATTATAAAAGAATACATTATCCCGAATGATGGCTACACAATCAATAGTCGATATAATGGACACTTCATAATATCGCCTTTTAACTAAATACAATGGTTTATCTCGACGCGTGTTTTGGCTCGCCTAGTCATCGTCAGGCATGAGTCTCCTTTTGCTTGATGGTGGCTCTAATAGCCGAAGTTCGCTTGTGAATGAATCTTCTTGTTCATTGAATACGTGTAATATACTTTTACTGTCCATCATTGATTCTCGAACTGGTATTGTGAAACCTAAAAGCTAAGTTTTATCATTGTGAAATATCATAATTCGCCTTGTGAGCCCTTAAGAATCTCCATCGAAGAAAACCTGAAAGATTATCGTCATATTCTGGAGGGTGCTTGTTTTTCTCATAGAAATCTAGTTTCATGAAGTAGAATTATTAGCGGATTATTAGTAAATTCTTTCTATAAGCGGCTTATTAGTAAATTCTTTCACGAAGTGGATAATGAAACCGATTTTAACGTTCGAAGATTCCATGGCACCAAACAATCGAAACATTTAAGTGAATTGAAAGGGGAAAACCATTTTCACCAGCATATGTAGTGTGACGATCGACCGGGAAAACAACTACATTGAAGTGATTTCCTACCCCAAGGTTGGTTAGGTGTCAGTAGACCTCATCTCGTGCTAAGTTTGGGAAACCGGTTCCTTTCCCTGTACCCCTTGCAGTTCCTCAGAACTATCAAATAATCGAAAAAAGCATTCAGCTTGGGTAAATTTGTGGATGTCCTGGATCACCCGGATTCGAACCTGTGCCCTCCGGTAGGTAGCCGAAATCTCTGTCCACAAGACAACCTTGTCCCATCAGTGCCTGGTAAGCCAGAACAAATAAAACGTCTAAATCCAAATAAAATTAAGCAATAATTAAAAAAAAATAATATTCTGAAACGGTAGTCTGCTTACCGAACCGGAATTGGAGAGCGAGAGACCCCTCCCTTCCCTCGGAGGAAGGGAGGGGTCCAAAGATAAAAAAAAGAACGAAAACATTTCTTAGCATTATTTTGCATCTTTTACTATGGCACGAGAGTTAATAGCTGTGCATTAATTGATTACACGGTCGCATTCCGATGCCCTTCTTGGATTCATATGCACATGCTTGAATGCATTAAAGGTTCCTCCGCCTAAGAAAGCACTGGAAAGAGGGCGCGGCGCCGATTGTGTTCGGGAAGGTGTTGAGGGAGCGTCGCTTGAATCTTGGCCTCCGAGAGACTGCATCATTGTACTCGTGTGCCTAAAATGGAATTTAAAATGGAAAGTTGAAGTTGTGACATTCGGAGAGGGGGAGGCAACCGAAGGCGAGCTCAGGGAGGCCGGCGGCCCAGCGGTCGCGGTCTCTCACGCTGCCCGTCCGAACGCTGGAAATTCTCCGGGAGGAGGCAGAAAGGGGAGGGAGGAATCAAGTGGACTCATAATAGAGGACTAATTTGCGGTTTACCATCTATGGATAAACTCCGAATGGTTTTATTCCACTTTAATTTTCCCCGCCGGCGTGAGAAACTTTTCAGTCCTTCGTTCACGTTAATTTTTATGGGATTCGAATGGAAGATAAGAGCGAGAGGGGGACGACGACAATCTTCTGAAATCGACTCGCAGTTAGTCCTTCAGTCCTTCTGTACGAGGTAGTCCCATCACAATTGTCTCTTTCAGTCACACCGCAATTAATATAAATACGATTGAAGTGACTTGCTTGGAGGGCGAAATTGTGAAGTAAACCTTTCTGTAATTTATGATAGTGTAACATTCGAAACTCCTGCACTCTTCCTGCCTATCTGCTCCGAAACACAGAAAAATGTTAGCACGGTGTCAAATTTGGCGTGCGTCGTCATGCCTCAGGTTTAACTCTAACTTGTTTAACTGCGGCTTGTTTAAGGATGATATGGCAACCTTATAAGGTTTACCTAACCGCAGAGGACTGATTCCTTTTATGTTCTAACTAAAACCTGCGTCAGACGATGATAAAAATGAATTAATTTTATGATTTGAGAAATGTTTACCTCATGTCAAAGCTGAACTGTGGGAAAATCACATGATTCTTTAGAGGGAAATGTGATGTTCCCAAGTTTTGATAACCCTGGGGAGTTTTAATGGAAACTGAAAAACCAATACAGAGGTGGAATGTTATTATCATATAACTATGCGGAACGGTTAAATGCTCTTTAGAATCTTATCGATATTAATATTCCTAAAGCTATTCTCGTGTCTAATTATTTAAGGGCTGTGTCGAATAACATTTTTTTAAGCTTATTAAGTGTTGATTTATGGACATGACGTGTGTTTTAATGCTTCAAATTTAATGTAACTAAATTACCACAGTTACTGTTATGGAGCATGCATGTTAAGAAACACTATTCCTGATAACAAATTCATGTTATTGTTCGTATTAATGCGCCGCTTATTATTTGCATCGTTGATATTCGAAGGTAGCGGATGATTTCGAAAGGAGCACATCTTAAAATGTAAAGCCATGACCAATGATATCAAACTATTTTTACTTATGTTGCCGCAAATAAGATCTCACTGGAAGTTCTTCTCATACTTTGTATAATAGCAAACAATATTCTGCAAAAATATCTATATAAATCCATATCTCGTTAATTTTAAAGGTGTTTTCTAGGTTTGCTACAATATGAGTTAGCATTGTGCCAAATAGAAAGATTTTAACTAGATGGTTCCCCATTAGGCTGTCATTTGCTAGCCACCATGTCCATGAGAGGCATTTTGACTGCACCCTCCATAAACGGGGTGGTACCAAGGACAGGCGTCGCGCTCAAAATCGGTACAACCTTGATTACTCCCTTAAAAATTACACTCCACCTCAGCTCGAAGGAGAAAAGTCACCAGTTTCCCCTTAAAGGTTTTGGTCTCGTTCTCACGACAATTGAAAATTTTTCCTTTGACTCTCTCCTGATATTAAAATATTTCATTCGAGAACCTCACTGCAGTCTTTATTCTTGGGAAAAGTATATGAAAATATGTTATGTGTCATTAGCGAAACTTTGTTAAAGCTCTCAAAAAATTAACTTAGGGTCTTAACTTAGGGTCACTTAGGGTATTTGTCACTTTTACGGAATAAAATTAACATTCGTCTATTGAACGGCGGTAGAAACTCGAGTTCAGAGTTCTTAAAAAGATACTGCCCAAATTAAAATGATGCATTGATTACCCCAAGTTGTTAACCCTTGACAGGGAGCTTTGTTTGTAAAAAATGCTAATTAAAATTTTTCCCAAATTTCCTGCGCTTTAATTCACGTACTCTCTCACGTGATTCTCTCTTTTCACCTTCACCTGAGTGAATGCTACCACCTTCCCTTGAGTGAGTGAGTGTCCGATTCACTCTTCGAAGCGAATGCAAGGTACGACACACGACATTACAAATTTCTGTACCCATAATGAGCGTGATGTAGTCCCGGGGGAACCTCGGTCTAATGTACGTACACTTATATCTTCATTAGCTTGGTGCTTATAACAGCGAAGTAGTCTTCTTCTTTTTTACGTATCCTAAGACCGCAAATCTTCCCCATCTCCTCGTCGCTGTTTTTTTTCTTTTCACGTCCTTCACCGCCAAAACTCGCTCTTCCAGCATTGAGATTCCTTCCACTCCCAAGGCAATTCATCTCCCGGTACGAGAAAATCCTCCTCCCTCTCCTCCCCTTCGTTTAAAGAGTGTCCCCTCTTACACTTTCTCCGGTCCTTGTTCACCCCCTCCCTCCCTCCTCTCTCTCTTTCTCTATCTGCTCCGAGACCAAGTTTCCTCCAGAATCCTCGCGTTCTCTTGCGTTTCCCCCAATTACGCGAGTCGCTTCACGTCCCGTTATGGACCACGCCATACAAGGAGGCCCGATGCTCCACCGCGTTACTGGGCGAAGGACGAACCGCTTGAGAGGGAAAGAGAAAATGAGAAGGCGGAGGGATAAAAGGAGGAGAAGAAGGGAAAACAGAGGAGTGAAACCAGAAGAGGAAGAGAGATGCGTTGAGATGAGAAAACGAAGATGGTTGTTCGGGGGACGGTGGCAAAAGGAATGTAGAATGTAATGAGATCAGTTATTCCGGAAATTAAAAAAAACGCAATTAGACTGTCGACCCCTTCTATTTTTTTTCGTTTTTTTCTGCCTAACCCTTCTCCTCCCTCTTTCCCGCCCCTCCCCTCATAACCCTCGTGCGATGACCAAGGATGTAGGCGTGCGTGTGCCAGGAAATTGTTCCGAGTGCTCCATATTCGGCAATGTCGAGTTTTCCACAAGACGAGGGGGGTTTGGCGATTTCCGGACGCGTCCTCCACGCGATATGCAAGCACACTGCCAGCAGTCGCCCCATGCGGCATCACCATTGGGCACTAAAACGGTGTTAGCGACCCATTGGCTGGTCCGTCCACAGTTATCAACCCGAGGGACAGCTTTGATAAGTAGAGGGTAGAGCACACCCCGAAACAAGTCTCGAATAGAGTGAAATCCACAAAAAATCAGGATAATAGTGTGGGTTCATTTCCTGCACCACCATTCCGTTTCCTACGAAATTCTAGCGATCAGAAAGTCTCTCGGCTTGGATTATTTGATTTGTGGTGGTCAAAAGGCACTGGCCATCCGGGACCTTCCGTCCAGTAGCTCACGAGGCTCTCTACTCGCCAGGTAAACACCCCCATTATGGCTGCGTAGATTTTCGCGGCGGTGGCTTGAAGAATTCTGCATGTCCGGGTTTTCACCGCGTTGTTGTTTGAAGCCGACAACAGTTTCGCCGAAGTTTCATCCGGCGTCTTCAGGTCGAAGATGAGGATTCAGATTTTGGCCGTCCTACCCCCATTATGCCTAGATATGAGATAATCCTGAACCAATATACATATAATTCAAAGACTCACTCAAATTCCAGTATTTCGATCACCCGATGACCGTCATCAATGAGTTGTTTATTGGGTGAGGGAAAGAGACATTAAAACTTCGATACGAGGTCTGTGCTTTCGAAAATTCGAAAGTAAACCAGAAGATAGTTATCGAGTCATGGCTAGGCGCAGATCTTTTATCGGTATATTGGTTAATCCCTATTTTGTTCACTCTCCGGTGATGTACAACGGGTTAGCTATGTTCTGGTCTCGTATATTCTTGCGAGATTGACCTAGGATTGTCTCCTACCAATATGCAGCACGAATGACAAGCATTTCGCTGTTGTTCCCGTGGTTGGGAATTCATCACTATTAGAGGCAGCTTACTACTATTTGAGAGGAAGGTTTTGGGGATCCCCGAAAGAAAAGCATAAAACATAATTTCGACTTCCCGAGATACTTCGGAACGATAATCACCTTTGGCCCTCACTAACACCTTCTTCGAACCCCCACTCCGATGTAAGCCAGCTTGAGAAAAAAAATAAACATCCGCTTCCGGATGTTTATCCAATATTTATCCATAAAACCAAACAAAAACATTAAAAAAAGCGGAAAAGATAATGCCAGGTAACCCGGGAAGAAACCAAAAAGAAAACAAAAAAACAAACTACTACGGTAAAAAAAATATGTTCCGTTCTATGTCATCTAGCTTACATTGGTTTTACTTTAGATTATTACTCTAGGAAAAGTTTTCCTCATCTCGTAAATATCAGATGTACCACCTACATATTTTTCAATCAGCCATGTATTGCAGCAGCCATGTAAAATGACCGGTAAAGGTGGGTATCACCCACCCACACGGTGTAAGGAAATGCCGCATTGAGCCATGTTGAATCCCAAAAGTTTTCTCCGTTCCACCTCTCACCATGTCGTCCAAAATTCTCATCCTCCATCACCTGCGTCTAACCAAGCTCTTCTTGTGTAGGCCTTAATTAGCCTACAGGCCAGCTTGCTCCTTCCCCATCGATTTCCAACATTTCATCGTTTTTTTTCCTCTATACCAACTGCTTTTTTTTCTTTCTTTGTCCTTACCCTAGCCTCAAGAACCCGCAGGGTAAAAGAATAAGAGGGGTGGATTGCGATAATTGGATCATAAACGGTTCATGATAAAATTGTGTGGGTAGTTTGGGAGTCATCTTCTTAATCTAATGCGTGAATGCTGTCATATTTATGGTTTCATCACTGGTCTAGCGGTAGGATAGTCAAACCAAACATTCTCCTTAGCCGTTCGGAATTTTCTAAATTCGTGCCGATGAGTGTGGGGACCAGAAGATAACGGTCAGAAGCATCTAACTTATTGAGGAATGGGTTGTTTGTAATTACATAGTTTTTTTTTAATAGTTGAAATTATCGATGGTTTCTAATGGACTCTTGCAGCCGTATTTCTATAATGGTTTCCCGCTGGACCCAAGGGTACGTACTTGTCATGTTTTTATGTGGAAATAACCAGACGAAAATGACCCAGAACTCTTTAAATACTAACCATTTAATAATATTTATTAAAAAAGTTATGGTAAATAGAATTGTTGAGTAAATATTTGTTAAATTAATCGTTTTTTACATGTTATGATTTTAATTAGACGAAATCCAATTCAACTCATAAGATTTATTACCTTTAACAATTCTGAGCCGCAAATGCGTTGCCAGATTCAATTAGGAACCCTAGTTTTATAGGTGTAATTATCTCCTGGATTTCATTTTTTAATTTTTTTAGTTTAGTATTTTACATTAGGTTTAATGTTTTCACAATCTTACCCTGGACTTACATCATGTGACTTCTCTCCACCATTATAATCCTCAATTTGTGTCAGCCATTTAAGAAGACCGAATTTAAAAAAAAAATTGCATATCTTCATTTGAATTAGGGACTTAACAATATTTAATATTCTAAGACCGTGTTTAGAATCTTTGTAAGTGATGTTCTCATCTGTATTACATATTTGGGAACCTAATTATCTCCGGTGAATTTAATGCAACTTTACTAAATGAAATGTACGATTTTCGAATAATTTAATCTCGTATAAAACGGGCATAATATTCATAATCCGAGCCCATCTGAATTAGAGCCAATTCTTTCTATGTGCTTCCGTTTCTTTATGCTGTATATTTTGTCAAATGAACATAGTTAAGTTAGTTCAGGAGATGCTTTTAAGCATGTGTCTAATCTTTAGATGCATTAGTCTGTTCGGACTCTATTTTAAATAGAGATCCGTGGTAAGTTTTCACCTCCTGAATTACCATCACATATTATGATACACAGACAGATTTATTAAACGGTTTGGAAGCACACATTTCTTGCTGAAAGAATGTTCTTGGGACGAATTTAAACATCAAAGTTTCAATAAGGTACATGGTGATTTAAATAAAATTATTTAATTTCAATTGGACTCGTTTTCCTCTAGATATATCAGACTCGCTGTTCGACGGAAGAATTTCTACACGCCTGAGTGATGACGATGAGTCATCGTGGCGTATACCGTGATAAACCTTTCACGCATAGCATTAGCGTAGTGTGAAAAAAACTGCTCGGCAAGAATGTGTATAGATCGAAAAAATCAACTCAACTCGAAATGCTCCCCTTTCTCGCGCGAGTTTATTATGCTCTGTCAGTCAGACACACATGGCAAAACTTCGGCATCGGTACCGGTTCACTCGTGGGATATGATTCGTGTATCTTTCACTTCTGTCTGCCATTTGTCTCAGCCGTCTGCATTGAGACGGGAGAGCCCCGAGAGTTTGGTTGGGGAGGAACGGGGAGGGAGTGAACATTTTCACGCCACGCCGATCGCGAGAGTCGGTAGTAGGCCAGAGAACACATACAAAGAAAGCATCGCCCTCAAAGGCTTAAGCCGCCGCTTAGAATAAATAGTCATGTGTCCTGGAGTGAAAGAATTTTCAACGTAAACCTGGCCATTTATTATCCAATCCTCTTTGACTTTTAAGAGGAGAGCATGGGATTTTCTTTAAGATTTGTGTCAGAAAGAACACAGAAGTACTTAGAAATGGACTGAGTCTTTTATGTACGCCTCCAAAAATTCTCAACTCTTGGACTTTCCCGGCTGAAAAAGAATAGGAAACCGCGTATGTACATGCTATTTTTATTAGTTTTGAGAAATTAGATTTGGAATGACGACAGGACAATTGATAGGATGTTCATTCAGGTCTGCATTTCGTAGACTAGCCCTTTCGTTTGCCTGGATCTGAACGGCCCAAATCTTTCACACTAACGAGCAATTTAGCACGTCACTACTTTCTTCATTCTCGTTCATCTGTCCAAGGGAATGGAGGTTGTCTTTCGTGGAGGTCATTCTGGCAGAGAAATTTTAGGAAGTTCCGTGAATGGCCGCTGGTCGCTAATGGATAGAGAAGAGATGTGTTTGAACGCCTGCCTCAGAAGGAAGTGATCGAAAGATGAGGTAATCGGGACGTCCTCCGTAGTATACTTCAATGGAATTTCTGTCAATAAAATATAATTTCGCTAGACGAAACTAAACTCCACTAGTTTGTGTTACTTTCGGTTGAACTAAGAGGTTCTATCGTTATAAATATAGAAAATACTTATCTATGAAGGACTATGTGCTCTAGTTTTCGCAAAAACATGAAGTGATTCACTCATGTGACGCGTATTTTAAAGTTCCGAAAAATCAGGATGTTGATGTATCAACCGCTTACATATTTTCAAAAGTGGAGAAAAACAAAAGCAAAAAAGTAATGGAGTAAATTTATTGCGATTCTCATGCATATTTTATTTATTCAAAGTACCCCAAATAAATATTTTCTTTTTAACGTAGCCTAGGTGAGTATTGTAAACTTCACTGCATAGCCATTTCGCAATGAAGTGTGCTTTTTACTCTTATTTTAAGTAATTCCTTTTCGGTGAAATTTCTCGGGTGAACCTAGAGGAGTCGAAGTGAGTGAGAATCAATGTGAAGAGTCGCATTTACCCAATCAACTGATATCAACATCTTTCGATATTTTTCCTGGAAATATCGATCGCTGGAACAATATAGTAATCGAATTCGAGTAATTGATATTTTTATCAAATTTCTCTTCCCTAGTTCAATATTATATAAGTGATTATTATTCTTTTAAGCGCATGGTCATCGATTTATGTGATAATTTTTATTTCTGCATCTCCCACAACTCGGCAATAGAAGAGGACAAATGATGGTAACTGCCCGTACTGTAAAAAAGAAGGGTTCTATAGACATTAGTGATCACCATTGAGAATGTAAACAAGGTGACGCACAAAATTGCTAACCAATGGGATACAATTTTCACTTGCTATCTACGCGTAATAAACCAAATTTACTGTTCCCCAAAGACCCTGAAATTTGCAGTGTATTTGCAGTGAAGCATGAGTATTTTGCAAAATATTTCTTTAGTGAAATAGTTCCGCCATTTTTGAAATATGCATTTTTCAGTACGATGAATGAAGTAGCGAAATCCGTATTGTTAGTGTTGCTAAAGACAACACTGTGACGTTAAAGTTAAATAAAGCAGAAAAGCAGTTCCTTTCTGATAATTTTGATCGATAGATACTTTTCGGAATGGGAGGTATTTACTCAGACATTTCGGGAATGTTAAGATTTTTTTATTCGAGACCCCATTTCTTTTATGCTTTTATAGTTGCTAACCGGAGAAGTTCTTTTTTGAGTTCGAGGAGCCACTCGCCATATTAATTAGCCCATTAGGGCTAGTCCATTAATCTCTACGCAACCAGGCGGCGGCCGAAGTGGCCTCCAGAATTCAAGACCTGATTAGCGATTTGTCTCAATATCAATCAATCACCTTTTTAACTAGGAAATACCTGCATTATGAAGTCCAACCGCTTTATGGATAGTATTATTTCCTCTCTAATGTTTAGGAAAGTGAATCACTTTAGTGCAAACTCCTCATGTTTATTCAGAGGACCAATGACAGCAAACATCAATTGCTGGAAACATGAAATGCACGAGTAAACATATCGTTATTACATCCGTAATAAATCTGAATCTGATGTACCGCAAACATAGTATTTTGTATGTCAAAGCTGACCCTTACAGTAGAAGGGATGTCGTAAAATATTGATTAATAATGAAAGCCTCGCAAAGAATATTTTTCTTTATTGTCTTTATTGGAACAATCAGTTGATCAATAGTGAGTCCTTGTGGGATCATGCCATTACCAATATTTCCAAAAAAAAATCAGGGATTGAAATTGGACTTCAGTTGGCAGGCAATTAATTTCGTTCCATTGAGATTTTATCCCCCGTGGATCTCCATAATCTGATAAGGAATGCATTAAGGGGCAAGACATAATTAAATGCACCCGTATTATGTAAAAGGCGTTGCCGCCGTTCCCCCAACCGCGCATTGGTCGCTTGTTTACAGGTGACGTGGGGATGTTAATGTCAAGCGAAAGACGGCGATACATATAAGGAGAGCCATATTTCATACGGAGCTCATAGAGATTATAGCGATGGCGATTCTAGCGGTAGGATTTACGATGCATGGATTTTTTTCTGTGACCGATCCGTAATAACTCGCCCGTGCCCGTTCAGCCATCGAGCTGGGAGGGTTCGCCGCGCGGCGAGAGGGGTTTGGTGCCGCGAAGGAAAGGATAGTTGGAATGCAGGAGGCCGTGAGCGGAGAAAAATGTTGGAGCAACTGCTAGTAACCAGTTGCGTCACGATTATCAGACCTTTAGAATCCTCAGTGAATTATCAATGCCGCTCAAATGTTTACCTTTTCAGAGCGAAGCGAGAGTTTCTTTCCTTATCTGTTATTGCTTCAAAGCGCCGGATGACGTTTGGCCGTGCGCTTTGATTTCACGTGGAACCGGTTTCATTAATCCTAAAATTCATTCCCGTCTCAGTTTTAGAGTTTCATCCGTTTGCTTCGACGTGGTAACATGGCGGGTAGTGAGTTTGGCCGCTGATGGGAGGCTTAACGCTTTAGAATACTTGTGATTCTCCCGGATAAATTGTTATCCGACCGCAGGATGGGTGATTTCCTGGGTTACAGAATTATCTGGTAATACCATGGAAACAAAGGGAAAGAAACTGCTAATTTTGCCTTCCACTCTCCTTAATTTGAACTCTGTTTGTGTGTGACTTTCGCACATCTTGTCGCTCTGAAATACATTATTCAGTCAACATTCGGATTGGATGGGTTGGTCTGGTTCTAGGTCCTGGTTGATCTTTGGTAGTTTTGCGTAGTGTCTAGTTAGTCTTAGTCCAGGTCCTTCTAATATTTAGTAGCTGGGAGTAGATGAAGGTTGAAGGAAAGTGGTTTCGGATGCACTCGCATGGTTTTCATCCACCTTAAAGAAACTCGGCTTCATTGAACGGGCGGTGGGAAAATGTAATAATGGGTTAAAAAGATGTGTTATTTCGCTTTAGTTAAACCACTTTTGGGATTCGCCGCAATTGTTTGGAATCCTCGGGAGAAGACGTTGATAAGAGAATTAGATAAAGTTGAAATGCGTCAGATTCGTCGAAACTTTTTACGATAAGAAGGCAGAAAAAGCGTGACAGGCCTTTTAGAGTAATTAGGCTGGAAGCCACCCGAGACGCGAAGAGAAAAAGCGAGGTGTAGTAGACTTTTAGCGAGGTTCAGGACGCACGAGTTTAACTATGATACAAAGTAAAATATTATGGCCCCGCCCTATTTGCGTCGTTTAGACCACAAAGATAAATAAGAGAGATGTACTCTAGTATCGATGGATATAAATATTCGCTCTTTTCTTGGACAGTCAGGAATTATAATAGTAAGAAATCGAAGTCATACTGAAAATAGTGGAGACATTCGAATTACAAGCGAGGACAAGATAACGTAAACTCTACGTAATCTAGTGTTGAAATTAAACATATATTTATATGTGCAATATTTGCATCTATTTATGTTAAAATGGGTTTTGCATATTTTTATGCATAAAATATATATATATATATATAAAATATGTATATGTGCATATATAAAAATATGCATGCAATGTATATATATGTATATATATATACGAGGGTCATCCGGAAAGTAGTACCCGTTCGTGCCGCATGAAGTGCTGACGACGCGAGTAGCCGCTGGACGAGGTCAGATAGCTTCAGTGGCTTGTCTGCCTTCTCTGAGCCAAGTTGCGTGACGCTAGCATTGCCTGTGTTGTTTCTGTGATTGTTTACAATGTTTAAAAAAATTGAGAACGCCGCCAGTTGTGAAGTGAGGGCAGTGATTAAATTCCTCAATGCAAGAAACGTTCGCCCATGTGATATTCATCGCCAATTAAAGGAGGTGTATGGAGACAATGTAATGGACGAGTCGTCTGTTCGGCGGTGGTGTCGCAACTTCAACATGGGAAGGGGGAACACACACGACGATGAGCGTTCGGGGAGACCGTCTGTCATTACAGACCAACTGGTGAGCTCAGTTGACGAATTCGTGAGGAACGATCGGCGCGTCACAATTGATGACATCTGTGAGCATTTTCCCAATGTTTCTCGAACAATTGTTCATGAAATTGTTAAACACCATCTGCATTATGCAAAAATTTGTGCAAGATGGGTCCCTCGCATGCTTACAGATGAGCACAAAACCAAGCGTATGGCTGCAGCACTGACGTTTTTGGGACGTTATTCTGATGAAGGAGACTCTTTCTTGACTCGCATAATTACTGGTGACGAAACATGGGTTTGTTATGCATCACCTGAGAGTAAACGACAGTCAATGGAGTGGCATCATGCTCATTCACCAAACAAACCAAAAAAATTCAAGACAGTTCTGTCCACCAGGAAACTCATGGCAACCATTTTCTGGGATCGACGAGGTGTATTGCTTATTGATTTTATGGCCCTTGGAGACACTATTAATGCCAATGCGTATTGTGAAACATTAAGAAATTACGGCGGGCAATACAAAATCGGCGGCGAGGTCTATTGTCTACTGGTGTCATTCTCGTTCATGACAATGCCAGGCCTCATGCAGCTGGGATAACACAAAAACTTTTGCAGCAATTCAAATGGGAAACTTTCGACCATCCACCGTATAGCCCGGACTTGGCCCCTTCAGATTTTCATCTCTTTACAAAGCTTAAAGACTTTTTGGCAGGAAAAAGATTTGACAGCGATGAAGAACTTAAAGAAGGAGTGACCCTGTATCTCAATGAGCTGGCGGCGAAGGACTATGCAGCAGGAATACAGAAACTTGTCACACGTTATGACAAATGCCTTAATTTGCTTGGAGATTATGTTGAGAAGTAGTTTAAAGTATCCTCTTTCAAATAAAATTTTTTATGTTTGTTAATATTTACTTTTGTGTCTTTATTTCACGAACGGGTACTACTTTCCGGATGACCCTCGTATATATATATATATATATATATATATATATATATATATATATATATATATATATATATATATATATATATATATATATATATATATATATATGTACACTTGTGGGTCGCGGTAGTCCAGGGGGTAGAGCATTGGACTACTGACCGGAGGGTCCCGGGTTCCCGGGCAAGGCACTCTGGGCACCTGCAGCTCCACCCAAGCTAGTTGATTTTTCGGGTACCAGATTTTCCTGGGAAACCATAACCGGCACAGGGAAAGGAACTGGCCCCCCTACCATGATGTGTGAATATTCACACGCCGTCGGGCTTAGTACATGGGTGAGCTCTACCATCACCTATTAAACCGACCTTCGGGTTGATTACTGCGTTTATGGTTTATGTACCTAAGTTTTATACGTATGTATTTATAACCCGGATGTGTGAATAATATCAAGACGTATGAAAATCAAGATAGCCCTTGCCAGCAAAACACGGAAACACACAAAAGAGAAAAGGAACTCTCATGTTTCCGAATTTTCGGTGTTCAAGCCACCTTTCTTAAGGGAGAGAAGGAAGGAACTTTGACCACCGAAAATTCGGAAACATGTGAGTTTCTTTTCTCTTTTCTGTGTTTCTGTGTTTTTCTTTGCTATTGCTATCTTGATGTACATTTTACATATACAGGTATATATGTGGGTGTGAATTGACATGCTTTTGTTAGTTTTGCATCTGGTTATATTCTGTTATGTGCAGTGGTGTCCTAACACCCCCGCCACACGCCCTTGAGGCGGCTTACGCGGTATTGTGTAGATATAGTGGTTCAGGATGGATTTTGCAAAGTGAAATGTTTTACGTAAGCCATGCAATCGTGAGGATGGATTAGAATCAGGTGGACTATATGTACGAAGGGAACATGAGCGAAAGAGAAAGAAAGCGAGCATATTAAATTGGTGATTATCTCGAGGGATCGAGGGGAAAAAAAACGCTCGAGATGTATATGGTGTAAAAAAATTTATGACATGTCGACGCGTTTTTTCTTCGATCAATCAAAACGTGATCTCTAATTTAGGCAAATTTATGAGAGCGTTTTATAAAGTGTGGCAATCTTTAGGTGGTGTTCCGTGTTCCGGCCGGGCAATCGAATTGGCTGTGGCCCTAATCCCCCGCCTGCCTCTTGGCTATTTAGGCACGGCTCCAACTGACTTGACTTCCTTCGCCTGTCCTCCTGCTTTCACATGCGCACGGGGCGACCCAATAACGCGAGCGGGGTCGGATCGTGCGCGTGAGAGGCAAAGGGGCCAATGTGGAACCATATTTGATGTTCTCTTCTTTCGCGGAGGACATCTGTCTCCAACATACTTCGTCCGAAATATGTCCTTTTCCCGGGCGAGATTTTTACTGCGGTCAATGGATTCCTTACCGAAGAAGACGTTCATTGCCGTCCTTTTTCTTAGTTTGAACTTTTATTTTAGTCAGAAAAAAGACTATCATAAACTGCTTGCATTCTATCAGTTTATGGAGTCCACGCCAGATAATTTTCTTCCTTGCGAAACGCCAGCCGTTCGTGAGTGTTCGAAAAAAAAACTCCCGTATTAAACTGAAAGCGTTCGGAGACTAAAAAGTCCTGAGGAAATTGATTTTTTGTGCATGTTTAGGATTTAAAGATCGCTATCATCAAACATAATCATTGCGACTTTCTTAGATGAATCATTTAAGTGTTTACTTATCTTGAATTTCATTAAATATTTGTGATTTTTTCCGGATATTAAGGCACACATGGAATTGGTTTTTTTCATCATTTCTAGCGTGGGAAATTCAAATTCGAGTCGTAAGAATAAATCAAAATTCTGCCTATGATGAGGATGCTCCATAACAATGACCGGCTGCGTGGACTGAGGAGCGATTATAGGTATTTTTTTCGAGTGATACAGCAAACTTCAAAGACGTAACACGGATATTTTCTGTGGCGCAGATTGCGATGGCGGATCTTGCGATTCAGCTCCAATAACTCGCGTGTGGTACCATAAAATATATTTTGTTCGGCGTCGCACCACGAAATTGGAAGAGCGGTGAGATAATACAGTATACTTGGAGGACCGCGTAGATAACAAAAAAATGATAAGGCAGGAGCGTCATAGAGTACCACGATCGTGCTCCACCTTCCGTTTCGGACCGTTTCGCTTGCATTGGCCCTTCTTCCCACGGATGTTAGCGAATAATTCACAGGGATCGGAAGCGTATAAAAACGGTTGTCCCCACTGCTGAAGAAGATCGTGTAGCAAATAAGTTGCATGCCTTATTACTGCCGTTTCCGAGGAATACAATGAAGGGGATTCTGGAAAGTCGAGGCTGGAAAAAGTACCACAAACATGTCGAAGTCCTCGCCTCTCCCCGGCTTGGTGTCAACCGAGTACCGCCCGATTCGCTCTTCTCCTGCCAGTGACACTTATTCTCCTCTTGGCATTGAAATTTCTAGCGGAAACGTCCCTGCGTAACATTCCTTTCGCTCCCTCTCAAAAGATGTGGCCGAGGAGATGCGGCCGAAGAGGGCTCGGGGCAAGGGAGGAAGGGAAAACAGAGGGTTCGGGGGGGGGGAGGGGGGAGATGATTTGGAAGACGACGGGGCTTTTGAACCTCGAGTACGCTCTTAAAAGGGCCATTGAGGTCTCATCTTCGTGAAGGAATCTTTATGCAGGTCCGGGTTGATTTCACGTCGAGCCTTTTGTGAATTTGCGCGGCTATTTCCTTTTTGTGTGCCCATGATGGTCACCCCTCCGGTTAGATTGATCGCTGACAGATATCCACGAACGTTGCGAAGAAATTCAAAACCCTGCACGATCGGTGAATTTTGCGTTCCGTCCGTCCGTAATCGTTGGGCCACGCACACGAATGGCGTTTCTCCCCAAAAGCGGATTCATTAAGTTTTTGACGAAGAAAATGTTCTCATATCTCATGTTTGTCTCATCCTTGAGGGTCAATAAGAACTAAAAGGAAAACTATTCAAAGGACAGGAGAAAAATAATTATATTTAAGTCCTCACAGATTTATGAATGGGAGAATAAAAAATTAAGTTGCGAAAAAAGGTTCAGTACAGTTACTCATTTGCTCCAGAAAGAAATCATTCGATTAAGTTGACCCTTGAATAAAAGTTCACGACGAAAGATAGGTCTTAGAGATTGGATTTTTGTCAGGCCTGGAAAAATTTCTAGCGGGCTTTAATTTTCAAAGATATCATCATTTGTGGATATTAAAATTTTTAGTTAATTGTTTTAAGAAGTCGGTGTTCTTCGGCTGTGTAAGTTTTCCTGGAATATAGTGATTGATGATAAAGTGTCGCTTGATTTTACTTCTCAATACGCTCGCCGTACATCTCATTAGAAGTTGAAATTTCACAAGTACCGACGCTAAGCAGACGAATAAATTATTCATTTCTGATATAAGATATGGAAAAAGGAAATGAATTCGTCGAATGGGAGAAACCACCGAAACTTAAATTCCATGGAGATCTGAAAACAGTTTTACTTACAGCATGGCGCATGCGTCATCCTTTCCGTCTGCCAGGCAAACGATGAATTCTGAAGGAGGATTGCACCAACGCATCGTAGGGACGAAAGATGGGCACCTCCTTAGGTTGGGGAGGCGAGGGGGGGAGGGTCGTCGGTAAAAGTGGAGCGGTTCCTGGGTCGGAAAATTTTTCGGACAATGGCACGCTTCCCGTGGAAACGTTGCAAAGAGGGTTATCCGGAACGGTGTGTGCCTTCCCACCCCGCCTTCTTCTTCCTCCCCTTCGCGTGCATTTCCTTCTCGAACCACGTGACGCGACAGAGGATGCGCCTGGTGCTTGTGTGCTTTATGTCCTCGAGAGAGTCCCAGTTCCTTTGTGCGGAGCCCTGGTTTGGTCGGGTTTTGTGAATTCGTGTGTGTGCGTGTGTACGTATGTGAGTGATGCAGAGAGGTCGACAACCGCGGCGACGAAGGTGGAGGACGCATGTGCAGATGGGAAGAGGGCAGGGTGTGGGAAGAGGGAGACCCTGACGTATTTTTTCCCCCCTTCAGGTGCGTTCGAGGGGATTGGGTCGCGATGTGCCATCTCCATTGAGTGACGGCAATAAATAATCGATTGGCAACCGACGGACCCTCTTGACGTCGGGTGCGGAAACACCCCGGTTACATTCGAGGGTGCTCGTGAAGCCCTTTGGAAGTGGTTTCGGCGTCCTCCGCCAAACAGACACCTCACGGCACGAGCGATTTTCCGCAGTGAAGGTCAGGGAATGGGGTTCATAAAAACGTATATCATGTGAAAAGGATGACAACCATCGGGAGTCGGTTTCCAGTTCTCACGGATCTTTTATGTGAAGTGTTTATCCGAGTTATATATGTATATTATTTATACAACATTATTTTTTGAGAAAGTTCCAAGATTAACCTTTTCACAGTTGACTCCCCACCTTAAAATTTAATATAATGAAGTGTCGTCGTATAAGGCTGAAACTACCAGTATTGTATATGTGTTCAGCAATTTTTCATGTCGCAAAAAGGAATTAATTCACCGAGATAAAGTTTTAATCTTTTTATGAATAATGAACAGTGAGCATAGAGTTCTACTAAGCTCGCAGTGTCCAGAAAATAAAGTCTACAAGTAATGCGTTCCTATCTTCATCGACCATGCGAACGTCGCTGCCTAGGTAAAATTAATTTTTGTACTTATGCCGTAGCTTTCAAACCCTTTGTCTATTGTGACGTTTTTACGAGCAAGTGACATGTCCCAGTGAGTCAGGAAATTAGAATTATATGGATAAGCGTGGGTAATCACTCTACAAGCAACTCTAAAATGCTATAAACCAAGTACTTCGGCAATACACTATGAGCATCAGCAAGAAGAAAGCTAACATTCTTGTTTGTGGAAGGGAGAAGGTGAAGGCAGATATACAATGCAAGGAGTGAAACTAGAATAAGTGGAATCGTACATCTACCTAGGCTGCAGACTTGAGGTGGAAGAAGTTCGACCGAAATCAAGCGAAGGATATCTTCCGGAAAAAAGGCGTTCATGAATAAGAGGCAACTACAGTGTTTCTACATCTACACAATACCCAGCAAACCGTGGCAAGGGCGAGGGGTGTTAGGTCATCACCCGTAAAAGAACGTTTAAAGAACCTGAAAATGCAAACAAGGAAACACTTCGTCAAAACGTTCGTATGGGAGCATGTCGCTCTACGGAACAGAGACACGAAGCATCGTAAAAGTGACCAGATAAGAATAGATGCCGTTGAAACATAGTGCTGGTGGAGAATACTGAAGAAAATGGACAGACAACGTGAGAAACGAGGAAGTACACGGCAGTGAAAGCGGAAGAGGAAAGAAGAACCATAGGGAGAACACCGGTAGCAAAGAATAGATACCTGTAGATGGTTTGGGTACCACTTGATGCACAATCGGGTAGTTGAAAACATAATAGAAGGGAAAGTTGGAGGGAAGACGAGGAAGACCAAGAAACAAGCACGTAGGACAATTTAAGAAAGACCTATGCCTGGAAAGAAGGAGAGGGAATCAACACTGAATGGAGAAGAAAGGGGGGCCGCATTAAACCGATCTTAAGATTGAAATACTGATGAAGGTAGTTATTAAAGAATTGGCTCTTATGTTGAATTAGGTAGACTCGAATGATTTCAAAAGTAAGAAATTGACATTAAATTCAAAATTGATGCCGAAAACTTATAAAAATCGACGGAAATCGATTTTTTTATCATGACGGTAGATTAAGAACCTGATTCGTGCAGTATATCCTATTTTGGTTCCTATTGAAACATTTAAAATGTATTGCATTGCAGTGTCGTCGGTAATGCGTACCCGTTTTCTAAACGTATCTGGCTGATAATCTGAAATGCAAATTATTCAAAATAATATTGAAGTGCTCTTATATCCGAATTGGAAATCCTCTGGTCGTTGGCTTTCGTGCGTCGTCATATATTTTTTAAATTTTGATATAAAATGAGTCTTATTCCGTTTTGTCATATTTTATCATGTTTGTGGACCATGTTTCTTACGATAACTATGAAAATCAATGTGATTACCGAAAATTTTATAAAATTACAGCAGCTGTAACTTATCCCTGGTGAATTCAAAAGTATGGCGATTAATTTGGCTCGAACACACGGTGAGAGTAGCTTAGAACAACCTTCTTTCGAGTGATTTGTTATAATCGCCGACCTTAGTGTTCTGTTCTAATTACAAAGTAGTAAACTATAACTGAGGGCACTGAAGGGAGCATTTCTCATATACAATCAAGTCTACTGTAGCTAGATCGTGGATGCCTTCTCTATGTTGGCCGACAGCAGCCGAGTTTTGGAATGTTTGGGTGGACTCGGTGGAAGCCGTTCGGCAGTAGAGATGTTCCCTCGGGGGGCGATGTTTGGGTGCGAAGACCTCATTTAACTCCTCGGTATAAATAACTCCGGTTTGGTCACCTTTATATATAAACTATGGCGCCGCTTGATTCCTGTTATATTCTTTTCCTCTTCGAAATCCTAGCGACCGCAGGTGTTGCGTCAATATCCCTATTATCACACCATGGGCTCAATTTCAACCGTTTGAATTAAGATACTGATTTTAAATAAATTAAGGGTTGAGTTTTCTCGTTAAATATTTGTCTGCTCCTTATTTCTTACGTATTTTCTGATGATATTATGTTGGTTAATAATTTAGGGTTCAGCTGAATAAGGTCCATACGTTACTTTTTTAGATTTTTCGCTGGATTGGATTTCTGTTTCAAAATGATGTGACTTTCGAAACGATCCGAGTAATTAATTTCATGGAAATGTTCACTTCTTGTTTTTTTAGCCAAAGCAGTAGCAATATTTGTCAGATATTTTGCGAAAATATTCGAATTAAGATGAATTATGTGGAGAGTACTATTTTTGTTTGGATATGTTGCTAAATTGCCGAGAAAGTTACGTTGGTTAGGGCATAGCCACTAATTGAGAATACACGTACGTACATATGCACTTAGTTGAATGCTTTATAGAATTTACAGTAATGATATTAATAATTTTTCAAGAGAATCCGTTTAAATATAAATATTTCCTTTTAGATAATTATTATAATTTTTAAGGTATTAAATGAACACTCAGATAATACCATTTTATTTTAAATTATCGAGCCGAGGGTCTCTGATTAAAGGTTTAATAGACCTTGTGATTCAATGGGAAAGCAAAATGTTTTTTCTTTGACTAGATAGAATACATACATATTTTAACGGGTTAAACATTTTTAATGAACCAACACCATAATTTTTCCATAAATCCAAATATTGAGAAAAGCTTCGTGCGAAATGTTTCACTATTTCTATTTATTCTTAATATGACGTGATGGTAGTCCAGCAGAAGATGCATGATGCTATGTTGAAAGCAATCTCAATTTCTTGAAAGAAATTGTTTTGCGGTTAGTCGAAAATATGTTGTTGGTGCTAGGACTTCCTATTCGTAAGAATGTTTCAGCAAGGTGTAAAACCCATAAAAATATACCGAGGTTATATCTCCGACTCGGTTTAGGTCGCTGGGCTTCCAAATTTCCCCGAAGAAACGTTTCGTCATGGCAGTTTAAAGTAGGCCTCAAATCATGGGGATTTTTCTGGTTTCTTCCTCAGAGAGGCACGTGCTTGGAACGAGAATTGATTGAGGAAAGCGCTCGTAACCTTAGAACGAGGTGTGGAGATTTTGAGGGAAACCGCATCGCCAAGTGGGCTGAAGGTGAAGTGGAACGTCGTATTTCGTGGAATTTTTGTTACGCGGGTGGGAAAAGTCATTAGCCATGGGACCACAAGGCATATGGTCCGTCGATCTGTGCATACCATGAACTTACTCGTCGTTTACCATAACATTGCTTAATTAGTTTCACTTTTGATCTGCTAAATTTCTCAATTTTTGAAAAGGCAAGAGTAAACTGTTTAGGTTTTGGTTTTGGACGGGCACGAAATAACTACCTCTACATTTCTAAGCCTCGCCTAATAAGTCGTAATTAAGCGTAACCACGCTATAATAATTCCCTTCTGCATTTTGGCATACTTTATACCTCACTTCATTCCGTTCGAAGTCCAAATGTTTAACGTAGACATACCGTAGGTACGTGTTGCTTGAAAATGTTAAGTTTAGGCAGATTTCTAGGTATGCTACGTGCCACTTAGGGGATGCTATCCCTCATCATAGAATCCTAAAGGTCGACAACCATGATAGCAAACCTTTTAGTAGTCGCCTGTAATTTATGTTTTAACATACGGTCGAATAGGAAGGAGCCTGAAATGTTTGGTATTAAATTAAAATGTATTGGCCATCATTCCCGTATTGCTTTTACCGACAAGGAGCTGATATCCATTGCAAACATTTATTTGAACTGAGAGATCGACGGAGGAAAGTTGAATAAAACTGGTCGTGTCGCTAGTTGTAAATAACTTGCCTCTTTCATGCTGACACCCCTTACGGCTTACCTCGCACTTATTTTTTAATTTCTGGTGTAAAATTTCCATAAACGATATCTTAAAATTACTTTTTTTCATCAGGCTTGCGTGTTGGCTTAAACGGCAGATAATTCCGACACTGACCGTGAGGCGCGTCCCGAGTTCATATCAGGGTGATTCTCGGGACCCCCCGAGTAAATTCTAAGAGATGTGATTTTCTGGAAGCACAAATTTGGGAGAAGCCGTAGGTGGTACTTGAAAAAAATACTTGTCCCTCATTTCGTACATTTATGAATTGTACGCGCCCCAAACAACTCGGCAGGAGTTAAGCTCTTATCCTCATCAAGCACGCAAGCGTTCAAACCTTCCAGTTAGTTACTGTGGTACGATCGAAAAATTAAAATAGAGGAGTTACGTCGTGCAAATCTTTTCTGTAAATCTTGATGCGGCATAACACCCATTAAATACTTGCACAATCCAAATATCGTCGACTACAATAAGTTTGTCTTTCAAGTATACTACAATGAATGAAATATAAAATTAAAGATGCATTGTTAACCCAATTTCGGGAACATTTTAAAAAGGCATAAATTACAATGCGAGCAAAATCTCATATATTTTGCAATAAAATGATGTAAAGTAAATGAAGGTAAGTACTTGACGGAAAAACTTGCTTCTCCACAGTTGAATAATTCTGCAAGGTATTTGGTCGTACAACGTCTTCGGCTGCATCTCGTCATTTCTCCATTTGTGAGGAATGCCCTTCCGCCGTTCGGCATTTCCCGACTTTCGTCTCAGATAAAAAGACCGCTGTCGCGTCCTCAACCGCGCCCCTTCGATTTTTAATCTCCCTCGATGGCGCCAATGGATACGTATTTATATAAGTAGTAGTTTTAGGGGAGGCGACCGACAGCTGAGCTAATTTGCGCCATTAGGGATGGGTAGGAAAGGATGAAGGGTCGAGAGAAACCCGACGTCGGTATTAGCCTACTCTTAACGAAAGGCGCCAAGTTGTCCGCAGTTTAACGTCCCTTCCGACCCATTCACGAAGCACCTCAAGTAGGGATCGGGATACCACTAAAAAATATCTACTGCCTCCGGGATTCGAACCCAGGCCCTCTAAATGGGATGCCAAGACTTAAGCTACCGCACCATCCCGACCCCTCCCATGCATATGAATATATATTATCTTCCTCCTATATCCCATCGTCTCCTCTTCCTCAGCCGCTTCACCGTATCGCGGCATATGGTGTCACATCAGCGGGCTCTCCTGCAAACACGTCTCAGTGCACAAACAATCCCCATCATTCTGGCCTGTTTGCGATAGCCGGATGCCGCCCAGGGTCCCCCCTCTCAATCATTATCTTGCCGAAAGAATTGCACCTCGGTATAACATACCGTATAACATTCACGCGTCCGAAAGAACCGTGAGGTTCCCTCTCCTCGAGCCCAATGCTGCCTTTCCGGAAATAATGTTGGAAAATGCAGAGGGTGGAGATTTACTCCGGGTTCGTCTCGACGCATCTTCACCGCTTCACCACGTATTGATGTCTATCGCCCTGGGTTCAGCTCTTCAACATTCGGCTGATCTCGAAAATTGTCGGGACCCTCGGTTCGCGAAACTTTTTTGCTGGGACTGCACGTTATTTAACCGAAGCGCCTTGTTTCATTCTGGCGAATCGTGATATTGCACGGTTCGATGGTGAACAGCTGCGCATCGCATTGCAAGGGATGGTCGTAAATTCCATGTGCATTTTCGATGCTCGATATTCAATTTCCAGTGTTGATAATCTACGTAAAAATATATCGATAAAATGAGCGTGTAGAAACCGTCGAGGGTAAGGATGATATTCGGGGTACCCTTTATAAATGGTAATTCACATTGTTCTGATGTACGTAAATTCCTATAGCTCCAGTGCAAATGTGATGTGAATAGGTTACGCGATCATCCATTTGCATTGTTAAATCTATTCTTTGACACACATGCGAATTTCATGTCTATTTCATTTCGAACCTCGAATTTGATATAATTCGTTGTCTCGGGCGTGACTTCATGGAATCGACTTAACATAATGAAAAGAGAAACTTTATAATTCCACATTGATTTATTAGACGGACGACCTGATGATGACGTGCCACGTCGAAACCTAGGTCGTCCGTCTAATAAATCTATGTGGAATTATAAAGTTTCTCTTTTCATTATCTCGAATTTGATACTCGAATGGAACTGATTGAGAGGCGATACAGAATTCTAGTTCATATTTTTCCTCAGTCTTGCGGAAGATTGGGAGTTTTGCCTTGTCGCTGTCACATAAGCGATAAATTTACACAATGTCATTTTCTTTAAAATAGAATCATGATGTAAATTCATTGTACATTTATATTAGAATAATGATGTTGACATTCCTCATTTTTTGGTTTCAAGACAAGAGTACTTTCGTTCTGATGTCATACTTGATAAATCATCTCTCTGAAATGGTAAACGTGCTTGCTGAAATTCACCCCCTAGGAAAAATGCATAATGCATTAAAATTTCCGCCATGGTATAAGTTTAATGATAAATATTATATTTTTATTTCATTGTAATATTGAGTTGGTAGTGGTTTAAGTGTATCTTAATAATTAAAGCACTAATAATTATTCTTGTGTAAAGCTCCGAATCCCTTGCAGCGTCTTAGGTTAAAATTATTTGTTGTAGGTAAGCGTATGTACTTGCATGCTTGTGGAGTGAATGGAGGTAGATGTGTGGTTGCATGCGCGTCGAATGATGGGATGTTACAATGAATGTGTGCACTGCTGTGGATTGGGGTTTGCATGTGTGTGTTGGTTTTGAATGCGGTATTTCTTTTTTCCTTTTTTGGGTGGTGACCTAACACCCCCCGCCACACGCCCTTGCGGCGGCTTGCGGGGTATTATGTAGATTATGTAGATGAAGACAAGTAAAAATATTCGAAGACGCCTCTCATATCCATCTGTACGCGGAACTGTGAGTTGCTCTGAGAAGCTTTCACACACTACTTTTTATCATTTTGCGTTTTATGTAGTTTACGGATATATTGAGGTTTTGAATGTTCCCAGACCATTTTTACCTACATTCTTGGTCTTCTGAGTGTGTCCCCCAGGCCGAACTCCTTAAATAATTTCCTCCTTCAGTTCTACATGCTTTCTGTCACCCAAAAAAACTTTTTTTTTCGTTTTACAACCTTATTAGTCAACTTTATTCCTTCTCTAGTGGACTGCAGCGCCTTACTAGCTCTCAATACCTTCTCCACTTACCTTACCAGTCTTTTTTTGAGTTGTATGCAATTATTGTCTCTCCGTACCTGCGTCTCAAACACCTCTAATCTACGCTCATCCTATTGCCTCGAAGGTAAGTTTTCGTTACATTACATCTATGCGATCAGTATTTAAGTTTTCCCAATGCTTTATTTTTCAAACTCTACTTACAATTGTAAATTATCTCAATGCAGTTGAATGTTGCCTTTGCATTTTTCCTACCTTAAAGATGTGAAGGTCAAAATCCTTTGTAAAATGTTCTCCCATAATTCTTTTTGTTAACATCTACGTGTTTCCATTAATTGGGCCGCCGTAATTTCTTGGATCAATGATTATTTATTATCCAATGTGGAACGTATCCCCAATGCAATTGAAATTATATCTTGACACTGTCACTCACACGTGTAACTCATGCGCGAGGGCGCATTTCTCTTGTTTGACTCTCGGAATGTATGTACCAAGTCTTATACGAGTTAACATGATTATAGGCGATCTCAACTGCCTGTAATTTCCCTGACGGTCAACTTTTAAGAGTATCTTTTACTTGAAAAGTGCCGGTACAGGATATCGAAAGAAAACGTGGATTCCTTCCTGTTTTTTGGTGTTCCCCCCTTGTTTGATCTTACAATAGAGAAGATGATTTCCCTCCCGCTCCCTTCTCTGAACTCCGCTTCAACAACATTCCAATTTGTTCCTGTTCTCCCTGTCTCTCCGTGCCATCATCTCCGCGGAAGGTGAATAGCATTGCAGAATGCGATTGGCATGCAGTCTTGAGGAAAGTTTTCCGTTACAGATTATTCTTTCTCTCTTCCAAGCAGAGCGTTACATTACTGTGATATATCCTAGACGAACTTCTAACACGGATCAGATTCTAGTAGAACGGAAGTTTTTAATGATACAAATGAGTTTTTCTCAATTCCTACATGAGCTAATTTAAAAATGCGTGATTATTACGTGATTTTATTGCTAGGAACTGGATTCACGCTTTACCTATCAAATCAAAATCACCACATCAAATGATGGCTTCAAAAGTTATACGATTGGGCTGCATAATTAATATTTCTAAAGTGACTTCGGTTTCTTACTATTATGATTTCTGTTTGTTCTGGGAAAGAATAAGTATTTGAATCTATCTGTATTGGAATCTATCTCCCTTATTTTATCTTTGGGTTCTGATCTACCTAAGTAGTGTGGGGCCATTATAATTCCTCTAGTGTCATCGTTAAACTCGTTGGTTCTGAATTCTGCTTAAAGTCTAAGTCTCGCTTGCTCTCTTCGTATTTCAAGGGGCTCCCAGCCTAAATCCCTTAAGAGACCTGTTACACTTGTGTTCTTATTGTAACAATTTTTTACGAATCTGGCGGATTTTCTCGGGACTTTATTTAATGCTTTTTGCTAGATTTTCTCCTAAGGATCTCAAACACTTGCGGCATATTCCAAATGAGGCCTAACTAGAGCAAAATAACACCTCTCTTTAACTTTCTCATTACATTTCCCCACCACCCGTTCAATGAAACCCAGTATCTTTAAGGCGGATCCGCATATTGTCCTGATATGTGCTCCCCATGAAAGGTGTGGTATTAGAACTACCCCCAAATATTTAACTTGTTTGGCCTTAGTTAGTAATGAACCCTCTGTTTCGTAGTTAATGTCCTGTTCGCCACTTTCTTTGTTCCAAAATTTCAAAACTGCGCATTTGTCTACATTAAGCATTAATCCCCATTTCTTACACCAATCCGAGTTTGTGTCTATGTCTCTAGAGAGTAGCTCGCGATCTAGTTGGCATCCACTCTACTTATCAAAAGTAGCATATTTAGGCAACGCGAGATAGATGAGTCAAATGTGTATCCCGATGATGTAAACGGTTATTTATTGGAAATTCCATTGCTACTACCAATCTCAAGATAAAATGTGTGTCTGCGACTAAGGTTTGTGATGAGTATGATAACCAGACGAAAAAGTCCATTCCCCCGTGAAGAAACGAACATGTTTGTCATGAATTATGATTCTCCCAAAGCTAAATTCAACGAACTGTGGTAGATATCGCGGTGGTTACTTTAATGGAGTCATCCCCTTAAGTGTGTTGTTCCCGACTCAAAGCCGGGGATTCAAAGAGCGAACTCCCTTACTTTTCGGTTGTAGAGAGTGCGCTTAAAGAGATTTGTTTAATATGTTCATTTTTTTTGCTCAGTTCGGCCCTTCTTAGGTCCAAATCATTTTGACTCTCTTTCATTGCAAGATAATTGCCACACTTAAAAATTTCATTAAGGACTGCCTTTATTAAACTTTCGGTGTGGCATGTCCTTCCACCATACAGCACTGCGCCACGCATATTTTTCCAGCAATGCTGATAAACGGTTGAGGGATGTTGCACTGTAGGACTCTGCTAATGGTGTAGGATTTTTGTGTAAATGTTATTTGGATGACTGAGGAGTGGCGATTGCAAAAAATAAACAAACTTACGCTTATGACATTCGGTAACTAACGCTACCCGTTAGCATCGCAACATAACGACGAACCCCATTTGCTACTCGAGGTGACCTCTTCGCTGTCACAATGATGAGAAATGAATTCTGCTGAAGAGCGTTTGGATTTGGCAAACACTTTTATCTCGGTGCATTCGCTCTAAGTACACCGATCCCCTTGCATCGGTGACTCGTTCGTGGTGCCATCCCCCCTCTTGTTTCCTGGAACGCCCGTCCCTGTCAGATTCTCTCCCCTCCACTCCCACCGCACCTTCCTCCGCCCTCTCACACTTCCCCGGCGGGGCGTCGAAGGCATTCCTCTCATCCTTCCCCTAAGACCCGAGTGAGAGAGGGAGAATCCCTTCATCAGCTCCTTCTCCCTTTCCACCTTACCACCACCTCAGCCACCCCACACCGCTCCCCCTGCACCATACGTCCGTTTCTCTCCTTCCCCTCCATTCCGAACTCCCTCCATTTCCATCCACCCTCGGGGGTCACACGTTCAAGTCTCCGCTTCACCTCCCGCGCCCCCCCCACTTCGGCCTCTCCAGACTCTCACGACCCCTCTCTCGTACGCATGTTATGCTCCTCCCGAGAGGACTCCTGCCTGCCGCGCCAAGAGCGCATTCACCGGCGATTCCTCCTCCTATTATTCTCTCGACCTCCACCACCACCCCCGTTACATCCATCCGTCCAATCTGTCCTCCCACACGACTCATTTCGATGGCACGGCCAATAAACTGCGACGTTTTGTTTTGTTATCGTGTTTCCCCAGGGAGATAGTAGATAAAGATGAGAAATAGCTTGAAGGTGGATGGATCGTGAGTAAGGAGAGGGATGCATTGGGTAAAAACTGAAAAGGGATGCAAGAAAATGGAGAGTGTTATTTTTCAACTTTGTTATTAACGGTCTTGCAAAAAGTTTAAATAGTCTTAATTCATTAATGTTCCATAACATGTGAGCTTTCAACCGAATACTTTCGAAACTCCTTTTCATAAACATTCTCATACTTTTTCGGCAGAATTAATCGCAGTTTTTGAGGTTTACAGAATAGGGATGAAGGTAACATGACACCAAAACTCTTCGGTAAAGTTTTCATTCTCTGATTTTTTATAGACTTACATTGATTGATTAGATTACGTGAATTTACTTTCGATGATCGGTTTCTTATACTAGGCTTTCTAAACACAATTTGTTTCCCATGTAAAATGAGAATAAATATACAATGATTTAAACAAAAAATACCGGGACCGTAAACTTGAATGGCACAACCTAGTGCCATTCAAGTTTACGGTCCCGGTATTTTTTGTTTACATTGATTCACGACCGTAGCTACGTTCCCTGTATGTTTAAATTATACAATGATGTTTTACCATTTCGTGGAGGGTAGATACGATGTAAATTGTTCCTAGGATCTTCTTTTTTATCTACTATATAAGCAGGTACCCTTAAAATTTCATTGAAACGCCAGTGAAATAGTGAAAGGCAAAAGGTACCTCCAACCACTCATACCATTGTTTTTCCAAAGACAAGTTCTTTCAGAATCAGGAATCGGCCTCTGTTGAATAGGGAGGCTTGGGGCGAAATTGGTATATTTACTCCACCACCCTTCTATTCCCCTGACAATATTGAAATTATACAACCAAGAAGACCGGTAAAGATGAGCTTTGGTCACCGGAACGGCCTACTATACGTGCATTTGCGCGCCGCTGGTGGTGCTGGTGCGTCCCAGGCTTGTTCGGATATTTACTAATCAGCGACGGAGATACTGAATGTGGTCAAAACCTTTCGGTACTGGAATTGACGGCCGTTAAGTAGGCAAGACGAACTTAGTCGAATTTTTTGCTGATTCTGAAATGAGTTTAGTTATCGCTGGAATTTATTTTTAGTGTTCTGGCATTTTCAGTCTTTATTAACCACCTTCCCACCACCCCGGTGGTGGGAAGGTTCTTGTATGTCCTCGAAGGGGCGAAGGAGTACCTAGCAAGAACAGTCGCATTTTGGTCCCGAGAAGCATATGTTCTTTCCACGCTGCCAAACTTTTGTCTCCTGTTTCTTCGCGTGGTTCTCAATTCTCCTACCTTCGCCGCGGTACATCTTCCGACCCCTTATTCTCTCTCTCCCCGCCCAACCTTTGCAGTTCCACCCCACCCGTCCCAAAGCACACCTGACCACCTCCTGCACACCTTTCCCCCCTCCCCACTAATTATCCCTCTTCTTTCCTGGGCCTTCGCCGTCTCTCCAGTCCTCCCCCCGCCCCCCAATCCTCCCTACTCCCCGTCCTTTCTCGCCTTCCCTCGCCGTCGCGCCTTTTCTTCCAACTCCTCTCCTCCCTTCCTTCCCTAGCCCTCCCTACGGCGAAGCGGCGTCTGCAAACCCATTCGCATCCTTTCGAACCCACTCCCGTCATTCCCCCTCTTCTCAAATACCTCCCCCCCCCCCCGACAGTTTATGCACGCACGGGCATACCATCTACCACCCTCCTTTCCAACCCCCTCTCCACCCCCCACCGTCACTCTTCTCCGGCCGTTCGGAATTCTCTCATCTCCTTCAGCTGCGGTTTGCCGTCGCTCCTTCTTCTTCTTCTCCCCTCCCCCCGTGTTTTCGTTCCCGCCTGCACGAGCGATTTCCTCCTCGAGCACCGATCCCCCTCCCCATACTCCGCCCCAAAAGCCGATGGTTTAGCAGCCGCCTTGTGGGATCGCGCGCGTGGTATAAAACTGTGCTCGGTTATTGGTTTTAAGTAGAGAAGGCTGTAGCCGATGGAGGCACGGGAAACTTCTACGCGAAAACCTGTTTCAGTTTGATAGATAAGCGAAGCAGTAATAAAATTGATGAGGACCAGAGAGAGCTGCGGCCACGCCGGGCTGTTGCACCCGCCGACTAACTGAAAGACCTCGGATCCCAATACTCAATAATAGACGACAGTCATTCATCCTCCGCCCTTTTCTATCTCTGGCGCTGTTTGGTCGGATATTGCTGATTTTTGCTGAGGATTATATTCAACCTAGAGCCGTCGTACTTGCATCCTCGAATGCAATCAATGATAATGTTTGTCACGTAATTCTATTGCACTTTCAAAGTTGTTTGCGTTGTTTGGGCGTATATTTAGGCATTTACAAGAATGGGGACGAAGCAGTTGAGGGGATTAAAAGAATAATTGTGTTACTCAAAGATGCTTGTGCAAGGAGGAGAGTGTTGCTGACATGGAACTCAAGTCAACATTTAAAGAGAAGACTAGTGAAAACTTTAATTTGAGAATAGTTTTGGAAGATGGAGGTAGTTGGTCGTGCAGACGGGAAGATTTAAGACTTAAAGATTCACAGTTTCCGGCTTTGCGTGGTCGAGGGAATCCATTTAAAAAACGACGGGCGTATCAACTCACAGAGTCGTCTTTTAATGTCGTATACCTGAAAATGTCTTGTGTGAGTTGATACGTCCGTCGTTTAGTAAGACTTTATTTTGTGGAAAATTTCTAAAATTTTATTTTTTTTAACAAAATAAGTGTAAGTGATAGGTTATTGAGATGTGGCTGTGGAGGAGAATGGAGAAAGTAGACAAAAAAGGACGGAAAGAAAAACAAACGGACAAGTTTCTAGGTGTAGGGGGGGGGATAGAGAATGTTGTTAGAAATTCAAAGGAGACTGGTATAAAGGATACAGAGCGTACTGGGTGACAATTGACAACTCAAAACTGTGATACATGATAGAACGTTGCGTTGTTGGAAGTAGAATGCTGAACGGAATGGAGGAAAACAGAAAGGAAAAGTTCATTTAAATGCAGGTTTTAAGAGTATTTATGCATTGTCGTGGTATGTGGGGCTAGGAAAATTAATAGATCTGGGAGACCATTGGGTTCATCAGAAAGCTGACCTTGTTCAGTAGATTGCTCTATCGATAGTTGAGCTTAGTAATCAGGGTATAAATCTTCACCGCCACTGCGGTCCGTAACGAACTTAGGGTATAATGAACCCCAAAATACAGGTATTCTTCAGGTGAGTAGTTTCTTCCTTCGTAAGGACATAGCCGGATATAATAGTCTCGAGCGCGGTCAGTTTTCTGTTAAGAGTTTGGTTCCCTTCCCTCCCCATCATTCCAACGAACCCTTCGGCGTCCCTCCTCTCGTCCCATCCCGGATTCATCCCCGACTGAGAAGATTTCTATCCATTCTCCTCGCATTTCCTTTCAATTACGGCTCTCTCTCTTATCTCCCTCCGAACATCCACGTCCGACTCTCCCTCAGAAATCCATTCAATTTTTTTTCACTCCATTCCCACCTCTTCCCCGTCTTACATAACGCTAACACAACGCTCCCTTCGATGCATACCTTCGTATCTACCGAATGAATAATTGAAAATGGCGATGATACTACATCGTGTCGATAGTATATTTCTTTCGCCATTTCAACTTCTCCCAACGTACGGTTTCATTTTTGACTTGCGGCTTCCTGTCTTTGCTAATTTATCGTCTCTTGCTGAAAAGGATTTCCGCAACCTGATATCCGATATGAGATATTTCTTTGCAGCCAGTAAATATCTTTCAAATTCCGTGCATGCTATCGCATTGAAAATCGATCGCGGGTTATCATCTTCCCTATCTCTTTCTTGATTTAACCCATTGTCTCGCTTCGTCGCTTTCGGCGAAATCCCTTTCAGTCACCGAGGCTAAGCGCGAAAATATAAATCCGTTATAGGTCCTTTTATTTTGAAAAACAATCTAATTCCCGTTGTCTTGGTGGGATTTTTCACCGTTTGTCTTTCTTTGGTTCAAAATTTCCTCAGTTTACGTTTCATGAGAGCGTGATATATAAAATCAGTATATAATTTAGGATTTTAATTGAGGTTTATGGAATCTATGGCGTAGTCAAGACTTACCGCAGTCCCCTAGTAGATTTTACATTAATTACCCCTGGCGGATTTGATGTTCACACATTCTGAAAATGGTAGATCTTTAACCATAAAAAAACGTGTACTTTAAAGGAATTCTCCCCGCAGTTATTTTTATTATTTTGCTCTCTCAACAAAACATTTATATTTGGATTGTGGCTGTAGCAATTAAGTTTTAATCCATATTCAAAGAAAAGCTTATCTCTTTAATTTTCAGGTTCACATTATTCGGCGCCCAAAGTTTCATTTTTGAAAAATGTGTAAATGTTGAATATTGTGGTTCAGAATCTTACGCCTCAGAAGCAGAGAGGAGTGAGTGTGTTCATTCGTAGCATCATCAATACCTTGTCCCCCTATGCCATGATCGCGCTTACCTCATAATCAAAATATGCGCGCCGTTACCCTTCGCCTTTCCCTCTTGGGAGTCGCTGCTCCCTTCCCTCGTTTCTTCCTCCACGGGACGATTTAAGGAAGAGAAAGCGCTTGACGGGAAAATGTCCCCTGCCTGTCTCCCCGCCCCGATATATCACTCCCTCGCTCCTGCCCTCCCCCCTCCCGATGCCTAATCCCCACAATCTAACTACATACATCCCTCCGCTGAAATTCCCGCTCTCTAGTCCGCCCCACGACCACTCTTTCGTTAGCATTCCCTCCTTCGCATTAGCCACTCCCATCCTACCTCTCTTCCTCCCTCTTCGTCTCAATTCTCCCTCAACCCTTCTTCTCTCCCCAACTACTACCATCCACCCACCAATCGTCCTTCCTCCCCGTCTCCCACCCTTTTCTCCTCTCCGTTTTTTTGCGTCCACCTCATCCGCCCATTTCCCTTATCCTATATCAGAATCATGTGGCGCTCACACACACACACACAGACTTAGAGCTGTCCACGAGCAGCACTCAACAACTCTCGGCGTCGACGTTGCCGTCCACAGGTGTGACTCGCGTGGTGGAGGAAAGGCAACGTTGCAATGGGTCGCCTTTCTCTCTCCGCCACCTCCTCTCTCTCTCTCTCTCTTCTCTCCTCCAGTTCGGGAAGAGAGAGGGTGGAGGTGACTCCAGGGTGAAGTTGCAAAGGTAGAGAGAGAGTGGGGATGGAGGAAGGTCTCCCCTACACGCTGGTGGTCATGCCTTCCTCCCTCGGGGTAGACGGAAGGAGTAGGAGAATGAGTAAGTGGGTGGAAAGAAGGCACCCCGACCTCCTAGGATGGCAGGTCGGCGAAATGAACGCGAAACATTCATTATGAGCTCATCAGCAGTCCCGAGTGGCGCGGCCTTGGCAGTAGGGCTTTCGGAGAGGAGTGAACAGCGGCCACTGAAAGGACCGTCTGCCGAAGTTCGGTTTGAAGTGAGTCGGTCGTGATCGGCTTCAACTACCTGCAATTCGTCATACGACCAAGGGTGAGCACTGGCTCCACCGCGCAATTTTTATCATCTCCATGAATTTTTTTTTGACGCTCCAATCGTTCTTTTTTCCCTGAAGCACAGACGGTCGGAGTCGCATCGAGGCCTAATTGGACCCATAAATTGGCATGCGCAACCCGTATTCCTGAGGTGGAATCGGAACCTTCGACATGAGAAGTCTCGAGCAGGGCCACTGGAAGACTTCGGTAGAGTTCAATCAGTCAGAGGACAGGCGTGGAGGAGAGAGGTTCAGCGAAAGTACTTTGGCGTTGAATAGCTAGAATTATTTTTACTCTGGCCGTATCTAGGCTATTGTATGAATGGTACTTCATCCGCCGAACTCATTTTCGTGTTTCAATATGTACGAATGTACCTTGAGTAATACGAGGTAGTAGTACGTACCAAAATGAAGAAAATATTTTATCAAACCTTTGCCTTTTTACTCATAAGTATTCCATCTTCATTAAATTCACTCCGCCATGCTGTTACTTTTCGTGCTTTTCTTTAAGAAATCTTTATACGTTTGACGCCCATGCCCTCTCGCTATCCAAAAGGACAGGATACAGGAGGTTTTCGACTGTTGCGACTTTCGGGGGACTGGAAGATTGTTGGTCTGACCACAATGTTGAGTAGGCGTTGAAGAAAAGACTGAAGTTCGTAAGAATTGAAATGCGTTTTGCCATAAACAATCGGTTTTTAATGCTTGCTCATTAAAAAAAAAATATTGAAACCGAACAAAATATATTCCATACCATGGAAGGCGTCTCAAGGAGATCCTAGTCCAAGTTCTAGGGACCGTTTGGTCTCCCGAGGATCCGACCTGCAAACCAATGAATCTGGAAATTCACAATAGTATTTGAATTGTGATTTATTACTAGAACATCGATAACAATTCTTGCTGCGTCGACTTCTTTCGTACTGTGCAAAATGCACTATCTTCCTAGTTTTATTCATATAAAAATATCGTTTCTGCGTAGGTACTCGGGAAAATTTAGGTAAGATAATTTTTGTTTGTTTTTTCATATTGTAACAATATTCACAGCAGGCCTACTCGAATTTGCGTTGTTTCCCGTGTTGTGCTATCGTAGATTCTCATGTGTGTCCAATAAATCACCATTCACACGTAATATATTTCCTTATCATATTGGTTATAAAAATGTAATTTCTATTTAGTTCACCCAGGAGGTCGCCACATTGTGAGACTTACGAGATATAGTTCAGTAAATCTCGCAAACAAATGTGGGTGTAAAACGGTCAGAGGCGACAAGCGAAGTAACATTTCTTAAAATTTATAATCTGCTATCACGCAGAGAAATTTGAAATAATCTATTGCCGCATTAAAAGTTCCCGGAATGGTAAAGCGTGTCATCTCAGCTGATAGATGTGCACCTCTTAGCCCTCATTTTAGAATTCCAATTGAATAATCCTTATTTTGCCATAATAAAGAGCCAAGTGCGACTAAGGTTTTTTTTGCGTGGTGTAATATTCCATCTAATGTTTAAAATCCCAAATTGAAAGGATGATGAATCACGAGTCTGCAAAAACGTAAATATTATCATACAAAAACTTGCCTGTATCCTACCTCTCCCACGAACCTTTACAAAATTCCCATTTCTCTTTGAGCGCAATATAACGTGTATCCATATTACCATGGAAAAACTCACACGATGTAAAGGCCGAAGTGCTGCGTTCGGACTAATGCAAAATAAATAAATAAATTGTTGGGAGTATTTTTCGAAGGTAGTTTTCCGTGCTCTACTTTCCTTGTTGTATTTTTATAAATAATAGTTTTCTGCAACCAAAAGAAGTTCTTTAAAAAGTAAAACTCGAAAAATGGTCTCATATATAACATTTTAATGTCTGCCATATTCGATCCCGCCAGCTTTGGATTGACAAGAGGCGGCCACATATCGCAACTCCCCGAGAACACTGTATTGTAAAATGTCATTAAAATTGCAAAGATATTTTCTTCACCAGCACCTGGCGGGTTGAAATTCACTGTTGAAGCTACAGTGTAAATGTTTTGAAAATTATGATAGCGTCAAAGATCTCCTCTTCTGCGGGTACCCCGCGTAAAACGCTCATACATAGAGAGATAGCATTAGTGGTTTTCGTGGCAACATACGTTCGTTCCTCTTTCGTTCCCGGCCAACTCTGGAGCGGAACGAACGGAAGGAAGGTCGCGGGTGAGGGGCGACACCCCCATTCCCCCCTCCCGCTCTCCTAGGTCTCCTCCTACCCCAATCCACCCTCTCTCTCCCCGGCGGCCCCTTCGTGTATCACCGGCGGAGGCGGCATGCGGGCGGGAGGCCGTGCCCTGCCACCATCGCCGCTCCGGAACTGATTTAATTAAACGAGGCCTTTCTTTTTCTTATCTCCCCTCCCCCTTCTCGACAAAAGACTCCCTTCACGCGCGCGTGCACCACCTCCTTCGTCGACCCTCTTCAGGACACACGATTGGAGCCCTCTCACGCGAAGATTCATGAAAAATATGCACGGCGGATTTCGGTAGTGTTTTCTTCCGAACTTGTGCGTGGACGGTGTACGACGTTGGGTCGCATTGACTTCACAGAGGAGGAGACTCATGTGCAATTTTATCTTACCCTGCAATCCTCTATGATGGCGTGTGGCAGGGGGTGTTACGCAAACGGCTAGCAGGAAGGCGTCGTTTTTCGTTGGTTCGATTTTTCTCGTTTCCCTCTTCTGTTCGAGTTCACTCTCGACCAGAGGTCGGTTCGACACTTGGAGTAAGGGAGTAGCCACCGTTCGAATAGGGACTAGTAATCAGTGTCAACAGCGTACTGTGTTTAAATTGATAATTTGTTTGATTATTATCAGTTCCTTTAATGTTACAAGATTATTTTTTTACTGATCGCTATTCCGAAAACACTAAGTGTTGCCTTTAACATCGGATCATAAACATGTAATAATAAGTGCAATCACAAAAACCCCAAGACATAAGGTGGAGGGTAACCGACGTTTGCTGGGAACGATCCAGCGACCTCTTGGCTTAGCAGATGAGGACGTTAACCCGCCACCTTCGGTACCGGCTGGTTTCATCTGGTTTCAGCGTAACTGCTGTGTGAACAGTATTAATGATATTTTTGAGCTTGCAGTCAGTATAGCCTTCCTGGTTGAGTCGACTTTGTATTCGATCCATTAAAAATCGATCAACTACTGCCTCGATCCAAGACTCGGGGCCACGGCTTGCCGACGTGTCAGTCGATATGACTGGTCGATCTCGCTTACGATTTATTTTAGTCAACTGATTTACTTGCTAATGAAATAATAAATTATTATGCATTCATTAAATGTCTTTATATCCTCATGTGAATACTGATTCGGCATTTGTACAGTTCCATTGACTTGGTTAATTTAAATCGGTCGATGAAGAGGGGAATAATAATTTGATATTAAATCTCGCAGTTAGTTTTAATGAACGTACGAGTAAGTCAGTCGCTACCAAAAATGAATCGGCTGTGTCTTAGATCTTATACTTCGCTTATTCGTCGCGTAAAAGTGGTTTCTTGGTAGAAGAGACTGCCTTTAATGCCTAATGTTTCGCATACATTTCTGACGGCGTCTCGATTCTCAAAATGGAAATGATGTCTCCAATTTATACTCTTAGTAGAAGTTGGGAGGTATACTATCTCGTAAGTATTAAGAAATGTTTACGTTAGAGTTAACGAAAAACATTTAACGTTATTTGAAGTATTTTATATTGTTCACGTATGCGTCAAAGTTACTATCTTTGATTGGGCTCTTCAAGCAAAATCCTCCCAACAGCAGAGAGAATGAAATCGTTACTCGTACATTTGATATCATTTGACAAATGTGCACCTATCTGCAGTGAATTGAAGGGAAAGGGTTGCTTATCTTTGTATTACTGCAGGTGGATTAACATCGGAAAAATTGAAGCGTTAGGTTACACAATTCACTTTCGGAATTGACTTAAATCTCTGATCCGAATAGGGCTCCGTTGCTGAGGAAGGATAAAGGATGATCGGTGAAGGGCATCCTTCCCCACAGAACGCCCGCATCCTGGCAAACAATGATGAACAGTTTTCCGAAGTCCGAATCATTTCTTATATGATTCAATAGGTGTCATTTTGAAAGGACCTTTTGAAACCCTATCATCTCAACGAAGATATAAATCGAGTTGCTTCCACCAACCCCTTCAATTTAAGCTCGGTCGGAGTGAACATTTCAAAGTTCGATTTTCGAGACCGGCATGGGAACACGAAAAGCACTCGGATCGCTCTTGCTGCGCGATGCCGTCATGCTTGCTTGCATCCACAGTCGCGCGGCATGGAGGCAGGTTCGTGAGAACTTGACGTCCCTCCCTTTTCCAGTGATCACCCGCTCGGGATTTCGGTCCCCAAATTACGGTAGCAAAAGTTGGAAGGTGACGGGACAAAGCATGGTGGCGACTGTGTTAATGTCATTCAGTGACCTTAAATCATTAATAAATATACGTACGGGGATTGGGATTGGTGCTGTGGCTAACTGGTTTCCAAATCAGAGGGACCGGGTTCGAATCCCGGAGGCGGCAGATATTTTTCAGTGGTATTCCGATCCCTGCTTGAGGCGCTTTGTGGAGGGCACTTTGAGTGAGTACGCCGTCTGTCCAATGGAACCTTAAGCTGCGGACCCCTTGGCGCCTTTCGACAAGAGTAGGCTAATACCGACGCTGGGTTTCTCTCCACTCTTAACCCTTTCCTGCCTATCCCTGATAGCACAAATGAACTCAGCTGTCGGTCGTCACCCCCTAAAAGTACTAGTACTTTTAGGGGGTGACATGCACACACATTCATAGATTAATTGCACAAAGACTCACTCAATCATGTGTCAATGTATGCCTGTGAGTGATTCTTCAACGTTCAACGATGGCGCCTTGACAGCCGAAACGTAAAATATTCCCGCGAGTGCCCTTTTTGGTTTTTTTTGTGTTGAAATAATTTCTCTAATATCTACTGTGCAGAAATTTAACCAATGTGAAAAATTGGAGAGTTTATTGTCACAATATAAATCTGCAATGGGATTACAGTAAAAACAAAGAAAAGGAGCACAAAAGATAAAAAAACTAGAAAGAAAATAACTCACTTTTTATGGATTTCGTTTTCCTCCATCACCATCAGAGTGAGATGAGCGAGTGACCTCTGATGTGATCGAAGCCCTGATATTATACACACACCATTGCATCCATGTGTGTGTATGATTTCAGGCTTCTGGTCACACCCGCCTTCTCTCCGCCGCGTACATTGAACTGACGAAGCGTCATGCCTCCCTACCCCGCGTCCCCTTCTCCTCCACTTCCCCCCGCACGCCTCTGAGTTCCTCTCCCTCCCAATTCCTCTCGTGAGTTTTTTACCTTGCGACCACCCAGGTTTATCCAGCCTTTCACCTAAAAAAAATGATTTAAAACAGTAATTTTTTTCCTTCAGTTCCTGATTGAAATAATTCCTCCGTCAACGCCCTAACATTCTAATTTGTGCGCTAAAAAAAGGAGTAGAAATTAATATAAAAAATGCACAGTTTCACACTTACGAGAAAAATGTCAAACGAGTAGAACTAAATTTGCATGCTCAAAAGGGCACAGAAATATTCATAAATGAGAACGTAAAGTACTTGGATGCCTCTCTCAACTAGGATTGCGCAAACATGTAATTATGAAGTCCATGATTGTACACTGACCTTAGAAAAACTATATTTTTCCGCGGATATATTTGTAAAATACGGAGCTGAAAAGGTAATGGAAGCATGCCATTTCTCTTTACTAAGACCGAGAATCTAGTTAGTTAGCCATTGGTATTTGAGACCCATCTGTAGGTAAATTGATTAAAGAGTTAAAAACAAAACAGAAAAAAACATTCTCTTTCTGTAAAATATTTTTGAAAGAACGGGAAAGTTAACTCAAGTTTTTTATTGCCTTTACTTTAAATTATTGGTGACATGGCAACTGAAAATATTGGATTGCACCTGTCACAGTTATTGATTGGTAAATCCTGTGATTGTACTTTCAACATTAGTACCCAGACTCCATCGAAACCATACAGCAGTGACTAAATTATAGACAGAAAACGTAACAAATATTTTGATATTTAAAGAATCAGGTTTTTCCTTTATAAGTCGTGACCACAGCGCAAGCAGTAGGAATATTACAATCATGCCTATCAATCATATCGCCCTTTTCATTACTTTCCCTTCTCCTTTCACTTGTTTCAACTACTAGCTCCCTGTTGTCGGCGCAGGTTTGTGGGGTAGCGTGTAAAATACATGTATAGCCAACAGTACGGGATCAAGCGGACATGCCTAGTAGATTATCTAAGCCTTCAAATCTTCTGTTCAGTATCGATTTTTTGTTCCGCTAAAATAATTGCATGGCATGGATATCGCGCACGCTATGCTTACCGGGAGGAATGGTAATTCAACCCCTGTTCAACGTGTCCTGTTTCTTCCACCCTAGCTTATTGATTATTTTTTTTAACTGGGACTAAAAGATAATTTTTGTGAACATTTGAACCACGGACTAATTTTAGTCGGCTAGAGGAGGAAAACATTGAAGTCGTGAGGCGGAACAGTGAGGTTCATCAGCGAAGTCTGTCTTTGATTATGCAAAATGTGTAACGAGGTGGGGATATCAAGTAATTTATTGACTGTCCGTAATTATATGCAGTGGTAAACTTTGAAGGTCCATAACCTATAATTTCTGTACAGATGGACATAAAAAAAATATGGGGTGAAATCGTGGGTGAGGAATTATATTGAGTATTGCTAAGGGTATACTTCAGAGATTTCAATTATTTTAATGCCATAAATAATGTTCTATAATAAATTTTCCTGCCTTTGGTAAACAGTTGCCGTACGAAAGTAAAAAAAAATTAAATAGGAAAAAATACCATGAAAATGAGGGTGAGATTGCGGTTGGCACACTTTCACTCAACATTAAAATTAGATCATCGTTACCAAGAGCGTGAAAACTTTTTTCTTGATTTCACCTGCCGCGGAAGTTAAAGAAAATGAAAATATTAAATAAAGGGGGGGGAAAGAGAAACAGATTTTGATGTACTTGGGATCTCATGTGATTTCAAAAATTTTTATTTGCACAAAATATGAATTATCTGGTTACTGGTAATGGTGTTCATTTTTATGAGCTGTTTTGGTGACTTGAACGAAGAATCACTGTCCATCAAGTAGCATACAGTATACAGGGGTTAGATATTTTAAAATTCCCAAAATGAATGCCTATAAATTTATAATATTCAAAGTATGTATGATGTTATTTAATAGTATAATTTTGTCTTTTTCTGCTTTCAGGTGAGTCTCCACCACTTCCTGCATATCCTTAAAATCAAGAATGGCCCGGGGATTAAGGGCGTTTTCCGCGCAAGAGTGCGAGGCCAAGTTCCGTGGGAGTCACTTATGGAGTTGGCCTCTGGTTGCCTCAGTCCATTTCCTAACCCGATAATATCATCATCGGCAGTTGCTCACCCATGGATGAAGACATCTTAAGTAATTCCGTCATTTAGATCTCACGGATTCGATGGCTATTAGAAACGATGTTGCCAATTCAGCTTGACGATAATGAAACACATCATTAAGTAACTCTATTTACTATATTGCCACTGACCGAAATTCTCGATAGTACGAATTAATAAGACCCATTTTTAAAATTTTCATGGAAAAAAACCCATTTTTAAGAGCGCCGATTAGGGGTAGTTAATGAAATTTACCGAAGGCACTGACGGAAGGGAAGCTCGATGTGATAGTTATCACTATTGATGAGGTGTTAAGGTTTGTGCAGATAGGGATAGAATATTCGAATTTTTGCATTCGTGAAAGCTTCCGAAGTGCTTTACTTTTCAATATACCCACCAATTCTCCGCATTAGAGAGGTAGTCCCAAGTGCTGACCAAAGAGCAACTTACCCCCGGTCCGTGTACGCTTTACGGAGTGATCTGTCTGGCGAAAAATTCTTATCGAAGTTTCATATAAGACTTTTACACATTGATTTCATGTACTTCCAAGTCAGTTTTTCGCCTACGACTCCTTTGCGAAAAACCGATGTGCAAGTGTATGAAATCAATGCGTAAAAGTCGTATGTGAAACTTCGCACTAGCATTTCTTATTTCTTTAATCATTTCTTACGTCTACAATCATTAATTGTAATTTAAATAAAGATTATCTCCGGAGTAGCCACTGCGTAAGGTGTGATTTTATGTATCAACGGCGAAATTGGACTGGGACATGGAAGTCTCTGTGGTTGGTTCACGAACCAACTCAGTAAAGTCTTCGGGAGAACTTAATAACTATGCCATTTCGTAAATGTGGACACATCAAATTGGAGTCCATAAAATGAAAACCGAAGAGACTGCTACGAACTCAATTCTCCATGACTTGCGCTTTTCGACAATCGTGGTCGCGCCAGATGAAATTTCTCCCGTTTCGGAAAGTGATTTCTGCGGTAAAGGAAAGGACTGCGAACCTAAGGACCTTGCCAAACGTTTCGAAATTCAATAAAGAGAACCGCCATCATCTCACAGGCGTCTTTAACTGGAGCTCAAGGGCCGGAGGAGTGGGAGAAGGGTTAATGTCGTAAAAAAATGGCACCGGCGTCTCCTTGGTGGGGAGAATGACGGGGACTTGGGGAGGAGGGTGCATGTCGATGCCTTTGTCTTGACTTCTGGGGGAGTGTGATGGCGGTGGGGAGAGGAGCGCGGGGAAGGGCAATCGTTTGATCGAGGGCGTGTCCCTTGGGAGGTCGACTCCCTTACCCCTCCCTCCTCATCCCACGCGGCTCTTGCCAACTACCCGCGCCCCCCTCCCCCACCCGCTCTCTCCCACCTTCCGGGACGGCATTACCACATCCGTTGGATGAAGGGTATGGCTCGACCGCATGGGTCACAGACTCCGTGAACATGAAGCACACCGCTTCGGTAGGACGCCTTCGTTGCGATGCTCCGCGAAGATGTTCAAAGGGAGAGAAGTCCGAGGTCTACCGCTGAATTGTATCGTTATTTATTCGCGTGGGAGAAGCCCGGACATCCTTTTCCATTCTTCCTTCACCCTAAATCACGCCACCTCATAGCTTCGAGACATTCTCGATCAACTTTGCCTTTGTGAACCAGGAAAATTTTTTTCTATGCATCCTATTTAGAATGTTTCCCCGGATTATGCGCCTGAATTACGACAGACGGAATCTTTCAAGTTTTTTTTTCAAGTCATTCTTTTAAGATTTCTTAATTTAGTTCTTAACTCGTTTCTCATTTATTACAGCATGCCTTTTCGTATGCCAGTGTAATAGCGGTAAATTAAAAGGCCCTCCGTTTATGCATAGGAATACAAATGTTATATTGAAAATATTTATCGCATCATCTATAAGAGCTATTTCACATCATCATACTTCTGTGAAAGAGTAAACGCCGTCGCAAGCTCCCGAACTCCTCTTGGTCTTGGTTATAGGCCGATGCATTTTTATTTTTAGGATTCCTCACAAAATAAGTGCACTGTTGTCCGGAAAAGACGCGAAATTATAATTTAAGTCATTATGCACGCACGAGGTTTATGTAAAATTAACCGAATATAACGTGAGCGAATCTGCAAACATATAAGTAGCCACTGGAAATGCCTCTAAAACCCTACAGCAGCAAAATGCGATCGATTACGGTGCTCTCGTGATAGTAAAACTAATAAATAATTTGTAAAAAGTGAAATGAACTCCCGCTTGAGCATAATAACGTATCAGGGTCGATCATTGCGCTAAAATGTTCAGTCAAATCCATCTATCTTGCAAACCGAAAGGGAATTGGAAAGCGGAACAAGATACCCGAGCATAGGTTCTCGAGGGGAGGGATGGATTGTCTCAGCGGTCGTAAGCCTTCTGGGTGGAGCCCGCAACGAAGGTATATTATTTGAAATTGATAAACGACTTTGGTGCCACGTGACAGCCATTTACTTCGTCCTTCTGCCCTGAGGCCTGAAGACGGATCGGCCAAGTTGACTTCCGGCTATGCGGGGTGCTCAGTACAGTCACTGCGTAAGTTAATACAAGAACGAACTCGTTCTGGATGTCTGTTCCATGAAATTTCCATGCGATAAATCAATTTAATTTGCAACAAACTTGGATTATTTTCGCTGTATATTCCTGTACACAATCATTGATTTTTTTACGGATTGAGTATTTTTTGTGATTTTTTAATCAAGCAAGAATGCGAATTGGTGTTGAATATAGAAGATACCATTCGAATCTTCATCTAGTTATAATGAAAATGCATTGGTGCGAGCCAGAGTTTGAAAAGGTTAACCATTGTGGAAAGTGATATTCAAGCCAAGTTTAATTTTTGTTTTATGATTGAAAATAATGTTACACTTTTATGACGGAAAAGCATCATTAAATTGAATATAGTTATCCACCTGCCAACTAGTTTCCCAGATCCGTGGACGATGTGTTGGCATGTATGTGTGTCGGATCCCACCCATGAGTGAGGCTCGCAGTTTGGTGAGTGGATGTTACATTGAGATGTGAATGTATTTATCAAACTGTTACTGCTGTGCTAAATGCCTTCGTTGCCGGAGAACCTTAAATTGAATCTCCCTTGCCTATAGATTTGGTATTAACCGTTGAGAGTATTCCTGACATGTTAGGTCTATTCACAGCCAAGAATGCGCATTTTTAACTGCATGGCAGTGGACGTGTGGGGTTTCCTCCACCTGCTTCGTGGAACATTAATGGAAAATATATGTAAAGATAGCTGTAAAAACATAAGAGCGTAGAAGTCATATTTTTCCTCGGTGCAGGGTACAATTCACGCTTCCTCGGTGTCGGGAGGAAACCGTTTAGCGAGGAAATTGGATCCCCGTGACCGCTACTGACCCTTCTCGTTGCATATGCTGGGCAATTTGGGTGCCATTAGAGGGGGCACCTGCCGTGGACGCACCTCCTCCTCCCACGGCGCTCCACGGCCGGACGCCCCCCCCCCCCCCCCGGGCGCCCTCTTCCCCTCCGAATTTACCGTTAAAAGTGCAGCGCGAGCGGCGGCCACGCGTGGTGGCGGACTGTCCGGGAGGATCCAGAATTCGGCGCGCTCCCCGTAGGCAAGGTAACTTCGGTCCCCCGGTTTTGGTGATCAGGGTCGAATAAAGTGCTTTCGAAAGTAACGGCGATTTTCGCCGAGAAAGGATTTCCATGTGAATCCGCTATGCATTCGCACTTGCTGTTATCTCTGCGTGTTTATTGAGTTGAGTATCAAAATCGTTGTTCCAGGACAGTACCGCGGTTGTGGCATTCACAGTATCGATAATTCTCGATTTTGTTTACAAAATCGAGAATTGACGACAAAATCCCAGACGAAAACGACGACATTCGACAGTGACGTCAAAATGTCGTCACTGTCGAAGGTTGAATATTCCGAATTATGTCCGAATAACACGTACGGTTCATCTGTCGTAATGCAAAATTAAATTTAAATTCTTCTTTATTATTATTTAATTTTTATTATATTTATTATTAAACTTCAGTTTATTCTATTTGCGTTCCGTTCCCAGCACAGGATTCTTAAGTTTGAATATGATCCAAGATCATAGCTATAACGTTCAAGGTATCGGTTCCCCCAACGCATTGGCCTTAGATGGGAGCTGGATTAATGACCTTACCGAGGTGAATTATTTCCGCGGACCGCAGTTTTGGAAGTACCAGTTTTCCCTCGGTGATTGAAACGTTCTCGGGCGTTTGGAAAAGCGAGAAATCGCAGCTGAATAACCAAGCCGTCGGTGTTATACGGTTGCTATGGTTCTGATATGTACCTGTAAACAAGGCTCCTATGAGTCATTTTGTTTTATTCTATGAAAACCGGTTATAATTTACTACTGGTTTAACTCTGTCGTTAAATTCAAGAAAGCGTCTAGACTAGGGAAACTTGAGCTAAAGTAATTATGGGAATAAGCTAGACGCCTGAATTGCACATCGCGTCAAAATAGTGTGAAAATGTTAGTTCATAATCTCACAGCCGGTGACCCTCTTATGCCGTTTGTAGAAAGTGATTTGGCATTCTTACAAACTCTTCAACGCAACTCTTTTAATATGAGCATCAAATAATTCCGCGAAGTGAAGCCGGAAAGTGTCAAGTGAAAAACTAACCGTTGTTTAAATAAAGAACGATCGCAGCACTATTCAAAGGAATGGAAATTATATTAATGGAAGTCTGTAACCACAGCTGCGGGGATCCAGTCGCTTGCATTGCTGTCCCAGATCTCCTTTCCTTATCTCCGTACTAAGCGTTTCACCCACGTGACCGCAAGCCCTGTAACAAGGGTGTTTGATTTTATCTGCTAGAAGCTGTCTTAATGGGCGAGAAAATTAGAATTTATATCAGCTGAATTCTGATCGCTAATGCCGTGGGAACCGTTGGTCGTGGGAAAAAACCGGGGGGCGGTTTTAAAATGTCCAATGACCACCGCCTTGACACCCTCCTCCCCTCCCCCCCCCCCCAACATCCCCTCGCCCTCCTGACGCGGAAAAGGGCGGAATTTGAACGAAACCCGTCCCATTGTTGTTATTTGTTTACCTTTTCAACATCGCATGCCTTTTTTGGACCAACCCGTGGGACCATGGGGCGGATGGGACCTCTCTGACCCCACTGCAGCAAACACGAGCCGCCTTTGGATTTGGGTCCCGCTACTTTTACGCGGTATGCGCGAGTGGTGTTGCCCGACCTTTTCTCTTTCCCACACGTGTTTGGCGGCACGTGGGATGATTGATAGTAAAGCCCGGGCAGATTTTTGGGCCCCATGAAATGCCCAGAGGTGCAGGACAGTAAAACTTAAAGTCATAAGATTTCAGAAAACACCAGAGAAATAGGATTCGCATAACAGCATCTTGGTTCTGATGCTCCTACACTTTCGATACGTGATTTATTAGAACTTTAATTTCTATGCTTGTTCCGGGCGTTTCGTATCGCAGATCTCTTTTTCATGATTTGGGACATGCAGTATACGAGGATGGCGTGAAAATTAATTTCAACTTTAAGTTTTTCAATGTTAACAAATAAATAATTGATATCCAATTACTTTGAAATTTCTTGTGCGTTTATAAATGGTTAATTGCCATCATCGTAATTATTTCTGTCGTGTTGGTACTTTTTCGATGGTCCAGACGTTTTAAAAATCCGTCTCGATTGAACTGTGAAAGAGACAGTTTCGTCATCATCTTGATAGCATCATTAGCAATTTAATGAGTTACTCTCATGCACCGTAATGTTTCAGAAAGGTTTCAAATCAGATAGATGGTCGAGGTTGTGTGACCAATGAAGCATGGGAGTGAAAAATCAAAGTACTCAATCTTCACAGTTGCCCTTGCGCTTGGGCCGTACTGACATTCCTGCAACTCAAACCCGACAGTTTCACCTTGGCGAATATATTGCCAGCACACGATGATCTGATGAATAATTGAATATTTTCCCGACTTTGGTTCTATTCTTCCCCCGCGTCCCTTGAATACTAATACATAAGCTATTTGTAGTTGGCTTTTTTCCATATCTATTCACGTTGAACCACAAGTTTAACCGTGTAACCAAATATTTAATGTTGATTGTGAAATCAGCGATTAATTCGCTGGCGCATCTAGATAGAAGCGCCGCAGAATTATTTTTCGTGCCGGCGCCAATTTAAGCGCAGGTATTTTTTCGTGATTGCCCGCCAAGCGAATGCATCCAAGTTAATTCGTTATTAATGTTCAAATTATTCAATCTCGGTTGGTGGATCATGAAACTGGTTTATCTTTGGGAACAGTTTTCAGTCAGTTTTAGAATAATAGCACTTCTCATTCCAACGAAGTAGTTTTTTAATAGGGAACAAGTTGTAAACGCCACTTGGTGGAAATTTTCCAACGAGCAAAGAATTTGTGTGGAATTAGCATTTTGATTTAAACTCAAAAATTATTTTTTGATAAGTGCCTCTAAATCGCACAATGATTATAAAAAATCAGGAGAAAATCGTTTTACTGATTAATTTTTTATTATCATCCGCCAATAGGTTCATTTTCTTCATCTTGTAAGGGTACGGCTGGGGTTGATTCTTTCCATAATAATTCTTCATCTAATTTTCGAGGACGGGTTATTTATGGATATTTTCCATCCTATTTAATTTTATGTATGGATTATTTAACTCTATTCAACCATAGAACTGCACTACAGTTCAATTTACGCACTTGTGTCGTGTACACTGAAAACTGATGTGATTGAATGCTCCCTTTTTTTATAAATTGTTTCTCGGTCTGCATTACTTTCTTGTGCTTACCTGATCAAGTGGCGAAGTCATCCTGTGGTAATATGGCGTGGTTCCTTCGAAATACCGATGGAAAAACGACGAAATCGAGACGGAGGTAAATAATATGGAGCGGATTTTTACTTTCCCGGTCTTCGGTGGCCAAGAGTCCGTAATAGCATGCCACCACATGTTACCGCCCCGTAAGATTTCGGCCACCAAGCGATTGACGATCTTGGGAAAGTTGATCGCATATACTTAGCTGTTCAAATTCCCCGTTGTTAAGACCGTTTACGGATTATGCACGCTCCCTAATTATGACGGGAATTTGTTTACCATCGTAATTTTTGTTCCATCTATCACTCGGGTCCCATTTGTCGATTACGCCAACGATTTAGGCGGACGGAAGGCTCTGGTGCGACCTTGCATAGGAAATGCGCGCGAGATCGGTTCAACGCCTCCAGTTTTTTCACGGAGACTGCGGAATTTGACCGCGAAAGTGCTCCGACCGTCGCGCTTGGATTAATTGATCAAGGCCATCCACTCGAGTGAATGGCCGCCACCTTTTTGCCTTCACGCCCTCTTTTTATTATTCTCCACTCTCCACCCAGATATTCTCCCCCTTCCAACAAAATAAACCACAGTACGTAACGAACTCTAGGGTTGGTTTGGTAGGCGAGGATAGAGAGCTCACCTGATACTAACTCAATGGCGTGCCAAATGCATCTGCGTCGCATCGTGGGTGTATGGAATGGGAAAATTGAACACTAGGCATGCAACACCAATATTTAAGTAGTAGCAGTAGTTTTACGGGGGGGGGGGCGACCGACAGCTGAGGTCATTTGAACCATTAGGGATGGGCAGGAAAGGATAAAGGGTGGAGAGAAACCCGGCGTCGGCATTAGCCTAGTCTTAACGAAAGGCGCCAAGGGGACCGCAGCTAAACATCCTATCCGACGGACGGCGTACTCACTCAAAGTACTCTCCACATTGAAAAATATCTGGCGCCTCCGGGATTCGAACCCGGGTCCTTTGGGTGGGAATCCAGCACGTTAGCTACCATGTCCTAGCTACACCATCCCGATCCCCTCTAAAGTTTAAGTTTTTCTTAATTTTTAGTGAACAATATACAGGTGTATGAAAAATAATTCAAGCGATGGAGATGATGCCAACTGCAAGCACATGCTCCATGGTATCTAATTACGAAATATTTCTCTGCGCGTACGAAACGAACGTAACAAGAGGGACACTAAGCCAATGTTAAATTTAATGATGACGACATACTAGGCCACTTGGAGCAAAAAAAATCATTTTTTCCTCTAGCGCGCTCATATACTGTTATTCTGATCCCTTATAGTTCCTGGGGGAAAGTAGCATCTTAAATCTGTCAGTTCTACAGATGTTGCTTTTAATCTTATTGTGGTTATCTCTCCTACCGTAGTACGCATATTCGCGCAGCTTGGTAGGGAGGCTCGTTCCTTTCCATGTGTTGCTTGTGGTTTCCTTGGAAGATATAGTAGCCGAAAATTCGCACAGCCTGAGTTTAGCTTAGGTTGCCCTTAGGCGCCACGCGGAATTGAATCCTCGGTCCGTAGCCCAGCCATCTACCCACCGGACTACGTACTACACCGCTCAGCATCTCTCTGGCGTCTGAAATGTTCGAAGATTTATTATTCTGCGCGTAGAAGGTGGTGGGAAATATTTATTGATGTAACATATTTCGGAGGTTCCATCCATGTGGAACCGTGATTTCTCCTCCTGGGATGTTTGCTTCCACGTAACGTCCATCCATGAACGAACCTAAGTGGGCCGTACGCACCTTCGTCAGAAAATGAAAGTGTTGCTCGGAAAATTCAAATGTAGCGGATAGTTATTTTTGGAATTATACTTTCTAAAACTTAACTTTATTGTACTGTTAGTATCCATTACGTAATTTAATCAGGAATGATTCTATTCCCATGAAGTTTCATATAAAATCTCACGTCATGGTTGTAGTGATTACTCTCTTGGCACTCTGCACGTGTAAGTAGCAGTGCATCGACTTGTCCAGGTCTCACCTGGAGGCTCGAGCATAAAATAAAGGAACTTCTCCACTCCGGAATTAAATGAGTCTTCCCCGCTCACCTGTCGACGTACCACCCATTTTAGTGATGCAGCACGGCGCATTGATAATGAAGGGCTCAAGGGCCGCTTTTCAGAAGAGAATAACATTATTTCCATGATAATGCTACTTAGCTCCCTTCTAGCACGACCACGTCGTTCGGTCTTTATGGGAATTCATTAGATAGAATTTGAATGTTGGTGGTTGGTCGTCAAATCTGCGTGGCTCCCTGAAAGCCACCGGTAGGGTGTGTGGCGGGGGTTAATTTCAAACCAACATGGCGTGCAATACCACAATTTCTTGTTACTAAATTATTAAGTACTAACGGAGAAGTTGTATAATTCAAGCGATGTAAATTTATTTTACGAACAGCTTTAGAGGCACTAAAAGTTTTACATGCAACTCAGTAGTCAGCGTCGGATACCTAATGATATAAACATATAGAGAGTTTGCGGTATAGCGTCAAGAGTTATAACCAAATAATCAGACTAATGTGTTAATTATACCGCTCATAATAATGAATCCTCATGAAAATAGTAGTAGCACTTTGTTTCGACCCCCCAGATATCAACAATGAACTCGAAACATGATGACAGTGTTGTCAAATTCGTATCTACGTAACATAATAATGCCGTCAAAGGACACAAACTGCATACATGCCCATCTAAATCATATATCACCCTGAAAGCCGTCACGAGGGTGTGTGGCAGGGGGTTTTAGGTCACAAGCCAACTAACTGGAGGAATAGGTAATTGTATTCATACAGTGCAATTTTATTTTTTGGGAAGGTCAAAACTTCATATTTGACCTTTCCTGCTATTGTGCCCATGAACTGAGCAGGGAAAGATTATTCATCATATCCGGTTGCTGGGCAATGGATTTCCCTTTATATCACGTCATTTGTCATCAACTAACAAATTGAACTAAAATCATTCACTCACTGCCAGCGTAAAACTCGAATAATTTTTATTTGTGCAATAATGTAAATCCTGCTGGTAATCTTCTTGCTTACACTGGCTCCCACCCTTGGCTATGAAATAATAATATGAGGATTTATGTTCTTTCACGACGATTCTTCACGAATTGGGCGGAGTTCCTCTCTGTGCCCTGTATATTATTCCGAAATGGATGTTAGAACGAGGGTGAAAATCACGGAACAAATCTTCTTCAGTTCTCGGAAGGGTTGACGAAAGGCTTCTCTACCGGCGAAGAAATATTAATAGTGAACATGATTTATTGCTCTGGGACAGAGTAGGCCTCCTCGAACAAATTTACTGCAAAACAGTTAGATATTAACAAAAGGGAAACTTAAGGTGACGATAATGATAATAATGAAGAAAATTGACAAGAGTGTCCAATTTTCCTTTAGTTTTAGACTGTATTTCAAACATAATGCAACGGAAAAAGTATAAATTCAGATTTAAAAAATAAAATACATATTTAAGGGAATCAGTCCAACTTTACATTTTGAAAGGGAGCTCAATTTAATTGATTTTCACATTTTGTGGCCTTGGTATTATTAGGTAGCTCTTTCCATGGAGGAGTGGCGAAAGAGAGGGCGGAAGAACGGCGAGCGTGCGCGTAGATCACCGCTTCGGCATTCACACCGCCGGACGGGGTGCAGTGATGCGTCGCACTTGGAAGGTTCGCGTGTTGAGAGCGCCGCCGTCGCGGTCGCCTTCTCTCGCTCTCTGCTCGGCCGGAAAAAGGTGGGAAGGAGTGGGTGGGAGGAGGAGGAGGCTGTCGGAGGGAGGTTGGCGGGAGGGGACGGAGAGGTGGATGGGTTGGTGGGGGCGGGAGGGGTTTTAGAGGAAGGGGGTTGTGTGCGAGGTGCTGCGAGGGAGGAGACGCCTCTCTCACACGCGACGGGGCTCTCGCAATGGGTGTCCCAACCCCCAACTCCCTCTCTCTCCCGGAGAGGGAACGCCCATCCTGCGCCCATGGCTACCAACTTCGAGGATATTCAATTTCTGGGCTGAGTCCGTGTACGTTGTGCGCCTGTGTTTGTTTTTTTAATGGCATAAAAGTTGGGGCGGTGGCGTGTAAATGTGGGTCGGAAGACGGATGGAGATGGAGCGGGGAAGACGTTACCCTCCCCTATCTACGACCAACATCAATGAGCCACGATTCATTGCACCCTTCATCTTTCCCCATCATCTCCGTGCCCATTTCTCCTCTGCGCCTTCATCTTCCTTCTCTTGTGGTCTCCGCCCCCTCCACAGGGAGCGGCGACTCTCCTCTTCCCTCCCTCAAACTCTCCATCCCTCCAACCCCCCTCTCCCACGCCGAAGGGCGAGGGTGATTACCGACAGTACCTAATTCGTTTGTCAGGGCGTTAAAAAGCACAATCCGCGGTATGTGGTTTTGGTTCCTCAAGCGCATGGCGTGCGGTGACATTCTCCCCTCGGTTCCATGCAACCAGCCGAGTCCATTTGTTAGATTAATCCCCGCGTAAAATCGTGGTCGCTCGTTGAAATCTTCGTTAATTGCCCGGACCCGCATGCGGGAGCCGAACGGAAAACATGGCTGCGAAGCGCATCGTGGGCTAGATACGCTCGGCTACTGCTCTCGGGGTCACCGTCCGACCGGTCCTAGTTCCTCAGCCATTAAAAAGTGAACTACGATCTACTCGAGGCGAGGCATAAATCACCGCTCGCGTACCGAGAAGGCGAGCCCAAGTCTTTCTCTGCCATTGGCCTAAACGCCTCCGAATGAGTACTGTTTCCTTCCTGGGCGTGAGTCACCGAACCAAATGAATATATACGGCAGTTTTGTCAGCGTAATTTTATGTTGTCAAACTTGGCTGGAGAGCGCAGTGAATAACGTTACTCGTGTTATTTAAATATCAAACTGTAGTGCTTGAAACGGGAAATGGCGTCCTGTAAACCTACGAGTCAGTTTAGTGGTAGGCTGTGTTATGTGATGATGGTCTATCGTAATTGTAAAATGGTCTGTTAGAAATGCCCCTTAAAGAAATTGCGGGAATGCTTTACTTTACTTCGGACTTGTAAATTCCATGTTGGATCAAATAAAGAAAACATATGGTTGTATCACATTTATTTTTGCACCAATCAATTAAAAAATATTCAAATGCGAAAGTGTATGGTAGTCGTAATTTGGCAGAGAGGCATTATGACCTTAAGAATATTTTCAACCGCTATTATGTTTTTCACTGAGAGTGAGTGCAGACTGAAACTAACTTTGTCAATCAATAGAATCGTTCGGAAACGAAGGAACAGAAAATAAGTTCGTGAGTATGCCAAAAGGATTGTGTATATGTAGTTATTGAGATTTTCTACCTTTGCCACAATCCTATTTTGGTAGGGCAACAATTTTCCTGTTGTATGGGTCACCTCCTGCATGGTAATGCAGCAAAATCAACTCCAGCATATTAGTATTTGCTGGAATGGAAAATGATTTTTCCATTTTTCACTACACTTCAAACTATGGATATGAAAACCAAAGCAGAAATGTTACGACAGACCATAAAAGGAATTTTTGAATTTTCATCTCACTGTTCTGCTGTAAAAATAATGAAATTTATCTAAAGTAAATATTAGCACTTTGACTGATCAACAAATTATCAGTGCCAACTCATACTTAGGCGAATACCATGTGGGTTTAAGAAGGGCGTAGTGTTTTGATGGTTTCTAACCATTAAATACATGACATCGTAGCAGTAATGAAAACGTTAACACAAAGGAGTGTAAACTACGTGTATGATAAAAAATGTTCTTTGCTTCGCGGATTCCGAAAAGGATTTGAACATAGTGGAATGGACAGATTAAATGAAAGTGATGCCGACTGTGAAAAGTAGAACGGTGGCATAGGTCTTTCCGATATCTTATTCAGCTGCATCTAGTAGGGTGACAGATAGTGATGGTGGGGGCATGATGGGTTAAGTAATGAAACCACCCTGTCCATTATCGCCAAATATTTTGAATTTATCCGCAGATGTAATATGAAGAGATGGACGCGGGAAAAATGGAGACGGAGAGAATTGTAAGAACTATTTGGGGAAGAGTGTGAGTTATTGGTAATAAATACGATGAGTAAATCGAAGGGTAAGTTGAACTGAAGTGGGGAAGGTTCAATAGAAGCAAAAGGTGTCGTGCGAAAGTGTTTCAGATATTCAAGACGTTTGTTGTACTTCAGGAACGACCCAAATTCTCTACCATTGTGGTTTATTGTATAAAATTTCCTTTAATACTTGTTAGCATACCTAAAATAATAACCATTGACTGAGAGGACTTGAATTTTTCTTTTTAGATTCGCGCATTCTTGTGAAAGTCTATGTACTATTGAGCTACGTAAAGACACTTTCAATTTGATTATTTTCGTCTTCACCTCTCATTCTAACTCCTCAAGTAAAACTTTCCAACATTCAAAGAAAAAATGCCTTTTCATTTTTTACGTATCCCTCGCTTATTCTTCCTTTTTATGTTCCTGAACACCGCATTCAAGCCCAAACCTACCTGCCTTCCCCGTATTTTCCAAATTGTTTCAAAAAAGAGTTTTCCCCTTCCCTAAAACTTCTCCCATAATTTTTACCCATATCACGCTTGTTTTCAATAATTATTATCTATAATTTCGAATGTCCATGTCGCAAAAGTCGTGAGCCTAGGCTTTTCTTCTCTTGGCAGAAACCAAATTTCTGAACCAATCAACACTAATTTCCTTGTTAAAGTCTTGACTAATCTCCCTCCGTATTTAAAAAATCAGTTTATTCCCGTCGCTTCTCTCCGCAATAAATCTTTCTCAGCTGGAAGTCGCCGTTTAAAGGAAGAATGTCAATTTCCCCCTTCGCTCGTCTTAAAACTTTACGGCCTTTCGTTTTCTCCGTAAGACATTACGTCGAAGCGTAGAAGAATGAGGGTATCACGAGCATCCGATACGCCCGGAAGAATGGCGCCGAAAGTCTCGTCAACTCGTCGTCTCTCGAATTTTATTACCATTAATAACTATTCAGCAGAGGAGGGTCGAAAAGGGGGGCCCGGCCCGTCCGTGGGGGGGCCTTCGTGGTGCGGTTTGTCGTCATCGCCACAATGCGATCCCGAGAGACTTCCGACCCACGCTCCAATCGAGGGTTCGTTTTCACTAAGCCTACCGACAAAAAGAAGGGACGCTGAGGTCCCTTTCCTCCTTTAGGCCTTTATACCCACGCAATGGATGGGAAACGTGGAAGAAAAAGAAAACAAGAAAATCGTGGCGTTCGCTTCCTCCCTTCTGCGGTCATATTGTCTGGGAGTGGCGGTTGGACGTGACCCCCTCCTTGCACTTAACCCCAGTCCGTGTAATAAGGCTTGTGATGAGATCACCCTGAAATAATATTTATATTTCCCCTTCGTTTTCCAAGGAGAGAGCAGTGGCGGAGTATCCGTTCGCCTTTACCTTTGCCTCCGTCAAAGAGATCAGAGAACCTATCTGTGTCTATGGTGGGCGGCTGGCTACCTATACGAGAATGTGTTTCAGAACTGTCCAGAGAAGACGAAGCCATCGGTTGCCGGAGCAGATACCCAGAAAAATATACACCAAGCATCTGCTACGCCTGAAAGCAAATTTTATCTTTCGTTCCCCAAAATATACGGAGGAATAGTTCCGATGCTCTTTATACTTTGCGAGGATAATAAATTTCTCAACGTTTCTTGAAATGTTTCCGTAATTTTTTAGCATTCGTTCCCGAGGGTATGAGTGATGAGTACAACGCCGACCTCCATCCGTAATTTTTTTTTTGCTGACAAATAAGCAGTATAGGTCCCTGAACTGAATTTAATATGGGGGAAATGTGGAAATATTACGGGCTCGCTGTACCTCAACTCATTATCTCATTTAAGAATTCCAACCAAGTTGTTAAGTGTGGGGACGTGTACGAATATTTTCTTTCCCGCCGTCCATTTCCTCAAATGAGAAAAATTGATAATCAACGTTTTTGTAACTTTTAAATTGAAGTTTTTGAAATTCCCCCGAGCCTGGTCAGTGCGGCTAAGTATCAGGGGTGATTATTACTTGTACATTTTATTGGGGTTTTACGCTGTAAGATCAGTGTGAAGTCTAATAAATATGTTTCTCTCGAAAACGTTTGCTTGCTAAAAATGATATAGAGGGTTCGAGAATATGAAGGAGAGTTTCACCATTCGGGTATTTTCACGCGAATTAAATGTACGATAATATCATAAATACGTGACCCAACCAAGAAAACTCTTGCAGATGAATCCAAAAGGAATCTACAGAGTCTGATTCGTTAAAAAATATCTTGATGCCGCCAGAACTGTGATTGCAATGGTTTTTCCGCTGGGATCAGTAATAATTGTAAAGGAAACGCATCGCTAAATTGAAATTAATTTTTAAGAAGTGAGGGAGCTCGCACCCAATATCCAGTCGATTTTACATAATCCCACTTGTCTTTACTTTCGATAACGAATATAAATTCGAGAAAGAGACTAAAAATATAGTGTAAAGAAATGTATTCAAAAGTCTAACTAATACCCTTATATATGTTCCTCTTCATCTCACGTTTGACGGCGTGCCTTAAACTTCTGTCAAAAGAAGAAAAAGTAAGGATATATATGTATATATATATATATATATATATATATATATATATATATATATATATATATTTCTATATATACGTGTATACATATGATCCAAATGGTGAAAATAGTAGGGACGTAAGGAGAATAATTGCACTAGGCTCAGGCTTTCACAATGAGGGAGTTGACGAATGGGACCTTGAGTAAGGATGTTAAGAAAAGGCTCATCAAAACTTTGATATGGAGCGTAGTTATCTACGGCGCGGAAACAAGCTCACCGAAGCAGAAGGATAGAGGTAGATTGGAGGCTTTTATTGAAGGAAGGATATTTATATAATTTATAATATTTACTAATTTGCGTCCATAGAAGTGGGCCCCGCCGCATCGGGGAAACTGATCAGTTACGGCCGCTCCACGCCGTTCGCCAACGCTATATGCTTCATCTGTTCCCTGCCTTGAGTATATATTTTCTCCCCCGTCCCACTTTTGGCGAAGTGGGTGTGGTCGCGGGAGTGGGCTCGATTCAGAGTCCTCTTATCTGCCTTCCGACGTTCCACATGGGATGAAGGGCTGAGAGGGCAGAGCAAGCGGGTGGGAGCCTACGGTTTCTGCGGCGGGAGGAGGGAAGGAAGGTGTGACGGACCAAGGGCGGGGGTGCCGAATGATATCGGGGGACGTAAGGGGGAGTAGTGGTAAGGGATGGGCCATGTTGGTTTCGGTGGATGGGGAAATGAAATTATGCCCTGGCGAGCCCTGTATGTTAACGTACCGCTTGAGTGTGTGCAGACACGCACAGTGTGTTTCAGAAAGAAGGGTTTTCATTTCTGGAAGTTTTAGGGGATGTGATTTTGTCCATTTTTCTTTTTTGACCGTACGTTATTAAACACTTAGGAATGAAAATAATAACTCCGCAAATATTTCACTTAGAACATTTTACACTTCTCACAACGATACCTAATTGTCGCGAGGTAATTCTGGGGATAATTCTTGGGATGGACTTCAAACTTTTCCATTTAAGAAAATGCTGCAATACTTTGCCTACTCAATGAATTTTTCAAGATGGTGTCCTAAAATCAATTTTTTTTCTCGTGAAAAGTTATTTTTGTGATTTTTTTATCGCCAGAGATATTAAAAAAATATTATTCCTACGGCAAATTCTCTAGAACATTTTAGTTCCTAAATACGTTCAAATAAATGTTGTAACCAAATTTTTCACGAAGTTATGTGAATGTAAAGGCATTTTATATGACATCCTGAAGCATGAGTTTTTTATTATATGTCGCGGTTTTCTATTATGCTACTAGCTTGGCTCTGGAGCAAGTCAGGTTTGTTTTTCTGAGGACAGTTGAATGATTTCCCTGAATAAAAATTTCTCATCTACCTACACGCAAGATTGGGTCGTTTCATTCGTTTGATTGGGAATTTGATAGAAAAATCTTGGAAATGCCTCAAGCAAGCAATCAAACCTGAAGAAGACCTCAGAGAAGGCTGAAAGCCTAAAATTTCTGAAATGTGAGTGTCCTTTTACGTGTTATCTATTTTATTTTTGTGTTCTAATGTGCCGTCAAAATGTTATATTGCTCTCGTGAGTGCTTCTACATCATTCATCAAACCATATATAATTATTAGGTAATCTACCGGTTAAGGTAGGTTTTTGGATGGACACAACTGCCAAATAACTATGTTGTGACTCCTAACAAAACACAACCCAGCAATCTACTCTTCATATCTCTCTCTCTCTCTATATATATATATATATATATATATATATATATAGATATATATATATATACATACATACATACACACACATATATATACACACACACACACACACACACATATATATATATATATATATATATATATATATATATATATGACTTTTGGACGGCACAATAGAACACAGAATAAAACAGATAACACGTAAAAGGACACTCACACTGTAGATGATTTAACCTTTCGGCCTACTCCGAGGCCTTCTTCAGTCTGACATATATATATATTATTTATTTTAGGTAATCTACCGGTCAAGGTAGGTTTTTGAATGGGCACAACTACCAAATAAATATTTTGTGACTCCTAACGAAACACAATCCAGCAACCTACTCTATATCAGGTTCCTCTTCATCTCTGTGTACTTCCTTCCTCCCTTCATCCTGTCCAACATCCCTATCTTATTCCTGTGCGTGTGTATATGTATATATATACACACGCACGCATATATGGAGTCTGACCTGAAGAAGGCCTCGGAGTAGGCCGAAAGCTTAAATCATCTACAGTGTGAGTGTCCTTTTACGTGTTATCTGTTTTATTCTGTGTTCTATTGTGCCGTCCAAAAGTTATATTGCTCTCGTGAGTACTTCCGCATCATCAATATATATATATATATATATATATATATGTATATATATACATACACACACACACACACACATATATATATATATATATATACACATGATTTTGTTAATAGATTTAACAGTGAGCCGATCATCCTTTGCTTGTCGAGATTTTATCTGAGAGAAATGAGGTTGTCCTCCGTGCATTTCGTGTTTTCATCAGCCATGCTTCCTTTCATATAATGTCGCCAGTCCACAATTTCTACATTCGCTTTCAAATAAATGGCTTGTGACGTGGCACCGACGGAGCGAGAACGACCAACTCCGACGACTTAAGCTGCTCGTGGAAACGTGAGCGTTTAATACACGTGCTTAATCCTCGGGAGAAAAAAATTAGCATTATGTTTGCGGACGTATGATTACTTCTCTGCGGACCAAATGCGATAGTTTTTCCATCAGTGCGTGCAATGTTTCTGGTTTTAAATATTTTTTGTTCAACTGTTGTGCTTCAAAACACCTTTGCATCAACCAGTTCTGGCGGTGCGAAAGACTGATGGCAAGTCCTGAACCAACTCTTCGGGTGTCAGTTTTTCAAAGCGCTTTCCGTTTCGAGAGAGACATTAAGAAGTTGGAATTGTTCGCCGTGTGAATATTTGGAGCACAGATAAAATCTGAGAGTCCATTCACTTCCGGCAACCACGAAGCTGCCTACTCCATCAACTCCCATTGTTTTGCCTTGTTGACAACTACAGGTTTGAGATACATGGTAACGGTTTTGGTGGGAGTGTGTTGAACGAAATAATGTTTTAGGAAACTGATTCATATCTCTCGATGTATATTCAAGATAAACGTTCTTACATTGCGGGACGAGTGTTGGCGTTTTTTTTAGTCTTTGAAAACAGTTAAGATTGTACAGCTATTATAAATGGAAACGAAGGACGGAAACTTGTTGATTAGAATAAGAAACGTTCAAACAAGGACTAGCGTTGCCATGCGCGGGCTATTTATTTAAATCAAAACATTTAATTACTAATTTAAATGTTTGAGGATATTAGAAATATTTGTCTCCTTAAATTATTCATTAAAATTGATTTGAAACTTTCCTGCGCGCCACGGAGAATAATGCACGCATAAGACTACACCTACACGGGTGGCGACGCAACGACCCCCGCCACACGCCCTTGCCGCGGCTTGTGGGGTATTATGTAGATGTACACAAGACTCCGCAAGCCCCCGAATGGCCGTGTGGCTGGGAGAGTTAGGGCAGCAGGTATGCAGAAATATTGGTGAATACGTTAGCGGAGTTACAACTCTCGTGCATATACATGACTATACTCGTCATGGAGTAATTTTTACCCTTGACGAATTCATTAAATTCTAATATTTCAGTTCATTTAATGTTTTCTTTTGATTTCGATTTTGTTATAATTTCATGTCGATCGAGGGAAGAAGGAGTACTTGACTTTATCTGACACAGTGTCTATCGGTGCAACATTCGAGCATTATCTCGGGGGTCGAATCTGCCAATGTAATTTGTTGCCATAATAATTCCCTCTGTGTGACCACACTAGAAATCTCGCGTGTCCCGTACTTTTCTAAAAGACTAAGACTTCAGTTCTCTCTTCGTGAATCGAGGAGCTCTCAACCGAATTCCTCCAGCATACACATGGGACTTATTTGCCTATGGTAACAATTTTTAATAAACCAAGCAGACCAAACTGAACCTTTTCTAAGCATTCGATGAACATTTTCTCACATGGATACCAGGCACTTACGTATTCTAAATATCTAACTAAAGCGAAGTATCACATCTCTCATACATTTTCGTTACATTTTCTTACAGCTCGTCTAATGAAACCTATCTTCTTTAAGGCTAACGCGAATATTCTTCTAAGGGGCGTGCCCCATGAAAGATTTGACGTCAGTGAAACAAGTATTTTCCCTTTTCTGAGTTGCTTAATTCGATCCTATTTCTTTTATAGTTACGTTTTGCTCTTGTTTTCTCGTATCCCACAACTTAATTCACACCACTTCGATATCTGCTCTACATCGAAGTTATCTTTAATTTTCAAATATATTTTTCATGGTGACGGAGATGAGTTATAACAAAGATTATCTCTGGTTCGTCTGAATGAAGAGACAAAAAAACTCAATTTTATTATAAGTTTGCGGGTTTTAAAAGTACGTAGACGTCGCAGATGGTCTGATGATTTAGATTCATTGGGTGTTAACCACTGCTCTGTTATTTTTTGTTGTTTAATATACGAGAATGAATAAGCAATATTTTTAACCTATACTCAGCCACATTTATCCAACTCATACTTATCTCACTCGTTCCTGGCTCCTTGTGATCCCTATCTCCGTTAATTATCTGCAATACGGGCAATTTTCCAACCTGAATTTTTAAATATAGTATTAAATAATATTTTTGACCGCCTTTCACAGGAAATCGAATCCATGGAGATGCGAAAATAACTTTCTCCAATGATATATTTATGATAATCTTGAGCAAGTTGACAATTTTCTCGTGAGGTCACATTTCCTCCATGTCCTCTCCCCCCAAGTATCACATTTTTCCAGGCCCCTACCAGTCGGATGTGACGTAAAGTACAGGTCATCCCTTTGTAAAAACTCTTACATTATTCTCCTTTGTGTGAATCTTTGAGATGGGAGAAAATCTTGATTAATCAATTGAAAAAGGTTCAGAGAATATTCGCTACATTATAATGCAACAATTTCAGAGAGTAAAAATCATTCGCCTTGACCGGGATTCGAACCCGGATCCCTCGATATCCGGCCGAGTGCTTTAACCACTTAAGCTACCGAGACGTCCTCTTACACTCTGAAATTTTGGGGGCTTTAAAGGAACAAGATGTTATGACGAAATACCGTACATACAATGTCACAGGCATTCGTAGTCGTGCGCGACGCGCCACAGTCCATGATGTTAATAAAGCCAATTTCAGACACTTAGGCTGTTCATACCTTAGACAAATTTCAAGAAACTGTAAAAGTAACTTTAACGGAGTCACCCGCTATGTGTGCATTATAATGCAACAATTTCAGAGAGTAAAGCCCCCAAAATTTCAGAGTGTAAGAGGACGTCTCGGTAGCTTAAGTGGTTAAAGCACTCGGCCGGATATCGAGGGATCCGGGTTCGAATCCCGGTCAAGGCGAATGATTTTTACTCTCTGAAATTGTTGCATTATAATGCACACATAGCGGGTGACTCCGTTAAAGTTACTGTTACAGTTTCTTGAAATTCGCTACATTGTTAAATATTAATTTATACGCGAAGAGAGTAAGAGTGAGCTCTTGGCGAGCGTCAGAGAATTTTACGATCTTTTTTGAAAGTTACGGAAAGATACCCCAGTATTCTCGCGACACAGAGACAATTATTATCGCACCAATATTTATTGTTGAATTGAACCACGGGGATAAAATAGAAGAGTTGAGACACTGTCGCATGCACATTCATGTACTCGTACTTCCCTTGCACGATACGCCATCATTACATATCGAACCCAAGCTCCCGAATAATTTTACTCAAAGGCACATTTAATGGTTAAGTCAATGATTGCATGATGTATATAGTCATCCATTTGTGTATGCACAGTATTTTCAGTGTGATCTAATATATATTCAAGTACATGTATGAGCAAATATTTGTGCATGTATAGCAACAGGTATTACCCTACCACCTGTAGAACCCTACCACCCCCTGCACTTGGCTCTTATGACGGCTTTTGGGGTATTTTGTAGTTGTAGAAAGTTCTGTGCATCAGAAAAGCGGTTTCGTCATGAAAAAATAATGATAGGGTTGCGGATGGGATACGTAGGAATTTAAGTTTAAATATTAGCGAAAGGGATGACTGCAAGGCATTATTTTTCGAGAGGAAAAGAGGCACTGGATTCAAATCATTTACTTCAGGCTTGGATATCTTCTCATTCCACCAGACCAACTCAATGAACAATTTAGGGTGCCCTAACATCCCCCGCAACACGCCTTCGCGGCGGATTGCCGTGTGTTGTGTAGATGTAGATGAATTATTAACCAGCAGAATTGGACGTCGCGTGCATGCTGATTTGCTTTGAATTAATGTCGTTGGTCACTCTCGGTTCGGGTCCCTCTCGATCCCTTCCCTTCCTCTTATCCCTCAGCGAATTTCCGGCTCCGAGCTTGACGACGGGCAAATGAAACGTCGGGTGTGCCGTGTCGTGAGGGCCAGAGACTCGAGAAAAACTTATGCAAAGACTATTGAAAGGAGCCAGCCCTCTCTTAAATAGTGGGCATAATTGAAGCGAGAGTTTGAAAACATTTCGCTCATGGACCACTCGAGGCGGAGAACTCGTCTGACGAGATTTTTCTCTCCTTGGATACAAGTCCCTCTTCTCTCTCTCTCTCTCTTTCTCCCACCCTCCCCCTTTCTCCACCCCACCCACCCTCGAGACATCCTAACCTCTCCCCCCATACCCTTCCCATCCCACTCAACAATCTGCTTCCTCAATCTCACCACATCCTCCACTACCACCTCATCGCATCCCTCCCTCCTTCCTTCTCTCCCCTCTCCCCTGCCATTTCACCGGCACCACCTCCCGCCGCCCGACTCCCATCTCCCAGCGCACGGAATTTATAAATGCGCGCATACCTTCATGCTACTTCTGAACTCCCCTTTTAACTTTGCTCTTCCCACCCTGAACTCCTCAAGGGATGGGGCAGTGCTTATCGGCTTACGCGATACCAATTTTCATGCGCATCCGCCGATTTACTTGTGAGAATTCACCCCTTGATTGGTTTTCCAATTGTCGTTGACCTCTTTAATTCATCTGTTTACTCGTGTATCCATTGATGTTAAGGTTATGCTGCGTTTAGGCTTCTGTCTGAGTGCAAATAGATTAATTCTAAATAATGTTTTGTTCTATATCTTTTAATTAATGTGGATAAATTTACATATATCGAATTAATTGCCTCTTACCTTGCGACAGTGGATGAATTGCTTCCACTCCTGCGTATGAAAATGTTAGATGGAAATAGTTCGTTAGCACAACCGCTATTGTCAAGTGACGAAGCCGGTTTATAATAGTTATCTATTAGGATGATCGCGACTGCAGAAAGTTCTGTTGACTGGAATAGGTGCACAGTGGGGTAGTTTAATTGAAATACCTATCCACAAGCAAATCGAATTCAGTATTTAAGCATAATTAAACCAAATTCAGGTGTGGATTGTAATTATTACGGATGCTTTAAGTTGTTCAGCTACCCTCTTGGTAATAATATGTGAACAATTGATATTTGCCTTAATTTTTACGTCTTAACTCATGCCGAAAATAGTGGCACTTGTTTGAAATATATTTGTCATTCCATGTGTACGTTGAAAATTTCTAACCTCCGTGCAGGAGTATTCCTTAAAAGTATAGTATGTTCAACTCTGAAGGAGTTAATTTGTGGAAATGGTTAATTTAGTATCTTTGAAATGAAACCTTTCCTCGATTTGAAAACCTTTTTTGATTTTGAACGCCATTTTACTGGCTATTCAATCAAAATAATAATGTTCCTGTTACATCGGGCTTGTCAATACTCCATGCAGATACTAATGCTTGCAAGTTATGGCATTTTTTTATTTTATGTGAAGCATGGAGCTGTTGTCAAAGTCCGTCATGTAAGAGTGATACCATTTTTTTGTGCCTCAATACCTATTTGTAACGATCATTCCTGTTCCGCCTTGATTTGGAAGAGGTAGCGATCACAGGAAAATCGTATTCGAATTTGTACGCCGCAATCATTGCGCTCCGTGCGACGCACTCCCCTGGGTCGACTTGTCTCTTTTTCCAATCGCCCGGCGAATGTTGCAGGCATGCGCATCCGAGCGAACTCGAAGTCAATCCTCCACCTGCTTACCCTCTCCCCTCTCATTCAGCCCCCGACGTCCGGACTCGATGCCGATGCCTTCAACCCATCTCTGCCTTCCCTCTCTCTCTCCTCCTCCCACGTAGTCTCCATCCTGCCGCTCCTCTAAGACGCGTTTTTTCCCTCCCTGCCCCCCTTCCCGGTGCACCACGTGACCCGTCCTTAATTCCTCCCGCTCATCTCCCCTAAAATCCCCCACTCCCTTCGTCCCTCCGCAAGCTCTCCCGTCTTTCGTTTTTTTCTCTTTTCTCTCTCTCCCATCTTCCTCTCCGGCCATCCCGAATCATCCTCGCCTCCTCTCCCTCTCTCTCTCTTCCTCTTCTGCATCCCGATAGCCACAATTTACGTCCGCGTGATTCGGCGTTGGAAGTTGTAGTTCGTGAAGTAAATCAAGCAAGTGTTGGGATCGCATACGGCCGCTTGTAGGCCTTCAAAGCTTATTGGCAATTATTATACCCAAGACCTCCATTCTATTCCACACGACTGCAGTTTCTATATTTTCTGTCAAACACCTCTTGCTGTCACACTGTCTCTTAAATGTTAAGTTTATTCGCTTCTCTCGAGTGTATGCATGTGTTTAATATGAGATGGATTTTATTTCCTCGTTTTTTCTCGATGCATTCCTCTAAAGCACAGTTTTCATCCAATAATAAATGTGGTTATGTTGTCGTTTTCCTGTTGCCGTTGTCGTGTACGTTTGTATACATCTGCATAGTAACTTGAAAACCAACACCAGGATATGTGGTATTGCCGTGAGCCGTAGGACGAGGTGAGATCATCAAACTTCGGATTCATTAACGTGGTATATTTCAATAAATGAGGCTTAAATTAGCTCTATTATAGTTCCATAAGTGTATTATGCCGCTATCTCCGTCCCCTCGTTAGTTTCATCGTCTCCAGCATTCTTTCTCTTCACATGTCTTCTCACCATCACTCTCTGTTCGCCTTCTCGATTCGTTTTCCCACTCGCCCTTCTCCGTTGTTTCTTAAGCGAATTTGGTGTATATTTTACTTTCGGGTTTGTCCACTCATGTTTACGTATTCTCTTCCCTTACTCTATGAATAACCTCATCCCACTGCAACTTTTCGTTGCGATGGAAAGGGGTAAGAGGCTTTGAAAAAATTCCATGGACGAGACGGAGCTTCGAATCATCTGATGGCATGAAATATTGTAGTCAAATGTCTGATTTACCAATGCACGTAGCAAATGCTTATTGAAAGAGAAAGTGAGCTCGCTGGCTAGTATCAGAGAGCATGAAATTAGGATCTGGGTTAGATTTTTGGTCGTCCCATTGATTGTCTATAATTAGCTCAATGTTCGTGACGCTTGATGTGTCCAAAACGCTGCGCCAAGTGCCGAGGTGGAAGGAAGTGTTTGATTTCCTGCCAAGGTGATTTTGTTTCACAACAGTACTTACAATTGTATTGCATCTTTTTCGACCAACATTGAGAGAATATTCAGTATATTTTTCATTGTTTCCCCACAATCGTGGCATAAATACAAGTGTTTTGTATTCATAGTTACGTCAAATGTTGGATTAGTATTCAAATAAGGAGAATGATTATTTTGGACCCATTATCAGTTTCAGATAGCAGCGTCTTACCTCGTATTCTTCTTTCCTATGTGGCTACCATTTCCTAGTGCCTTTAATTCTAATGTATGCCATATTCCCTGACATCTAAATATTCTTTTCGCCCGCATTCCTGTATAAAATTCCCTTCCCCCCATTCCTATACAGCATTCCCTTCCTCCCGTGCATTCTTGTTAATCTTCTTCGTCTCCAGTTACGGATTTGAGCTGAACGTTCTTTCCGTTTAAATCCGCGCTGCAACTGCCGCGTGCCCGCAGTTAACAGCTTGATTGTTGGGTTGCGAGTTGAATATCGGTGCTACTAATGAGTACACCTCCTTGCTGAGAGACACGTGTTGTTGGCAGTTAGTGGAAATATCCTCTGGTTGGAGGTTTTCTTTGCCAGGGATGTTTTGCTTCATGTAACACTTAATTTAAAATTTGCAAAAAAAAGGTTTTCTTTATATTTTGTATTTTAAACTCTGTATTCTAAATTTTTTGTAAATTGCAAGGAAATAATTTGATAATTTATACTTTATTTCAAGTTTTACTCTTTGCACTAAATCAACAACGGTGTGGTTAGGAGGACATTAAGGTAACAAGATAAAAGCATTCGAAATATCAAATTACTTTTAAAACCGGTGTTGGAACTTTTGAAACGACATTGGAAAAATACTCCACGCTTTTTACAGCAAAAAAGGTCTTGAAAATTCTCCCTGGTAAATTTTAAAAGAAAGACAGTTGTCTGATTACTTAAAGGATAACCCTTTGGTGAAATACTTTCTAGTCATAGGGATTTACTGGGAAGATATCCAAGCATAGAGTACCTTAAAGACACAGAGGTAATATATTTTCAAATAGCATCCGTAAAGCATGCAAGCTTGTATGTTCTAAATAATTTCTTTCAAAGCGTCTCTAAAAATACCCAGCGAAGATCCAGTCAGACCCATTAAAAAGATGGGTGACATAATTACGCGCAAAAGGATAGCATAAAAACTCCTCTACATTAAAAACAGCAAATCTCCCAGACCGGAGAGGATATTCCTGGAAGAGTGCTAAAAGAGCTCGCGCCCGTAATTGCGCCCTTCTTAGAATACCACATATTTAACATATCGATTTTGGAAGGTGTAGTTCCCCTGGGCTGTAAAATAGTTAACGTCACATTTATCTTTAACGGTGGAAATTAACAAGACCCTAGTAATCACGGACCAATTTCCTTTAACACCCTCTCCTGTATCATCCTGGGACACATCATTGTTAGCAGCGTCATGGTATTCCTCGGCACACAACCTTATACTCATCATACAGTACGGGTTCAGAAAGGAGAGATTTTTGAAACGCAATTGGGGCTTTTTATGCTCAATATCCTGCAATCGGTACACATGAATATTATTCGGCAGTCTACATTCCATTTACAAAAACAACCCTTGATGAAAAATACGATAAATTGATGATTATATATGAGTAATGCATAGAGAAATATTAAAATATTATCATATTGAAAATGTCAAGAGTCGTGAGAGTGGAATAAAATCCCGTAAATATGCTCAAGTCCCTCATAATAAAAACGACATATGACGTGAAAGCATGCAATGCGATGTCGTACGAATAAATTGCAATTTTTGTTTAATTTACATCGCATTGTGGTGTTCGGAATTCAATGTTGCCTACACAGCCGTTGTTTAGAGAGATTCACAGTGTCCACAGCAGTCTCTCTCGATGACTCTTGATTTCTCTTTCCCTCTTGATCTTCAATTATTTCCACTGTCTCCTTCCCCGATTCTCTTTCTCGCCATTCGTTCTTGTTCTTTCCCTTTACAACAATTGCAATAAATACCGCGCGTAAGGCCCTTCTTTCTCCTATTTTCCCTCCCCGACGTTACGCATCCTTTCGCAACGGTGACAGCGATCAAATTAACTAAGGCTTCATGAAATCGTTTGTTGTGATGCCTTCCCGTGGGAGTGGAGGGCGTTATTCTAGAGCGTTCATCGTCGTGTGGGCGGCAAGGGTTGCCACGTGTTGGGAGAGAAAAAGAGTGTTTTATGGGAGGTCGAAAAAAACAGGCCTTTGTTTTTCGAGAACAAAGTGGATGGAAATGTGAGACTCAACCTGGGCTACCGGACAGAATGCTGGTCGCATTTGCTCTGCAGTTCAAGAATGATCGAGGGAAAGAAACGATCATTGTCTTGTAATTCGTTTGTATCGTTGTAAACTTGGCCACCGATTTCTTGTTTCTTTTTGTTACATATAATATTGTCTCAATCGGTACTTTAACCCTAAAATCAAAGACCTACAAAAACAAAATACATTTGCTAAAATAGACCAAAAGAATGGTAGTTATAAATCAACTTGAAATTTGGGTATGGATATTGTGCGTGTTGTTATTTTTTCTGTGTAGTTAAACCAATGTGGTTATTGTTAATACGATGAAGTAGTGCCGCTTGGAGGTTAGCTCTTGAAACCGTGAATGTCTCCTTTATTTGGTTTAAAATTTTCAGTCGTTAGGAGCAATATAAGTACAAAAAGTGGAAACTTAATAGTCAGACGTGCATCATTTGGACCGTGCTACTCCTGCTTTTAACCGCATCTCAAAAACTCTTAATTACTTCAATGGGATATGAGTAAGCTCAAGCTATATTTCTTCATCATATATCCGTTGTGTGTACTGAGAACATCGCAACTTACTCGGATTTTCTCCATGAATGTCATTTACTTTGTCGCCCCTTCATTCTCCAGTGCTGAAGATATATCGCGGTTATCTATCAGTCCTGGGCTCCATAGTGGAGATCGATTCCCTATAGTGGTGAGCGAGGTGGTTCCGTCTCATTAAACGAATGTGGTGAGTGGATTACGGCTGGTTCTTATCTCTATTCTCATTTCTCTCTTTAATATTTTAAAAGGTCTGCTATCGTAGAGATTCCCCCTAACATACAACTTGGTCAATGCAGAGGGGAAGAAAATACGGAGGAGAGAAAAAAAATCGTGTGGCTCTGGGGAGACAAATACAGACCTCAATCGTTAGGGAACCACGTTCTTCAGTGACAGGCACGTATATAGGGGGGAGAGGATCATAGGGGACATGACCCTCACTCCAAATGGAACTACTGGAAAACGCAGTACGTGAGGGATGGTGTAATTTAATCATATTTTGAACTCCTCTTGTAATGATTACTCGATATCTACATCTAAACCTTACCCTGTAAGCCTTCACGAGGTATTGTGGCAAGAGGAAGGGTCACCAGCGATTAAATGAATAAATTATTAATGGCGTTTCGGGTCATTTTATTATTTGTGAAGCTCAAATTGCCGCTCGGGATGTTTCCTACTGTCATGGTCATGAATTCTACGAGGGAAAAAAGGATTCCTTGCTTCCATCGGTTCGACAGTCGAGTTCCCTTAAATTCTCGGTTGTTTCGCCTACATGTACACAAAATACCCCATAAGCCGCCGCAAGGGGTGTTAGAGCAACTGCCATTCATGCATATATATAAACCATAAACACAGTATTTACCCGAAGGTCGGTTTAGTAGGTGATGGCAGAGTTCACCCCGTACTGACCGGAGGGTCCCGGGTTTGATTCCCGGGCAAGGCACTCTGGACACCTGAAGCTCCACCCATGCTATGTGATTTTTCGGGTACCAGATCTTCCTGGGAAACCATAACCGGCACAGGGAAAGGATCTGGCCGCCCTACCTTGATGTGTGAATTTCACGCGCCGTCGACCTTAGGCTTGATTACTGTTTAAACATATATATATGCTCCTGTCCACAAATACTCGTATCATAAGGGTCTATTTTCATCATGCAATGATGGAGTGCGTTCGAGAGAGCTTTAAAATTAGTTAAGGTACAAAAAATGTATGAGTGATTCCATCTGATTTTGTTGTGATTGTGAATCGTGCGAAGGAAGAAAGAGTCTGACAGGGGTAGTATCTATCTCTCAAATCTTGTCCTGGTGGTCCAGGCTACTAACGTAATGGTAGGGCATCCTAATTCGTTCGATGTAACGTGTAAATTCGGGTGTTGTCTACCTTTCTGGTTTTGCACCAGTAGTTATTGCTCTAGTATTTTTCTACCAGTTGTAAAATTGCATGATTGTGTGAGATACGATTGCCTCTGAAAAGTAAATACATTTCGAAACATGCGCATCTTCCGTCTCTCGCGCGCTCTCCTCCCTCCAACCCCTCTTGTTTTCACACGGCGAACCTCTCTCAAAACAGGGGGTGCCCTGGATACGGGTCTATTCAGTGTGTGTAGTCAGAACTCGTCGCCGACGACCGCCTCACGGAGTCACCCACCCGACCAAATCCTCTCCCCATTTCTGTATCTTTCGGTGCATTTTCTGCCCAAATGGAACTTCCTTTCCGGTCCCTTGGACCCTCCCATCCCCCCTACTCTCCCTGCCTCTCACGCATTCACCCCAATCAACGCGAAGCTGAGGGCCGAGAGGGGAGAAGGGCGGGGGTGTGGGCGCTGGCGAGGACAAGGGGAGCACAGCGCGCCAAAGGGGGTGACTCTCCGCGGACAATGTCTCTTGGGCGGAGGGCGTGCCCGAAGCGGCCAAGGAATCTTCGCGGAGGGGAGAGCGCCGGGCGGGTTTGGTCGGTCGTCGGCAAATGGCCGGATGGTCAAGGGGGGGAATGTCCGAGAGGGTTCGGGAAGTGACTCACCCTCCCGTGGATACTGCGTTTGGTTCATTTGCCATTGATATGTGGAGGACGGGTAATGACCTAAGTGGGGGGATATGGCTTCGGTTAGGTTAGGGTCCTCCGTCTCTCCCTGACCGATATATGCCACGATTGTCCCCTCTTCAGCTTCCTTCCCGCCTCCTAAAGTCAGGAGTCGAGTTGAAATGGGTGTCCTCTCTCTCTCTCTCTCTCTCTCTCTCTCTCTCTCTCTCTCCCCATACACCCCCGTACGATACTTTGTGACTGGCGCGGGGAAGTATGATTTTTCATGCCATTCGGCCCCTTTCTCGTCTCCTTCCCCTCTCCATCCTCACCCCATGTGCCAAATTGGGATTATGGGAGGAAGAGTGCCGACCGCAATAATTTCGCTTTCGGGATCGCATCTGCCGGCGAGCGATGCGTGAAGCCAGTCGGCCGGTAGGCCCTCGAACGCGCCTCTGCTCGAGGCCTGCTTCCTCTCAAGAAGTGCTGCCCTCTGCTCTCGAGAGCGCAGCAGTGCACACACTCAGTCATGGAAGTACGAAAGCCATCATCCTAATCCTGTTAGTGTGTCATAACTGACGCACCGAGTTCAGAGACCAGATGGCCGAGGTGCAGATGTGGTGGGGTAGCATTCAGCAAAAGTCGTGTCTTGTGTTACGAATGGCTGGATTGCAATAGCAAAGCAAAATAGTTTCATATTGATATTGAAGCCTTCATATCTTCGTGTATTTCGTGCAAGATCTCACCACTTCATGGAACACCCAGTTACTATTGGAATGAAGGTTCATACGTAATGTGCATTAAATCTTACATGCATCAATTTTAATCGATTGTCTAACAATTCACTGATCGTACTCGAGTAAAAATCAATTTTCATTTTTGAAACTATAGTTAACAGAGTTAGAGATAAATATACTTATTGTAGTGACCAACATCGATGTCCAATATCTATTTTATAAAATTAGCATTTTTTTCTGATTTCTTTTCCTAAGTCTGTATCTCCCGTCTTCTCTTCTCATATTCTCGCTTCTCTAAGTAGGCTTTTCGCTTACAATGTCACAATAAGATACATGATTGGTGGGAAATGTACATACACTTTTGATATATCCTAAATTTCTTGTTTTTAAACGAGAACTGATAACTATCACATTTGTGTTTTGATGCGGCAAAAATATTGTCCGAAGAAGAGCATATTCCTGTAGATTTAGCTCTCGCAAAAAATAAATGGAATTGAAATCAATTTCATACGAAGCAGTAAATATTGACTAAATACGTGGAGGAATATTCCTGCATGGAGTTTTGAAAAATAGTGCACTGAATTACCGGGCCCCCCAGCGGTTATGATTTTAGGATAATTTATTTGACCACCATACTCTAGCATAGATACCTCAAGTCAGTGTTTAACCCATGCGCATATAGTATAAGGCGTCCCACGTAAAACTCACTACGTTTCTTTGTTCGTTGCCCAATGCTTCTGGCGGCACTGATTTGGGACGTTCGCCGAGTAAATTTCGAAATAACGCAGAGTCCATCCTGAATGTCCCTTAACGATGTATTCATTTCCCTCTCCTTTGCCCTCCTGGTCCTTCTCCTTGAGACGACATGTCCGTCCGCCCATCCCCTGGCTTTCTCCCTCCATCCTTCCTGCGGGGGATACTTTATTCCCTTCCCCCACTCCCCCCGAGAACTTCCCCAAGCCCCCTTGCACCCCTCCACCCTACCCGGCGACCACTTTGACTAAATTTCCCTCCCTCGCTTTTCTGCCACATATCCTCCAGTGCTTCCAGGGTTCTCTCTCCTCTTCTTCCCCCTCCCACCATCTCACCTCCCCATCCCCATACTCTCCCGTTCCACCCACCCCATCAATCAATCCTCTCAGAAGGAGCAAACTCACGTCCTGTTCCTCGCTTTGACGCATCGCCTACCGCGGGGCGGACAAATTTCCGCAATTTGAGTGGCCTTTCGAGGAGGAGGGGACGAAGTAGGGAGGGGAGGGTAGGGGTCGTAAGAGAGGCGGAAGTAGCTTCGCGGCGATGTTTTGGGTAAATTATTGTGCCCCCTCGGGGAGGAAAGGAGGATGATAGGTGAGAGTGCTCGTGTGGATTGGGGGAGGACGGAGAGAGGTTTCACAGTACGTTAGAACTAAAAAAATTGCGGACGTACCTGTGTATTATCGTTGATACGTTCATTCTTTCCGCGGTAAGGAAGACAGTTCTCAGCTTTTTAACTGTTCGTTGCCAAAGCCTATTCGTAGAAGGCTGGTAGATTCTTGCCGAGTTGAATTAGTTCAGGGATTCCCCTCCAAAGTTTATGGCGCCTGAACACCAGCCATCTCCAGTCCCGTTTCGATTTTTCGTGTCGGCATAAAAGATTTTGCAGAAAAGGGCATTTCTTATGCTTTGAAATGACCTTCTTGCGAATAACTCACGGGTTTTGAGGCGGGCATTTTGATGTATGGGCAGGAGGATCCTTCAGGGCTGCTCTTTTTAGTGTCATTTACTGTAAATTTCGGGTAACAAGTAGGATATGGAAATTGGAAATATTCTAAGTAAGCCAATTCACAATTTATTTCGAAAGATGAAGAAAATCCTCGCTTTAACTCAATCCATGTGAAGTCGTAAAATATTTCCAATGTGAGACCAAATTTCTACCCTAAAAATTTCAGGAATTTTATGCACAACTCCTTCATTTATCTCGGTTCTTCCGACGTTTATTGTTCAGTGGTATGGTTTATTGGTGATTCTAGCCATAATTCGACGTATGATTCCCAAAAAACATTGTTCTTAACAACTGGCGTGAAATAAACTGTCAAACAAACTATCCTGAATCAAATAATGCCCAATTCGTCTCAGAATGTTATTAGTACACATCTATGCATCTCAGGCCAAATCCTTCATTAAGAGGAGAGTCTGTGTTTGTATTTTTTTGTTTTACTCACTTCAATTTTATGATTGAGGACTAGCGGATGCGTAATGTAGTCGAAAGCCTCCTAGCAACTGCAATTTGATAAATAAATTATAGGTTTCCTACCAGATAGGTCGGTACCCATTGAAGAACCTGAACCTCGATTCAAATTGTCACTCCAGGGCTGAATTTGAAATTGCAAATTTTTCTCTTGCGGAATAATATCTTCCGCGAAGACCCCGCTGATTCGGCATGATTGGTTATTCCTGTTTCCCCATCGGCTCATACATTCCCACCCCCCGTCCTCCCTAGTTTTCAATCGAGTGATTCGAGACCCTTACCAATGGGCCATTGTGGAGATAATAATGGGTTCAAATTCCTACGAATCGATAAAAATAATCACGTGGCTGGTCGCCGTCAGGAAAGATTCCCGAGCGGCGGTGGTGAACAAAGGTAATCACTTCTAGGAAAGGAATCGAAGTGCGGCGGGAAGCTCTGCAATTCTCCCTCCCGAGATCTCTTTACCACTCACCCGTTATACACCCTTAGACCATTAGAGTGCCGAAAAGTTAACTAGTAGACTCGCATCTCCCGTCGGATGGCACATCTCAATTCGTGCGAATCACTGCGCCGCCTTGTCTCTGCTCGACGCTTTCGCAAGGTGTCATTAGAAATCATGGCGAGTGAGAGATAGAGGTTTTTGGGGGACGTGAGTCGGGAAAAGGCTTTTAATTAGGTTTTCGGAGGGAGTGAAAAGATTGACGAGGGACACGGTTGCGACGAAACGAGAAGTTTTCCCAGAGAAGAGAGGGGGAATGTATAAATGACAAGTGACGAGCGGGGAGCGGAGCGAGCCTCTCTTCTCCTTCTACATATAATGAATGCTGTGACGACGCCCTGACCCTCCCTCGGCCCCCTCCACTTGCCTAAGTGGTACCACCTCCCCCTCTTCCGTTTCTTCAGTGGGAATTGGAGAACGCACCCTGGGGGGGGGGCAGAGGGGGGATAAGCATGAGCATACATACCCCTCGGCCCCGCTCTCTCCTTCACCGAATCCGGCCTAATCCCATTTCGCGATCTGGGTAACATCTCCATCGCCGCCAATTTATCAGCCGACCCCTCTCCCTCTTTGTCCTGCGACAACTTCCCCTTCCTTTCGCGGGGAGGGGACGGAGGTGTCCGTGTTACCTCTTATCGCCTCCGGAACCCTTTTAATCAAAATTTATACCTGGATTTTTTTTTACCGAGGGTGCCCCTCCGGGCGTGTGGGAAACAGGTGAAGGACTTGAAGCGGAAATTTCTCGCTGGGCGTGTGCTCTGTTTTTGCGCCAGAGGTCGCTCGCTCATCCGGGATTCCGTGTGAGGAAGAATTTCGGCAGGGGTGGCGAGAGGAGATGGATGTTTATGATAGATTGGGGAGGGCTCTCTCGGATCGTGGTGCTAATGAATTCCCAGATGAGGTGCGAATTCACAATTTCATTCCCGCAGTGAGATCATTTTAGGATTGAGTGGCTGTGAAGCGGTGTAAATGGTAATGGAAACATTGAACTTCAATTAACATATCGTTCACCTGGCACGTGAAAACACACCTTTTGTTGATAATAAATGTCCTGCAACAGTTTCCGATAATTTTAATGCTCCATTGCCCATTATTATTTAACATGCCCAGTATAACGACTTTACAAGGAATGCAATCAATTTTCGCGAAATCGAGTTAGCGTTTAATAACATTTCCATTTAGGCATCTTGCTTAGGAGTTGGGTCTTTCAAAACTTCTTCCTGACAAATAGATGTGATTCCACTGTTCCCACTATAATTTCTCTGGTAAAATAATCAACCTTGGTGATGTTTTTGCCTTCAGTGCATTTCTTGCGTGGCAGTAATGGCCGTTCACCCAAATAATTTACGATAGTAGGAATGGCAATCGTTCTTCATGGTGTGTTGTGTACTTCAACTGATTTTTTTCATTCAGCGTGAAAGATTTGAGGACCTCATATTATCGAATCGAATCTCGAAATTATCGAAATTGGTAAATAACATTCGATGCAATGTCTGTCATAATATAGAACTTTGAGATTATGAGATTATATTTCGAACTAAGTCATGGAGTAACGATTGTTTCAAGTTTTTTCGGACCCGTTGAATACATACTAAATTTGAAGGCTTATTAAAAAAATCTCAAACTAGTTTCAACCAAAATGAAGGCCGATAATTGAAATCAGTTTTAAAGAAATCGTGAATGTTGAATATTATGGCACTATGTACCTGGCAAATGGATTGTAAACGGGATCTCATATCATTTAGTGAAAATCTTGAAACTGAGCTCGATGGATGTGGTGTTTTACGGCCCTTCAACATTTAAGTAATTTGCCCGAGCTAAGGGCGAAATAAAGGCACAAGCGTCGCGTCCTTAATAAGGCTACGTTGATTAAGTTTTATTACCCTGAATAACTATTAAAAGGGAACCCAATTATGCACCACTTAGACACTTCTATATAAAAGGTTTTTTTACGATATTTTAAAATATTCGGTGAGATCATTCTGCGATCAAAAATCGACCCAACCTTTTTAAATATAGCCATTGTTTTAAATGAGAGATGCTGCGGGAGTTGACAAAGATTGATCTTTCGTCGTATGCAAAAACTAAATTCGTCACGATTATCATTCTGGTGCCCAGCGGGAAGGTTGCCAATCAAATCAAGGGAGTTCTCGTGCCATAAGAATATTAGAAGAAATGTTGATTACTGAAAATCGTATATTTCTGAATTCATATATGGCAGAAATTATCTCGACAGTGGACGGGAATCATGACCGCGTGATAGATTTTGGAGATTTCAATCTGTTGATATTATTAAGGGTTATTTGCTGTCTCTGTTATTATGTGCACTAATTAACTCGACCGGAAACCAATGATGGAGCAGTTTAGCCAGCGGTGCCACCTCTCGAATCGTTCTTTCTCTATTCACTAATAGTTTATTATGCATAGCTGGTGCCCTACCACGTTCCGCCACACGCCCTTGCGGCGGCTTGCTGGGCATTTGTACATGTAGATTCATTGGAAATGGAAATGTAATAATAATGCACGTCCCACGAAACAATATTTATGAATGAGAAGTTTAAAAAACTATGCCTACATGTGCGAGTTTATATTTGTGCTTGGGATTCTTTCAAAATATGTCGATGCTCCGCGAAATGAGCACCTAGGGTCGCGGATTCGGTCGGGGGCGTGTGTGTTTGAAGTTCAGAGGTTTGACTCTTCATCAGGAAGATTTCAGCGCTGCATTCGCAAGACGCGCCTCTTTCTTTCTCTGCTCCTTGCCCCCGAAAAATTCAAGGTGTCGGCCGTCACGCGATGAAACTGTACCAGACGAAATGCCTCGGGGCCCTCGACACAACGCCTCCCCCCCCCCCATCGTCCTTGAGACAGCAAGCACACAAACACACGCCCCGGCAAGCAGCAAGCAGGCGCGCGTCGTCGCCCTCCACCTGATTTCGCGCCACCTCCGACTGCCCGCCTCTGCCTCTTCTCTCCCGCTCACAAACGCTGGCCTCATTCCCTCCACCAGACGAGCGGAATACCCCTCGCGTTACGTCACCACCTCGAATATGAGCACCAGTTCGCGAACCCATTAACACGAAGGTTGTCCGCACGCGATTACTCCGAATTTATAAAAAAAACTTCATCCCCACCACCGCACCGCTCTCTTCCGAGGAAGCGACCACCACCGCGGTGTGAAAAACAAAGTGACTCATCGCGTTTACTCGCGAGTTGGCAATTTTTTTCGGCGAACGAAACGGAAGGTTAGCCTGGGGGAGGTGAGGAGGAGGGAAGGAAGGAATGATTCCCACAAAGTGGACGAGGTCCAGAGAGGGGTTATTCATGCAATTTTCGGGAATTTTTTCCCGCTTACGCATCTTCTGCCACGGGCGTCCGATCCTCGGGTCGAGGCGATCGTTCCCCACACCCTCCATAGCCCGGGAAACGGCTTGCGTGTCATATAGATCTATCTCCTCCCACCCCCTCCGTTCATTCTCTTCGTCGGCTTTCAGCTAACTGAATTCCCGTCGTGCCCTGCGCTCTTCTCAAGCCGTCCGAAGGGCGGCGCCCCTGCAAAGAAGTCAGTATCCACTCGAATGAATGCCGCTCACCTTCGATGGACACTTACTTGCTTATTTATGATTCATTAGGGAGAGCGTCCGAATTCGAAATCTTTGCCGGTTTTCATTTATGTCCTCCTGTCCACTTGCTTTCCTTCCAATTAAGAAAAATTTTTGCTCCGTGAAGCGAGCATTGGGAAAATATTCCTCTACAAAAGTTTGGAAGTAGTGTTATTTCGCTAGACCTCATATAACGTCACGGACCTAATTTGGTAACGGGGTGAGATGCGGAAGAAAATGTTCTCGTGGTAATTAGTTATGAATGAGCAGAAAGGGTCATGGTCATGGTCATATTGGTTATCATTTGGGTGAGAGGACTGGAAGCTCGAAGATGAAATGCTATACATAAAATGTTAAATAAATACAAATGAATCCGATTTTGAACGTAGTCACTGAGGATTAATGTTATCCCCGCATTACATGTCATGATTAGGTGGTATCAAAACATGTTTTTAAGGGGAAATGGCTGCCGAAGAAATCTATATATGTATGTTTGCGTGTGTGTGTATATATATATATATGTGTGTGTATATATATATATATATATATCTGTGTGTATATATATATACACACGCACAGGAATAAGATAGGGATGTTGGACAGGATGAAGGGAGGAAGGAAGTACACAGAGATGAAGAGGGACCTGATATAGAGTAGGTTGCTGGATTGTGTTTCGTTAGGAGTCACAAAATATTTATTTGGTAGTTGTGCCCATTCAAAAACCTACCTTGACCGGTAGATTACCTAAAATAAATAATATATATATGTATGGGTGGCGGTAGTCCAGGGGGTAGAGCGTTGGACTACTGACCGGAGGGTCCTGGGTTCGATTTCCGAGCAAGGCACCTGCAGCTCCACCTAAGCTATGTGACTTTTCGGGTACCAGATCTTCCTGGGAAACCATAACCGGCGCAGGGAAAGGAACTGATGTGTCAATTTCACACGCCGTCGGGCTGGGTGAACTCTACCATCACCTACCAAACCGACCTTAGGGTTGAATACTGTGTGTGTACGAAATTATGTATGTATATATATCTAAAAATATATGAGTTCTGTTCCTAATTCCTCTTGAGAAAGGTGGTTGCACCACCGAAAATTCGAGAACCAGTGAGTCCCTCTTTTATATGTTTTAGTTTCTGTGTTTGTGTCGACTAGTTAGTGAATTTACATTATTGTGCACGTTCGTGGGTTTTTCAAGAAAGTGACTAAATATATATATATATATATATATGTTTGTGTGTGTGCATATTATGCATTATTTATTTATATTAAAGGAATCATTTTCCCCTTGCACACTTCCTGTCCACAGTAAAAGGAAACATCGCATAAGGCAGTTCGCATCTATTGAAAAATGAAGTGATATCCAATTCTAATAATCACCGATTACCCTGATATTGAGGGCTTGAGACATTCGACATCATATGCCGCAACCCTTCGTGGCTGCTTTTAGGATAAGACGAAGATGTTGTGTGCCGGATAGCAGAGTGTTTTGTGCAGTAGACTCCCGGAGTCCCGAGTTCAAGTGGCGAGAGAGTCCTCTGGAAACCCTATCCGCGTGATCATGGCAATGAGATAAGATAGATCGATGATGAGAGAAAAGGGAGAGAAGAAGTGATAGGGAAGTGTACGCGTCTCAAAAGAATATTTTTAGTTTATCCCATCGAATGGCAAGAACTCTAATCTGGTCGTCGCGAACCTTTCGCTTTCCCTATTCGTCGTCGCAACGACCGCCCCAATGTTCGTTGCCTCCCACTCTTTAAGGTGCGGTCGAGTTTAACGTCCTCCGGAGTCCTTCCGAATGACCTTCCTCAGGATTTTCTCGGAGCTCTCGGCGTGCACACGGTTCGGTAACTCCATGGGGAGACGTCTCCGCGCATCGTCGCAGTGCGTGGGAGCGGGACCTCTAAACGCACTCCAAGAGCGGGGTTCCACAGGGAAAACGACAACAACAGGTCCCAAGCCGCTAGGGTCCTCCCCCTTTGAGTTTGCTAAACGCGACGAAATTCTTGGGTCATTTATGTTTTTGTTCCGTTTTAAGTTCCCAGAAGCTCCTCTCGGAGCGGGGAGGGACATTCGAAACTTCGACACGCCCCCCTTCTCGCCTCCCTCTCTTTGGTTTTTCCCTCTCGCTTTCCTCCGTCCTCTTCCCACCCACCATTCGGCCACCCTTCGTCCCCTCTCGAGCTATATCATCCTCACCCTCTTCGGAGAACGAATGTACGCCCAGAGTTGGTATTTTAAGTCCGAAAAAATATTGGCAATCGTTATCATTTTAATCCTGTACTCGTTTTCGATGGGTCGACCTCAAGAAGTTGTCATGTCTCATGTCCGTTTTACGATTGCAAAAAGTCGATGAGATTGTTTGGTGATTTTTTTCTCTGTGCGTACTTGTATTTAATGTAATAGTGAACGATACTTCCTACTAAAAGTATGCCTTTTCGTATGATGGACGGTATTCCTTTTCTGTTGCGAGAACAGTTTTTGAATTTTCCACGATTTACCCTCTTCATCTGATATAGGTTTCAAGGTATGCAAACCGTCGCGCAATGTTATTGGGCCTATCAGTTCAAATTTATCATCGCGTATGCATTAATGCATCCCCTGTGAACAGATTTATGATATGTTTCCCAGTTTCTTGTTGTTTACGTTACAAATACATTTATTAAAATAAGTACATTTACACCAATACATTCAAGATACATTGCTACGATAAACCTCGTTCTTACTTACATTACCTAGCAATCTCAATCGGCCTAAGTTCGTTTGGTCTGAGAATGGATCATCGAGCTGACCTGCTCGATGAGTTAACGTATTTCGACGAACTAACGTATCGACCTTAACTCTCTTTACATTTAGACTCCAAAGATTGGTGCGCCCGTCGCCAGAGTCAATGGGATTTGTTTTCACTTACGTGCGAGTACTCGTACTGCTTCTATTAGTAATTATATCATTGTTGATTAAGCACCTAGTGTTATTTCCAGCAATGCCGGATTTCCAAGCAACGACACACGTGTACCATGGCCGGTATTACGATTACATTTGTTTTCGACCGCTGACAAAGAAGAAACGAATTTCACAACCCCACCATTCAGGTCGCTTTGTTTGTCACTCCGAACATTCTGTTCAGGCCGATCTGGTTTCTCGGATTGCCTCCTCTCAAAACGGGCTGATTCGGCTCGCTTCCACACTGTTTTGGATACGTTCACTTGGTTTACCAACTCGATCTGACTTGACTAGACCGATCCTAGATCGCTTGGTAAACATAGTGATGGATGATACCCTCTAATGCTATTTTACTCTTGTTCCTCTATTTTTCGATCCTTTATCACATTTAGTAGCTATTTTCGTGTTAATTCAAGTATTATATCGATGTATTTTGAAATTGAATTTTTAAAATACATTAGGTCATATTTAAAGTGATATCATCCGTCGAATGTTGAAAATTGACCAGGGGCTCCTTGGAAAAGGGACTGTTTAGTTTCAATCCTGCCACCAGTAAAGGTGCTTTATTGTGATGTCTCTACGTACCCGATGCATGTCCTCACCAACTCAAACCGGTTATTAAAATGTAGCAAATGACGAATTTTCATCAAAATGCGACACTTGAAACAATTGACGTGCAGACGGCGGAATACGATTTCACGTGAAAATCGCAGTCGGTAGTTCGAAATATTGCACCGATTTTCGTATGATGATAATCGTGTGAAAGGCGGCGGAAACTCCCACCGCCCCTTCTCATCTCACGTACGAGTATTGTCTCATTTTCTGTTTCTCAGTCTCCCTTTTTCTCTCCAAACCTCCCCCCCCCCCCCAAGTCTCATTTTCCTCCCTCAACTCTTCCCGCCTTCCTTCTCTCCGCTCCTTTTCGTCCTCCTTCACTGCATTCCTTTGCCCAAACCCATCCACAGGTGGTCTTGTTTAGCCAGCTGTCGCCGTGGGTTTGTTGTTGGGTCCAGCGGCTTTAAGTCCGAAAGGGATCGAGGGTGGGGGGGGAGAGGGCTTGGGCCTGGGGGTGCGTGTTTCGAGGGATGCGATGAAATCGAGAGTTCAAGCTGTTGTTGCCTGACCCGTCTTCCTTTCTCCTCCTCCCTCCCAAAGGCCACGTTTCGTTCCGGATCGTAAGTCAGGGGTTGATGTAGAAGAAATGCTGGACATTCTTCGTGAGGAATCGACAATATTCCCGTTGTTTATTTTTCCGCATGTCGTCGTCCGCCCCCCCCCATTCCCTGTTCCCGCTCGGTAAGCGTCCTATCCCTAATATTTTTTATTTATTTTCTCCCGAAAACGTTTGGTGCTAGCGCATGTGTGACGAGCCCTCCAGTGTACGCATCAAGATTTTGGTGGGAGGGCACTCCTACTTAAGTAATGGCCTTAAGTACCGTCGGAAATCAGCGTGTACAAGTGCGTCTCGGTTCTTATCTTCGGTATTGCGATCATCCCATAATTTACCGCTGCCTGTGCCGCGTCCCTGGAGTCTAAATGTCCTCTTATTGTTGCGGTAGCGCCGGTCGTGTTCTCCCGATGGGGCATGCACACACCGGTTAACCAGGAGGTCGTGAGATCGAAACCTATAACAGGGATCTCATGATGGCCATAGATTTATTAAATGGGCATGGAATGACCACTTTTGTCATACCAGTCGGCTGATGATTCAGTTCCCTAAATTTATTTAAGCCGTGGGAAACCTTTTCCCAGTCGCGCACCATCAAGAACTCTGAGCTTGGGTGATGTTTCGAAACTAAATGGACTTCGTGAGGGGACTTTTGTACCGGCTTTCCCCCAATCAAGGAAGGGGCGATGAGTTTCCATAAAACGGCAACGCATTAACATGCGGAATAATAGCGTGGGGGGAGGGGGTGGGAATCGAGGAAAGAAGGGAATCTTGAGTAGCAAGGCGCGGTGAAGACGGTGACAAAAAGTTTTGTCAGCACTGGTGGGAGTGATTTAGGTGCCGCGCATTCCCGTTAAGTGTTCCCTCGTCCGTGACAGTAGCGCTTTGCCTCCGAGTCCCAGGTTGAAGAATCTTAGGCCGTGGATGCATTAATTGGATGCAAATCGCTCGCCGTGGCGACAACTCGGAGCGTTTTTCTTACGTCGGCCTCATTAGCATACTGGGGCAGTCAGGGTGTGTTAGCCTCTTTGTTTAACTCTCCCAGCGTGATCGTCGTGAATGGAAAGTGATGCATTTCCCACCCAACATTGTGTGCGTCCCCCTTGAGGTGGTGCCACTCCCACAGCCGCGGTGGTGCCACGCCTGTTTCCACCCCGAAATCCTTTACGCATTTGTTTCCTTGCCTGCGAGCAATCCACCCTCAAAAGGATGCCACCCACATCCTTTCCATCCGGCCTCACCCGCGTCGACGGGAAGGAGAAAAACGACATTGGCCGTGACATATATTTTACATGGTTGGTTGTGTTTCGTAATCGAATGTCTTATGAATTTTTTCACCTCTTGTTCGATGCAAACCCGTCTTGCTCCTCCAGCTCCCTGTTTCCCCGAAAGGAATCCTAATTAAACGACTTCCCATTGATCTCACTTGCGGAAGCCATCCACTATTCCGGTGGGTAGATGGCTCTTTGGCTGGTCCAGATAAGCGACCTTCGGGAGAGAATGAATCGTGATTGTTACGTTGACCAGAACTCGGAAGGTAATTAACTCAAATTACCGATTTTAAGACCATTTGACTCTCTATCAAAAATTCAAAACAGATCGGTTCGCTATGAAACCACCGAGACAAAATAGGAGAGTTGAGACATCGTCTCAGACAGATTCAAGTACGTATTCGTTCTTCCCTCGCACTATACCCAGTCGTAACAAAATCGAACTCAAAACGGCAAAAAATATTGGATTAAAGAGTAAAATTTAATGATTTAATAAAATTATCCAATTATGTCATGATTTCTATAGACATGTATTTGTGTATGCACACGAGTGTTTTTGTATATTACCTAATAATGCGGGGTCGCGATAGTCCAGGGGTAGAGCGTTGGACTACTGACCGGAGGGCCCGGGTTCGATTCAAGCCTCTCTGGGGACCAAGCCTCTCAGTTCCACCCAAGCTTTGTGATGTTTCGGGTACCAGGTCTTCCTGGGAAACCATAGGCAGCATAGGGAAAGGAACTGGCCCCCCTACCCTGATGTGTGAATTTCACACGCCGTCGGGCTTAGTACTGGGTGAACTCTACCATCACCTACCAAACCAACCTTAGGGTTGATTACTGTGCTTGTGGTTATATTTAAATGCATGTATGAACTAATTCTTCTACATATGTAGCTGATGACCGAACAACCCTGACCACAGGCCCTTGAGTGCTTTCATGTTATTGTTTAGATAGAAATAGCGTCATGCCCAGTAGTTAAGGTGTGGTAGGACAAGGGGTGTGAAATGACGGCAGGGTATCGGGGGTTATGGGAAGTCGAAGAAAGCCAAACGAAAAGCAACCGAAATGTTCAGTTTAAATTCGACAGATACTAATTGCAATTTTCGCCACAACAATTGACGGCGTAGAAAATTTTAAAATAGCGAATAGTGAAGTCGAGCCAATGTCGAACGGTTTACTAATTGGGATGGATTTTAGATGAATTCAGAGATAGATTTTTGTCGATTCTTATATTCTTCCTGAGAGAGAAGCTAATGACGTGATTCATTAGCACTCGCTTACTCCAATCCCAGGTATATGATGTCCCAGGATCATCTCCTCGTACTTTCGTCATTCCCTCGTTTGACTATAACACAGTTTTGCCCATTATTATCGCAGCGAGGTGAACCTACAATCTGATATTCATCGCATGGAAAATTTCGCAAATCGTTTTCATTCAAATACAGTAGGAGAACTTTTCAGTCGGGGCGAAATAAGAATTGTCCCTCGCGGCACAATATTTCCTGTCTTTTTGTGTGGAACATCCCGCTTATACGCATGACTGATGGAATAGAAAAGAGCCTTAGAACCATAAATCGACAGTTTAGCCTTGATGAATCCCGGATGAATCGAGACGAATGCTGCAATAGCGTGTTCAAATAGGTAGGTGTGTGTAGACGAAGGAGCTCCTTTTTCCTCTCACACAGCTATCGATCAGGGCAAAAACAGGGGCAAACGATAGAACCTAGGAATATTTTTAAAAACGTGAAACAGTCGAGCAATCTCCATCCGGGAACCACTGCAATATTGCCATAATGACCTGAAGAAAGTTATTGTGGAAATTTTTTTCCCTATTTATATCGTATATTCGCTTGATATCGATTCACTAATACGTTTATCTGCTATCTTCGCGCAAAGTGAGCTCAGGTGAAATGCCTTTTTTTATATGTTCATTCACGTCTTTAGGATACCCCAAAAGCTGTCGCAAGGATGAGTGACGAGGGTGATATGGAACCGGCTGGACATGCAAAACTATCAGTTCATACATGCATTTGAATAAATATTACCTCATGTATCGAAACACTCGTAAACAACCATGCATGCCTCCATGCATCGTCCAATTGACAAAATCATTAAATGCTTGTCTTTAATTAAATGTATTCGGGTGCCTGGGTTTATTTTTTAACGATTGCCTATCGTGTGAGGGAAGAACTAGTACTTGAATCTGTCTGTAACGAAATCTATCTCTCTTATTTTATCTCGATGGTCGAATCTACCAATATAATTTGGTGTCGTTATACTTCTCTCAGCTTTTCAAGAAAACTCATATGTGTCCTGCTCCATGTTCTATAAGTCTAGCCTGCTCTTTTAAGTTTTACCAGCTTACTAATTACACAATACATATTGTGATATGGAGTCGCTTTCTGACAAGCACAAGCTAATTTTATCTCTTGAAGTTGGCTCGCACACAGCCTTATGTTTGATGTTTCATCTCTTACATACAGATTTCACGTAAAGACTTTGGACAAGATTTTCACGTAAAGATATTTAGTATTAGTTTTTTCGCGCATTTTTAAATTAATTCTTAGCTTTGAGAAAATGGCTTATGAAATTGTAAAAAAACACATCGTACAATTGATGACGACTCTTTGAATGATCTCTGGCTAAATAAATGATGACAATTTATATAAATCAATATCTTAAATGCCTAAAGTTATAACGAAATTAACGAGAGACCAAACAAATTATATTTCCCGTTGGATACTATTTTCTATTGCGTCTTCATCTACGTAATATCCCGAAAGTCGCGGAAAGAGATAAGGTGTGTTACGACTTAACTTTCGATATTCGACATCATCATCATTGTGCATGAAGCATTTTAACACTAACGCCATATGGGTGACATCGAAATCTTGATTGTAGTGGTTAAAATGTATCTAGGGAATAATTATATTTTTTATTATTCATTAAATCTCCGCGCGCCTCAGTATTCACAAATTTTAGGTTGTAAGTAGTTGAGAACGGACAGTAAAATAAAATACTGCGGCTCCATTAAAAAATTTAATTTTTTATTTCATCCAATTAGTTTCCTTCGAGAGTGCTACGTGGAGAAAATATAGTAAATCTTCCCATCGAAATGAAAACCGAATCACGCAATTAATGTCTCCTAACAACACTAAGTCCTATTCCGATATGTTTTACGTAGCATGTGATGCATATTCTAGTTTATTTAATGGCACATGTTCTAGTTTCTTAATACTTCATTAATAACACTCCCTCATTGTGCTCAGTGGTTTTAGAATGGGTGGTTTCTGAGTGACTGAAAGTGGGGAAGGCTACATTAGCACACCGTTTCAGAAACAAATTACTTCTAGGAAAAGACACCCGATGAAATGGTTTATCAGGATCGACATCTTATTTTATTTAAGACACCATCTTGATGTAGTAATTTCAGTTTCATTCAAAATATGGAAGAAGAATTTAATTTCGAACAGATACCGGGCTGTTTATAATTACTGAACATCGGACGTGAATTCACTCTCTAAAAATTTCAAATCATTCTATATACTGTTAATATTATGCCATCCATTGATTCTTGAACGATATCTGATAACATTTTTTTATATTATATTCACGGGTAATCAGTAATAAAATTGACCCGTTATCGGTCAATCTTTTCTTCACAGTTCCTTGGCACCCTCCATGAACTGTTGATGGTGATTCACTTTTGGCTTGCTTCTGCAATTCTTCCAATCTATGGTTCTGTCAACAGGAATTTTAAAGGTGTGTCAATCAGTTTACCTATCCTTCTTGTACAGGCATTCCGCGGGCTTATCTGTCCGACCACTGTTCAAAATATTTCTCCGATTGCTACTCGGTGATCATTTCATCATTCTTATGTATCTTCGTCATTTCATCATTCCTGATCTTCTTTTCTGTGGAGTTCCTGTCGTCGACATATCACGGTCGCAGAAAAATTAACGCCCTATACGAGATTGTATGAACCATTTCCTTGTGTGGAGGCTAGACTTTTTTTGTGGAACGATTTTGAACGAGCCAAACGACAAGTCTACGACAGATCTTTTCGATATCACTCTTGTGGCACTGAAACGTGAAAGGGGGGCTGTATTAGCCGCTCCTTCAAGAAATCTTGGCGTCATTTTGTCAACTGTTATCCTATCTAGCTGCGGAATGTTATTTGTGCCTGTCAAACATTTGCGGTAGTTATCTTAGCTCGACAGATGTGGTCCTTTCGCACCGTCGCCCTTTCGTCAAAGGTCCCCCATCCCGACCGACGAATACAGCTCCATGATTTCCAAATTCTTTGGTCGTGGAAAATATTGAAGGGCCTTTTAAAACCGTGGTATGGCCACCTCATTTCGCGGAGGAACTTGGACTCAATTCGCAAAATCCTGACGTGAAGCTCAATACGAGGAATTTTGTTCTGAAAAAAATCAAAGCTGGTTGTGATGGTTCATCAGTGATATCCGGATCTCTTAGAGTAAAATTCTGTCTCCATGTTAACTTATATTTAAAATGCTATATATTAAAATTTTGACTTGCTATAGAAACCCATTTCCCCTGTGATAGAACCGGTTTAATTATGATTCACGCGATTGTTAATGAATCCGTAATGTGTCTGATAATGAATGTTATTTTAAAATTTTTCGCCATTTTTATGTCATAATTTTGGCGTCGAGTACGATCATTCCTCCTCTTACTCAGTGTAACAAATGCTTCAATCTAATGTTAATAGCACTCCAATTTAATCTAGATATTTCCGTTTTTAATTAATCATGATATTCCACCATATCACGCCTGAAACGTCTCTTTTTAATAGATATTTCCGATTCTGCTTTCCCGAGAATCATGTGCTCATCCAAAAGCAGTGATCAACCCGAAGGTTTGTTTGATAGTTGAGGGCAGAGCTCACCCAATAACCCCAAAGGCTTGTTAAATTCACAGATCAGGGTATTTCAGAGATTACACTTCCTTTCTCTTTCGTTTCCCAGTAAGATTTGGGACACTTAAAATCAAATAGCTTAAGAGAGCTGAGGGTGCGCAGAGATATCAGCTGAAATTGAACCCCGGTCCAGGAAAACAGAAGATGATGAGCCTTACTCGCTATTTTTTTGTCGTCTTCTAACCGACGAGATCGTCACTTTTGTGCGGTTCTACCTTCATGAACAAGTGTTTGAGTAATGTGATTAGTTCTGTTCATTTCGTCAATTCATAAAAATGTACGGAGGATAGTTCATAGTAGGCAGAGCAGGTATTACGTAAAGCAAGTGACGGGGGACGCCACAACAAGGTGCTCTTTTTAAGGGTTGTAGAAATCGGCCGAGAATACGCGGGATGGAGGACCGCTACAAAATAATCCTCTTGATTTGGTAACACACGATAACGGCAAGATTTACATATTTTTGTGTTAGGAGATTCGTCACCGTAAAGAGAAAGTCTCTTCGATCGTGTATTTGGTCCGGCGTTTTCTAAGTGTACACTTGCCCGTCGTTTAAGTCACTGCGTTCTTTCGGATCCACGTCTGCAATCCGTCCCTGCTCTGCCTCTCCCCCCTCTCCCACCGCTCTGTTCGTCCCAATGTCTCGTATCGGAGCCCTACGCCCCTCGTCTCGCCCTTTTACCTCCTTTCGCCTGATTTAATTCCTCGTTCTCCCCATCGCACCCGTTCCGGAGCTCTGTCCGTTCCCCGAGTTTTCGTCCTTTATCCCCTCCGTAATCTTATCCAGATAATGGATTTTTCCTGCTCGCTCCATACTTTAATTTAGTTGTTGGAATACATATACGTGGGCGGCTATATATACATATTATAATCTTGAGTCCGCATATTCCCCTTCGCCTCCGGATTTATGTGGACAGGAATGAGACGGACATCTTAATTCCATTCCCCATATCCTGCTACTCTCTCCCCCTCGTCGCCTTTCGACAAAAGGACCGCCTCGCAACGCAGCCATTTTCTCGGTCCTCATTTCCGTGCGATTTTTTGTGAATTTATGCGCGAGAGTGCGATAAAACTTGCTTGAGATCACGAAATATTTAAGGTTTTGAGACTGAGCAGCCTTAATGTTGGCTATCTTGAAAAAAAACGTCGCTTTCTTAGGGTGAAGAATAGCGTGATCGGGAAAAAATTGACACAAAAGACGGAATGGCCAAGGAGGCCAGCGTGAAAATTGGGATTGGTAAGGAAGAGAACGATTAAAATCTACAGGGTACCCTGCAAACCACCGCTAGGGTGTTTGGCACAAGGTGATTCCACACCAGGCATGCCACAATGAAGTTGTGTGGCGTAATTTTTATTCACCAATAAATACGCTAATGATTCAAGTAATGGAAATAATTTCAACGACATACCCATCCTACTCCTTCTCCGCTTGCCTAACATTCTCCCATCTATCACGCAGTCTTCAATATCTCATTTCCAATCAAAATGACCGTCCTTCATCCTCTCCTGCCTTCTTTAGATTTGGCCCAACGACCCCCACTCCTCCCCCACCACATCTAACACTTCCTCCTCCATTTTTCTCTCCGACCATTTTTTCTTTTCCATTCACATTTCAAATTCCTCCAATCTACGCCTATCATCCTGTTCAGTGACTTAAGTTTCTGCGACGCACAAAACTACGCCCCATATCAAGGTTTTGACGAGCATTTTCTTAACATCCTCACTCGAAGTCCATGCCATCAAATCCCTCCTCCCTGTGAAAGCTTCTTTGCCTAACGAAATTCTTCTCCTAATGTCTCTAATATATTGACCATTTTAGTCCGACATTCTTCCGGGATAGATGAGCTGTTCCACCTGCTCTTTTATGTTTGCACTCTTATTTTAACATTTAGCTTAACTGTTCCCTTCTTAGAAAACCACATAACCTGCTCTCATCATTTGCCCTACCCTCCAATCTCTTGTTGATGATCCTGAGGACCACGTTAGCCGCGTGTGAAAAATATTGCTGCATTTCCCTTTTTTGGTATAGGAGCCAAAACTGACGAAGTTTTCCAATAAATTTTCTCCTTCATAAATCCTACGAATTAGTCCATAAAAAATCTTCCTCCCACCTTTGCCTAAACTCTTAAGTAGTTCCACGGGAATCTTGTCTCCCCCCACAGCCTTACTTGATTGATATTCCTTCAATCCCCTTTCTATCTCGCCATCGAGTAATCCTGGACCTAAACTATATTCATCTACGTCATATTCTCTCTCGTTGTCCAACCTTCCTGGTGTATTTTCTTTACCGCACAGTTCCTCTTTATATTCCTTCCACCTCTCTTGGATCTTCTCTGATTCGACTAATATTTTTCCTGACTTAACTTTGATTGTCTGCAACGATTTGTCCTTCTTACGTCTGGGTATGCTGGGATGCTTATAAGCTTTCGGAAAATTCATAGTATATCTAGTAATGGAGGGGAAGAGACGAGGACGTCAAAAAATGCTTAAGCATAAGCTATGCATTTGCTTACTTACTAATTTGCTTGATAATCTTCACGACCCAGTCATTTTGAAATTCTCGATTTTATGTCGCGAGGGATTATTTATATATATATATATATATATATATATATATATATATATATATATATATATATATACCTGTACATGTCTCAGACTGCTCAGGTGCGAGTGGGGAACGGAGAGTCTGGATGGGCAGTGTTAGGAAGAGGTGTAAGGCAGGGTTGCCCATTGTCACCGGTACTGTTCAACGTATATGTAGAGGAAATGATTAAAGAGGCATGGGAAGAACTGGAGGTAGGAATGAAAGTCGGAGGGGAACTCGTAAAATCGGTTAGGTTTGCTGATGACCAAGCATTAGTTGCTCAGTCAGCCAAGGGGTTGCAAGCATTGTTGAGTGAATTGGAGGTTCAGTGCGATAAATATGGGATGAGAATCAATATTAATAAAACAAAGGTTATGCGATTTTCCAGAAAGAAAAAGGCTAAGCTAAATATTAAAATAGGCGGGGAAAGAATAGAGCAGGTAGAGCAGTTTACATATCTCGGAAGTGTTTTGGACCAATACGGTCAAAGTGGTAGGGACGTAAGGAGAAGAATTGCGCTAGGCAAGGAGGCTTTCTCAAGGAGGAGGGAGTTGATGACGGGGACGTTGAGTAGGGATGTTAAGACAAGACTCGTAAAAACTCTGATATGGAGCGTAGCTATGTACGGCGCGGAAACGTGGTCGCTGAAGCAGGAGGATAGACGTAGATTGGAGGCTTTTGAAATGTGGGTGTGGAGAAGAATGGAGAAGGTGAAATGGACCGAAAGGAAAACAAATGAGGAAGTACTGGAAATGGTGGGTGAGGAGAGGGGTTTGTTGAGAGAAATCCTATGGAGGCAGGAAAAATGGATGAAAGGCGTATTGAGCGGTAGTGGAATGTTGAAGAGGGTAATAGAGGGGAGAATGTTGGGCAAGCGAGGTAAGGGTAGGAACAGGATAGGGATGTTGGATGGGATGAAGGGAGGAAAGAAGTACACCGAGATGAAGAGGGACCTGATATAGATTAGTTTGCTAGGTGGGGAGTCACAAAATGTTTATTTGATAGTTGTGTCCATCCAAAAACCTACCTTAACCGGTAGATTACCTAATAAATATATATATATATAATATATATATTCCCATTTCCTTATCTCTATTTCTATGTGAATGAATATTTGTTCGCCGCATGGTGGGATTTCGTGTTTGAATGTATATATATATATATATATATATATATATATATATATATATATATATATATATATACATATATCCTATATATATATAGGATTGCAAGATACGTGAGCATAAAAGATTCATATGTATCCACTACTACTTTCTAAATTCTAGAAGTAAATTTATAAGTTCAATTTGATTACTCCCATAATTACATGATGTAAATAGGCATATATATGTGCCAGAGTAAATTTGTTTGTGCATGTGAACAATACTTTTATTTATTTATGTGTAAGTGAGTGCATAGTCATAAATGCATAAGGATGCATTCTTATTTAGTATGCGTTTATATTTAAGGCTTGTGTCCTAACAAACCCCGCCACATGCCCTTACAGCGGCCCTAGGGGTATTGTATAGGTGTAGATAAAATAAAATGCTCACCTCCGCCAAATTTGTTATGTTCCGAGAAATTGAACGAATGCCTTTCTCTCATTCGCAGGATGCTGGTGGGCGCTCCGCTGGACAGGAATTTGCAGCCGGAGACCAACCATTCGGGGGCGTTATGGAGGTGTCCCATCACGCAGCAGAGATATGACTGCGACCAGGTCCAAACCGACGGCAAACGGGGTGAGTGGGTAGGGGAGGGGGAGGGGCAAGATATGTGGGCCCCAAGGACCCCCGAGGTCTTCCGAGCGCCGCCCCCTAGCGGTGAGCGCCGGAACACTGAGGTGAAGAAGGAAAATTATCCTTCGGGTTCATCGAGACGGATTTTTAGAATTGAAACATGGTTCGGAATGTCTTAATCATCACTTTCCGCTTAGGTTTATGGCTCTTAATTAGAAAATTACTCAATGCGCAATCGTATGGGTTGCGTTTCTTGAAGGAATATTCTTGAGATATCATTCGGCTAGAGAAACCAAAGTTGGAAAGACATGTTTAATTTTAAAAAGAGACATAGTCATCAAAATCTACGTAATGCTGGGTCAATAATGTTACTTTTAGTTGTAAGAGTAAAATCATGAAATGTATTTTTTTCAGCATTCGTATAGACCGGACGGGTGTTTAAGTATTTGCGTCGTAGTAGAAATAAATGTCCTATTTATAGTTTTATGTGTCTCACAGCATTATTTTAATTTAACAAGACATAACAGTACCACGCGTATGCATAAAATAAAAAATAATAAAATGCGTTAACCCTAAATTTAATAAAATTTAGGGTTAACGTATTACAGACCTAGAAATAATGAATTAGCAGTGATGGCCGTCTGAGGTTAGGGAATCGGCGAAGAGTGAATTATTGGCCTTCATATCGTATTTATTCGCACATAGAATAAATACACTGGTTTTAAGGATACATTTCCATGAGAGTTATTTTTTGCCGGATGTATCTGTAATACTATCAGTCGTAGGTGAGCGATAAAATCTCTGCTCACTACCTCTTTATGTTATAGAAATACACCAGTTAGGTGTCAGATGTGAGGTGTTTTGCTGTCGAAGAAACATGTAATTACTCGGCCATAATTTTTTCTTGTCTCTAATAGGGCGTTTTATTTCGAAGAATTGTATTCGGAGGCTCTGCTTGTTTAAATGTGAGAGATTTTTACGCAATCGCGGATTGCGTGAGCACATGAAAAATTGAATCGTACAAGCTTATGATATAGCTATATAATTTCATTTAGGTTGCCCGTTGGCACATTAGGTTCTCAGAGAAGTAAACGTTGCTATGATAATAATTTTAAAAACTGATCGTAGGCTTTTTAAATTTCTTTATTCTGAAGGTAACGCAGATGAATATTTGAATTATATGAATATGAATTTCATCCAAATAAACTTGTTCGCTCTAAAATTCACACCCCTTTAACTTAGGATTTTTTAGTTTTTTTATCAATTCTGTTTCCTTTGACGATCAATCCTATGCCACGTAACATAGTTAGGATGGGTAGAGTTCATGATTTATATTAATTTTGAGCAAGGAGGTGTAACCTAAGAGTAAGTTAGATTACGCTTCGAGTGTAACGTTCTAGTTAAAATTAAAATCAAATTATGTTATTCCATGTGGTTTCTATCATTTTCATGTCGTTTGTTACTTGTTACGTATTGTAGCCTAAACGAAGAAATAAATACGCATTCATTACCTTTACTTCACGATTCAGGATTTGACCGAGCTCATTTACCATATCCTGTAATTACCTGAATTTCATAGTTTTCCTTCAAAACAATTGAATTCACCATCGTGTCATAATTTACCTGAGAGGGACGGAGAGGGTCGTCTGTTAGATGTAAATATGGCGTAAGGTAGGGCGGGGATAGGGAAAAGGGGAGAATCATTATCAAGAACGCTCATTTCATGATTTATGATCCAACCTTCTAAATATGTGCCAGCTTTTATAATATGCTTCAATAATGAGTGTTAAGGGAATCGATATTTCAACGTAATAGTGTAACGGGCACCCTAACGATACACTTATAAATTATGTGTTCGTCGCAAAATTATGTTTTTTCACTCGCTGGATAAGCTTATTATATTTTTTGTTCATTTTAATCACCGATTCGAAACGGGCGTTGTCAATTTCATCGCATAAAGGCACTCTTTCAATTTGATTTTTGACGCTGGAATAATTCGTAAACAGTCACAGACCCTCCCGTTCCAGTCTCTTCCATTTCACTTACCCCCTCCCCTCCCCATGCTTCTTCTCGTCATGCCCAGCAAGAAAAAAAACCTTATTATTCCGTCCCGTCCCCTTCCCTCCTGCCTGTTACCCAGGGCCTTACTCTCCCCAAGGCTCATAACGGGTGGGGGATCCACACCCTAAACCTCTTTCTTCGCCCCCTAACCCTCAGCCACACCTCCTTAAATAAACACCAGGGGGATGAAGAGAGGATAAAGAAAAAAAATCGGAATTTTTAGGTCTGTATGTTAAGGGGTCGCCGCCGCCGCAAGCAATGGAGGAACACTTCCCTTACTTTTGTGTTTATTCATGTATTCACGCCGCCGCGCCTCGGTGAACGATGGGGATGGGGAAGGAGGAGGGTGATATGGACGGGGGGGAGGGGAGGGATAAGGAGGAGGCGTCAGGGTAGCGGCCCGTTTCCGCCGCGCATCCAAAAATAATAGCGGTTTGATGATCGGCCGTCGATAAATCACTTTCTGAGTCGGGAGTGTGGGCCCTTGGGGGTGGGGAGGGAAGAGGGAGGGGTTGTGGGAGAAATGGGTGAAGTAGGGTGTGAACAGGAGGGTGTGTGGGTCGCCTCACGGTTTCGGGGAGGGGTGCAGGGCTGAGAGGAGGTGGGGCTGAATGGGGATGGAGTGAGGGGATGAGTGCTTCCGCTTCACCCCGGCTCGTGCCCTAACAGGATTCCACGAAGGGATCCGGAGGGAGGGGTGGGAGAATCATCGAAGGGGGAACGATTTTTCCCCGTGATTTAATTTTATCTCGGTATTCGAAAGGTCCTCTTCGGGCCTCAAGTTTTTTTTGTCCAGTAAAAGTCGTACGATTGGGCCTTGAACCAAGAAAGGTAACTATCGTGATAAACCATCAATTATTTACTTCACGAGTCGATAACTTATACATCGCTGTGAATATCAGGAAATACTCGAGCATTGTGCATGTGTCAGCTTCATGAAGTTTACATCTGCGGTCAATCCTCTCCTTCTCGGTTAGGTTTTCGTGACCACCAACATGCCTACGTTATTATGTCAGCAAATAAGTATTATTGTATCGATTCAGTATGGTAGCAGTCGAGTTTAGGGTGATCTCACCGGAAGCGTTGAGAGACAAAAGTCGAGCGATGCTTTCGTAATTGAGGCTGAATTTTCGTTCATGTCTTTGGTTGTACATATCAGAGGAAAAGTAATCGCCACGCGGTGTTACTCACAGTGAGGGATGAAAGATAAGTCATTTTGAGTGCCTTTATTTCGCATTGATCCCGCAAGAGAGCGTATTCGGTTACAATCTTCGACTGGTTTGGAAACGAATCGTATGCCTTGAAATTGGAAAAGACTTTTTTAGCGTGAATTTCTCATCGTGTGAGCGTCCAATGGGGATTTAGAAATTTTGGACAGATCCGGAAGTTATTAAACTTCATGCTAGATGTGGGAATTCCTGGATGGAGGAAAAACAGTCAACATTCTCTAATTCCCACACACTCACTTCTTCTCTGAGCCTCCAGTTTGTCATTGTTTTTAATGTCTGTATTCATCACTTTTCAAAAGTTATGCGATTGACTTTTCATGCTGGCCTAGAGAATATCGCGAACTTTAGGGCTAAAATTGGCGATACTGTCACATAATTCGTCAGCTTATGCTTATGGTGGATGTGTTCAACGTCTAAGGTAATAATTTCTGGTGCTGGCAGTGGTGGTGGATAATGTAATATTTTGATATTTTTGTAATAAAAAGTAACGAACATGGTGTGGTTCATAGTGTAAGGTGGTGGTTAGTGTATATATTTATATATTTGCTTCTTAGCTTGAAATATGGTGTTATTGCTGGTTTCTTCCTTGAATGTAGCACCAATCATTTCACTTACAAAAGTAAAACATATACTTGAAAAATGTTTTGAGTAAGAATTCATATTTGGAATCCTAAGCAATTTGTTTCAATAGTCTACCACTTTCCATTGCTCTTATTCTCTTTTCTTGGCTCTGGAAAAGTATTGTTGTAGTAAAAAACATTTGGGTGATCTTGGTATCTTAATCTTATTCTCTTCCAGGTACTTCATGAAAGTCACTTTTTTATCAGAAGTCACGTCAAGTTCCAAAAAATAGCATAAATATGAAAGAAAGATGTTTAAAATTATTGTGATTCATGTGTTGAAACAACTTGATGTTCATATTTATTATGTATACTAATTTTTATACTCTTAAGCGGTTCCATTTTTTTTAATTCTTTGTCACCGCAATCTCTCAATGTGCACGTGTTGGCATAATTGGAATTTTGTGCACATTTTAATTTCAAGCATTGTAAATTAATTCCGCCACTGTTTCTTCTGCTGCCCAAGAAATTTTATCGGCTCATTACCAGCAAGATCATCTTATCCGTTACGTAAGTGTGTGCGTGCGTGTGTGCGTGTGGGTGGTCCAATCCAGAGGGGCTGATTCTCCTTCGCATTGTGACCCCAAAGACAATCAATTGGAAAAAAAAGTGTTCTCCGCCGCCTCTTTCTTTAAGTCATGCGACCTCAATTTATTTTCTTCGTGTGATGTACTCCTCGATGTTGTCTTTTGTGCTTACGAAAATCGATGTCTAGTGTACATACGTAAAAACTTGATCGTGAGTAGAATGTTGCTTACGTAAACTTTCCATTATATCTGGCCATGTTTATTTCAAATTTCATTGCTGTATTTATTATTATTATCACTTTACTTTCATTCATAGAACATATTTGCTTTCTTTAATTACTCTTGTCGTAATAGAAGTAACATTTTGTGTACTTTAGTTTATTTTCTTTAGCATTGTTGATTTCTTCAAATGTTAGAACTATCTATGTAATGAATTTGAGGGGGTTTGTGCAAAAAACCATGTAAGTCCAAAGTACAATGTAATTGGAGGATTCCTTTTGACGTTTTGTGAGTAGCTGAGCTCATTTAATACTTGAATTTGGGGTACAGACCAACATTTTTGTTGAACACATATTTCAAATACGTTCAGAACTAATGGAGGGAGCTCGTTGAAGAGTGAAAAACTGTCAAAAGTAAATCCCAAGCCCGTTTTTTTTAAAGAAACTGACTTGCATAACTTTTGCACAAGTCCCGTATGTCTCGTCTATCCTATCTCTGTATTACTCTAAACGAATATATCTGTGTTGTTTATTTTTTAAGTACATAATTGCTGTTTTTCGTGCCCTTCCAGATCGAGGCGGCTACTATGGTACGTGTAAGTCAAGAGAGACTGAGTAACTTTCGGAGGTTATGTTTTTGCATGGTTTTGTTTTGTTATGTTTTTATTTGGTTCCCTTTTTGCGCTCTTCCATTGGCCGTATGCCGACAGGCACAAAATCATGTGGTTTTTCATAGACGCAGTAGCTGTGGTTAAAGACCTGTGAAAGGAGTGAGAGATGAAGAGAGCGAGAATGAGATGTGTGTGAACTGTGTGGTCTTTCAATTGCTCCGAGAAAGAAAAGAATGGACGAGATCGGAACATCCATTTGCACCAAAATGCACTTAACGTACCCCCACCCCGCCACATCCCCTTCCCCGTCGAGCGTCATAGTCCTTAACTGTTACCAATTCCACCCTGTCGTATTTACATCGACTCGTTTTCTTCATCCACCGTGGTAGAACCGGATGGGTTTGATCGTCGGTCAATTACTGGAAATGAGTTTATTGTATGCTCACCGCAACGAACCAGCGGGGTTGGGATATTTTATTTTTACTGCCGGACAGGCATCTGGCATTTTTCTAACTTACTCCCCTGACTCTTGTATTTTATCTTCAACTTCCCCCAGAAAAATAATATCCATCCACGTTTTTTATTACGGGTTTTGCGTCTTCATTTTTTCATTGGATCCCCCATATCCACTATGAAATCGTAAGAAAATGTGAACCAAACGGTTTCCTCTTCAATTCAAAATTCTTTCGAGGCTTGAGATCTTGTTCTTTTTTTTAAATGCTTCCTGTTGACGCAAACCATCCGCCAGAGTACTCGTAGAAGATCCTTAAAATAGAAATGCCCATTGAGGAGGTGTCAGTGTTGCTATAGGGTGAGCTTTTAAACGATTTCTTAGTGCGCGTGACTGTTTGAAAACAAAGACCTCCGGAAGGAAATTAAATCTTCGTTGACCTTTGAACATTACTGAGGAACTAGGAAACAAACTTTGTACATGTCACCAAACTTATTAACATTATTAATATAAACTTATTGCGTTACTAATTGAACTTTGGTGGACAAAGTTTTTTTCTAGTTACCCAAACTACGATTTCACAAGGTCGAGCCTTATATCATTGAACTGAATACGTATAATTGTTTCGGAGTAAATTCCACTATTCTACAGTGAAATGTACTATTATTTCACTAATTTAATAGTGTAATGTCTAATATAGTGGCTAAAATCAACACTTTTTATGTTCATCACTTATTAATTATGTGCTGATTTCAATTGCCTCAGGGATGTTGAAATTCTTTTTATTTGGTACTTAACAGATAAAAACCGAGACCCAAAGTTAAAAGCTACTGCTTTATGGGTAAAAGCTTATAAATTGGGATTCAAAAAGATATCATTCCTTTCGCTTCGTCTTTCCTCCTCTGTGAGCATTGATCGTTTCCCATTCATGGATCGTAAATATTTTTTTTAGGCTTGAACAGCATCGCGTTTACTGCGCCTTGCTGTAATAACCGTCGATTCGGCGAGCCCTTAGGACGCCGAAGACAAATGATATACCTCGAAAACTCTTTTCAATTCGTTCTTAAGGATAATCTCCCATCATCCACGGCCATCCTCCCGAGTGAAAAGTATTCATACTCCTTTTAGGATTCATGGCGTGGTTCTTAATGGCCATTCCGCAGGAAACAAGTACAATCCGTCATTTGGTGGGGGAGGGAGAGAGTGAAAAAGTTGGTCATCACGACTGGGTCTGCTCAGTAAGGGACCCAATTCGAATTCTTAGGAAAAAAACATCTTGGGCGAGACCTCCCACGGAACGGAGCGTCCACCGCTTGAAGCTCGACACGTCCCCGGCGTTCGCCCGGGTCCCCCTTGAGACTCAGCGCGAAAACAGTAAAGGGTATTCATCTCCCGGAAAAAGGATTGAAATAACACGTCCTCGGTTGTATGCGCTTCCTCCTCCCAGCGAGGACGACCTTCGACCCCTCCCTTTCCAGCCTCCCCTCTCTCCTTGTACGATCTCTCGTCGTCTTTTGCTCCACCCCGCCTCCGCCCACTCCCACCCCGCCCCCCGCTCCATCGAAGATACGGCTGTACGATGTAAATGGAACGTCGAAAGTGTCGGAATATCGGCCGCTTGACGTTAATGGTCGGCATCGCATTCGCGTTGCGCACCACACTTACGATATGAATGTTTCGTTTGGTAGGTGTAATGTATGATTGCATTTCACTCCTTTCAAGTATATATTGCCAATATTGACAGAATTTCACTATTGGATACCTATCGATTCGTTCGATACATCGATCAATTTATATCATATCGATATAGCAGTTAAATATCCGCTCCATTTATTTTGTACGGAGAATGGATGTAAGAAGTGAAATATCGTGCAGCTCATTTTAAAAGTAAATCGTGATATTGCCTTGATACTGGCTGGAGTAGTGCGATATTTTCATTTGAGGATTATCAAATGAGTTGTTAATTTGGGATATTCGATTTTCGTTGTAAATCAAATGGCTAAGTAATGTTATTTATGACAATGCCGGAATGCCACAACGTTAAATCGCGTATGATTAATGCTGCGTGATATTTCGTTTTAAAACATTGGAGTGAGAAGAATATTGAGCGTTTTTATCGTTAAATAGTGGAAGCAGTATCATCTTCCCTGTGGGATATAGATTTTGTCCGAACTGAATCGAGAGGATACGCAAAAATCAATATACCTTGAAATATTATAAAATAGCAACCATTCACCCGATGCAATCGCGATATGAGATGCATCAATGAATCGTTCCATTTGCATCGCGTCGTCAGTTCAAATGATGCTTCTGTGGTGTGCAAATCAATTCACATCGCTCAGCCATAGTCGCGGATTTCTCCCGTATCCGTCCACCACATGTGTAAGGGACCGCACCCTTTCACCTCCCAACAAAATCCTCAACCCTTCATACTCACGGTGTCGTGTCGTTCTTGTCTCGTGTGTTATATGTGTGTGTGTGTGCCTCGTGTGCCGTCAACCCCTCCCGTTTCCCGCCTCGTGGTGCCGAAGATGTGACTGCTCGAGTGAATGTCCAGTCTCCCGTCACCTTACCGTGTGAAAGAACGAGCGCGGCGAAATGACCAACCGATCGACTTAGGCCATCGGATTTGTCTCTACTCGGAATCATCAAGTCTCCCGACGGAGGCATTGGATACATCAAGCCGCTTCCGGAGCGGCGATGTACGAGTATTCATTCGCTGGCTTGTCGACCACCGTTAAGAGTTTGACCTTTTCGAGTTCACTCTGACGTAGGGCCGGTGCATAAACTATCGGCGACGTCAGCGAAGTGTACTTTGTCCCGAAGGGCAAATTGTTTGTCTGGAGAAAGATTTACTTTTTCCAAAACATTTGAATAAGATAAAACGGATTAGTTTAACAATGGGATATCTTTCGCGTAGGTATACACGTATGTCGTTGTCCGTCGTTCCGTGGAAAACGGAAATAGTAAGCTGAAAACTTTCGACGGAGTGTGATAAAGGATGATGAAGAAAATGATCTGTGATGAAGGGAGTTTTGGTCTTGAAGAGTGCGTTCTTGATCCATGCCCGAAACTGAAAATAGCAGACGTAGAGGTGACTAATTCGAACGGTATTTATTTAAATCCTGCCCTATTACCCGGGAGATAAAGAGTTTGAAAGCAGGTTTGGGTCGCTTTGAGCTATATATGTATGACCCTTTTCTCATTATTAACAGTTATTAAAAAGCTTCTTTGCATCATAGTTAAAAGATGCACAATTCCGGAAAAAAATGCAGTAAAAATTGAAGTAAAGTTGATCCCCCATAATGCCACTGACGAAATATCTTTCACTATAAATTCCAAAATTTAATCCACTTTCCATGAAGAAACTGTTTGTTTATGTTAGCCGTACGTTAATTAATATTGTATCGTTATGTCATTTTATCATCCTTGTACAAGGCAAAGAATCCATTTTTTCAGTGAAAACACATTTAAAACGTTTTCGAGAAAGTTGTCAATAAACAGTCTAGTGTCAGTCAAAAGAAAACAAATTTTCCTGTCAACGGAGCGGATATGTATGCTTGAATGAATGAAATGCGTACTTGTGTATATATATGTATATATGAACTGTCTGTCAATTGTTTGTGGAATTGTTTTCTGCTTGCTTTCCTCCGCGCATGCTTGTGCTTGTTTGCATGGTGACGTGTTGAGACTTTGATGTTTGTGCATAATTCTCAGTCCTTGTACCTTCATGCTTAAGTCCTCATTTCCCTGTTGGGTGTTTGTCTTTGTCTTTTTCTTATCTTCCCTTCCACCTTGCTTTTTTGATTGTTTTTTTGTGGTGCGGATTGCATTTTCATTTTCCTTATCCTAGTCCACATCCCAAAATCTCCACCAGCCCCACATTTAACCCGTTCAAATCGCCACTTCTGGTCTTACAAAGGTCACCCATCAACGACCAACAATTAACCACATATACGAACCCGTATACTCTTTTCACTATCCCGCATAATTTAGGGTGGGGAGCGTTATGGCGGTATGCCTTCATGTTTTGCGGATAATTTACTTGAGATTTAATCCATTCATTATTTTTCCATTTCCCTGCGAGTGTCACAGCAGCTCTGAGAATCAAGCGGTCGCCACAGTAGGTGTTTACTTAAACAGAATTCATTTAAGCTGTAGCGATGCTTCGGTTGAGACGTGAAGTTGCGGACTGATGTTCAACACTGTATATTTCGGGCAACATCCTTCTGATTTTGTGATAATATTGTTGCTGTTTCTTTTGGATAGAGTGAATATGTGCAAGCTGACTCACTTGGGCAAATTAATTTAATTTTTTTCATTTGATTAAAATTAGTTTCAACTGCAGTTATCGTAACTGTACATTTTAAAGCGTGTTTCTCTTTCATCGAGTGAACAAGTGAAACTATGGCTGTAATGTCTCTATGATTTTTCCCTCTATTTAGAATGTTTTTTTTTAATTTTTTTAAATTTTACGTATTCAACCTGATTACTCTCCAATGGCATTGCCATTTAAATAATCTCCGATCGTGGTATTTTTTAAATAGAATTAATCAAATAAATACTCTAAAACATGGTATTTATTTTTTTTATAACCACTGATTCTATCGTGCTGCTCTGTTTATTTACGCTGTTTTTTTTCTTCAAGCAATGCTTCGATGTTCACCATTATGAAATTTGCCAGTATTTATGATCCACACAAAAAAAAAAATATATATATATATATATCTATATTTTGATATATCGTTGTACACTCGTATATATATATATATATATATATATATATATATATATATATATATATATGAACGAGTGTTCGGTTGCATTCATATTTTTTATTTTTTTACCTCATACACTTTTTCCCCCTCGCACTCATCACCCCATGGTCATCTTAATTCTTTTCTGTTGTGTCTCGTCGCCTTCCTTTTTTCCTCGTCCCGAACTCATCCCGGGCAAAGAGTAAAGAGAGGTTTACCTTACCTTTACTCAATGGCATGAGTCCGGGTCACGTTGCCATTGGATTCGAGGAGATTCAATTCCTCTCCTCCGTCACAGAAGACGCACTGTGTAAATATGAGTTGTGACAATCAGCCACCCATTTAACCTCAATGTTCCCTCTCTCATGGATGTTTCATTCCGTGTTTTGTTGGTCGCATGAAATTGCAATAGGTTTCCATCTGCATATATGTACCCCATACATGCGTTTTCCGTACTAGCAGCCGTGTACTGAGTGACCAGCTAATATGAAATGCTTATTTGGGTCGTGTTATTGTGTCCCTTGAGTCAATTCCTCTTTTTGATCTCAGTGAGTTTTATCACAAGGGTGAACTAAAATAAAAGTTATGTACATAGTGAACATTAAAACTGCTTTGAAGTTTTTGTTGGTTGCTAATAATTCGTTGAAGGCATTCCGAGTAATGTGATCTATAAACGGGATGTGTGTGAAAGTAGATTTGAAATTGTTGAAGATGTGTTGAGCGCGATATGTTATTTCGTTGCAATGCGAAGCGTCAAAGAAATACAGATGTTTAAACATTGGGTCAGTGTGATAATAGTACTACATGATGGGACATGGCTCGGAATGTATCATATTTTGGCTTTCATGATTTTCCATGCATGGTTTGTACGCACAGTGTTGAATTCTCTAAGCACAACCCATGTCTCGGATTGTTTAGTACGTGTTTAAACCCGTTTTATTACCATTACTTTCGGAATGCGTTTTCCTCCTTCCTGTGTGGATATCTTTCAGTCGCTTCTATTGGTAAAAAATAACTTAAAGCGTCATACTTGAGATAGCCCGTCGGGTATTCTGCTATCAGCGGTAGTGTAAATAGAGGGAGGGATGCTAATATTTTCGTCCGGTCTTTTGGGCATTCACGTTCAGGCACTTGATTTTGGGTTGGCGATGAACACCTGATTGTTTTTGACGACGCATTCATATAAAAGTTCACTCGCTTTGCGAGCTGTGGCCTGTATTTCCTTTGTAAAAATGCAGAGTTAACAAGTGTGTCCTGAAGTGCGATTTATCCAATAAGTACTTTTTTTACCAACCATTACGTACGAAGCTCGCAATTTATATAAGCCATTATTCCACTACACCGTGGGAAACAGCAAACGTATTTCAATTTAAAAGTGAAATTAATTTTTCGTTTTAACCGTAATTTTTAAATATTGATTGGTTTAACTGTACCTTGATTGGTTGATACTGTGATTTTATTGGTTTAAGTTTACCTTATCATCTGGCCGATTACCAAATTCCATTGTAATATAAATCAATAAAATAAATTCAGCTCATCAAACAAATTATAAATATCCCTTACGAGGAGATTATGTGGTAGAATCATGATGTGTGACTCAATTGAAAAAAAATAAGTTCTGGACGATTGGATTCGCCAATTTCATGTTATCAGATGATGAGCTTTAAGAAGGAAAATGCCACCAAGGTGGTCGTTTTAAATCTCACAGTTAATAGTTGAGAATCTCAAGACATCACGTGTGATTTCTTTTATTTAACAAAAATGAAAATGGCATTCAATATTTCGCATTTTGTTTTCGATGGTTTTCCTCACTCCTTGCCAAACAAAGGCGTTTCCATGGAACCTAACCTTTCAATTGAACTGTTTGCACAAATATGGGTCGTCATCCGCTTACCTCCGACATTAATGAGAGCATCCATCAGGTGTTCAGTGCTCATTCGACAAAATCACTTGCCGCGGCTTGATAATTTCCGACCTGACTTGAGTGGGAATACCTTAGCAAAACTCCCCCCTTGGACCTTCACTTTAGGACCGACGCCTTTGCGCGGTCACGGGCGGTTGGCTCTTCCTCGCGGAAAACGAAGGCGTGGCTGATTGCTCCAATGGCGTGCGTGTGAATGGCCCCTAGCTTTTGTTTACTTCCCCGGATGGTGTGTGAAGAAATGAATGATTACTACCCCTCCGGAGGAGTAAAAGCGGAAGGGAAAAGGGATGTGGGGGTGAGAAAGTGGCAAAACCACCCTTCCCCGTTCTCTCTCCGCGCGGGATATCCCACAATCCTCCTCCCTGCAAAGCGTGGATGTAAGGTCGCTAAGGCCCAATTTGACTATGAGAAAAAATGGCGACGGTAACTATGAGGAATTTTGTTTTCGCTATCCTCAACCACGTGTCTCAAGGCGGGAGGAGAAGAAATGTCACTCTATGGCATTTTCAATTTTTGTATTTTTGTTATGAGTCCCCACAACTCCGGGGATCTTAAGAAAACAGTTTCTACCCCGAGTTTTCTTACGGGGCCACTTTTTTCACCCCTAGTCAACCTTCGCTTTTGCGACCTTGGGCCATTTTCTTAAACATTACAAGTCAATTTACCAGCCCTTTGTAGTTTTCTCACACAGAGCCTCCTAGTGACTATAGGTGGGTGTGCTGTATCACTTGTATCGTATCACGGGATGTAATTAACACAAAATTCCACAACTTTTATCACTGTTTATAGAAGCTTTGAAAATTGACTTGTAGACGAGAAATGGACCAGAGACATCCACGGACTCCACCTCATTCTCACCGGCATCCTCTCTCTTGTAAGCGGCGGAGACAGCAACCACCAAGCCCTTCCTTGCGTGCTCCTCGATGGCCTCCTATTCTTAGCCTTACGGTAATCAATGCGAAGGTCGAATTGATAGGTGAGGGTAGTAGAGCTCGTCTGATGCGGCGTGTGAACAACGCAACAGAAACAGGGGTCGTTCCTGTCCCGGTATCGGCCGTGTTTTCTCAGAAAGATATGGTGCCCAAAAAATCATAGTTCGGATGAAGTTGAGAGTGGCCACAGGCGACAACCTGAATCGGACCACGGCCATCCTGTCAGTGGTCCAGTACTCCACTCGTTGGAATACCACACCTCCTCCTTAACTTAAGGATGGTTAAATCTCTTCAGAGTCCATTCGCTCCAAATTATCTCATCGCCCACCCCCTCTCCCTCACTGGCGAGACTTGGTCCACTCCGTCATCCACATCCCCTCGTATACCTTTTGCGCTTCATTCCTCTCTCTCTCTCTAGTCCACTCCGGATCCAGCAGGGGTTGCGGAATGGAGAGTAGGGGATGGAATAGAGATGCAGACGGTCGACGTTGACATCACCTGGGTTTAAGCTGTAAATTCCATACGGGTAATGCATCTTGCTTATCCAAGTGATAACGTATGTTTACCCAATGCATTATTCATACGATATGGCTCAATTATATTTGCCATTAAATTGAGAAAACATGATGGCGCATTCAGATGTTCACTATAGCCCCCATAAACCTAGAAAATTTATTGGTTATTGAAAACTAAAGATTTGCTGGAACAATCATTATCGTAAGTGTCTGCTGAATCCTGTCTAACCGGATGTCAGTGGCTTTTAGTAGTAATTAAAGCGAATGAATATAGTTAAACAATTTTATGGGCCCATCCATACAAAATCCGAACTGATATACCCATTGATGTATGTGTCAAACCTTCAATTGACGTGTGTGTAAATACTTCAACTGACACACCGGGAATCTTCCGATTGATTCAGTTAATTGTCTGCATCATATGCATTTTTCCATTTGTGTACATGTGCCTTTAAATGATTAAAATGCAATAATCGAAGATTCAGGGGCAAAAGTTTAGCAATGTCATACAAAATGTAAGTCAGAACCTATTGACTGATATTTTGTATAAATGATTGAGCGAATCTTTCTTTTCTTACAAATACATACTTTCGCGATGGCAATATTTCGTGGTTACCTATCCGTCCCTGCTGCTGTTTCGTGTATCCAATAGCGCTTTCCCCTCAGCCATCTTCTTTCTCACTCGGGCAATTCAAGCGTCATTTGGACTCACGATCGGTCCTCAAAACCCTTGATGGTGGATACCCAAGGGGCAACTTGTATTCTTCTCCTCGTAGGGCAAATAGATCCTCGGCAATGATCGGCGGATAGCTGTGAGAGAACCTTTGGATTCCTTTGGAGAGAGAAATACGAAGCGAATGGCATTAATGATGCCTGCATATTTGACTAAAACCGTGGCCGAGCGTGTGGAATGCTAGCGTGATGTTCTTGAGGAAAATGCGGAAGAATTTAGTCAAGATTTACATAGCTGTGCGTGTGGGGGGCTCACCCAAACACCTAACTATTCAGCCCTATGGGCACTAGGACTTGATCTATGGGACTTTAGTGGCTACTCAGCGGAACAAATCGATGAAGTAACATAACGGGAATGATACCCTTGGTTATCGGCATATTACCTTGAATTCTTCCCTGCATAATATCATAAAAATAATAATTTCTTCGTAAAAAAATGTAGATAAAGCATTTCTGTAACCACCATTAGAAAGAAGATGAAATGTTCCATAACATTTACTGGATTTGTATTTTTCGTATCTGTGGATTTGTAAACATTATTGGAAAAATCAGGTTATAAAGAGAGAATAAATTTGTGATTTCAGACAGCCGTCTTGAAAATAGTGAAGAGTAGGCATAATAAATCTAAATAATTATAAGAATTTATATTTCCCAAAGTGAGAAAAAGTGTACCAGTCTTTCTCAAGGACTGCGTTTTTTGACAATGAAGAATATTCGATGGAATCGCAAAATGGGTCCGATAAAATGTTTTAACTACCGTAGTTCTGCAACTGAGGGTTTCCAAGCAGACATTAATCGAAAAACTTTTTCAAACTCGCATTCCCTATCGCTTCCAGAAACTATTACATCGAAACACACTAATAAAACCAAGTCTAAAATTGTTTCGCTCGTTTTCTTTCTGTGCAACACTACAATAAGCGAATCAATCAGGAAATAACCGTTAGGCACCGCCCGAGACTTCTACCTTTAAATAGGTAGAATCCTTGAAGTGATAAAAAAATGAATCCCGTATGTTTTTCAAATAAATATGAATTATCGCCCTCCGAAAATCACGTTAATTTAAAAAATAATCAAAGATATTCGGTTTATTCGCCCCATTGCACAGTAAAACCAGCTCATTGTGTAATTACAATGTATATATTTCAGATGCACCCGAACTGAAATAATGAGCGAGGAAGTGTGACTCGGGCGGAACACTCGAGTTCAGGGGGAATATTTTGTGTCAGCTTTTTAAACATTTATCTTGTACATTTATTCCGTGCACGCGTGGTGGTTCACTGACAACGGAGTAACTACTGTCCCTTAAGCCCTGAATGCGCGCGTTTGAGGTCATCATATGCTTTTCCCTCGTCTCATTCCCACGAGCAATTTATCTTTGCAATAGCAAAAATTAGAAAAATAAAAAAAATTACAAAAAGCTCTTTATCTTTGCAATAATCTACATAAATGATCTAAATATTCACTAGCAGTTAGTCTCGTATTTCTCCCACGAAGCACATCATCAGACATATCATATAACATCAGATCGAATGCAGTTTTTTCCGTGTAAATGACGTCCGCATCCGTCCCGCCTCGCCGATCATCCTCAGGAGGTTTTAGAAGAGGTTGAGGAGGAGCACGCCCCAGCGCCAACCGGACAAACTTCCCTTCCCGAGCATTCCCTCCCCGCGTACTTTCCGCCCTCGACCCCCAGTCTCCGCTGCCGCTTCCCAAGGGAGAGAAGCCGTCATTCACCCCTCCCATCACTTCATCCACACCCCATCCCGAGACTCCCTCAGCCGACCCAAACTCATCTGCAGAACGTTCTCTTTTGGGGCCTCCGCTCCGCTCCGTCGTCTCCTCCGCTGGATGAATCCCCTCGTCTACCCCTATTGCGCGCCAAGCCAGACGTGGACTCGAAGGAGTTGTCGCCGCCCATGAGTGACGAGATCAAGGACGGCCAATGGCTCGGGGTCACAGTTCGGAGCAGGGGCGTGGGAGGAAAGGTCTTGGTGAGTAAATATCATCATTGTCATTCCTTAGGTCACGCCCTCAAGCGTGCGTGACCACCCAGTTCTTTGTATTGCAGGTAACTTGTCGTGCAGAGATAAGCTTCCGAGTGCACCGTAAAAAATGGTATACTTCATCGTGGTGGGTGGCTCCCACCGCATTGCTGCTCAAAATATACTCTTCATTTTCTCCCCACACTACCGTCTTATTCCTCTCTTCAACATTTAAACCCTTTCTTCTCCTCATGCCGTCAAAATTCATATTTTTCTTTCCTCTTTCTCTATCTTAAAATCTAAACCTATCTAATTCCGTCCACCTGAGCCTAATACACAGGTGTTTTGCCTAGATAATCATATAATCGATGTGCAAAGATATTATTTACCCAAGTTAAAATTCGTTTTTTGTCATAGAATAGAAAATAGTGAGGCACTGGATATGAAAAATACCTCATTATATTATTATCTCACGCCGTCGTGTTGACTTATAGTGTAAAATGTGAACGGTTTATATTGACGAGTTTTCAAAAAATAACTTTTCGATTTTACACATTTTATTGCGAAAAGGTAAATGTAAATACGTTTTTCTAAGAAATTAATTAGTCCTAAACGAGTGTTATTGTAAACATCAATTTTTGTAAGTATTGGATAAGATTCATAAAACTTTGAAAGCCTACTATATAAGTATGCTGCCTTGAGCAACATGTCACATGTTGTTCTCTCCCAATAGTCGTTTTATTGATTCTGTATCTGTTATTCCGCAGTCATAATGCCATTTAAAATAATTTAGTGCCTAAACTATTAATTAACCAAACCGTAAAAATAACATGAAAATGTCTGTTTTGGAAGATGATAATGACGGATGAAATTTCGCTGTTTTAGTGCATTATTTGGTGTAACTTCTAAAAACTTTTACTTGTTTCTAAAATATATAATCGCTGATTTTGATTTCCAAGAAAACAAGACTTTTCGTGGTACCTCTAACATTCAAAATGCATTTAGCAATCTTTTTTTTTAATATTCCCTTCCAATGGAATATGAGCTTGAAGTGATGGATAGACTTTAATGCTGAGTTTGTTCATATAACTGCTGTGTTGAGGTCAATTATGACCCTAAGTCGATGAACTATAACCTAAATGGTCTCAATTTCATTTAAACTTTTTTGTTGTAATTTCTAGCATACTACTTACTTACTGATGCATGAATAATATCGTTTCCTTTAAACAGGTATGTGCGCATCGGTATGTGAGAAGTGGTCTGGATTTCCAGTGGGGTCAAGGCTTATGCTACACCCTTAACCAGTACCTTGACCTTTTTGAAGCAGTCGAACCTTGTAAAGGACGCCCGGTTAATCGGTAAGTATTCACAGAATGCTTAAAAATGAATTTTTGGTAATGCCCCGCGAGTTCCTGCCGTCTGCGATCTAGAGGGAAATAAAGTTTGTTTCCAAAATGTCAGTTATATGATTTTTTTTCATAAATATCATTAAAATAGGGACGACGAGGTGTGATATTCGCACGGATACGTACCGAAATGTGTTTACTTTTAGATACCACTTTTAAAAACCCGTCTTGTGATAACGTCGTTTTTAGTACTTTCTGGAAAAGTAGTATACAGTGGAAGAAACACCCAAATGCCGTGAAAATGTAAATTCATACGCCTCAGATCTTATTTTGGAGTGTATTCTAACCTCATTTTTCAGACCCAACCGAAGAGTCAATTAATATAAATTAATGGATAATTGTAGAATCATTATATTTAAGGAAAATGTATACACCTTTTTCGTTGGTTCAAAATGTTTTACAGCATTTCAAAGCACCTATTGAGAATGTTTTGACTGAAGGGGAGTTGCTAGTAAAATTGTATTTCTTTCTGTGATAAGAATCGAGTAATTCACATTCTTTGAAAGCTAGTTTTAAGCTTTTGCTCCCATATCAAGACTATTTGCTCATCCTCCACAGTTGATGGTTTTTTTCAAAGTAATTCCCTTGCGAATCATTGGGAGGGGACTTTATGCTTGGTATACAGCTCCTATTATCAAACTGTAAGCTAGCGTTGAATGGGCTTTTGCTAAAAGAGCCCATGCTGACACCAAGCTTATCTCCTCTCCCTGATTCTTACTCTCATTTTCCAAATCACTATAATGACTTAAGCAGTTTGGAGCCTCTCAAATAGCTACTCGTACGAATACGTTTTATTTCAGTGAGCATCAAGGTATCACTTATTAGGAGGTTCTTCAGTAGGAGGAATCAGATATTCATATTCATTTCATCATATTCCGCCATTATAATATTTTTATTGGACGGGAATAGTTGCAGAGATGAGCATTCGTGGAAATACGAATATTTAATTGTGAAATGTCTTGGAATCACATCTGCAAAAATGGCTAACATTTGTTATAAATGAGTCAATTGGGTGTATTTATTGGAGTAAGAATTGTCGTTGATAGCATAAGCAAATCCAAATATTAGAAAGCCTTTTTCCTAATTTTTATGGCACTTCCAACTGTGTACATTCATGTTTTGGCTTTAACCATTTTTTTGGGGCTCTAGCGTCCTTATGTGGGCAGGAATTGTTGGTCATTCGTCGTTGCAAATATGGAACAAAATGCCCCATTACTGGAATGAATCAACCATAAAAATCTGGTAGCCATTGGAGCGAAGCCTATTAAAAATTTTTTTATTACCTAAAAAATTGGGAAAATATTGTCATAAGAATGGTATTTTTCATTTTAATTTCGTCAAAATATTAATGATGAAAATATCAAGGCGATGAATCCTTTCACTGGATACTGTGCAGATTCATGTTGACGGGCTTCTCCTAGAAAGGAATACTTTGTCTCTCTCCAAACTTTTTAAAACAGAAGGCATTGATAGGGCTTCCTCTGACTAAAAAATTAAAGTTTGTGCCAGTGGAAGTGATCGCTCTTAAAGCATCTTTGGTCCATTGACTGAAGGAAATAGATGACCGTCGGTGCTAACAGTTTGGGATAGGGGTTCTAGATTCCACTGTTCCCAATCTCTGTCGGTGTTTTCCATTATTCCATAAGTGAACATTACGGACTATGTTTGCAAGACTTTGATTTTTCCTGTGGAACTTCCCTTTAAATGCATTATGGAATGTACATTGTAATGCAGTGTACTTACATGACGCAAATGTGGGAATAAGCAAATTTATTATTAATAATTTCTTGCTTAAATAAGGAGGATTTTCATGATTACCTTGGCTAGTATTTTTAGTGGTCCAAACATGCCTCTTCCAACTGGTTGTCTACAATAAAGGCATTGGTTTATCCGAAGTAAACTTCATGTGGACCCGCCTTCACGGCGGTCTCAACAGAAAACGTCGCTAGTTTCTCAATGATGATCTCTCTCTTTGTCCTCAGTGCGCACGAACAATTTGGTTACTGCCAGGCGGGAACTTCAGGGGCTGTGGTCGATGACGACGTGGTAATTGGAACCCCTGGACCTCACACGTGGCGAGGAACTGTTTTCGTCAAGAGCGTGACAGATGTTTACCTCGAAAGGGACAAGATGACTTATTTTGGACCGCTGCAGGAAGGTGCACCGGTAGACAAGTACAGTTACTTGGGTAAGAAGTGATGTTTCGCATTCTCATGTTAGTCTTGGTTTTTTTTAAGATGGCGGACTATTAAGTGTATATCAGTCTGTCAAACAATGTCTGTGTTTTGATGATTGTAAAGAATACGCATTCCATTAAAAACCCATGAAAAATGTAGTAGCAAAGTAGTTATATGTCTGCATTGTTTTGTTCCATGTGCTTTCTAAGTAACTATAATGAGTGTAAAAAACGCACTGAGAGAAATGCGAGGGAGAGCTTACTCGAAAAGAAATTCAATTAACATTTCGGATAATCTCTCATGAAAACCGAAGGAATCTCATGTCATTGTAATCTAAAAACCCTAATTGACTCCATAAGTTTTCGAAGAAATACTTGAACATTTTATTATGTATATAATGAAAATTTTACAATCCTAAATTACCCCTAAAGACTCTACAAAATTGAATAAATCCAAAAATGGTGGATATTTCTGTCCTTGTTGCATTAGTTACAGGTATTTAGATATGTTACCCATATGGATAATTTAGTCCTTTGTTAATAAAAATATTCTATAAATCAAAGTGGGTTTCTGCTATGAAATATTACGACTTGGCACAGAAAAAGTTTGTGTGAGACAGTGAAGTGCTGCAGCATCTTGTACTGTCATCAATCGTTGTTATAAAATAGCAGTCGAATGTAAATATACCTTAAGTTAAAATAGCGCTGTAATAATTTTATTTGATAAATGTAGTATCAAAACCAAACTGTCTGTCAAATCAATCTTTATTTGGCCGAATACAAAAAATTTATTTTCTTAACCCATTGCAAGCTAAGTTTTTTCAGGCAATGCCAGTGGGTTTCTCAACATAATTTTTCTTCTGAATGGTCATGAGTGTAATTATGTCTAAACAAGGGAAAAAATTTGGCCTGCTACGTATTTTGATTTTGTTATTGTATTTACGGCTTTGATTAGTGACACATGTTGCTCGTCTTCAAGGGGAAAAAAATATTGTTGCCTACATTCAAGGATGATGTATCGAACAAATTTAGAAGTTCCACAAAAGTGGCTGAAAGCGAAATCTAATAAAGATTCAATAATTGTCTCCTGCTTTTCGTACTTTCCTTCAGGATCTCTAATTCTCATCTAGATAATAAAAATGCCAGATTCTTTTTTTAATAGTTAAGTTAGCAAAGTTCAATGACATGCATTGCAATTCAACAATTTCAGAGTGTAAAAATCATTCGGGTTCGAATCCGGATCAATGCGAATGATTTTTACACTCTGAAATTGTTGAATCATAATGCGCATTTGTGGATGACTACGTTAAAAGTTGCTGTGGTGGCATCTCCAGTAGTTTCATGTAATTTGTCAATGACGTGCCTTGTAATTGGGTTTTAATGTAAACTAGTCAGAAGCATGGTGACAATATTAAATCTAAGACAATTAGTTCGGACGTGTTTGTTGGGGGTACTAGTTGATTAAAAATTTCTCTGAAAAAAATTAAAAATTAATTATGGCTTGCCTAAATTTAGCATAATCATAAATACAATTATAATGAAAAATGAGGAAATTAGCCTAAGCATGTAAAATTCTTTCAACTTTAGAAGTTGAAGTTGCTTTTCATTTTATTTTGTGGCAATTTTGTGTTTTTTTCTGAAGATTTCTGCATAAATCATATGAGAACAAAGGAACGTCACTTTAGAGAAAACTTGAAATGTTGCAATTTTTCCTACAAAGATAGAATCCACTCTTAAGCCATCTGGCTGTGCTGGAGATATAATTTTTCCGTTTCCTTTTCATAATGATACCTTTATGGAACCAAAATATTATCCCTGAATGATTTGTAATGATTTTTTGGAGTATGCACATATTTGATTCATATGCTGATGCTTGTTGGCCTCATTCTCCGGTACAGGTATGTCTGTGGCAGCTGGAAATTTCTTTGGAGATGAGTTAGCATATGCTGGAGGTGCACCGCGATCCAATGGCACAGGACAAGTTGTTCTTTTCACCAAAAAGAAATCAGTTACACAATTAATTGTGAAGTTAATCCTAAGCGGAGAGTTGTTTGCTTCTAGTTTTGGATATGAAGTAGCAGCGGCAGATGTAAACTGTGATAAGTGAGTAGTACTTTGATCAGAAAGTATTTGGATGACTAATGTGTGTTATGTCAAAGGGACAAATTTTAAACTTGCACTATTAAACTGGAGAGCCTGTATTTATAATGGCAGTTAATACTAATGTACTTTGTCATCAGATTTAATTTTTCGTGACTTTATTTTATAACTTACATTTCAGTATATCTATAAATGTTTAGTAAGTAAATCTGTTTGCTTATTGGTCTGTTCTTTTTTGATTTACCAATCAGAAAATGTTTATTGGGTAATGGCATGGTTCAAATAGAAGGGAGAGTCACAACCACATGCTCGGTACACAGTATTGCAGCATGGATTAAAGACATCTTATTTAATATAGTAAAAGTATGCAATTTTTGCAAAATTACATGCAAATTTTACATAATTCTACATTTAAAATAAAATTTCAATACATGATAACAATCATTTTTCTTATTTCTTCTAATATCCCTTTTGTTGCATTTTTAGTTGTAATACCCCATTTCTGATGCATTGCAGGATTCCAGATCTTATTGTTGGAGCTCCATTTTATCATGGAAAAGATGTTGGTGGGGCAATCTACGTCTATTTGAATAATATTGACCATTGCTTGGATTGCGCGGAACCAGTGAAGATAACTGGAAAAAGAGAGTCTCGCTTTGGTTTCGCTATCACTTCCCTTGGAGACCTCGATATGAATGGTTGTGAAGACATTGCCGTCGGTGCACCATATGAAGGCAATGGAACTGTTTACGTATACTTAGGTTCCCCAAAAGGACTCATTACTGAACCATCTCAGGTAAAGAGTTAATTTTTAATTACATCCAAATAAGTTATATGATCTTAGAACCATATTAAATAAAATGCGAATGATTTTTCAAAGGTCTAAATGTTCATTAAATGTTAAATCAAGGTATTAATATATCTCTTTTATTAATAGGTCATACATTCTGAGGAATTACCTGACAGAAAAGGCCCTGTAACTTTTGGCCATTCTCTAAGTGGAGGGGTTGACTTGGATGAAAATGGTTACCCTGACCTACTTGTTGGTGCATACGAAGATGACAAAGTGGTCCTTATACGTTCAAGACCAATTATTGGTATAAATATAAATATTGGAGATAGATATTTGAAAAATATTGATCCAACTAGAACAGGTTGTGCTAGGTATCCAAATTCAAATTGGACTTGGTGAGTACCTACCTATCTTTTAAACAGTTACTGCTGAAAATATGATCTATTAGGAATTAGGAAAATTGAAATCAATATTTATGAATAACTTTCCTTTGTTAGCTGGTAGGTAATAAAAGAAATGACATTCATGTTTGAAATCTTGAAAACTATGTTATGAAAACTATTAAGGAAGAGTTCAATTAATATTTAACTTTATTTCGTTTGAAATTTTTGAAATTATTTCTTGTGTAATGTATATATTACACAAGATATAATTACACTCTATAGTATATATACATAGTGATAATGATTTATCAATCATTCTGCTTTAATGGGAACTCCTGTAATAAAAGAACTTTAAAGATTCATTAGCAGAAATATTTTAAGTGATAGAATTTTACCTAGTTGAATTAAAATGACTCATGTTTTTATTTGAACTTCACTATTGTCTATTTTTTTTCATTACCTCTCATTTAATTCCTTTCGTTTAGTTTCACCTTTGAAGCTTGTTTCACCATTGAGTCAGCAACCAATGCACAATTGAGTTCCAATCAAATATTGACGCTGAAATACCACCTTGAAGCAGAAACATTTGCGGGACGAAAGTTTTCCCGGGTGTGGTTGGGAGACAACTACGAAACCAGGCCTTCAGTTTTGGAGCGTCGTATTAGTGCCTCACTGAAGCACTGCTCTTCAGAAGTTGCATATCTCAAGGAAAACACTCGGGACATCCAATCACCAATCCAGTTCAAGCTTACATATACACTGGTGCAAGAAGAGCCAAGAATTGAGAGTGAATATGGCCCCCTGCCTCCCATTGATCGCTACCCTATCTTGAACCAGCAAAAAGCAGCCCATGTTTTTGCAGCTACTTTCCAGAAAGACTGTGGCGATAATGACATTTGTGAATCTAATCTAGTAACAATTTCCTCATTAAATTTAACAAGAGGTAAGTGTATACATATCAAAATGATATCTTTGAAGGACAGGTGGTCCCTGAATAATGGATTTGTGGAATTAATGAGAGTATTGAACTCCCAAATCTTCCAATTAGGAAAAGGCAGAATGTCAATTATACTATATAATTGAGGGGAAGATGTCAGAATACCAGCATACTTGCTTGTCTTTAGTTCACATTATGAATAAATAAAAAGTGTGTGAGTGAAACTGGAAGGACCAGGCCTTATACTATGTACCATGTACATGGCACACATATTCTTGTCAACTCCAAATGGCATGCCTTTCCATTCCTTTAGACAGTACTTCTAAGGCCTGCAAAAAATAAATATGCTCATATTAGTATTACAAATTAATGTTTTGGTATTACTGCATTCTTGTATCATAATGAAAATCTCATTGAATTCTGAATAAAAATGAAATGCATTGTCAATATATTCTAATAAAAGTAATGCTTTGCTTCAATAGGAAAGGATGGAAGATGGGAACTGATGCTTGGCCAGTTAAGGGAAATTAGTCTGAATGTTACTGTTCGGAATGATGGTGAATCGGCTTATGAAACACAACTTTTTGTTACTCACCATTCCAACTTAAGCTACATAGGTCGCAAAACTGAGGTAAGAGCATCATTTATTAGAACCTAACTAATCTGGTTGTTAAATATTAAGGTTCATGAATGCTAATTCTTCTTTTCGGCCTCCTCATTGGTTTTAGAAGATAGGCATCAACAACGAAATTACTGATCTTTAATTGAGAATAAAAAATGTTAAAACCTTAACACTCTTGTAGATGGAATTTATTGTAAATTTACTAATAAAAATTTGCCTTAGTAAGAGTAATGAATTAAAACTGAAAGTTCATTGAATCTGTAGCATAAACTATGGGAATATTTCCTTAGCTTCAGGAGCTAGTTCATTTAGCCTTGATGATAAATAATCCTAAAGGAAGGAAAATAATATTAAAAATCATAAATACATATGAGCAATTCCTAACTGTTAGCCATTAATATGTTTCCATAATTTTAAAATAATGTACAAACTTTTCATGAGATTAGAATCTAACATATTATATGATTGGACTAGGGTTGTGTTGATAATCTATCTCAAATTCCAAGGGCTGAAAAAAGTTTCTGCTTTATTTCTTTTACAGGGGAAGCAGTTTCCATGTGACCCTTTCAATAAGACAACTGTTGTATGCAGTATTGGCAATCCTTTCAAAAAAGGATCCTCTGGAAGTGTACTCCTGCGATTTGATCCTAAAGGCTTAGATGATACCACGTCACTACTTGAGTTTGTTGTATTAGTAAACTCAACATCTGATGATATGAATGATGAAGGACCAAAGACACTACAAGCATCCGTTGTTAAGAAAGCTGAATTGTCACTTAAGGGGTAAGAGATGATGAAATAGGAGCTGCCTTATAGATAATATGACTTCGGTTGAGTTTTGAAATAAACTTTATTCAAACGGTTGTGTGGCTAATTATTATACAAAATATAAGAATTAATTAAGACTGGGTTACAATACAGGATATTACTTATATTATGCTGAAATTCAGTAAAAATTACTTCTCTGACAATAGTAAGTGGTGACCTTAAAATAATTCACTTCTTTGGTGGGTTCTAATATTCTACAACTTGTTACAGATGTGGTGCTCTTATTAGTTGGGTCATAATATTTGAGTTAATACAGTGCTCAGATACTGACTGGGGAGCCCAGATTCAGATAAGAGCTTCTCTAATCCTGAGTCACACAAACTGTGTTATTTTTTGGGTAAAATCCTTCTGAGAAATTACAGATTTCAGAGAGCAAGGAACTGACCATATTTGATCAACAAGTGGGTTTCTTTAAGCTTACAGATTACCTGTAGAACTCTTGAATTAGGGAGGATTTGAGTCCCTAATGCATCCTTCATGGAAGTGTCTTATTTTCACAAATAGAGCAGTGATTTCAATTATTTATGGCCAACAAAATATCTTGATAAAACCAATTATTAAGAGTTAATTTAATACCTACAATTAAATATGGGTTGTTGCTTATAGAACATATCTGATATTATGTAACCTATTTAATTTGTTCCAGATCTGCTAGACCTGAGCAAGTTCTCTATGGAGGTGTGATCAAGGGAGAGTCTGCCATGGTATATTTTGATGATGTTGGTTCCAGAGTAATTCACACATACCAGGTTTTCAATAATGGTCCATGGAAAGCTAGTAAAGTAGATATTTACATCGAGTGGCCATTTCAAGTGGCAAACAATAAACCACAAGGGAAATGGCTCCTGTATCTGGAAGAAGAGCCAACTATTGAATGTAAGTGAATGTAGCCCTCCTTTTTATAACATATGTAGCAGAGTATGATTTTGAGATGTAAAAATAAATTGGTACACATTAACCTATTTATTTTAAGAAAACTTCACTAATATGAACTAAATCAAAGGAGAACTCATTTGGAATGAGAAATGATTTAGATTTAGTAGCCATAGTGATTGGTCAAATTTTGTTTTCCCATGGTATTATTAATGTATTTAGATTGACGAGCATGGATATCACGTGGTGGAAGTTACAAATTTAAGGTATAATTATCTGTATTCATTTCTATTAGAATATTTGTATTGAAAATTGGTAGTATTATTTTTGCCAAATATTTTATTCAATTATTAACAGCTAAAATTGTTTTTTTTGTGGCTACCAGTCAGTGGTGATAAAAATTTAAAAAAATAATTTTGCTCAATTGCAATATTGCAATTATTAGCTTAAAGCAATAGCACCATGTAGCTCATCAGACATAAATACTAGCTCTAGATGATGTGCAAGTATCTTTGCACTTTGTGCAGACATTTTTAGTATCTATGGCAGTAGCTAATATCCAGCATGTCCATTGCCGTTTTAACAGTATAGGAAGCCAACTGGTGGTCCACTGAGAGAATATACATTAGGAAGGTTTTTCTCATCAGTGATGTATTTTAAAAGCTGTGGCTATTTTTTTAACCAAATTTCACTTTGCACTCCTGTACAGAACCTCATTCTCCCTTCTTTCTGCCCCAACCCTAGGGTTTATCTGTAATTTGTAATTTATTCATTCACCATAAGCATAGAATTATGCATGGCTTTGTCAATACATGTTTTACACTTCATTTCAGTAAAAAAAAATTATGCAAAATCAAAACAATATGCAAGTACAATACATACAATTTACAACTTTTTGGAATTAACACATTTCAGTTATACATTTGAAATGGTATGCATTAGAAAATCATCTACCCTATAAAATAATTTACATGAAAGTAGTTTTTTCACGGCACACTTAAATTTAAAGGAACTTTTGATATTTTTAATATAAGCAGGCAATTTATTGTACATAAGTATTTCCTGATGATCTATCCCTTTAATCGTTTTATTTACTCTGTGCTGACTTACATGGAATGCATTTTGGCTTCTCGTATTATGACTATGAAGGTCACAGTTTTTAATTAACATGTTCTGATTTTTGTTAATAAGAGACACTGTTTCAAGAATGTATAGACAAGGAAGAGGTAAGATTTCTAGTTTTTCAAAAATAGGTTTACTGGGAGCTCTATTATTAGAATTAGTTATTATGCGAATAATCTTTTTTTGCATTTTAAATAATTTTGGAAGGAAGATAGAGGAGCCCCAAAAGGGAACTTGTCCTTTTGCTTCAAATATCATTGCATGCCATTGCTGGTCACCTTAAAATGTTGAGAATATCTACTTGATCAGTATGATTTTTTACCACTGGGGCCACATTTTGCAAAGCCCATGCAATGGAATTTAGGACTTTTGATTGCTATATAGACGAATGAAATGTAAAACTACTATGAATGGTCATATGATTCTCAATGTTTTTTTTCTAGCTCGTGGAGGAGGGCAGTGTGACATGGTTGCAGGGCAAGTCAACCCATTAGGTCTTAAAGTTAGACAAGGGTTGAATGAGACACCTCTAGAAACTCCATCTCGAGCTGGTGTTAAGGATTCTTCATTTTCTGAGGGTGGTGAACGGCAAGGGACTGTCACAGGCACATGGGATGATGATGAAGAAGAAGAAGAAGAGGAAGAATACAGTTTTGAAGAAGATGAAAATGAAGAAGAAAATATTATTGCAGATGGAAAAAAGAGATCCAAAAGAGACACTGAAATGGTTGTACGTCCTGAAGCAATTATTGATAAAGATGGTAGACGAACTGATGTTGTGACAATGGTAAGAATTGTGATTACAAATGGGTAATCAATGAAATCATATTTATTATGCCGTATTATGTAGGAGGTGTGGTTCCTGTCAAGTACCTAGTTTACCATTTACCTCATCACGTAAGGGGTGGACAATATATTCACCAGGGCCAAAATATTGTGAAATTATTCATTCAATTGCCTCTTATTTCTCATTTCTTCCCTTCTCTCCCTTATCAGCATGCCTTCCTCCCAGGAGGTTGTGCTTCCACGCCTCCACAAATTAGATGTTGAGACCGATGCATAGTAAAGTTTTATAGCAGGACTGAGTACTAATATGATTTTTGTATTTTTCCTAATGTCTTAAGATAAATTTCTTGTTTCAACAGAGTTGTCCAATTGGCTCAGCAAAGTGCATAAAATTTAAGTGCAGAGTTTTTAATCTGGGAATGAATCAGGAGGCAACCATCCGAGTTAAAGCAAGGTATGTATGCAATCCAAATTCGATCCTATTTTTCATGATACAAGTATAAGGAAAATGAGAGTTCAGTGGAAATACTCTTTATCATGAAGTACCAAAACAAAGATTATCACAGTTAGAGATGTTATTTAAAAATGGAAAATGAATTTGCACGTACAAAAATGAAAATGTTCATAGATAGTTATAGAATTCATCAATGTATTTCTTAAATTATGAAGGTGCAAAAATTGACAGCTTGGCCGCTAACTTTAAAAGCCTTGAAAACCTGGATGGCATAGAATTTTCTCCCTTCCATATCATCTCTTGTGATGTTTCAAGCATACATGCCACATATAAATTATGTCAACACTAAATAGAAATTAACACTAATGGTACTAATTGCAGAGAGATCTGTAAAACATAATCCCTTTTAAATGAGAAATATCTTTGCTTATGGTTCTACTTTGTTTAAAGTTGAAATATATTGAATGTGTATTTAACTATGAAAATCTCTCCCTTTGTAACTTGTTATCACCTTACATTCTGAAAGACAACTTTCAAATAATATATGCATTAATTCCACAATAGGTTGTGGAATTCAACCCTTGTGGGAGATTACCCACATGTGGGCTGGGTGAGGATAGGATCTCGCGCAACAATTCATGTCCCTGATGACTTGGGAATACATCAAGATACTGGTGATGATGTAGCTCAGGTAAGCCCATGAATATAATAAGTCAACGCCTAATCTCTGGTGCATGTGCTGAAACTGGAATAATTTATCAACATGAATTTTGATAGTTATACTATCAGATTGAATTTAGGTACTATTGGCTTCACATGCTCATTCTTTACATGTATACCAATATCCAATTGTTTCTTAAGTTAATATGCTTAGTTAGTAGATGATTTTACTAACTCTCAGCAGTCAGACAGCGGAAGCATTAAGATATAAAATTGGTATCTATACAAAGACATAAATATACTCCCTTGATTTTTTTTTAGATTCCTTAGATAGTAACCATTGTCCCTTTCACATATCATATTATAGTAATCTATTTATATGATATAAGAAAGTTTATGATTTATGTTTAGGAAAGATTGTTTGTTCAAACTGAAGTTTTAGTAATGTTGGGAGTGATATTTTGAACTATTCCTAGTCTGTGAGTTGAATTGAGTGCAATAAAAGAAATGGGAAATTACAATTACATATGGGGATTATCTTCAATTTAGGTTTAATTAGAGCAATGTTGGTCCATGTGGTGGATGAAGTGTGATACAATAGAAGCATTAAAATTGATCTTTTCTTCAAAGAATTGAAAAATTTGGTCTTCCCTTGAATACCAGAGAATTGGTTTGTTTCTCCTATCTGTGTAATGCATGGTAAAAGGGTTAGCTAAATTATTTATTTTCTCAGTAATGACAAATCAGTAGGAAAAGTTTATTGTTTTCAGTTGAGTACCTTATATCTGGGATTCCATGTTCTAGGGACAACCATAGTCTAGTAGCAATATGGAATGATTGCATTTTGAGAGATGAAAACTAATTTCATATATGATTTGTTCTTTAACTTGCATAAAAGAACCACCACTTCTAATGTGGATTTTCCCATTCAAGGATGCAGATTTTATTGGAATTCGTTGCATTTGAATCTACATGCATTTAGATAGAATAATTTTGAATGCCAAATATTTTTGAAAAATTATCCTAAATAAGACATAATCTTAAGATCATAAGAAACTATTATGTTTGGTTTGTTAATTGACTTCTTTCAAATTTTGGCTTACACTGAGGCCACTAAGTATGGCAATAGTCATATCAGAGGAGTGAAGTATTAAAATAGATTGTTATCTTTCACAGAAAAAGTAGAAGTAATAAAAAAACTTTATGTAGATCAGCAAAGCATTTCTGTGATATGTAAGATTTATTCTGTCAGATCTTCAACAATATGAAATTAAGGAGTAAATGGAAAAGAAACATCAAACCTTAAATTGATAGACTGAGGTAAAATGAAAGGGAAGGCCAGTAGAAAGACTATGAAAGTATGTGCGGACAATAATTTATAATCAGTATGCAGGAATCGGTTTTGATAATGCTGAAGTGAAGGATTCGATAAAAGGGAGTACCTACTATTTTAAAGAGCATTTGGAACTGCTGATTTTGTTACAATGATATATATTGCAAATTTTTTGTTTCTTACCCAGAATTTCATGAAAACAAATGAATGAAGGAAACTATGTACATCCAACTGGCATAATTTGTGATTTAAAAAATACAAAAACCTATTAAATCTTCTACTTCATTTAATGTTTGTGAAAATATTTTTTTTTGACATTATAAATATAATGATAAAACATAATTTGTAGTCATGACTATGCATTGTAATATTGATAAACCTCTGTCACAACTTACTTAGTCTAAATCCTTTCATTTTGTTACAGGTGGACACATTAGCATATCCAGACTTGCTTGACCAGCAGGAGCCAGAGCCTGTTCCTATTTGGATAATCATATTTTCAGTTATATTAGGCATTTTATTGCTGATTATTTTGATTCTTGTATTGTGGAAAATAGGTTTCTTTAAAAGAAAACGTCCTACTGAAGATCCAACGCTTGTTGCAAACATTGAAAAACGAAATGGTGCTGACTATTCTTAGTATTGAGACAATAATTAATTCCTAACCAACTTCTTTGCTGTTGATTGTATGGCAACATGTGCAGTTGAATGATGGAGAGACCAGTGTGGGATCTGTTGAGTCTTTGTTCATTCTGGGAGTCACTGTTTCTCAAATCGGAATCATGTGTGAGAATGTGTTCTCAGGAGAACTGCTCAAAACAATGATGAAAAAAACTTTTTCTGAAGTTAGATGGGAAGTTAATAATTGTTTGGGTAGCTTTGCTAAAAAGCATAAGATATCCTGAACATGTTTAAACCTCAACTGTCTGACAATTAATTCATTGAAATATCCCTGTAAATACAGTGTGTGTGTGTGTGTGTGTGTGTGTGTGTGGGTAGTGTGAGGTGCCTTAAACCAGACCCTTCTCTTTACCAATGTTGACAAAGGAAGAGGAAGAGAATGGTCTATAAAATAATTTGTCAAAATGGAAGACTACTACTAATTTTGTGTAGCAGCCAAAAATGTATAATGCATTCACTGGTCTTAGAGACATTTAGTGCATTGTGAGTGACCTAAAACTGTATAAACCTATGTGCTTCATCAAGTGGTAATGAGTGATCTGATAACTTCTATGAAGGCTTGAATATATGTTGTCTCTGTTATCATTTGATGGCATTTAAGACATCAGTCCAGATGATGAAAGACACTCATCATCTACACACTATTCTGTGATTTTGTGAATGCATCTTGTTCTTTATAAGAGATCCAAAAAACACAGTAATCAACCCGAAGTTCGGTTTGATAGGTGAGGGTGGAGCTCACCTAGTGCTAAGCTTAATGGCATATGAAATTTGCACATTAGGGTAGGGGAGTTGGTTCTTTTCCCTGTGCCACCCATGGTTTACCAGGAAGATCTGGTGCCCAAAAATCTCACAGCCTGGATGATGTTGAGGTTGCCTAGAGATGTATCCAAGACTTTTGAACTTGGTCCCTTTTGTCAGCAGTCCAATGCTCTACCCCTGGACTACCATGAACCCTTTTATAAGAGATGCTAATAAAATATTTTGTAAATATCCAGCAGTGGAATTCTATGTAAGTAAATCCCTAGATGTAGTTGTTATAATATTCATTGTTGAAACAAGATATTATTTAACTGCTGCAAACCTTAAATAATGGACATGTATTTAAAAATATGTTTGGTGATAATCAGCCATTGAATGATGATAAATCACAATAAATTAGGGTATCATAAAATGCTGAAAAAGACTTTATCAGATAAAAGATCATGTTTATCTGATTGAGTCTTCTTGCACTTGAGATAAACAGTAAATCTGCTGTTTCCGTGTACGTAGTTCTGTTTGGTTCAAAGTTACTAATACTATGATTAATATTGATGTTGGCCTCTTGGGTTCTGAATTGAAATTGTCTTGGATAATTGATATTTTCCCATGTGCCAGAGTGACAATACTAATAATATTGCAGGTAGAGGAACACAGCTAGAGGTGTGCATTAGTAGTGCCCAAAAAGCCACCATTTGCATGCCCATAAGTAATGACTGCAGCAGTCAGGGAGCAAAAAAGTCTTTAGATTACATAAGTTGTAACATGTCAACCCATACCTTGACTCTAAGAAGAATATTGTCACATTTACAGGAGCTTACAAGATTGCTGAATTATCCCCACTATACCCATCCCTAAATTTCTGTAGCCAGCAACCAGCTGGTTAAATGGTACTACCGTCACAATTTAGGTATATTTATTTCCACATATATAAGATTAAAATATCCAACTTATAAACTGGGAATAACTCAAAATATCACTCCCAGCATTATTATAACTTCAGTTTGGCCTAAATGTAGACACAATATTTTCTCAACAATAATTTAAAACTCTCTTCTATCATATATGTAAATAAGTTACCATTATGTAATTAGTATAATATGTGAAGAGGAAAATTGTCATTATCTAAGGATTCTAGATGAAAAATAAATGGATTATATTTTCTTTACATGGTTAAAATTTGATATGAGAAATGGAAGAATGAAAATCCTGAGAAAGGGAGAAGGAAATACAAAGAATTGACTAATAAATTGAGATGGAAATAAATTGAGCTAAAGAAGCATGGTGAAAGACCCAGTGCGAGGATATAGAAAATTTGCTGAGAAAGGTAGAAATTGGTGCTCTATACAAGAAAGGTAACACATTATCAGTAAGTAAAAAGGGAAAATCTGTATTAAGAATTGAGAAAACATTTTGGGAGTAAGAAGTGAAAAGCATGGTAAATAGTTAGATATAAGTCAGGTAAGATATCAGTTGAAACAGAAAAGATCCATGAGAGATGTAAGAAAGATGAATGTACAGAAGAACTAATAGATAAAAAACTTAGACCAGCTAGGTTAGACACAGAAAGAGAACGTTACTTAGATGAATATAGTTTTGGTTCAGGATTACTTAATGGTGAGATAGAGTGGGCATAAAGGGAAATGAAATCAAATAAGCTCATGGGGGTGAACAACATTCCTGTAGAACTACTTAAAGGTTTGATAAATCTGGGAAGAAGAGTCTTTATGGACTAATTTGTAGCATTGATGACAGAGGAATTTTGCTGAAACACTTTGTCTGATCATTACTAGTTCCTATTCTGAAAAAGTTGAAGGCAACATATTGTAAGGTGTACGAAACAATTTCGTTATTGAACTGCACATTTTCAGAGATAAGATACCAAGCTTTACCAGTGGAAATTTGCTTTCTTTTGTTATGTTGTTCTTGTGATCTTCCTTGGAACAGTGCCGAAATATTTCTTATTTTCGCAGCACAATACACTTTTGATCCAATGAACTGCAGAAAATAGGAATAGACATGAGAGTCGTCTAAGATAGCAGACTAATCCTTAACCTGTACATATCTCAGACTGCTCAGGCGCAGGAGGGAGAGTACGGATGGGCTGTGTTAGGAAGAGGTGTAAGGAAGGGTTGTCCATTATCACCAGTGCTGTTCAACGTATATGAGAAGGAAATCACTAAAGAATTATGGGAGAACTGGAGATAGAAATGAAAGTCAGAAGGGAATGCATAAAATCAGTTAGGTTTTCTGATGATCAAGCTTTAGTTGTCATTCAGCCCAGGGATTGCAAGCATTTCTAGAGTACATTGGTGATTCAGTGTGATAGATATGGGATGACGATAAATGTAAATGAAACAAAGGTTATGTGATTGTTCAGGGAAGAGAAAGGCCAAGTTAAACTTTAAATAGAAGGGCAAAAACTTGAGCAGTAGGAACAGTTTATCATATGTATCTCAAAAGAGTTATGGACCAAACTGGTCAAAGTAGTGGGGATATAAGGAGAAAAATTCCACTATGCAAAGAAGTTTTCAAAAGGAGGCAAGAATTGATGACAAGGACAGTAAGGATGTTAAGAAGAGCTTTTCAGAACTTTGATATGGACTGTAGCTATGCACAGCATGGAAACATGGTAATTGAAACAGGATGATAGACCTAGATTTGAGGCTTTTGAAATGTGGATGAAGAGAAGGATGGAGAAGGTAAAGTGGACTGAAAGGAAAACAAATGTGAAAGTGTGAGAGTATGATAGGCAATGAGAGGAGATTTTTGGGATACATGATAAAGAGGCAGGAAAACTAGATTTAAAGCCTATTGATTGGCAAAGGAATGCTGAAGACCGAGAGTGGGGGAGAAGGTTGGACAAGCAGAAAAGGGACAGGAATAGGAAGAATAGATAGAAAAACATCTTAATTCAGGAGAAATTGAGACCATAAAATCCCTTCTTCCGTTTAACTCTTCATCAAATACATATCAACAATGCTGATATCTGATAAAGTATGCACAGGTGAAGAGGGACTTTGTTTAGAGTAGGATATTGGGTTGTGATGTTTGTTTAGTATATATGTCTATCCAAAACCAATAGATTACCCATAATAACAATAATCTATTAATAAGTAAATAAAATATCACTTCATCTCCTACCCCTTTAGTGATGATTCAGCTTTCTTAATAATGGAAGCATGTAGTGTGTTTGGTCCTTCATCATTCATATCACTAGATGTTCAGTTGACGTTGATTTTTAATATTTATGATTTTTAATATTATTTTCCTTCCTATAGGATTATTTAGTATCAAGGCTAAATGAACTAGCTCCTGAAGCTAAGGAAATATTCCCATAGTTTATGCTACACATTCAATGAAATCTCAGTTTTACTTCATTACTCTTACTAAGGCATATTTTTATCAGTAAATTACCAATCAATTCCTTCTACAAGAGTATTAAAGTTTAAACATTTTTTATTCTCAATTAAAGATCAGTAATTTTGTTGTTGATGCCTATCTTCTAAAACCAATGAGGAGGCCTAAAAGAAGAATTAGCATTCATGAACCTAAATAGATAACAACCAGATTAGTTTGGTTCTAAATAATGAAGCACTTACTTCAGTTTTGTGACCTATGTAGCTTGAGTTGATTGGTGAGTAACAAAAATCTGTGTTTCATAAGCTGATTCACCATCATTCCAAACAGTAATATTCAGACTAATTTTCCTTAACTGCCCCAGCATCAAAAAACAGTTTCTATTTTATTTCTTTTCAATGGGGTAACAGTTCCCATGATGCCCTTTTAATAAGTCAACCATGATATGAAGTGTGAGCATTATATTTAAAAAGGGATCTTCCTGAATTCATTGGCCTACATTTGCTAGCTCTGTGAGAGGGAAGAGGTTTGTGATGGGATGGATTAGGGACTAGAAATATTAGGTACTCTAGAAGCTCATCTGACAGTGAACTTTGTGCTGCATAGATATTTTTTATTATCTGTCATGGAAAATTAAACGTTAAGTAGTTGCTAAATTATATATATGTATACTATGTTATTGACATTAGAATTGACATCTATTGTTATTGGATGTTTTGGTAGTCAAATCATTTTATAAATTCCATAAATACATAATTCAGGGACCACTGGTATTTTAAAGACATCTCTTTGATCTGTATAGACTTACCTCTTGTTAAATTTAACTACGAAATTGTTGCTAGATTAGATTCACAAGTATCATTATCACCACAGTCTTTCTGGAAAGAAGCTGCAAAAACATGAGCTACTTTGTGCTGGTTCAAGATAGGGTAGCGATCAATGGGAGGCAGGGGGCCATATTCACTCTCAATTCTTGGTTCTTCTTGCACCAGTGTAGAAATAAGCTTGAACTGGATTGGTGGTTGGATGTCTCGAGTGTTTTCCTTAAGATATGCAACTTCTGAAGAGCAGTGCTTCAATGAGGCAGTAATACGACGCTCCAAAACTGAAGGTCTGGTTTTCTTAGTTGTCTCCCAACCACACCTGGGAAATTTTTCATCCCACAGATGTTTCTACTTCAAGATAGATAAAAATCAGTCACATTAATTCAACAAGGTTAAATGTCTTCCACCTTCAGTATGTTTAAATCATGCATTTCAAAAATATTATAATAAATAAAAGGCTTTACAGTGAACTTGAATTGGAGGCTTTTCAATTGTGGGAGTGGAGAAGGATGCAGAAGATTAGGTGAAGAGAAAGGAAAACAAGTGTGGAGGTGCTAGGTATGGTGGTGAGAAGAGGGGATTGCGGGGAGGAATCCTAAGGAGAGATCAGAATGGTGTGGTGGCTAAAGTACTGGCTTCCCACCGAGAGCGCCCATGTTCGAAACCTGGAGACCTCAGATATTTTTCAGTGGTATCCCGATCCCTTTGGGGGTGCTTTGTGGATAGCACTTTGAGTGAGTACCCCGTCCATTGGATGGGGTGCCTTTCCTTAAGAGTAGCTTAATTCCGACGCTGAGTTTCTCTCCACCCTTCCTCCTTTTCTATCCATCCCTAATGGTGCAAATTACCATAGCTTTCAGTCGTCTCTCCTAAAACAACGACTACTAATACTAAGAAGGCAGAAAAAATTATGCATAGGATATTGATTGGCAATGGAATGTTGAGAACTATAAGGGAGGGGAGAATGTTTGGAAAGAGGAGAAATAAGATAGGGATGTTGAACATAATGAAGGGAGGAAGAAAGTTGACAGAGATTACGGAGCTACTCCCACTGTGGGTTCGAGCCAAATAAATTGCGTTACTCTTGAATTTATCAGGGATATGTTACAGCTGCTGTGATTTTATATAATTTTCGGTAATCACATGGGTAATCAATCATCAGAAACCTGGTTCACGAACATGATAAAATATGTTTAAACGAAATGAAGCGCGTTTGTTACCAAAATTCTTTTAACATGTGACGGCGCACGGAAGCCAATGAATAGAGGAATTCCCATTTTCGATGTACACACACTTTAAATTATTATTTGGAATTATTTGTCTTTAAATGCAATAATTTCAGAGTGTAAAAATCATTCGCCTTGAGCGGGATTCCTCCGGATCCCTCCATATCCGGCCGAGTGCTTTAGCCTGGCTTTAACTGGCTGAAGCACTCGGCCGGATATCGAGGGATCAGGGTTCGAATCCTGGTCAAGGCGAATGATTTTTACACTCTGAAATTATTGCATTGAAAAGAATGTTAGCGGATGACTCCGTTAAAAGTTACTATTGCGGCATCTCCCGCAATTTCTTGATATTTGTCTTTTAGTTTATCTGCCAGTTGCGCATAAAAAATGAGTTTGCAGTATCTACATGTTGACAACTCTAATGCAACATAATTTAATATTTTATTAGGAACGAAAAAAGGATACAATGCCCAAATCAGGTTCTTAATTCATCGTAAAGAGCTGGTTTTCTCATAAAAAAATCGATTTCCGTCTATTTTATCAAAGTTTTCGGCGCATCAATTTTGAAGGAATATAACGTCAATTTCTCACTTTTGAACTCGTTCGAGACTGCCTCGTTTAATAAAAGTGTAGGCCGATTTTTTAATGTTTAGTAAATTACTAATGGAATACTATATGACGATAATATTCTGACTTTATTCTGTTCAAAGTCCTCTGTAATTTAAAATAATTCATTTGCTCTCATGAATAACGAACATTCTTGAAATGTAACTCTATTTTACGATGGAAATTTTTTTCCTTAATATCCACTAAAATCTATGACAATTCTCAAATTCCAGGAGGAACAAGGATGGTATAGAAGGTTCAAGGATTGGGACACACACGCATGATTCCATTAAAATATTTACGAGGGAGATCTATTACTTTTGACTAAAAGTGTTACTGCTATAAAGCATAGGTATCCGATTCCACGGCATTACATGTATTTTCCCCGGGACCATCCTGTTTAGATGGTGTCTCGGCTGCTCCCATAGATGGAATTTTTCACTTCATTCATTTAAATCACCCTCCCATAAAATGTCAACAGTCGTCTCGTACCTCTTGCACCAGACATCGTCTCCTAAACAACATGCGTCATTGGAGGGAATTGCTTTGACTTTGGACTGTGTGCTTTGTTTTTATTGATAATATCTTCGCTTCCTCTCGCATACAATATTTACCCTAAACTAACCCCTAAAGACAGATGAATACACGTGACCCAAAAAACATAGCGCTAGGAAACTGTTTTTCCACAGAGATATTTACAGGTAAACCAACACCGTAAATCAGACCTTTTAATGTAAAATTATTTGGAATTTCTTGGAATCTTTGGAATTATCATAAATGAGGCCACGTTGAAAAATAGCTCCTGAAAAAAAGTTGCCGAATGCTTTTGGATTACAAACATATCGAACGACTCTCACGAAGTTGTCACAATACACATTAGCCACGCCCCCTACCTGAACATCTTTCAAAAGCTAAAATGAATATTACTTATATTGAACATATTGGGTTTGTATCCAGGAAAAAATCTGGTGGATGAAAAATCGCATTTAGTTTACAATATTTCAAAAGACGAGGTGAGATCAATGAAAACAAGAGAACGATGAAATCGTGAAAACAGCTGAGCGAAAATTTAGTGAAGTGATATTACAGTGAGGGTATGGTTAACAATTATATCACGTTTTTTTACGACGAATGTGAAATAATATTGATAAAGACATAACTGAAATGTGTAGGTGTTATTTTAGGTCTAAGTGGTAATATTTGTAATGGAACTTTAATGGCTGTTAGCAAACTGCGAGATATCATCCAGAAAGAAGTATGAGTTGGAATGTTCAAAAACTGGTGGAAGACGCTCTGGTTTCATCCACTAGAGCGGTGCTGTTTGACAGAAATGGCAACTTTGAAGTGGCTTCCTATTATTACATGCATGCAGCTCGTCAACTTGCTTTAGCATCTGAATCGCAAAACCCTGAATCAGAGTCATGGAAAGAAAAAGCAGAACAGTACAGAGAAAGGGCTCTAGTTCTGGATAAATTAAGTAAGTAGCATATCTAACGAATGAAGTTTTATTTAAAAACCGTAAAGAGAGGTAGGATTCATTTCCCTTCAATATATCTGTGATCAAGGTGTACAATGACCCTATTGAATTTAATGCCAATTGGTTCCTTAAATGTTTAGATGGAGGCAAATAGAACTTAGTACCCTTGAGTTATAATTTCTGCAATATCTTCATTTGATGTTAAGCAAATTTAAGAAGTAATGAGTCGTAACATTTTGCCAAATCATGCCATGATAAACTTGTCTCTTGAGGCTGAGGCTCCTTGACTATGTAGGGAGGTCGTTCTTATAATTATGTAGTGGGTTAGCTTTACCTTCGGCTATCAAACCTATCCCCGTAGTAATTACTGTGGTGGGAACTGATTTGTTTACAGATTTCGCATGGCTAATTTTCCATTCAGCTGAGGAAGGCCTGATAGAAGTGAGTCTTTATATACTGTATTGAGAGGTAAAGATAAGGAATTACGTACTACCATATTTAAATAGAGAGGTGGAATTCTATATGGAATTCATGTGATAATAATTAAAATTGAAAGCACTTAAATATTTTTTTAAGTTCAGTACTTAATATTGTGAGGTTAGTTATGTGAATGAGGGTACAAAATTAAACTGTGTGTAAAATTGTCTGTGTGTTTGATATTGTTTGTATGAACCCATTTTATCGCTGAGCTATTGTGTGATACATTGAAATACACATACATTCCGTACTGTCTCTTAATGGGCAAGTACCTATAAATAAAGAAAGAACAATTAAAGAGAATGGGAGTTGAGGGAGCAGGGCACAGTGGTGAAGTGTCCAATGAGATGTTGAGTGAAATACTTAAAGAATGTCCCTGAAAAAGACCCTCTAATAGGTGGAAAGGCGAAAGATAGTAGGCAGTTCAGGCATTGTTGAGTGGCATCCTTCTGATTTTTCTTCAGAAGGATGATTCGATTATATCCACTTTACAATGCCCAAATATCTGTCTTCTATCTTTCTCCTTTTCTCTTTCTATCTCCTCCTCCTCTTACAGGGTCTTTTTCAGGAACATTCTTAAGTAATTCACTCGACATCTCATTGGACACTTCGCCACTGTGCCCTGCTCCTTCAACTCCCATTCTCTTCAATTGTTGTTTATTTATTCATAGGTATTTGCCCAATATGATGGTGTACAGCATGTATGTGTATTTCAATATAGCACTCTCACATAAAATCTCTGTGATGGAATGAATTCATATAAACAATGTCAAACACCTCCATCAAATATATTTGAAATTAGAGATCATCAAACAGAAAACTTTTATGAACACTAATACATTTTGTGTCCTCAATGACAAGTCAACCTCACAATATTTAGTCCCCTTGGGACTTATCCCAATGTCTCTCCTACTACACCTCAACAATTGGAGTGCAAATTATTGACTTTAATGCAGAAAAATCACAAATGATATGCTCTTTACCTAAATCAGAAGTGTATAGCATATTATGTTGGGTAAACAAACAGTTAAACAGGTTCAGCAAAGGAAGTTTCTGCCTCAATTTTTCATAAAAAGAGACGTTTCAAGCGTGATATGGTGGAATATCATGATTAATAAAAATTGGCAATTTTCCACAAAATAAATTTGTAATCAATATTTGTAAACAATAAAAATCTTTTTTGTGTTCCCCACCCCTTTCTCCTGCCCCGTACCTCATCACTCACGCGTCCTTCCACCTCCCCTCTCTCTATCCTCCATTTTCCACTACACACCAACCCCCCCCTTATAACTTTTCAGCATATATACTAGACACTGAGTTATGACTGTCACCAGAAAATTATGTATTCACATCGAAACCGGTCGTATTAAAAATTTTATTTTGTGGAAAATTGCCAATTTTTATTAATCAATTTTTTATGGTAGTTTTACCAAAGAACTCATGTTCATCATTTTGACAATAGGGTGCAGTTTGATTCATATGGTTAAACAATCTGGTAATCAAGATGTGCTAAATACTATGTACTTAGGTGAATTTTATCCCCAAGTTTCTTATGGTATCCCATGGTGCCCATGCTCATGCTGTATACATTTTCAAGGCAGAAAAAAGAGTTTTCAAATTGCAGGGCAATCTCCTCTTTCATTTGGTTGGCTCTTAATTGAACCTCTCAAGCTTTTGACCCATTATGTGTATATACAATTCTTTTAATCTGAAAAAAACAGTAACCCACTTCCTAAAACTAGTGCTATCCATAATGACTCAGCACGGAGGAAAGATAACTTTTGCTTCTTTTCAATTAAAGCAAAAAATGAAAGACTCGAATGGACCAAAAGAGAAGGACATGAGATGTTTTTATTTTCTTCATAAGCCTGTAAATGATGCTAGCGGTATCGCACCCTTGAAATGTAACTTGAACAAATTCCTCTTGGGAAAATTTTATTACTATGATGCTATCTTAATGACACCATACTGCAGTGACCATTATTATTTTATGAATTGTATGTATATGTCTCTGCATGTATTGTATTTTTATGACTTGATCTATTCTTAAAGTATATGTTGACATGGATTGAATATCTTACTATTATTATTCCACCTGGCCAGAATTTTGTTGATGGTATTTCAAAGGCTGACAGCCATTCATTCATTCAGTGACTCAATACACTTGAAGGTAAAGCCTGTGTGAGCCTTTGAAATATCTCACCTGGTGGACAATCATAGAAGACTTTATATCATTCACCTGGAAAATACCAAATTCATGAATTTTTCTTTTCCAGTACATACATGATTTTTCCAGAATAATGTTTTTGCCATTGCATGGATACAATTAATTTTTACATTGATAATGTTGTGATCTAATTTCATGATAATTCACGAAGTTAATGTGGGCATTTACAGGACTAGGAAAAAATGTGACACCTGCAATGCCTCAGGGATATAAGGAACTTCAAAGGGCTCATTACCTGTTTCAAGAAGCTTTAGATGCAGATGAAGCTGGCAATGAAGAGGAAGCTGTAGAGTTATATAGCCAAGCTGTTGAAATGAGCATTAGTGCAGTAAGCTAAATAAGTTTATGAATTAAAAAATATTTATTAAGGCATACAATTAGTAATTGTCTCTCTTATGGACCATAGGGACCAGCCAAGTAGTGCAAATTTTATATATATACACATACACATGTATATTAGCGGGGATTACTGCAGTGATAGTTATAGAGTAATATGAAGTGGAGGGGATGAGGGCCAGTGAGGGGTTGCTGTAACATTGAATAAAAAGTTAGGGAGATAAAGATAAAGAAGTCAACATACATGTAGACCAAGCAACAGGTAGAATATTACTAGTAGAGGTAAAAGCAGAACTGATGAACTTCACGTCATTGTTCAGGTATGCATGCTACCAAGCAACCATAAGGAGGAAGAAGTTGACTAAATATATGATCAGTTAGAGGATACAATCGTGTGTGTTCCTGCAGGGAAGCATTTGATAGTGATGGGGGTCTAGAAAGTGATGGTAAACAAAGGAAGAGATGGTGATGAGGTGGAGAACTATGGTTTAGGTACGAGGAATGACTGCAGGGAGAAAGCAATTGGATTCTGCAGGAGAAAGGGGTTAGTTATCACCAACACTTAGTTTAGACAACGTAAAAGGCTTAGGTATACATGGAAAATGCCAGGTGACTCATAACGGTATCAGTTAGATTATGTTATGGTTAGGTACAGATTTACAAACCACGTGATCAGTTTCTGGGAGCAGATGTGGATTCTGATCACAATGAAGTAGGGATGAAGTGTAGATAAATAAAACAGTTTCTGGTGTAACTTGGTGGAAAATCTTCATATTGACTTTTGAAAATTAAACACCTTGGCTGTTTAATTTTCAAATTTTGTTTAAGTTGTTTAATTTTCAAATGTCAATATGAAGTGTAGCATTCATTTCAAAAGGATAAGGAATGGGCGGGGGGTTAACAAATGGAATGTACGATGTAGAAGCATTAACTGGAATGACAAGGAAGGAGTATCAGCAGGCTGTAGAGAAAATCATGAATTGAGGGAAATGAGTTGAGTACTATTGAGGAAAGGTGGAAATATATCAAAAAAGGGATATCAAATACCACAAAAGAAACTATAGATACTGTTTAATAGGATAAGGACGAGCAAACCGTAGATCATGGATAAGATGATTAAAAAGATAAATGAGAGAAGGAAATGGAAGATTGTAAATACCCAGTTAGGTAGAAGGAAGTACAAAGAGTTAAATAATAAATTGAGATGAGTAACGAGTAAAAGAAGCATAGTGGAAGATTCAGTGCTTGGCTATGTAAATTTTACAAAGAAAGGGTGAAATTGGGGCCGTATAATGAAGGTGAAAACACTAACAGTAGTAAGAAGGGAAAATCTGGGTTAACAGTTAGAGGTAAGTTGGGTTAGATAATAGTTGAAACAGAAAAGATCCAAGAGAAATGAAAGGAATATGTAGAAGACTCGACGATGAGAAAAAAAGGCATTAAGGGAGATAAAATCAAATAAGACCGTGGGGGTAGATAACATTCCCGCGGAACTACTAAAAGGTTTCGGAAAATGTTGGAGGAAGAGTCTTTATGGACTGATTTGTAACATTTATTCGAAAGGAATCCGCCTCGAAACTTTGTGAGATCAATGTTAGTTGCTATCCCAAAACAGGTAAAGGCTACATAATGTGAGGACTACAGAACAATAAGTTTGATATCCCACACAGCTTATGTTGTTCTCAGGTTCATAAAAAAAAAGATTGAAAGCAAGGCAAATGATTACTTAGGGGATGGTCGCTGCAGGTTTAGGAATGGGAGAGGCACCTGTAATGTCATTGCAATAATGAGATCACTTAATGGATGTTAAGAAAAGGCTCGTTAAAACTTTGATGTGTAGTGTTGTCATGTTTGGTGCAGAAACATGGTCTTTGAAGCAGGATGATAGGCATAGATTGGAGGCTTTTAAAATCTGGGTATGGAGAAGGTGAATTGGACAGTAATGCAAAAAAATAAGGAAGTTCTGAGGTTGGTGGGGGAGTAGAGGGGTTTGTTGGAAAAAATCTAAAGGAGGTATGAGAGATGGGTGCTGATTATTTTGATTGGCAATGGGATGTGGAAGACTGTGCTATTAGGGAGATCATTTTCTTCCCATGGAAGGGTAGAAGCAGGATAGACATGTTAGGAATGTTTGTTTTCTTATTATTTTGAATTAAAAATGAATTTAGTGTCAGTTAGATAGAAGAAGAGGAAAAGCTTACTGGAAAATAATAGCATTTGGGATACTAAAGACAAAAAACATGTAGGAGCTGGTATTGAAGGCTTTTATGTGGAGGGGAATGCTAGGTTAATTAGAAATAGGAGGAATTGATCAAGTATTTTGGGCAGCATGAATGGGGATAAAACCTATGAGGAGCTGAATTATACTATGATGTGGTAGTTAAGCTTTTACATCTACTTTTAAGAAGTGTTTCCATGTGGTAATATGCATGCTTCCGTAACTAACCATTTGATAATGTTTGATGAAGTTTTCTTGGGTCTTCTACCAGGTCAGGGGTTCCATATTGGCCGACGTTTCTATGCTTGACTCATGCATCTACCCTGAGTGATGCATGAGTCAAGCATCAAAACGTCGGCCAATATGGAACCCCTGACCTTTTGGAAGACCCGAGAAAACTTCAAGCAAATACGCAGAGAAAGCACCAGATTTAATAATGTATCTGATCTGTCAATAAGTGTATCATGAGCTGTCCACAGACGTCTTTGTATGATTGATGTCTACAATAATGCAGTAATTATCTGGAAGCAAGAAGAACTTGTATAGACCATATCTGTCTTGGAATATGGAAGACCAAATTGAAGGGAAAAAAACCAAAACAATGAAATATTATTGCATTTTTTATTGGATAGAGTATAGGAAAGTAATAAGAAATGGAGTTAAATTCCTGCTAAACGAAACAATTGGTGTAAACTGTTTTATTACATGTATGTAGATACATGTAATAAAATAGTAAGAGAATAAGGGCATTTTCAGTTAGTATTTAAAACATAAACTTTACCTATATCTAGCTCCATACCCAGGGTGTAACGAAGAAGATGAGGAAAATTGGAGAGAGGCTGGAAAATGTGGTGATTGAGAATCAATTTAATTTGATGGGTCTAGGGGCTCTAAAACAGTTGGTTCAATAAGACACAGATGTTGTATTCATGGTTGCAGAGCCAGAATAATGAAAGAGGGTATCTCATAGAATTGTCTGATAGCTTACCTATTAAGTATTTATTCTTTAAGAAAACAAATGTATTAAGTTACCAGGTTTAGCTGGTGTGGAAAAGTGTGATCAGCAAAGTCATTATTGTGTTATTGCATAACAGCATTGTTATTGTAGTGGTTGATACTGGGATGTTGGAAGGATTCTTAATTGAAGCATCCCTAGCCAGCATTTAGAAATTGGTAATTCAAATTCTTGGAAAATATAATGTTATTTCTGAAAAATTCCCTAATATAAACCCTAATTTCATGAGTTTGTCATAAATTTGCCTGAATAGTTGGTGTAGTCCTGCCTCCATTTTAGTTATTCGCAGAATTTTTGGGTGAAATTTTGTGTTTTTAAAAAAGATTCTGTGCTATTCACCCTTTGTTCTCACATCAAGTTTAATTCTAATGAAATTCTGAAGTAATTGTACATATCTCATTTTGCAGACAAACTCTACTAGTGATGTGAATCTCAAGCATAAGCTTACTCACCTTGCCAAGAAAGCTTTGGAGAGAGCAGAAGAGCTTAAAGGCATAAAAGATCCTCCAGAAAAATCTCCTACTTCTCATCGTGCAGTCAGTTTTACCCCATTGCCTGCATTCAGTCGTACTAGTGGAGTCCCACCTGGTGGTATGGATGCAGTTTTTTTGTAATTCTTCTGGATTCTATGCATGAGAACTTACTTTATGCATTGAATTTTGAATAAATAACTCATTTAAAGAGTAATAATAAGTTTGGTGAGGTTAATAGAATATATTTTTTATCTGTGACACATCTCTGGTTTGCTGGAGGCATAATAGTTTCATATCAATCCTCCATCCTATTGTTAATCATTAGCTTCATATAGCCACAGTTAATGCTGTGTTATTTTACCAACATTGTGTATATGAATTGGTTACTTGAACCAAGGGAAAAAATAGATATATTGCTCTAAATCAAGCCATTCATACATTTGATTAATTACTTGCTTTAAACTATATTCTTAAAGCCTTGATTTGTCTTGATGCATTCACAGAAACAGTGAAGCCCCTTGCATCTGGATCTCAGGGAAAACTCCACCGTGGTAGCAGTGTGCATCTTGTGGTTTCTGGTGGCCAAGAGTCTTATTCCGAAGAAGAAAAGCGTGTGCTGCTGTCAACATCACTTATCAATGGAGTAGAGTATGTTCCTTTCATGAGTGTGGACCTTGGAGAACGCTTCCGCTACCCTGTGCCATTCTCAGATCGGGATGGCTCTCTGAGGCTGTCTCCAAAACAGAAGAAGTCCTTTGCTCGTTGGGCACGACCTGATGAAATATATCCCGAACCAAGAATGATAGCTCTCAGGGGCAAAGGTGACACTGCTCTTGTTGATTGCTTTAGTATCAAGCAAACTGTTGTGTCTGATTGCTCTTTTGTAGCATCGTTGGCCGTGAGTGCTTTATATGAGCGTCGTTTTGGGAAGAAGTTGATTATTAGTATTTTGTATCCAAGGAATAGTAAGGGAGATCCAATCTACAACCCTTTTGGGAAGTATATGATAAAGCTTCACATCAATGGTATACCTCGGAAGGTGATTGTTGATGACACCTTACCTGTTGGACATCATGGAGAACTTCTGTGTTCTTACTCAACCAATCGTGGTGAGCTGTGGATATCCATCCTGGAGAAGGCTTACATGAAAGTCATGGGAGGATATGATTTCCCTGGCTCGAACAGTGTAAGATTTAAGAAGACCTTTCAATTTATTTTTATAAACGACATAGAAAAAATTATGCAGGATTACGTAAGGCCCTTAAGGGAAAGAATAATCTTAATATATTTCACCTTGCTTGAACAATTTTGCCTTATCTGGTGAGAAGTTTCCTTAAGGGTGCAGCATTTTGGGTTGTTTATTCATTTTCCAAAGGAAATGAAGATGTTCCTTTTACCATTAAATTATTCTTCAAACATTTCTATGTTCTAAGTTCTAATCTTTATCTTTTCCTTGGGTAATAACATTTTCACATCATGAAGACTGAGTAATTAAAAAAAAATATTTCATTAAAAACCTTGAATGCAGATGAAAAGATGTCTATTTTCATGTGAACACTTTTTCTAATTCAAATTAAAATCAAATGATTTGCTGCACCTTGGATAGAAGTTCAGTAAAACAAAATATCTTTGTCCTTGATTCCTTTATTAATAACTTTTAATAATCTCACTATCGTTTTACCAGAAGTTTGTATTCATTTTTACACCATACTTTCACCAATAATGCTTTTCATTCACTTGATTCTGTGAGTATACCTCGAATCTTTCATAAATATGTGGGCTAGTTTTCTATTTATAAAAGTTTTTTGGAAGAAATTCTCTAATGTCATATTTCTATATTTGCCCTCATTAATACCTGTTATTTCATGATGGTCACATATTTATTAATACATATATACCATTTTAACTTTCTCCCCTATATTGCCTTAAGAGCATATGATTTTCTCTTTTGCAACTTCCTTTAGTGAACCATCAAAAGCTACTAATCCCGGGCCCAACTTTTTTATACCATATCTGTACATCTCATATCAGTCTTCTTACTGCTTCTGTCAAATGAAGCACTTCTTCATTTGTTTTAATTTCCATCCAGTGCACCATATTTTGTCAATCTTCATCCTAACCACCTTGAAGGCTTCTGGTCTTCCGTCCTTCTCCTACCTTACATCCTGTACCCCTGGCCATGCAGTGCTTATGCTAAGTTAATCTAATCTTTCTTTTATCTCTTGCCTCATCCTTATTACAAAAGCCTATTTTATTGGAGTAAGTCTTGTCTTTTTAAGCATATCTTCTTTCCTATTTGTTTTGCTGATCATACTGCCTGAATATGAAAACACCTCTTCCGTTTTTCTTGTACTAAATTTAGTACAACATAAGTTTCTCATGACCTAAATAGTTATATCATGATCTTCATATACTCAGGAATGAACAGCTATTCTTATCTGTGGTTGTAGACAAAAGCAGCCAGTTGACTTCATAGTAGAAACTAGATAGCAGCAATTTCAAAATATAAAAATCATTCACATTGATTGGGATTTGAAATCAGACCTCTCGATGTCTGGCCAAATGCTTTAGCCAGTTAAGTTACTGAGGAATCTTCTTACACTGAAGTTTTGGGGTCCCTAAAGAAACAATATGTTAAGACGAAATACCATACATATAATGTCACAGGTATTCATAGTCATGCACGTGACACTACATTCCACAAGGTTAAAGCCATCTTTTAAACACTAGGGCGTGTAATATTTTTGAAAAATTGAACGAACTGTGGGAATTGCTGCAGCAATAACTTTTAACTGACCCATCTGCTAATTCATATTAAAATGCAACAAATTGTTTCATTGTACTGTGCATTAGGGGATGAATTCATTAAAAGTTACTGTCCCAGCATCTCCCATAGTTTTTTTGAATTTGTCCATAAACTATAATTTTTTTATTATCTTGGGAAATCATCTGTAATCAAGAAATAATTTGTCGAAATGGCAGTTTTTTTAATACTACCCATATATACCATGATATTTGGCTTTCTTTGAGCAGAAACATACAAGGAGGCCTTGTTTTATCTGAGAAATAGGATAGTCCATGATTTGTTGAGCCCTTGGGTGTGGTGTGTCTTGTTAAATAGCTCATTTGAAATTAACCTTGTAGTCATTATATGTTTTTTCAGCGAATGGCGATTCTCAGCAACGTCCATTTTGATGAAATTTGGTTCCCATAATCTAAAACAGAAAGTGTAGGGTGGGATAGGTTGAGATACAGGCAATGGACCCAACCGCACTCTGTTTCACAATACAATCTTGACCTACCTTCTTATTACCACCAATTATTGCACTTCTTAGTCTTTTGAATATTTTAACAAGATGCAAATTGCACCAACTGAAGCCGTATTTTTCCAATAGGGAAATGAAACTTATCTGTAACTTCTTTGGGATTTCTGCAACCTATCCCATAAAGACTTCCGATGCTCACAATATAATGTTTTGTTGGATTCCATATTATGTACATTGTATTGATGTTTTCCAAACTGAAAATGCCTCTTGCCTTCCCCTAATCTCTCTTTTCAAAAGGATTGTCACTTAATTAGTTATTAGCCTTGTTTACAATTTTTAAAAAACAAATCCTCTACTACATTCAAAATCAAACTAGCATATAATCCAATTGTTTCATTTCATTTTGCATTTTTTTCTTCATCCCATGTTCTTCATGTTTGATTTTCTTCATTTTTATCAAACTATTTACTGAAGTTGGGTCAGTATTTGCTTTTGCAGTACTCACAATGCACAAATATATATCCACTGCAGCCATTCTCTTACTGCAATGTGGGTGGTGGCACCTAGTGTAATATTTAATATTTTTTATGGTGATCTTAACATGATTTAATAATTTTCTTATAGTGGCAGCAACAGTGTTATTTTTCACAGCTGTAAGAGACATGACTGCATGCAACTCCTGGTCCACCACCTTCCTATGGAATTGAGTCTCCGTTCTTTTAACATTTTAACCCTCTCCTAATTGTGCTGTAGGGAAGATCATCTAAGGTTTGGTGAAAATTAATAATCTGTGTCAAGGTCTGTAAAGTTGGTCATTTTTAGGGATGGGACTTTTGTGCTATACATAATACTAGACTTGTAGGATAGCAGACTGACATTTTTGAATATATTTGATAATTGAGTGGTACATTGTTTATCATTGATTGAGGTTGAGGAGGTTGAACCTAACGTATCAATTTTAAAATCCTGTTAAGTTAATTGCCCCATGCTTTCTGGCCATGAATATAAAGATGCAATTTTATTTACAATTATCTACATTTTCTCTTCCTAAGTTATGGTTCCACAGTAGTTAAGGCAAACATTACTTGAAATGGTACATTCAAGGATTCAAGTAAAAGGAAAGAAATTATCCAGATCTTTATAATCATTTTTGTGAAGGGGGTGATGCAAAATTAGTCTAATGCTTAGCGTATTAACAAGCTGAAAGAAAGCTCTAAACAAAGAAGCAGTATCCTTCACTGTGTTCATTCATTATTTCCGGAATTCCATTCAGGTATTCCCTCTGGATGTGGAACTTAATGTTTTGTCATTGGTTTTGACTGATTTGAAACACCTTTTCCTATTACATATTATCCCTCCCATGGACTACAACCTTGACGTGGTGGAAGGCCTTGTGCGTTCTGATTGCCCCTAGAGCTGTACTTGCGGGAGCAATGATAATTGTTCCTGGTAGGGTCAGCCATGCCAGATAGGTCAAAGGTTAGGAGCCAGGCTAAAGGTAGTCCATGCAGTGTTTGTTCTTCAATAAGGAGGCTGCAAAGGCATCTCACCCCAGTGGGGCTGTCATTGAGTGATGGTGTCATGTGAAAAACACTATTAAGGAAGGCAATGGGAAACAACATCAATTATTATTCTCAAAACTTTTATGATGGATAGAATAGATAATATCAGTCCTGGCATATATGGTACTGGGCCCACTCTGGCGTGTATCTTGCCTAGCAGCAGAAGAGGCAAGGCTTCCCCTGTTGCAAAACCCTTGCCAAAAAAACCGAAAGTAGCAGGACAGAAGATACAGAAGAAGAAGACTAAATTAGTTAGAATAGGAACATTGAATGTTAGGAGAATGTTGAGGACAAAAAAAGGTAAATAATATAAAATGAAGGATGTAAAGAGGAAATATAGATATTTTAGAAAGCAATTGAATTCTGCAGGAGTCATCACCAGCACTTGATTTGGTACCACCAAAGGTGTAAAGGAAAGGAATAACCGCAGGGAGAAAGAAATTGAATTCTGCAGGAGAAAGGGGTTAGTCATCACCAACACTTAGTGTAGACAACACAAAAGGCTTAGTTATACATGGAAAATGCCAAGTGACTCAGTAAGGTATCAGTTAGACTACATTATGGTTAGGCACAGGTTTAGGAACAGTGTGATTAGTTCACAAAGCTTCCCATGAGTGGATGCGGACTCTGATCACAATTTAATTGCTATGAAGTGAAGTGTCCAATTCATAAAGATGAAGCTGGGATGATGGTTTAGGCTATGGAGTGTAGAAGCATTAACTGGAATGATGAGGAAGGAGTATCAGCAGGCTGTAGAGATTTGATTTCATTATTGAATTGTGCATTGTCGGAGATAGGATACCAAGTTTTAAAAGTGGAAGTTGCTCCTGACCAGGCTCTAGTTTGCCAGTCAGGCAAGGGGTTACATGCATTGCAATATTAATAAAACAAAGGTTATGCGATTTTCCAGAAAGAAATGGGCTAAGCTAAACATTGAAATAGGAGGGCAAAAACTAGAGCAGGTGGAACAGTTTACGTACCTCAGAAGTGTTTTGGACCAAAATGGTCAAAGTCATAGGGATGTAAGAAGAAGAATTGTATTAGGTAAACAGGCTTTCACTAGGAGGAGGGAATTGATGACAAGGACAGTAAAGATGTTAAGAAGAGCTTTTCAAAACTTTGATATGGACTGTAGGTATGTACAGTACAGAAACATAGTCATTGAAGCAGGATGATAGACCTAGATTTGAGGCTTTTGAAATGTGTGTTGAGACAGGTGGAGAAGGTGAAATAGCCAGAAAGGGAAACAAATGAGTAGGTGCTAGCTTTGGTGGGTGAGGAGAAATGAAGGGCATATTGATTGGCATGTAGAGGACTGTGATAGAGGGTAGAATTTTAGGCAACTTAGGAAGGGGTAGGAATAAGATAGGGATGTTGGACAAGATGAAGGGAGGAAGTCCACAGAGATGAAGAAGGGCTTGTTGTGGAGTAGAATATTGGGTTGTGTTTTATCTGGAGAAACAAGATATTTATTTGTTAGTCGTGTCCATCCAAAAGACAGCTTAACTGGTAGATTACCTAATAATAATTATCTATTGTTTAGTTTTTTATTGGTTCAAACAATATTGTAAAGGTTTAATTATGTAAGCATAATCTTTTGGTAAACATAACATTTTGTATATGCTCTGTTACAATTGGCTTAAAATTGATACCCTTCAAACTTAAATTCAGTTAGACTGCTAAGAACTAAATATTATTTATCTTTCAATTAAGCACGCAATAATGCTTTTCTGGAGTTAGTAATCTTAAACCACCAGTCCTTTGGACATCACTTGCATTTACCATATTAATCATCTCTTCTTATTGCTTTGGCTTTTGTAATGATGTATTACAAAATATAAACCCTCAGTTATACTTTTCAAACACCATAATTTTCACGCATGGAAAGGGTTCAGTCATTATTGACTCTAACGAACTTAATTAAGGTTTGCAAATGTTATTTCTTCATCAATACAAGACTAAATAACAAAACCATAGAACATTATGACTGCCATGTCATTAAGTTACTTGTTCTATCATGACAGTTGCAGTAGTAGTTTTTACCTAATATGTGATAGAATAATGGGTGTTGGTGATCTTTTTAGCTTTTTTCACCGGAGATACTTATTTAAATTGTGTGAAGTGAAATATTGGTCCTTTAGTAAAACAATATATATTCTCCTCCTGTGGAAATTTTACTCTGAAAATCACATATTTGAAAAAAAAACAATTTTCCTTTTTTCATGTTATGACACAAAGCTAGTCTCCTTAGCGAGTTCTATTGCACCAGGTAGGTCAGGGTGAGGTTTGATACAGGTAAATTTAATATTAATCAACCATATTTGTTAGTTGTGATAAAATGAAGATATCCTGATTTACCTCCATCCCACCTGGAATCTTATTGGCCTACCCATGATGTTTATTTTGTTGAGTTTGTCTGTTTATTATTTAAAAAAATTATGCGTGTTTAAAAACTTAGGTGTTCTATATTTTACTGGTTATTTCATGGCTTTTTACTTTATACTTTGCAGAATATAGATCTACATGCACTGACTGGCTGGATTCCAGAGAGATGTGCCATCCGACCAAGTGACCCAGAATTCAACAAAGATGCAATTTTTGATAAGTTAAATACAAGACATCGTAAAGGAGATGTCCTCATAACGGTTGCTACTGGGGAGCTAAGTGATGCTGAGTCAGATAGAACAGGACTTGTTTCCACGCATGCATATGCTGTGCTGGACATCAGGGAGGTTAAGGTTAGATATTTATTTATTCTAGTATAATAAAGGCTCACCTTTTCAGCAACATTTTGAATCATACCAGAAATTCAGAATCTTCATTAATTACTACTTGCTGTAAAATATTAGTAGGTTTCTTAATTGTCAAGCTCTTATTGTTTAACTTTTCAAGATGCTCATTAATGTCATAAAGGGCCCAAGAATTTAGTACTCTCACTCTGGTGAAGAAAGTTATTTTCAGCCTTTCGAAAGGCATTCATAAGTGGAGACATTTATTATAAAACTGAAGATAAACCTCCTTGCTATGATTTAATGGTAGTCCATTAGATGTGCACCAATTAAACAGAATGGACCTGGTTGAGTATCATTTTTCAGAATGTGTTAACTGCAAACAGTGAACTAAGTAAATCTATTGTTAGCGTAGTGGTAATTTTAGAAATCATTTTGGAAGGTAGATCATCAATAGATACAATGAAAAGTTATGAGCATAAGATGGATCCTTGTGGTGTACCTTATTTAACAGTCTTTTAATAATCAAACCACTTTACTTTTCCACATAAACTTTTTAATTTTTACTACCTAGGTTTCGTTATAACAAAACCTAGGTAGTAAAAATTAAAAGGTTTATGTGGAAAAGTAAAGTGGTTATAACGAAACCTAGGTAGTAAAAATTAAAAAGTTTATGTGGAAAAGTAAAGTGGTTTGATTATTACAAGTCAGTATGAAGATTTTCCACCAAGTTACTCCAGAAACTGTTTTATTTATTTAACAGTTAAAAGTTTGGACTTTTTAATTTTAAAGTTACTGGCCAGAATATAGCTGAAACTTTAATTCTTAATTAAATTTAGCAATAAACTGCCTGATTGGTGTGAATTAATCTAGAATGGAATTAGTATGAATTATTTTAAAATGTACATCTTCTGTTCAACATCCATGTAACTGATTACAACTCTCAAATAGTATTTTATTTTCCTATTGTTACTCTTTTCTTTCATCAATGTAATGGCAATTTATAATTTTTTGATATTTGGATGCCAAAGTGCTATGATTAGAAGATTAAATTATAAATTATCTGTAAAGTATGTATTAGATGGAAGTTATAATGTTTGACATTTTTTGATTGCAGGGCATTAGGTTGTTACAATTAAAGAATCCATGGTCACATCTTCGTTGGAGAGGAAACTATTCAGAACTTGATGTCCAGCACTGGACTGATGAGATGAAATCCATCCTGAATTTTGACCCAAATAGTGCAGCTATGTTTGATAATGGAGTGTTTTGGATCGATTATGATAGCATTTGTAGATTTTTTGATGTGTTCTACCTCAACTGGAATCCTGCTCTTTTTAACTATACATATTGCATTCATCAGTAAGTAGGTGTGCCAATCATCATGGTATTTTTTTCAAATTTATGACATTGATAAAAAGTGTTAACATGCTTACTAAAAATTATTTTCAGTGGAAATAAAAGAGTTGCTTAAGGTAAAATAGGCAGTGAGCATAATGTAAAATCTCTTCTGTAGCATTAGGTCAAATTTTATTTTTTTACTGTCTTATGAAATATATATAGTTATCAGGGTGCTTAGTTCTGTCTGAAAGCGTTTAATTAATTTTGTTAATGTTCTGCTAATATCCTGTTATATTTTTGTTTGCACATCATAAAATTATCTCCAGTTCAAGCTGCAATCATTGCAAGAATAAATTGTGTCAAAACAATAGGGTCAGTGTTAAAGCTTAGTTTGATGTGAATTAGTGGGGAAGTTAAATACCACCATATCAAGTTTGAGTGCCAGCTGCACTGTGTGATATTTTTCCTAAATTTTTGTGAAAATTTATGCCAGTCATGCAATTTTACAATGTAGGAGTATTGTGCTTGATTATCAGTTTTGGTGTGCATATATAAATTGTTTCTTTTTTCCTGTAGATCATGGAAAGCAGGAATTGGACCAATCAAAGATGTTTACAATGTTGGTGAAAATCCTCAGTTCTCCCTTGAGGTTCAGATGCCCCCTTCCGCATCTTCTGCTGCTGTTTGGATACTTTTAACACGGCACATCACATTGCTAGAAGACTTTAAGGAAAATCAAGAATATATCACTGTACTTGTGTATAAAACAGAAGGAAAACGTGTTTACTATCCAGGTGAGAGAGTTTTAGGTTTTTATTTTAAGCTCTTGTACATTAATTCCAATTAAAGTAGGGATGCATACATTAGCATTCAAATAAAAAAATTAAATGCCATTTGGGTAAATACCATTTTTATTTGGCTTTTTTTCACATTTATGTGTGCACACATTTTATAAAGTTGAATTCCTTCATTTTCATAATTTCTGTTATTTTTTAATTCCAGGTGACCCTCCACCTTTCATTGATGGCATCAGAATTAATAGCCCTCACTACCTCTGCAAAATTGTTCTTAACGAGAAAAGTTCTCGTCGCTACACACTTGTCATGTCACAGTATGAGAAAATGAACACAATATTTTACACTCTTCGCACCTATTCAACTTGTCCCTTCACAATGAAAAAAATTGGAAACCCTTACATTCACACAAAGGTGAGGTGAAATTTTTTACCAATACTCATTAGCTCTAAATATATGCCTTGCATTCTTCAAATGATATCTATGATTTTTCTGCTCCTTTGGTCGCAATGAAATAAATATTCTTATTTCCTCCTCTGCCAGACTGGGAATGGAGAATGGAAAGGGAAAACAGCTGGTGGCTGTGCAAATCATCAACATACCCATATGAATAATCCTCGATATCAAATCACACTTGAAACAAGTAGCAATAGCAATGACATTCTCATTGATCTCAAAGGACCAAAGCAATATCAAATAGGAATGGATGTAATTTGTGTGGTTGCCAATGATCCCAAGGCCCCAGGCTATTTTCAAAGGAAATCATCGGGCCCATTCAGGTAATTAATATTTACAAGTTATTGTCAAGTCTAATTAAACTGAGCTTTGAAATGTTAGATATAATTTTACCTATTTTTATCGAATTCTTAATAACATCTAAATGTGAAAATTACTTTTTTTGTTTGGAGAAAAATCATGCCAAGACTGTATGGAGTTAAGGGCTTCTAATTTTTGAATAAATAAGATAGAAATATACAAAGTAACATAGGCTAGGTCCAATTAAGATATAGATTTCTGGAAACTTTTGGGATAGAAAAAATTGATTTTTTGAAGAAAAAAAAACATTGTCACACAGATGTCATCTCATGTCTCTCTCAGAATAAGGTTTTAATTCATTCCCTTAAATGAGAGGAAACGGTCCAACTGCTGATTTTTTCTCTAACTATTATATCATTTGCAAATGAAGAAGGAACATAAAGTAAAGGAAAAATTTTGACACAACACATGAGTTGGTCACTCATTTTCAGCCAACATAGCTATGTCAATCCATGTGAAATCATCAAATGGTTAAATGCTGAAATGTGAAATGATTTTTCCCCCCCATTAAGTTAATATATATTGAAAAACCTTCCAAAATACAGGAATGATTTTTAAAAATTTTTTAGTGGGCATTTCCAATGTTACATTTGGTTTTATGTTTTGTTTGGAATGAAAGAGGTAAACAGTAGATTTTAAGTAGTGATCTGCAATTGTGATCATAGGTAAATAGAAGAAATAGATATGACATATGGCATATATTAGCATCATCATCATTGGTATTTCAATCCTAATTTCTCTGATTCTCCTCCATTCAGTGTTAATTCCCTCACCCCAGTGGCTTTTCTGTTTTATGCTCTTAATTTTTTTTGTGTATACTTTTCTTGGTCTTCCTCATAGGACCTTCACTTCAGTTTTTCCTTCTATTATATTTCTGACTAATTCATGGTGTCTCAAAAGGAAACTTTTACATACTAGGTCATAGGCATATTTGGGTATTCCAAAGAGGAGGGTATCTTTTGGTTTGACCCCTATTGCCATGATTCTTTATCCTTGTGGTGTTTTCTTATTCTTCAGGTTTTAAATGGCTCTGTTAAATTTCCATGTATTTTCTTCAATTAATATTTATTTTATAATTGAGCCACGTACTCATTAGTATGTAAATTATTATTTGGTAGTCATTCTGTTTTTAGTACGTTTTGAATGGACAGCCTGAGCACTGCTACTTTTACATTTTATAGCCTTACCTAACAAGAGATAACCCCCTAAACTATAATAAATTGTTCTTCAATTCTGCATACATGCTGCCTCCCAATATTCCGTCCAACATTCCCATCCTTTTGCTCACCTTGCCTTGCTTGCTTGAAATTCTTCCTTCTTATCATAATCTCTAACACTCCATCCCAAAAAAAATGCTCTGCATCCACCTTTCCTGCCTTCTTTGCATTTTCCCTAACAATCCCCTCTCCTCCCCCACCATGCTAAGTACTTTACTTTCCATTCCATCCACTTAATCTTTTCCATCCTTCTCATGGCCCAAATCTCAAAAGCTCAAATCTATCCATATCATCTTGTTTCAATGACCAAGTTTCCATTCCCTGCTAAACCAAACGCCATATCAAAGTGTTATATCATCTTTTGCTATCCTCCATACTCAATATCACCGTGATCAATACTTAATATGCCTGAGATCAATTTTCTCCTCCTAGAGAAAGCTTCTTTGTTTAATACAATTCTTCTTCTTATGTCACTACTACTTTTACCATCTTTGTGCAAAGCACTGCCAAGATAGATAAACTGCTCCACTTACTCTAGTTTTTGCCCTCCTATTTAATGTTTGATATAGCCTCTGTTTCCTGAAGACGTCATAACCTTTTTTTGTTTACATCCATTCCCATTCCATGACTATTACTCTGATTATCTCATGTGCTTAGCAATAGTTGTAACCTTTTGGCTGACTGGCTAACAAAAGCTGGATCATCCAAAAACCTATTTATTTCATAAATTTCTGACCTACTTTCACTTTCTGATTCTTTCCATAGCGTTTGACCATTTTAACTCTGAGAATCTTAAAAAGTATAGGTGATGATGGACACCACTGTTGAACTCTTCTTAACACTGCCCATCCTGACCCTCTATCCCTCACTTGCACCTGAGCAGTCTGAGCCATACACTTGGATAAGTCTCCTATTACTCTAATCTACTCCCATTTTCTGTTGTAAATTCATTTATTCTAACATATGCCTTCTTGAAATCTATAAAACAAAAAAATGCATCATGATTGTATTCTATATTCCTCTCTATTAGTGACCTCATTACTACTATGGCACCATACGTGCCTCTCCCCTTCCTGAACTCAAACTGATCATCCTCTAAATAATCATTTTCCCTTCTCTCCATCCTCTTATTGTTAATCCTGGACACCACCATAGCCATGTGCAAAGTCATACATATTCTCTTATATTCCTTGCATGCAGTTTACTTTCTCTTTTTTGAAAAGGGAACTGGCACTGAAATGTAATGAATGAAATCTTTCAGCCAAATTCCTCTCTCATAAATGCTAAGAATCACACCATAAAAACTCTTCTGTTCACTTTTAGTAGTTCTGCAGGGATGTTATCTATCCTCACAGCCTTATTTGATTTCAATTCCCTTAATGCATTTTCTATTTTATGATCAAATATCCTTGGTCCTAAGCCATTCACATCAATATCATGTGCTTAGATTCACAGCTATATCATGTGCTTAATGTTTAGGAAAATGTGGGAAGAAGATTCTATATGGACTGATTCGTAGTATCTATGAGGAAGGAATCTGGCTGGAAGATTTTGTGAGATCGGTGTTAGTTCCTATTCCAAAAAAGGCAAAGGCTACATCATGTGAGGATTACAGAACAATAAGTTTGATAAGGCAAATGATTACTTAGGGGATGATCAGTTTGGGTTTAGGAAAGGAAGAGGTACGCGTGCTGCCATTGCAGTAATGAGATCACTAATCGAGAGGAATGTAGAATACAATCAGGACTTTTTGCCTGTTTTGTAGATTTTGAAAAATCGTTTGATATAGTGAATTGGGAAAAATTAATGCGTGTATTGCAGAAAATAGGAATGGATTGGAGGGACAGGAGACTGATCCGCAACCTGTACATGTCTCAGACTGGTCAGGTGCGAGTGGGGAACGGAGAGTCCGGATGGGCAGTGTTAGGAAGAGGGGTAAGGCAGGGTTGCCCATTGTCACCAGTGCTGTTCAACGTATATGTGGAGGAAGTGATTTAAGAGGCATGGGAAGAACTGGAGGTAGGAATGAAAGTTGTAGGGGAATTCATAAAATCGGTTAGGTTTGCTGATGACCAAGAATTAGTTGCTCAGTCAGCCAAGGGGTTGCAAGCATTGTTGAGTGAATTGAAGGTTCAGTGTGATAAATATGGGATGAGAATCAATATTAATAAAACAAAGGTTATGCGATTTTCCAGAAAGAAAAAGGCTAAGCTAAATATTAAAATAGGCGGGGAAAAAATAGAGCAGGTAGAGCAGTTTACATACCTCGAAAGTGTTTTGGACCAATATGGTCAAAGTGGTAGGGACGTAAGGAGAAGAATTGCTCTAGGCAAGGAGGCTTTCTCAAGGAGGTGGGAGTTTATGACGGGGAAAAAATAGAGCAGGTAGAGCAGTTTACATACCTCGAAAGTGTTTTGGACCAATATGGTCAAAGTGGTAGGGACGTAAGGAGAAGAATTGCTCTAGGCAAGGAGGCTTTCTCAAGGAGGCGGGAGTTTATGACGGGGATGTTGAGTAGGGATGTTAAGACAAGACTCGTAAAAACTCTGATATGGAGCGTAGCTATGTACGGCGCGGAAATGTGGTCCTTGAAGCAGGAGGATAGACGTAGATTGGAGGCTTTTGAAATGTGGGTGTGGAGAAGAATGGAGAAGGTGAAATGGACCGAAAGAAAAACAAATGAGGAAGTACTGGAGATGGTGGGTGAGGAGAGGGGTTTGTTGAGAGAAATCCTATGGAGGCAGGAAAAATGGATGAAAGGCATATTGAGCGGTAGTGGAATGTTGAAGAAGGTAATAGAGGGGAGGATGTTGGGCAAACAAGGAAAGGGCAGAGACAGGATAGGGATGTTGGACGGGATGAAGGGAGGAAAGAAGTATACAGAGATGAAGAGGGACCTGCTATAGATTAGTTTGCTAGGTGGGGAGTCACAAAATGTTTATTGGATAGTTGTCCATCCAAAAATCTACCTTAACCGGTAGATTACCTAATAATAATCATGTGCTTCTATGTCTAAATTTTCTGGTTCAATATCTTTTTAAATAAATACACTATACATTTTTCCTATCCTTCTGCAATCCTTATTGGTTTAATTCATAATTTTCCTGCCTTACCGTAATAGTGTGTATTTGCCTTTCTTACTTCCTGATAATACTTTAACCTTTTGGTACAGCACACCAATTTCTCCCTTCCTTTGTAAACTCTTCTTAACTTTGCTCTACATCTTACACCATTCTTCTTTCGCCCCATTAATCCCCTCAATTTATTATTTATATTTTTGTACTTTCTAATACTTAATTCTGTGTTTACACTCTTTCATTTCCTTTTCTTTCCTTCCTATTCTATCATTTGTGTGTTACCATAGTGTCATTTATGACTTTCAATATCCATTTTTTATCCATATCCAGGACTGGCTCCTGGTACTTCTTTCTTTTCATTCGCATTAATTTTCCTAGTTTGCATTTCTTCGTCCATCTTTTCAGTTTTATCTTCTTGAATCTGACATGATATTTCACTAGTTTTTAATTATAATCCAGGATTCATATCTCATATATACCTGTTGTGGTCTTATTGTCTGATATATATCTGAATCACTGGGCATTTTCCGTACATATTTATGCCAATTGTGGTGTTCCAACTAAGTGTTCATTACAATTAAATCCTGTCTCTATTGCTTTCTCTTATGGTCATTCCAAGTTCCTAAACTGTAGTCCCTTACCTTACTCTCATCTCTCCCTTTGCGCACCACTGTCTTCCAAAACCACATAACTGTCCAATTCTCCTTCCAAGGATATTCACTATTATTTTCGCAAATTGATCATGCTCCCTATTTTTTCCTCCTAATTGCAAGAACTATTAGACATTTAACATTAAAATAGGTTATGAAAAGAATATGTACATGGATAGATTGCTAAAAATATATGTAATTGGTGGTCTAATGACTCCAATTTATGGTGATTGCATTTTTAGATTTTATGTACTTATTAGAATTACCATTTAAAAGGAATAAATGTGTTATTGTAAGAAATATGTTAAATTATCCATTATGCATTTATGTGTATTTTATTTCCCCTCTCTTTCTATTTCAGGCCTGGATTTGTGATATTAGAAATGGAGAATGTACCTGCTGGCACATATGACATTATTCCAAGTACATTTTTACCAGATCAAGAGGGTCCTTTTATTCTCACAGTGAAATCTTCTTGCACATTCAAAATTGCTCGATTACAGTAATGGGAGTAATTCTTTTAGTGTTGATACAAGGTTGACACCATTGTACAATTGTGAAAATATTGTTGCTACAATAATTTTGCACAGTAAATGTTGATGTACTGAATGTTATTATAATATTAATTTTACTGACAACTATTACACAAATCATCTGATAAATGAGATGCTGGAAATATTTAAGAAGCTGTTGAATGAATTTTTTTACATGATGCTTATGAAAGAAAATTTATCAAATGTGTTATTAATATTTTATAGTGCTTTTTATACCCAAATTAACTTTGCTGCTGCTTTGGAAATATTTATTCCAAGAGATTTCTTCTATCACAATTTTACTATTGAAAACATACTGATCTGAAATGCAAGTCTATGTACAAATATAATTTATATTCTAATCAAAATGGATTGTTACTACTACTTTTAGTTAAGCTAGACTGGAAATAGTTGAAAATGGTTGCTACAAAAATGGAGGTTTTGAAGAAGATCCATTATGAATAAAGGAATTGCCATCGACGGATCAAGTGGTTTCACCCTTTTTAATGGAGTATTGCAGCAGTTACATGCATATTTCAAGAGAAAGTTTGAATATTAACCTGTGGAACAGTGGAATTATTCTGGTTGCAGAAATCAAATATATCAAAGGTGTGTCAGCAATTTAACTGCTCACGAATTATCCATCTCAAGTCAAATAAGGACAGAAACATTTAATGATCATAAGGTTCACAGTGCCATTCATTTTTTAATATCAAAGTAGGTTAATGTGTTCAATGAAAATGCTATTTAACTTGGTGTACTACGCTAATACTCTTTCCTTGTCAGAGATTAATTCAGAAAAATTTTCGAACTGGAACATCGAATACCTATGTATAATATTTGAAAGTATAAATTGTGAGCATTTATTTCACAATAAAGTACAAAGCATTTGGGATGAAAATTTAAAGTGCTCACATGTCTGTTACACTTTTTAGTTGTGTGTATTAGGGGAAATAAATGTAGGTAATGATTTTCTGATAAAACTTACTCGTCTGGAAATTATATTATTTTGTGTTTACAGTCATAATTTTATTTTTTATGATGACTCATGTGATTCAAAGGCTTTTCTATTTCTTGGCGATGAAAATATTTAGTTTTTAAATATGCCCTCTGTCCAAGTTCTTTTTTGATTTTATTCTTATGATTCAGCTATTTGAATACACTTATCATAAACACTGTTGTTACACAATATGTAAGACATATGCATGCTATATTTTATTATTATTGGTAGTATGGCTGTGGAGAGGGATTTAGGATGATTCCTGAGAACTATTGGGACATCCTTCATAATAACTGACAAAACATCTTCAGTTGCATAAATAAAATATTCCCAAAGAGATTGCCTTCATTAAAGATGTATTCCATTCCTGTGTGCCATATTCCTTCTATTGTTTTCTACCTGACATTGTTCCATTAGTAAATTCTTCTGTGCTCTTACCTTCAATCAGTGTCTCTTCCATTCACCTCTTCCTTCTTTGAACGAACTCCATCAGCATCCTGTCTTCCCACATGCTATTTTACAATTCTTAAGGCTGTACTTTTCTATGGCATGAAGTGATGAAGATGGAGGACTTTAATGAAGTTATTTCTTGAGAAATGAACTACTATATAAAAGTATAAAACATACAGAAAATAATGCTCAATAGAGGCTCAAACTTCTCCTGCTTAGATTTGTGATCTAGATTGACACTTGTGAGTGATAAACACATGCTGAAAGATCATGTTGGTTTATTGCGTGTCATTGCCATCATTTTATAAATGGATTGTTAGGTTCCAGAGGATCTTTCAGTTTATGCTGAAATTCTCATTGGGCTGTGCAGGACAGACCACCAAATCAAGTAAGTATTAAATGAGGCAATGAATACTTCTAATGCAGTATATATGTAGTGCTATTGAAGAAATTTGCTTATCTGGGTCAATGGTTGTTTTACAATATTTACTCCAATACAACCAAAAAATAGAACTGCAAGAAATTCAGGACGAAAATGGAAAATAATAAATATGGAAAAATGGAAGTAAATGGAAAATAATTGATTTATCTTTTATTTAGCATGATTAAATGCAGGTAAAGTATTCTTTTACAATATTTACTCCAATACAACCAAAAAATAGAACTGCAAGAAATTAAGGCATCCAAAACAAGTAATTAACATGCCTTTATTGAAAACATTAACTATGTATTAAAACAAACTATAATCTCCTATCAATAGTGTTAAGTGATTTTTATTCTTGCACACTAGAAGTTTCCTTGAAATATAGGTATTTTTGCTACTTGAGAATAGCCTTGTGTTTTTTACAGTACCATCCGAGTTCCTTTTCACCTACATAACTTTTTGGTTCTGAGCATTCTTTCTTGATAGTCCATTAAAGTTCTCACATGTTCAATTAATTTCAGCTTTGGTATTTCCTCCTTAGCTGATTTTCCTCAATCACAATAATCCTTTTGGATCCAGCCTCTTATAAATTTTGATTCACCTTATTCAAATTGACACATTGCCTGATCAAAACAGTAGCCAACATTTTTGTTGCTCTTGGACTGGTGGACCACATATATTTTTCACATGTTCCATTTGTATTGCATTGGTTTGTCCTGAATTTCAGGCAAGTCTTAAAGTTCATTATTATTTTCTAAAACCTTTCAAGATTCATTGTGACAAGGGAATCAATAAAAACCAGATGCTCTTTCTCTGCATTCCCATAAACTATCATCACTTTCACTCTTGGGGTTCCCATACCTTTAATCTCTACTTCTTTTCCACTTCCAACAGCAACTGTACTACTTTCATCCTTAAGTTTAACTATTAAAGGATGCATGTGATAGGTTGCACAAGGGTCTTAAATAGCTAAGCTTTCTGAGCAGCAACTGGCTGATGTAACGTTTTCCATTAAGTAAGCGATGTATGTGACATGATATCACAAATTAAATCTTCCCGCCAGGTTTTAACGTCAATTATTAACCACAGCTAAAGGGTGCTTTTCTTACATCGCAGGTCGAGTCAATTTCAATGTATTTCGCGCGATAAATCCTTTTCCCCAAGTCATCGAGCACACTTCAATACAAAAAGATGTCAAAATTAATATTATAGCTGGTGTGACGATTTCAGGATGTACTGACGATAAATATAAATTAAATTTGAAAATTTACGTCATAGAAAAAAATTATCCAATTTAAGATCGATACGGTTTTATACGGTGCAACTAACTGAGTTAATGGGGAAATATTTTTCTATCAATGCTTTTGCCATTTGATAAATCTTTCGTAATCATTTCATCAGTTTTTCTTTTCAGCATCTATTTATTTCCCTGCTGTCCACCTCCATGCTCTTGGGAGAAATCCAATGTTGAAGACGTAGTTCCATGACGTCAAGCAATAGTCACGTAACCTGTCGTCAACCCGTTATTTTCTTTTGTATTGTTTCTCCTGAGCCGGCCGCGGAAAGGTCAAATTCAAGTGGCAGTGACCGTGAAAAGTTGAGCCGTGGTTGAGTTATTTAATGAGTTCTGTGATGCATGTATTCGCACTTTTGAGAGCGCGAAGCCCTTTTTCCTCCCTCAAGAGTTAAATTGGTCACATTCTAAAATTAATTTCGTTTCATCATAAGAGCCGGGATTCTTGTAAAATTGTTCTCTGTACGGTGGGGCTTTAGGAATAAACGCTCATATTTCTGTTGATTGTTATTCAGATGAAATTTAAATTTGTCAGAAAGCGTACACACATACATAAGAAATGTAAAGAGAAGACAATCAGAAAGCAATAAAACTGCATGAAGGAAAACAAATATTTTCCTGAAAAAGGCATGTAAGTAAGAAAGCTACCATGAAAGCATACCTTCAGCGTGTATATTGAGGACAATCGCGTTTTTGTTTTCAGCCGAAAAGTTACCAAGTTAGAAGTAAACCTATTTTTAATGGATTAATATTGGTTATACCTGTCATTACCACAAACCAGTTAATTATGAAATTTTCTGATCAATATTTAGAGTTTTAAAAGTGAAGTATGATGGAATAATTTCCCTCGAGTTCCTTAAAAGTAAAAGCATAGGTGTCCTCAGTTATTTCAGTAAAACTTTAGCGAATATTACGCTGTCCTCATTATGATATACGAATATCGTTACTTACATGTTATATTACTGCGCAACTGCGCACCGTGGATGTGTGTATGTTTCGTTTGAGAAATGTGCACCGTAATTCATAGCGAGTGCTATGCGAGATGTAAATACGTGCCTCAACAATGATGTCATGCAATAAATAAGGTTTGAAAAAGATGTTTCTGTACTGGGTAAACACTTAAGTTGACTATCCCTTTTGGGGAATAAACATGCGCTCTAATCGACGTCTGTCAGTCTCACTTAACTTGTTCATCTACATAGTATTTTAAAAGTCTATTAGCCTGCTTGAGCGGTTAAGTTATAAGTTTTAAATTGTTGGATAGTTTCATCACTTGCCAAATTTACACTAATTTAAAGGCGAGCGTTATCAATAGATTTTTGTGGGTCACGAGATTATCACGGTGTGAAAATCACTACTGAACACTTGGTTGTTATTGTTTCAGGGTGCCTTTATGAAGTCGCAATTTTGATTATGGTCTGGCTGTGAATTTATCTGAAATGTTAGGCCTTGAAGGGCTTGTGGCTTGGGTCCTTAATAATTATCTTGGGAAATACGTTGAAAATCTAAACACCGATCAGCTAAGTATTGCATTGTTACAAGGTATGTGACCTTCTATCTCTCATTTTTATCACAAAAGTCAATAAGATACTAATATGAGTATCGTAACTTCCTAAACTTGTTATTTCATACTGTAATTTCCATATTATCATAAGACATGTCAAATCACCAATTGCTACTACTCACTGGAAGGTACTCAATTGCTGTTTGGCATTAAGCAAGTCCCTGATTTTTATTTTCTTTCTAGGTGAAGTTGAACTAGAAAATTTGCCGTTAAAGAAAGATGCTTTAAGGCAATTGGGATTGCCAATTCAAGTAAGAGCAGGGTTTGTAGGCAAAGTAAAATTACAAATTCCAGTGCGAAAAATCAGAAGTGCCCCTTGGGTTATTCTAATTGAACAACTATACTTGGTGGCTGGACCTGTAAGGCTCTCTGAGGTAAATAATTTTAGAATGAGTAGGGAATAGTGGTGGCCTTACTAACTCGGCCTTTACTTGCTACTGTTCTTATGTTGCCAATCTGAGACGTATTACTTCCAATGGCACTCAAATATGAAATTCATCCACCAGTGTAATGTCAAATTACTATATTCACATCACGTACGGATGTTATAAGAAAAAATCAGAAAATTTGGCTTGCCTGATAGTTTGATTGAACATAGTGCATGCACAAAATATGATCAAATAATTCCTCTGTGATGGCATCAGGCTGAAATGTATTACATATTATTTATGACTGCAGTATTTTTTGGAAATATTCTTTAGTATTGTTGTAAAAATTGCACTTCTAAGATATGTAGTACATGACCTTAAAAAACAAGTTCAAACTATTCCATAAAAAGGCTGCCAATTTTTTGCCTTGCCAGTTGGCTGTCTGATGCAAGTAATTGTGAATTGAAGTAGGCAGTTTCAGTTAACCTTTGGATGAACACATCACTGTTTTAATTTTGATTTAATTAATTATAAGTTGATAACTATTTTGTATTATGAATTTATCTCACATTGTTTTACTGTATGAAATAGTATGATGAAGAAGCAGAAGAGCAAGCAGCACAGGAAGACAAGATGGCCCGACTAGATGTACTTGAAGCCAGATGGAGGGCATCTCAAGAGGCTGGGAGTGGTGCAGCAGCTGCAAACATATCTGGAGCAAGTAGCTACTATTCTAGTAGCTATATGTCATGGCTTAGTTACGGAACCAGTTTGATGACAAACATCATTGAAAATTTGCAGGTTGCTTACAATTCCTTATCATATATTTAAATAGATTACCTGTATAGGTATGTGCGCTCATGGCATAATGAAAAGTTTTTAAAGTAGATTAAAAGATTTTTGAGGTAGATGAGGTCATAATATTATCCTTAAATGACAATTTTCATTATTCTGATCCAATCACTAGACCCATGTTCAAATAGCCCTTTTATTTAGAGGTTTTAATCAGTTCATAAATAATTGTTGTTACTTTGATTACCTCATTTATTGACCCTTTTGAGAATTCCTAGTTGAACCTTTAGTCATGGAGTATAATTATTAATTTTTACTGATGGGTTACCTGCCTGAAGACTGGGATATAGGCTTCACAAGTTATTCTATTCCCTGTCAATCTCTGTTTCTATTTCCTACTTCGCAATTTATCTTTTGCTCTCAAATAATTGTTGCCCTAATTTTTGTCAGTTACTGTCTTTATTTGTACATCATTCCTAGGGAAGTGTGTAATCAGTTTCCCTCATCTTGAAGCTGACCTCTCTTCATTCACTTTACGTAGTACTGCTTCATTTGTTTCATAAAATCCATTTTGCTTTCTTCATTTTTCTATGCCAACACATACCTTCCATACAACTCTTCTAAAACTACATTTTAATTCATCCTGCTTTGGCTCAGTGTGTGTCACGGTCTTACATCGTGGTGATAACATTAGCAGAAGGAAATGGAAGGCATCAACAATCTGTGCTCTGTATGTTTAAGAGAGATTAACAAATGAACTAATATGAATAACATCACTCCTTCCTTAAATGAAGAACACAATGTATTTTTCCACTGTTCTTTTCTGAGTTGCTCCAACTTTTCCTTGCACAAGATTGTTAAATTTCTTCTCACAGGCTCTTCATCCATGTTTTCTCTGCAAACTAAATCCAGTTATTATTATTGACAAAATACAGTTTAAATTAGGTTTTGGATGGACAAGAACTACATAACAATTCATTTCTTTGCCTCTCCTAACAAAACTCAACCTAACATACCACACAACAATATACTCTTTTTTAATTCTTCATACTTCCTTCCTCCCTTCATTCTCTCCTACAAGCCTGCACTTTTCGTATCCTATCCTCACTTGTCTAAAATTCTCCCATGTATCACATTTGTCAACATCAATTTGCCAACCACAATGCTCTGCATCCATCTTTCCTTCTCTCCTTAAGATTTTTCTCTCAACAATCCCCTCTCATCCCTCACCATGCCGAATACTTAGTTTGCTTTCCTTTCTGTCCACTATCTTTTCCATCCCTCTCATAGCCCATATCTTCCAAGCCTCCAATCTTTGCTTTTCATCTTGTTTCAATGACCAAGTTTCCCCTCACTACCAAACCACATCCATGTCAAAGTTTACTCTAATTTTTTTTATCCCCCTTACTCAACATGCCTGTGATTAATTCCCTCCTTCTAGTGAAAGTTTCTTTGCCTAATGCAGTTATTTGTCATAGATCCCTATTACATTGACAATTTTGTTCCAGACACCTCTAAGATATATGAACTGTTTCACCTGCTCAAGACCTATTTAAATATTTTGGCTTTCCTCTTTCTGGAAAACTGCTTAACCTTTATTTTATTTACGTATACTTTCATCCCATACCAATGAAACTGATTTTCTAATGTTCTCAGCAATGCTTGTAACCCCTTTGCTGAATAAAGCTTGATCATCCACAAAGCTGTGTTTATGGATTTCCTCACTGACTTTTATTCCATCTCCAGTTCTTTCCATGCCTCTGTAACCATTTCCTCCACATATATATTGAAAAGCACAGGTGATAATGGACACCCCTGTCTTACACATCTTCCTAGCACTGCCCCTCCCAACTCTCCATCCACCACTCACATATGAGAGATCTCATGTATAGGTTGCTGCTAAGTTCCTCATTCCTCCAATCTATTTTTATATTATGCAATCGATTCATTAATCTATTCAATTCACTCTATAAAATGCCTTTTCTCTCGATTGATAGTTTCTCTCTCTCTCTATTGATATTTTGTATGGATTTTCCATTTGTACTTCCTGACAGTGCTTTTACCATCCTGTATAGTGCACCAAATAAATCTAATATTAGGTAATATGCATGTATACCAGTGTTGTACACAACGTATGTATTATCAAGGATGGTGCTATTGCCTTCAATTTAGGAGGAATCAAAAGAAATGTGATTATTCAATACATCATCTTTGTGAAATTTGTTGTCTCCAGCATAACTTTATGGAATTTGCATAGCATATTGAAATAAAATTATTGACTTGTAATTCCATGCACTTTATTTAAAACATGACCGAAGGTTTGGCATTCAACATCGTCATCAGGTAGTCCTCACAGAAGTGAGCTTTGTATGTATACCTTCTGAATGGGGGAGGGGGGTTTTGTCAGAGAGGTAGGGGAAGTTCATTTACATTCACATCTACATTCTTACCTCACCTGCTCAGAAGGTATACATACAAGTTGGGTCCTGTGAGGGCCACCTGATGATGAAATTCAACATTGAAATCTGGGTCATGTGCTAAAAAAAGTGTGTGGAATTACTAAGTCAATAGTTTCCTTTCAATTATCTTTTTTATTAGACTTTCTCTGCTTTATAAACTCAGACTCTTATTAAAAAATCCATTATAGCAATAGAATTCTCATTGTTATCAGTTTTTAAAAGGCAGCAAGCTTTCAAGTATATCATGTATTTAAAAAGTTCCAGGACTGGACATGCACAGATCAAACAGCAAAATGAAATTACTTCTGTTTATTATCAGGCTTATATGTAGTCTCCTCCCAATTTGACTCAATGCCTAGCATGAATCCTCAGGTCCATTATTGCCTTCTGGAACGCCTGTACTGTAATATTGTTGTGTTGCTTTGTCACTTCTGTTTCAAATGCCTCTACTAAAGTGTATCACTGCCTCTGTAACTTCAATTTGAGTTTTGGAAACAAAAAATAGTATGGGTGGACAGATCAGGTGAGTACGCAGGGTGGTTGATGCTTCACCCTTGTCGTTTCATCAAAAACTCTCTTGCAAAAATGGGTTTGTGCACCAGTGCATTGTTATGCGACAACCACCACTCATTACTGTCCAACTATTCTGGCCTCAAGCGCTACATTAATTCGTTTCAATAGTCAATTCAAAGTGTCTGTAGAATGTCCCAGTAACAGTGGGACCTTGGCAAAGAAACTCTGTGAATGATGCTCAGACTGTCCGAAAAGGTGATCAGCAATGTTTTTTCCTTTGATTTGGTGAATGACCTGATCTCTTATCCTCTTCCATTGATTCTCTCCTGTCTCTGAACCTCGCAAACCACTCAAACACTCGCGAATCACTCAGTGCATCATCACCATACACAGTTTTAATTATTTCATATGTTTCTGTGGGCGATTTACCCAACTTAAAACAAAATTTGATGTTTGTCCATTGCTCCATATTGTTATGATGACATGAGCACATTGAAACAACACAAATGACTACGTACAGGATAGGACTTGTCTAAATTGAATGAAACTATTTCTTAGCATTGCCTAAGGATGTTCCTATGCAATACAATTTCTTCTGCAGTGATGACACCACCTGTGCTGTTGTCTGGGCAGCAGTTGTGGAACTATTTGAATACACTGTGTAAGATATTTTTTGTGTTATGGATCGATTTCAATGATTTAATACAATTTATTTTGAGAGTGTTTTTAGTCAAATCAACCAACTTATGTGATCCATTGGCTTGATTACATCTGGCCCTTGTTTTCTGGTAAAAGGCAATGCTGATTAGTTATTAGATATCCAAGGATTGACCTATCAGAAAAAAGGGAGGGAACCATACTCATGCCCAAGGAGGGATTCAAGCCCACTGCTTCTGGCCCATCAGCCATGAATGTTTCTCACCCGGCTAACTCAGCTGGCAAATTATTTCAATGGCAATGTTTCTCTTTTGATTATGAATTCATTTAATAATGGGCCTTTCTCTTCCTGGCAGCTTAAAATCCATGATGTCCACCTCCGCTATGAGGATGAGGTGACACTCTCCCCTGGGGATCCCCCATTTGCAGTTGGTGTTACTGTGGCATCGCTCACTGCCCAGAGCTGTGATTCTGATGGGAATCCCCACTACACGGCTTCGTGGGAGGCCTCATCAGGGGCTACCTTCAAGCTGGTTGAGTTGCAGGCCTTGGCACTTTATTGGGATACACATGCTTCGCTTCTTGGGGACCTTGCTTTAGGGGAATTGGCGGTAAGGCAACTTATTTTTATTGGAATATCTTATTTCACATATTGAGATAACTATTAATGTTTTCAAATATTTTTGGGGATGGCCCTTCATGCATGCACAGAATTGATTGGGTGGTTCTGCTGCTTGGAGGTGGGAGTAGGCTTCTAAGAGCCACAGCTGGAAGTCAACATAGCTACTTGTTCTCTATTTCATGTGGTGGTGGAGACTGCCATTTGATTATATACTTGGTAATAGTCCACAGAAAGTTTACTTGTAAGTTTGTGGGTTTGTGGCTTATATAAAGAGTTTTCTGTGGTTGCCAGACTGATTCCAGAGTCATGGAACAATAGAGATAGTTGGCTCTATGTTAATGGTAATAATAGTAGTGATTAATGAAGCCATAATTGGCACCAGGCAGGAGATTGGTCATTCATTCCTATGTGGGCATTTGAAATTCATGATTATAAAATTTCTCTGTTAAACAATGATTATGAAAAATATTATAATCATGTTCTTTGTTATAATTTAGCTAATTTGACACCAAACAGCATACAACTCTGCTATCTGTCAAAAATATGTCTTGACTAATTGTCCAAAGAGCCTTGATAAGCATTCAATGGAATATTCTCATGATCTAAGGATAAAATGAATAATATTGACTTTATTTTCCATGAAATTTTCACAAAAAAGTGGTGTGCACATTATGAATGGTAATATAAATCTTATCTCCCTGTTATCTTCACTCATTAAGGTAACAGAAGATTTGGAAATATTGCCTGTAGGTTCACAAAGTGAATACAATCGTGGTGTAACAGTAGCTGAATTCTTGAGAAACAAGATCCTGCTTCTTGCACATCATAGTTGGTCCCTGCAAAGTATTGTGCAATGTCTCCTCTCCCCCTAATAATTTGGGTTAGCCCTCAGTTGATATTTAATGTTTGGAAATGATAATAGGATGATATTTCAGAGACAAATGGAATGGGGAAGTTAGTCTAGGTACTTCCTCAATTTCATTTTCTCTTCAGCTACTTCTAGTTGTAGAAATATTGAACATACAGGGGATATCCAGAAAGTAAGAGTACTGAATTTTTCTATTCTATAAAAAAAATTTATTAAAAAAGATTACATGAAATTGAAGGAACATATATGTTACTTATTTTTCCACGTAGTCACCTTCCTGTTCTATGCAGGTTTTAAGCTGTGGCACAAGTTTTTTGATTCCCTCCTCATAGAACTCTCCCGCTATCTCCTTCGTCCACTTACAGACCTCATGTTTCACCTTGTCATCGATCAAAAATTTTTTCCACTCCTGTGATTCTTCAGGAAGAGATGAAAATCTGAAGGTGCCAAGTCAGGGTAATATGCAGGGTGGTTACAAATGTCCCAACCAAACAAATTTAAAAGTGCCTTAGTAGAGTTGGCCGTGTGTGGGTGGGCATTATCGTGCAACAAACACACTCCCTTAGTCAACATTTCCCTCTGTTTGTTTTGAATTGTTCTCCTGAGGTTTTTTAGGGTCTCACAGTATCGTGCCGCATTAATCGTCTCCCTTTGAGGAAAAAAATTGATCAAAATGATCCCTTTTTGGTCCCAAAACACGGATGCCATGATTTTTTTGTCCGAAATTGAAGTTCTGAATTTTTTGGCAGATGGGGAGCCATTCTCCCGCCACTCTGAGGACTGTCTTATTGTCTCAGGGGTGTAGTGAGCTCCCCATGTTTCATCACCAGTCACAATGGAGCTCAGAAAACCCTTACCTTCCAATTCAAATCACTCAAGAAACTATTGAGTGCTAGCAACTCGATTGAATTTGTGCTCCTCTGTCAGTTGTTTTGGGACCCATCTTGCACACAATTTTCAGAAGATCAGTGTTTCTATAATTGTCTTGTTTAAGAGAGATCTGGAGATTTGTGGAAACATTGCAGAAATTTCATCCACTGTCAATCGGTGGTCTTCAAGAACAGTTTCATCAATTTTTTGGACCAATACATCGGTCAAAATTAAAGGTTTTCCACTCCTTTGCTTGTCATGAATATTCGTTCTTCCTTCATTTAATTCATGACACCACTTAAACAAGTTCGTTCGGTTCATAACACCTTCGCTATAAACAGTTTTGCCCCGTGCAAAAATTTCAGTCAGCGTTTTTCCTTCCATGACAAGGAACCATATGACAGTGTGCACCTCCCACCACTTGGTGGGATTTATTATCAACATGTTTCAGAGAAATGGCCACTACGAGGTGGGTTTCGGTACTAACGAAGGTCACCGGTGTCTGTTGTTCAGAGACCACCCTTACTACCACTCAGTGTTGCGAACCATTGAAAAAAAATTCTCACAGTGTGAGAGCTAAACAGTACTCTTACTTTCTGGACATGCCTCATACCAGGCAAATGATTTCCTGAATAATAAGTTTTTGCATAAAAAATTTCCATAGATATAAACTTTTTCAAGTGTTATGTTCCTCCATTTAATCTACAATGAAAATGCTCCTTTTAATGTTGAAACATGGTATCTCTTTTTTACCAGGTTGCAATGCACAAAATTCCAACCAATGAGAAGGCTGGTGAAAGTGAGAGTAGAAAGCTAGCTGGTGCTCCCTCTTCACATGATTATGTTTTATCTCCTGTATCAGGAAGAGCGCTTGTTCGAAGGGATCGATCAGAAAGGCCATTGAGGTCACGAACCCAGCCTAGATATGTTTGTGATTTACAACTGGGAGAAGTCCCACTTTCTCTGACTGATGTAAGTGTAAATGTTTTCTTTATGCTGAATTGACAGTATCATCCTTTAAAATGTGTCCTATGTGGTAAACTCTGTTCCTTTTTTTACTGGTTAAAAAATATTGAAGCATGGAGAAATTTTTACTCCAATTGCAAAGGAACTGAACTATTTCTCTAGAGATCTTTTGCAACAGAGTTACTCAGTATTAAAGCAAGATCTCACTTGTGCACAATACTCACTCCAAATGCAAACCTTATGAATAATGCAGTCTTCAACAAGTAAACAAAAATGGTGCAGTTGTTGGTGGACAGGCTTCCCACCATGAGGGCCCAGGTTTAAATCCTGGAGGCAACAAATATTTTTCAGTGGTATCCCGATTCCTAATTACGGTACTTTTTGGAGAGCACTTTGAGTGAATATGACATCTGTTGGATGGGAAGTTAAACTGCAGACCCCTTGGCTCCTTTCGTTTAGAGTAGGCTAATGCTGAGGAAGAAGTCAATAGGATGTATGATGAGTTAGAGGATATCATCGCGAGTGTTCCCGCAGGGAAACATTTGATAGTGATGGGGGATTGGAATGCGACGGTAGGCGAAGGAAGAGATGGTGGTGAGGTGGGGGACTATGGGTTAGGCACGAGGAATGAACGCGGGGAGAAAGCAATTGAATTCTGCAGGAGACAGGGGTTAGTCATCACTAACACATGGTTTAGACACCACAAAAGGCGTAGGTATACATGGAAAATGCCAGGTGACTCAGAAAGGTATCAGTTAGATTATATTATGGTTAGGCACAGGTTTAGGAACAGTGTGATAAATTCGCACAGTTTCCCAGGAGCGGGTGCGGACTCTGACCACAATTTAGTTGTTATGAAATGTAATGTTCGTTTCAAGAAGATAAGGCAAGGGCGGCGGGTTAAAAAATGGAATTTAGAAGCAGTAAATGAATTAACGAGGAAGGAGTATCAGGAGGCTGTAGAGAAAATGATGGATGACGGTAAAGAACTGAGTGCTATCGAAGAAAAATGGGGATGTATCAAGAAAGGGATATTGGAAGCCGCTAAAGACACTATAGGAACCGTTAACGGGAAAAGGATAAGGAAACCATGGGTAACGGATGAGATGATTGCGAAGATGGATGAGAGAAGAAGATGGAAAAATGTAAACACAGAGTTAGGCAAAATGAAGTACAAAGAGTTAAACAATAAATTGAGAAGGGCCACAAATAAAGCAAAAGAAGAATGGTGGAAAACGCAATGCGAGGATATGGAAAGTTTACAGAAGAAGGGTGAAATTGGTGCTCTATACAGCAAGGTTAAGTTATTATCGGGAAGTAAGAAGGCAAGAGCTGTGCTAACAGTTAAAGATAAATGGGGTAAGATAATAGTTGAACCAGGAAAAATCCAAGAGAGATGGAAGGAATATATAGAAACACTGTATGGTAAAGAACTTAGGCCGACAAGGTTAGACATAGAAAAGGAACATGACGTAGAAGAAGATAGCTTAGGTCCAGGCATACTCGACGATGAAATAGAAAGGGCATTAAAGGAGATGAAAGCAAATAAGGCTGTGGGGGTGGACAATATTCCTGTAGAAATGTTGAAATGGTTAGGGAAAGGTGGGAAAAAGGCCATATATGGACTGATTCGTAGTATATATGAGGAAGGAATCTGGCCGGAAGATTTTGTGAGATCGGTGTTAGTTCCTATTCCAAAAAAGGCAAAGGCTTCGTCATGTGAGGATTACAGAACAATAAGTTTGATATCCCACGCAGCTAAAGTTATTCTCAGGATCATCAACAAAAGGATAGAGAGTAAGGCAAATGATTACTTAGGGGATGATCAGTTTGGGTTCAGGAAAGGAAGAGGTACGCGTGATGCCATTGCAGTAATGAGATCACTAGTCGAGAGGAATATAGAATACAATCAGGACGTTTTTGCCTGTTTTGTAGATTTCGAAAAAGCGTTTGATAGAGTGAATTGGGAAAAATGAATGCGTGTATTGCAGAAAATAGGAATGGATTGGAGGGACAGGAGACTGATCCGCAACCTGTACATGTCTCAGACTGCTCAGGTGCGAGTGGGGAACGGAGAGTCTGGATGGGCAGTGTTAGGAAGAGGTGTAAGGCAGGGTTGCCCATTGTCACCGGTACTGTTCAACGTATATGTAGAGGAAATGATTAAAGAGGCATGGGAAGAACTGGAGGTAGGAATGAAAGTCGGAGGGGAACTCGTAAAAGCGGTTAGGTTTGCTGATGACCAAGCATTAGTTGCTCAGTCAGCCAAGGGGTTGCAAGCATTGTTGAGTGAATTGGAGGTTCAGTGCGATAAATATGGGATGAGAATCAATATTAATAAAACAAAGGTTATGGGATTTTCCAGAAAGAAAAAGGCTAAGCTAAATATTAAAATAGGCGGGGAAAGAATAGAGCAGGTAGAGCAGTTTACATATCTCGGAAGTGTTTTGGACCAATACGGTCAAAGTGGTAGGGACGTAAGGAGAAGAATTGCGCTAGGCAAGGAGGCTTTCTCAAGGAGGAGGGAGTTGATGACGGGGACGTTGAGTAGGGATGTTAAGACAAGACTTGTAAAAACTCTGATATGGAGCGTAGCTATGTACGGCGCGGAAACGTGGTCGCTGAAGCAGGAGGATAGACGTAGATTGGAGGCTTTTGAAATGTGGGTGTGGAGAAGAATGGAGAAGGTGAAATGGACCGAAAGGAAAACAAATGAGGAAGTACTGGAAATGGTGGGTGAGGAGAGGGGTTTGTTGAGAGAAATCCTATGGAGGCAGGAAAAATGGATGAAAGGCGTATTGAGCGGTAGTGGAATGTTGATGAAGGTAATAGAGGGGAGAATGTTGGGCAAGCGAGGTAAGGGTAGGAACAGGATAGGGATGTTGGACGGGATGAAGGGAGGAAAGAAGTACACCGAGATGAAGAGGGACCTGATATAGATTAGTTTGCTAGGTGGGGAGTCACAAAATGTTTATTTGATAGTTGTGTCCATCCAAAAAAAAAAAAACCTACCTTAACCGGTAGATTACCTAATAAAAAAATGCTGACCCTGGGCTTCTCTTCCACCTTCCTTCTTTCCCTTCCATTCCTAATGACCTCAGCTGTTGGACTCCTCCCCTAAAGCTACTCCTTCATTGAATTAAGAGAAATGTACTTAATGACATTCTTATGATGGAACATCTTCCCGATAGAACTGGATTTCTGCAAAACAAAGCTCATGCTGCATATGCCTCTCTTTGTGGAGTGGAAGTCTGCAATCTTCTTGGTCTAAGGTTATGGCCTGATAGAAATTTTTTTGATTTTAATATGACCTGTAGGCCAAAGGTAGCTGGCTTCTGCACTACAATCTGTTAATATTTCCTTGTGATGTTACCAATTTCTTTCATTTACATTTAGTCCCAGTATGGGCAGATGGTCAGCTGCCTTCATGGACTGCAGTCCATTGACAAAAGTCGCCATTATCGCAAATGGCGTCCTCTGGTGGGAATATTGGATGGTGGTGCTCGTGAATGGTGGTCCTACATAGCACGATGCCACTCTGAAGAAGCCAGGCGCCGCAGGGGCTCCTGTCCCAACTGGCCATCCCTTTTGGGTCGAGCAAAGGACTTGGTGGCTTATGTGGATGCCTATGAAGCTCACCTTCGCTCGCCTTCATCACTCCCTCTGCCAGCAAAGTTGTTGAGGGACCGTGTAGAAGTGGAACTTGGATTGGAAGAATTGCGTGTGTTGAGGGAGATTGCAATGAGTCGCGTGGCACAAGATATGAGCAGCAACGTGAGCACAGTAGATGCCAGCAGCCAAGGCTCAAATGATTCACCTGTACCTGTTGCAGCACAAGGGAAGGGAAAACACCAGTAAGGATAGTAATTAGGATTTAATTGAGATTGATTTATGTAATAATAACCTTTGATAATGCCATCTCGCTTTATATAATTTTATATTAAAATTTGTATGGAATTCACCGAGAATACCTTCAAAACCAGTTCTGGGTCAGTTTTAGAAAGATTTTGATGAATTAATTCATAGATTTTGTTTGTTGACAAACACTTTCATGAATAAGGAAAGATAAGCGAGGTTGCTGGCCTTGGCATTGCCCATCCCATGTGCAATGTTCCTTGCTAACAGTTACAGGTCTTTATTGCTCAGTTTTGGCACTTTTTTGACAACATGCCGGCAAAACTAAAGTGTAGTATGTAGTATCTCAGCTTTCCCATTGCTAAATAATATCATATCCTTTCTGAAGGAGCCACCTTTATAGCCAGTGTACCCCAATACCAATATGTACTATTTGTAGTTAACTTACATACAAAACAATGGTAAATTTTGAGGTATGACTTAATATTTCTAAGAATATTATCATATTTCAAGAAACTGTAACAGTAACTTTAACGGAGTCACCCGCTATGTGTGCATTATAATGCAACCATTTCAGAGAGTAAAAATCATTCGCCTTGACCGAAGGCGAATGATTTTTACTCTCTGAAATGGTTGCATTATAATATTATCATATGTTGTGAGTACCTTTGTATGAGTATTTTCATGTATCAAACTGGAAGGTTTTGATGGTTTCCATTATTTTTTGCAAACAAAGTTGCTAATGAACATTAGTAAGAATTGTGAACATCACTATCAATGCCAAAGTGATGTAAAGTTTGAGAAACAACATCTCAAAGGTGGCTCGTGCAATTTGCAGTAAAAGCATACAAGCACAGATAATTTTGTTCCCTGTTGTTCAAATGTGAATTGATTTTTTAAAGAATTATTTAACATGTGGAATAGGTTTAATAATACAAAGAATGGTCCCCTTTTCAATTCTGCTGAGGTTGGTCTATGGTAACGAAAAATCCTTATTTGAAGGAAAATGGTATTAAATGTGAATTTATTCTTTTCCTTGCTTGCAGAATGCATAATTTTAACTTTATTTAATGTATGGAATATTATTAAATTCATAAGACCATATTTTTAGGATATTTATCACATTGTTACAAATTTTTTGTTAATTCAGTCTTTATCATATTGTTCAACCAAAGTTACCTTTATAAAAGTCTGTGCTGAGAGATAATGAATATAAATTTTGATATGCCTGGCTATATTTTTCGAATTTCTGTTATGATGAGTTTTATTGTTTGCCAAATACTTCTTGTGGAGATGTCATTGGATGCCTTGCCAATACAAATTAATTTTGTTTGAATAGGGTTCATCGAGGTCTACTTCTGCACTGGCTGCCTTTGTGGTGGAGGTGGCAAAATAGTGATTATCAGACCCTGACTTCATTAACTGATGAAGGTGGAGGACAGAATGATTCAGAAGAGATGAATAGTTTAGAGGATGAAATTTTGGATGTACTCTCTGACACAATTGAAAATGATACATTGCTTCGGCGTGACACTGTTTTTGGGCAGTTAAACTTTACTCTTAATCAAGGAACCTTTAAGTTATTTTCTAAGACGAAGCCCATTAAGAAAACCTCAACAACAACTTTTGACAGGTTTGTAAAAGTGAAAATTAAAAACTTATCATTTTATTCTGGTGGTTAAGGTAAACCTTTGCTGGTTCAAATTCCTCTGATGATAGATGTTCTCACAGTCACATAAATTATTTTTTCATGTTGACTTCATAGTTGGATTTACTATCTCTCAACCAAGTAGATACCATAAAAATCCAACTAGTTTTAAAAATTAGTATTGATTAATTTTTTACAATTCATTTATTATGAAGAGAGTTTATTCAGTAGTTTACCCCGTCAAAATGATATGGAAATGAATGGTGCAGTGCAAAAAAAGTTGATTCCAGTGTCTATGTCGGGAGAAGTAATGTAATTTCTTTTTCACAAATTAAAAAAAAATAATTTTGTTAAACTTCCACATAAGTTTAAAAATTGCAGACCTATTATCAAGTGATATAATATATCTCATTATTATTTAAATATCCAGATAAATCAAGTGATTATGTGTCTATATCTTTTCATTTTCTCTACTGATCTGTTGCCATAAATCTGGTCCCTCTGGGAAACTCATGCTACTTATTGATTCACGTGTAACTGCACTAAAGTACTTGGATATGTTCAATTATACACAATGTAAGCGCAATTCATAGTGGATTTTTTCACTTCCTGCTACACCTCTTCCTTCTGTTCTTCCCATCAGGACTCTTCTGATGGAGTTGGAGTTTGCCAGTGTGAAGTTGGGACTGGAATGGCGTCCCCGTTCTTCCTCTCATAGGTTTTATATTGGACTGGGTGCCATGTACCTCAGGGATGCCATGACACCTGACTCTGCATTTTCCACTCTTGTTTCACCTCACATAAGTGGCTCCTTGCAATCAAATGCTGCTCCCCAATTTCTATCAGGCACTACACGTATGCAGCACCTGGGTAGAAGTTTTGCTGAGAGATTGGGTAATTTGTTGGGACAAACTATTGCTCCTTCCCAAACACAGGCGGCATCTCGACCAGTGGAGGACAGCCTTTTTCAGCTTGTTTTTGAGAAAAAGCCATTTGGAAGCAAGGCTGATTATAGGTTAGTAAAATTTTTCATTTTGATCATTATGGTATCATGAACCCCAAGTTAGACTTTTATCCTTAATGTAAAGTACTTATAAACATAGTCTATGTAGTACCAGCCAGGATGATGTGTAATATGCTGAAATCTTATTGTTTTGAAAGAGAAATGACCAAAATGTTGACAATTATTATTGTTTATATTAATTATTCTCCATGATATAATTTTTTTGGAGTCTCTCTATGTAGTGATTTCTCATGCTGGGATGGAATCAGATTGTAGATTACTTCTTTTTCTTCATGAATTGGCCAAATCATTGATAAAAGTACTAGTGCAGAATGTATTGAAGAATACATATTTTGGTCGTGTATATTTAGGACAAGAAGTGTACAGTACTGTAGAAGATGACATTGATATATGAACTTCACCAGAATGTATTTTGTTAAGATGCATTGTATCATGTTATTAATTTGAGCCTTTTAATGTGAACTTTCATGCATTTTTTAACTCTCAATTTTCTTTCAACAGGCTCCATGTACAGTCTCAATCCCTTGATGTTGTTTATAATGCGAGTGCATTCCGTTGTATTATTGAGTTTTTTACTCGACCCTATGAGGACGAAGATTTGAGTAGTACTTTGCTGGAAGGTAAACATTTTGTAGGTCTTAATTAGTATTAAAAATTTTTAATTAGTGAACTTAATGGGATCAGGATGTTTTTGGGTACTAATAAATACTTAACTGTTTTGTTATGATCTTCATTGTTCATGCACATGGACAATTTGCAATCAAAGCATTGCAATTTGGTATAAAGGCATTCAAAAGTCAAGTTTGGCAATTCCCATTACATGAAAGTGTTGCTACATAATTTTACAATAAATTGTCTTCGTAATTCCCATTACATGAAGGTGTTGCTACTTAAAACCTTCCTGGGATTCCTCTTCTCTCAGCTGTCTTTTCTGGGAATGATAATTTTAATAGAGCATTATAAATTTATTAAGTTTCCAATGCTCCTCAATCTCTACAAAACGTCTTTATGTTTTCATTGAATCATCTTGCATATGTTGAAGAGGAGCTGTTGAGCAAGAGACATGATGCTAGTGCATTAAACAGGGAGCATGGAATTGGAATGGAAAGATCATTAATGGCTTCCACTACATCAATAGCATCAAATGCCTCAATTGCTGCTGTAGTTGGGCAGCAGTTAAGGACAGCTGCAAGGCATCGCTATGAGGCTGTGAAACAGAAAACTAAGGAGGAATTGAGACGTAATTGGGAACAGATTTTGGAGGGAGATCAGGTATAACATCAATTGATTAATTAATTCATTATAATTAATGAAATTTTTGATTAAAATTAATTATTGATATTTTGGATTTCTCTGTAACTTTATGCGAAATATTTTTGCTATCATTTCTCTTTGGCCCTTGATTTATTGTGTTTCTTTTTATTTTTAAATTTGATCAGAAAACATCTATATATAACATATCACAATGGGTGTGTCATATATTAGCATGCAATGCAATATTTTTAAATCCATCACCAATGCAACTTCCATATTTGAATATGAGTTTATTTGTCAGTAAATATCAAATTATATTTTGGGTTTAGAAAAAATAAGATTAAGCGGATGTAATTTGTAGTATTAGTTTTTTTAACAGTGGAAATCATGTACTCCATGACTAGTTCCTCTCTGAATCTTATGTTGTTACTTCCAAGTCATAGTTAATTAAGGTGGTATATTGCAGGAAAAAGTTAGTCTAATTTACTTTGTTTATCAATTTTCATTTAAATATGGTTCATCATTTAATTAGTTAGGGAAACTCACCTTTGTACACCCTGAAGTTATATTTATATGGAATTTTTCTGAAGTGTGGATGAAATGAGTGTTTGGATCAAACTAATTTTGAAGAAGAAATCAAACCATTTGCTAAAAGATATATTCAAGATGCACAATTGCTGCTGGAAATATAGCCATTTCAGGGATTAATATATGTATTTGTATGATTATCTGTCGTTTTCAATTATCTAAGTCCTTTTTTCTCAATTACTCTCTAGAATGATCACACTCTTCTATTAAAATATGAATTGATTGCATATTTTTATCATGTTTTGAAGATTACTGTGCTAAATTACTGATTCGAGGTGAACCCTACCTGAAAGTTTAGAAAATTGACTTAAGTCATGCCACAAGAATGTGAATTGATTTTTTTATAGTTATATCCTAATAAGCAATGTTTTTATTAATTGAGACCTTATGATCATCAATGACTGAGGTTTATATTCAATGAAAAGAGTCACATTAAAAACAATGCTGCTTAAGTTCCTTTTGCATTTGACATCCTTGTTTATGTTATGGCTCTTCAGAACTTTGTAGACTATTATGCAATGAGGAGTATGAAATTTATCGAGGTCTTGAGATGGGGCACGATTCAAATAGATTTGAAAACACACTGCTCTAATGCCTTCTTGAGTGCCATATTACATTATGGTGGACATTCTTTATTTGGATATGATATGTTTATGAAAACCCTAACCATAAAGAACAGTGTTGGTCCAATTTACGTCCTTCTCTTTCCCCAATAATTGAATTTTTTCAGTTTTGCTGATCATGACAGAGGAGGGAGAGAAATGATTGAATTATTGTATTTGAAGCGGCAGGTTGTAAAAAAAACAAAGCCGAACAAAAACAAGAAATCTATGAAAATACTAATTTTAATTGAATGGTATGATAAGTTTGTGTTTTGCTCACACATTTCAATTCTTTCCATCTTTCAGAGTGATAGGAAGAAGTGGGAAATAGTTTTGAATATTTCTGCTCCTCAAATCATTTTTGTGGAGCATTTCTGTGATCGAAATGCAGTTATTGTAGTAGTGGATTTTGGACGTTTTCACTTTAGCAATGCTCAATTAGAGCAGTCATTTTTGATTGGGACAAGCAATGAAAAAAAGATTTCCACTGACCGACCAACTGGGTGGGCACACAAGGGAGCAGCAGAAGAAAGAGACCGAGAATTTGCTGAGAGGAGAGTTGTTACTGTTGAAGAGGAGGATGATGATGAAGATGGTGAGTATTGACGGCGCTGTTTAGTAAATGAAACATCAGCATTTAAAGGATAATGGTATTTTCATGTGGTGATCCTGGAGTGTGTTGGATTACAGTTGTTAACAAATCTCTTAGAGCATTGGTTACTCAATTTCTGAAGGACTACCATTTTCTGAAGAACCAACCAGCTTTTGGTTTTAGTACCATAATAATATTACTTGATGGAGTTCCATGTAAGGTGTCGGGCGAATCAGGTCCGTGCTGAATCAATTCAGTGATAAGTTATGGAATTCACCTCTCTTGATCAATTATAAACTAACTTGCTTTCATTAAGAGCAAAGCTATTTGACTGCATTACCACCCACTATTGTGGGTGGTACTGTGAGATTGTGTTTTGCTGATGAGAAGCACTGCAAAATTGGTTTTGTTATTTGTAATCCATCTGTTCTTTCTCTGGTTAGAGGGTGGAGGGATGCAGATAGGATAGAGAGGATTTTATAAACCATATTAGATGAAGACAATAAAAATATCATTTTTGTATCTATATGTTGGACTAGATAAATTTATTTTGATTTTTTTCTTGGATTCTGCCACATGGGAGTTTCAATCATGCGTGACCTCCATGCCTGTCTGTTTTGAGCTAGTCTCCTAGTTTCTTAATACTTGCACCTTATCTTAACAATGTCCAACAATGTATATGTATTTCTCCCTCACCCTCTCTTCCCAACTTTCTCCCTCATCCTCTTGTCCTCTCTATCTATCCCTCTAGCAAGGTCTTCAGCAAGCACTCATTCCTTATACAATGTCCCAACCAATTCATCTTTCTTTACCTGATTTTCTATAACAGTTATTTCTCTTTTCCAATTCTTTGTAATACTTCATTCTTTACTATATCCTCCCATCTAATTCTTTCCATCCTCCTCCAGATCCATATCTCTTCATCAAACCTCTACTATATTTCCTTTATCTTTCTGCAAACCAATGTCTGCTCTGTACAATATCACACTCAAAATGCAACATTTTGCTTACTCTTTCTCAGTTCCTTATTCAAAGTACTGCCCAGCAGTTTCTTCTTATTGAATCTTTCTTTTGAAATCGCTATTCTTGATTTGATTTCCTTGGAACAGAAAATTTCTTCAGTGATGATACTTCCCTAATATCAAAACCTGTTCAATCCACTTCCAATGAGATACTGATCCTTTCATCTTTATCTCCTATTATCGTACTTTTATTCAGTCTCAGTGAAAGAGGATCAAACTGATGATGAAAATGTGAGTCTCTCTCCATAATTTCTTCCTCCAATCAGTTTTGCATATGCAGTAATCAATATGATAATTTTAATTGTAACAAAAATGTTAATGAAGCTGAGGAATCCACTCTTTCAATGCCATAATTCTGTAAGTACCCAGCCTGTATATTATAATGCAAGAAACAAGATGGTTTAATATTGCCTCATTCATTTCCCCATCTCTGAAATTTAGTGGCATAAAATTGTTGATAATACTCCAAGGATATGAGTACTTACATAGCTTAACTCTTTAAGTTGGTTCTATGCCACTGCAGGTTCCATTCCATAACCCAATGGCTTCTAAACCATATACACTTTAGTTCTCACAGTAATGTAAATTTTGTAGGCCCAAATGGGAATTTTTGATTCAAGAATAGAACAGAATCCAGAGAAAAATTACCCAATTAACTAAAAAAATCACTAATACAAACACTAAGGATAATGAAATTGCTCCCAATATTGGGATAGAAGTCTCTGACATCATGGACATCTGGACATCATGGAGCTTGATTAAACTCATGTATTCACCCACATTTACTTATGTATCCCCATTAATTAAATTTGATAAAAAAGATGCTCCAAAGTTTTGAAAGTTAAGCAAATTCATGGTAAAAGGCATTTTGCAAAAGTTCAAATTACTAACAAATTTTAAAGTGGTTCAATATACCCATTACGGCAGACGACATATTCATTGATTCATTAAACTTAGATTGAACAACATTTATCATTTTTGTAAGGTTTACTGATTTATACCTGGCAATTACCTTGGAACTTATGTAGATTTTGCATTCAGTTAATGACAAATCTCCATTATTATTCTTCTGATTCCTTCTTGATCTATAAAAATATCCTCCAGTGTTTTTTTTTAATTTTAAATACCTTCTTACATTATTTAATGCATATTTTACAATTTTTATCTATAACTTTTGTTCTCCAATATTTTTCAAAGTTATGTATTCCCTTGTATTATTTCATTTTCAATTCATGCAAGCCTTACTTCATCTTCAATGAATAATTTGCTATGCTATTATTTTTTTAATCTTTGCAAAATTGTATTACTTTGTGCATAGTATATTTTCAATTGGGATTCAGCTCTATCAGATTTCAAGGTTCAAATGTATAATTGACCCCAGGTGCTTACCTAACAATGCCCCTTAACACATCTTAGAGCTGCCATACCACTCTTCCCAAGAGGAGAAGGTATAATTCTGAGATTTTAAACATCAAAGAGCACTCTTTGAGATTGAAGGGAAATGGTGGAAAATAAGGTGTAATTTTATGCATTTTTCTTTATGTATTTGGTATTGGTAAGCAGTATTTCATATAAAAGTTCTTTAGTATTATTTTACATGAAGAAATATACCAAATTACATTCACAAACAAAGATATGTTTTTTGTTTCCTTTGCAGAAGATTTTCAGACACCTTGCTCATCTCCTCCTGGGGAAGACCTCTATTCCAAGGGCTATGAAGGTGGTATGCCATCAATTGAAGAAACAAATGCTTTAGAATTGACTGAGTCTGCTTTGCATCAGCGGATGTATGATAGGTACTGTATTATTCATTGAAGTTGTCCATGGAGTTGTACTTTATTCATGTAATTACATCTTCCAAGTGCAAAGAGTATTGTTCATTTTAATTATTTTCAAATCTAAAATATTTAACCTTACTTTATTCATCAGGTATGACCTTGAGTTTGGTGATATGCAAATTTTAGTGGGAAGAGTAAAGGATAACTGGAAATATGCTCGTTTAAAAGGGACTTCAACTCTTCATGTACTAGACAGGTTTAATATAACACTGCAGGTAAGTTAATTTCTTCTGGTTTTTAAAATATTTTTCTTAAATTTATGCCTCAATGTACTCACTGAAGACATCGTCTCTCTCTCTGCAAAAAGCATAACCTTTACTCTTTAATACAGTGAGTACTTATGGTAAAGGTATGATAGTAGTGTTTTGTTATGCTTACAATTAGGTATTCCTCTCATGCGATACATCCCATTTATGGTAGTTATGTGAGATCAAGGTAGTTAGTCTGTGATCATTCAGCATTTTCCCCTGACAATTTTTTTGTTTAGGTTTCTTTAGTATAATTTTTAATTTCCTTTAGTCTTTATATTTGGAACTGTTTAAATTATAAATAATGAAACAAATTGCATGCTTAGATCATAATTACAATATTCATACATATAAACTTAGGTTTCCGTAAATGTTATAAGTATGTAGTGGCATATAGTTAACCAAAGAGGAATTGATACACAAGGCACACAAAGGGCTGGAGCAAAGAATAGAAGTTGAGAGGAAATTAAGTTGATCAAATAAAGCTTTGTGTACCAAGTAATTGCAGTAATTTTAAGAGTGCATTGCATGATAATTGTAATCTTCATCATCTAGAAATTCTGAAACATACTGTTTTACTATAATCTTCAATATATCTAGGACAGATGTGAGTCCCAATTATATGCAAATTACAAATTTAAAAAAGTTTTCGTTCTGGTTTGCAAATATAATGAGAAATATGTTGAGTTAACTAGACTGTGAAGTTCAAGTGATTGGGCTGTATTTTTGGAGGAAATTAACGTAGTAGTGAAGAATTTAGAAGGAAAATTGTATTAATAAAAGAGGCATCTTCAGAAAGGAATTTAACAATGACTGAGACTCTGAAATATACCTATAGGTAAAGAAAAGAATAGTAAAAAGTTTAATGTGGTACATAGTATTCATATGGTTGTTGAATTTATGTATACAAATATGCCATAAGAATTTTAGTGTTGAAAAAGATCGGTTGAGATGAAATAGGAGGGTTTTGAGATGAGGCTTTCAAGAGTGGAAAAAATTGGCTGGATAATGTTGAAAGTAAAACATGGTAAGGATAGAGATTTGGAGGAGACAGCTGAAATGGATAGAAAATATAATATACTAAGGTTGGGAGGATGTTGAATAATGCATTAGAGGCAGAATGTGGGGTGAACAGTGGGGTGGGCAGAAAAGAGTAGGCATAGCTAATCATATGAAAGAAACTAGTGTATATGAGCACCTAAAGAAAGCATTGGTTCATGACAAAGGGTGTATTTATATTTACATTGGGATTTAAAGGTTTACAAGTACAGAAAATGCTTTATTGTTTTCAGAGATATTCCTACATTAAAATGATTTGAGTTTTCTACTTTAGATTGTTGTAGCACATACCTTAACCCTTCTTCTTGAGATTATTTAAAAGCTAATTTAAAATATTGGATGAAATGATTGCTTGCAAGAATGCAAGATTAAATTTGCATTTGAAATAGCAAAACATTAAATTAATTTTACATTTAATTTCTATATTTTTTTATTGTTAAAGCTTTACATTTTCTGTCTCAGAATAAAAAAAAAGAATGGAATTTTCAAACCTTATTTGCTTATTTTGTACCTTTTTTGCTTCCTAATCATTTTCATTTAATTTTATGAATGATTTATTTTGAAGAAAATAGTTATATTAAATTTGCCTTCTTGGGTTTGGTAAGAATTAGGGTGCACCTGCAACCTTCTTTATGAATTACTACTTCACTCTAGAATGTAATTAACATTGATTAGCCGTAACTGATCAAAATTAATTGAGTTGTCAATAAAATTACTTTAATTGTTACAATTTGGAAAACAATAATTGAATTCAACTAAACTTCCAGCTTAGTTGGTTCAAATTAACAAGACCTTAACAGTACTCTTGTTGGTGGGAGGTTACAAACATTAGATTTATTTGTGTTTTTTTAATAAACTTTCAGTTGGAGCGACGCATTGTAGCCACAAATGATCCTCAGTGGCCCAGTGTAACGTTATCTGGTAGCCTTCCAAAACTTGTTGTTCATGTTAATGAGCAAAAGGTTGATGCACTACGTTCAATTGCATCTGTCATTGGTGGTGAAGGGTTACCTTCTCCATTTAGGTAAGTATTCATGATATTAAAAATATGCATCCAGTATGGTTGTGCAGGCAAAACAATTTTGAGATTTGTTCCTGTTAAAAAATTAGATAGTGAATTATATTGAAATAAAATGAAATTATTGACTTCATAATTCCATATATTTTATTTAAAAACATGAATCAGGTCTAATGTTGATGTTCAATGTCGAAACCTGGGTCGTGTTTTAAAATAAAGTGTGTGGAATTACAACTTCAATAATTTTAACAAACCGAACGGTATTAGGGTTAACCTTGTGAAATTTATCCATGATGGAAAGGAGACAAACTATGCAAATTTCACTTGAATAGAGATTTATTCACAACCCGGGTTTCAAACACTTAATGTCATCTTCAGGTGACCTGAAGATGACATTAAGTGTTTGAAACCCGGGTCGTGAATAAATCTCTATTCAAGTGAAATTTGCATAGTTTGTCTCCTTTCCATCTTCAATAATTTTGTAATAATATATAATATGTTATGCAGATTCCATAAAGTTAGGGTGGAGACAACAAATTTTATTGTGAATTATATTTAGTTTCTGGTGAAATTCCAATTTCTGAGATGCCTATGCTATGTTGCAAGTTTGTAAGCTTTTGTTTAGTTAGTGGTGAAGCAGACATGAAAGAATAGAAGTGCTGTAGTAATTGCCAAAATTCTAGAACATCTCCAGTCAAGTAATTTATTGCAGTGCACTATTAATTGAAATTCTATTGATTTGAAATTGCCCTTTGACCTCAGTTTAAACACAAAATAACTAAAATTATGTAAATGCTGCTTTTGAGGGAGAAAATAGTAATTTGTTTGAGAGAGAAAAAAATGGTGTTATTGCATTTTACTCTGTGTGCCATAATTGATGGCATTCTTTCATCAAATTGATACCCAGACCCCAGCCAAGTGGTCTTCGAAGTGACACTGAGGATATTGGTGCATCTGGTATAAGAAGAGAGGATGATGAGCCCAGCAACATGAGTGGCATGCCTGGAAGCATAGACCGCAATAAGCTGTCTGAAGAATCACGGTTGCTCCTGTTACAGTTTGGAGTTGAGCAAATGTCACTAGAGGTATGTACTCAAAAAATAGTTGGCAGATATTATTCTATAACCAGCCATAAGGGTGACCTATCAATTTCCTGATAATGTTTCAAATTCGAACTTTCATATTCCCTATGTCCCAAAAGAATGTATGTTCACAAAAAGCGAAGCATAGAGAGCAATAAAGAACAATTTAAAATTTTTCTGTGTTCTAATGTTCTATCTGAAAACACCCCTTCTCAAAAGAGGTACAACCTTAAACGCAAAATATTTTCCACTCTGTTTTATTTTTCTTGTTGGAAAGAATCTGGCAACCTTACCTTAGTGTGTGAATTTCACAAGCCATTGGAGTCAGTGTTGGATGAACTCTACCAATATCTATGAAAGCGAACTTCTGGTTGGTTACTGGGTGCATGGCTTTATGTTTATGGTTGTGCACATTCTTGAAATATACTTGTATTGCCTAGTTGTAGATTAAAATTCTAATTAAAAATTTTCTTACCATTGTTAAATTATTTTTTCAAGGTTCAATCACGAGGAAGAAGTGTGGCAGAGCTGCAGGTGTCGGGAGTGCAAGCATCATTTTGCCAACGTCCATATGATACCAGTGCCACGCTTAGTGTCCACAGCCTATTACTGGTGGATGCACTCCAGACATTTGGTCCTGATTTTGAACTTCTTGTAGCCAGCCACAAACATGTTGGGTGAGTATTTTTTAAATCCTAAATTATTGAACTTGTAGAGTAATGTTTAGCTTTCTTGCATAACTGTCATAGTCTATTCTTGCATAAAGTCAGAGTTGCATTCCCAAGAACTTAAATATTTTAGAATGCATTAGTGGTAAATGTGTACCTAAAGGTATAATGAAATTATATTTATCACCAGAGATATTTAAGAGAAAGTAGAGTCAGCTTATGTCAATCATTAGTTAACAGTTTTATTGTTGAAGTCCAATGTATACAATTTCTCATTGTCTATAAAATCTCTCAATGAGTAAAGGCAACGGTCGATTCCTGAGGCTTCAGCTCGGACAATGTGTTAATGTTTTTAAGTGATGAGCACATCATTTACTATATTTAATGCCTATAGTTTGTCCCTATGAGTGATGTCATTTCATTGGATTGTAAACATTTTGGACTTATGTGAGCAAGAAGAAATTATACAATATAATACAGTTAAAGAATATCATCATGAGACTGCTCTGAAAAGTTGGGCTGATAGCTAGACGATGAAGATTGGTATCTGATGTCTATTGCAATGCCTTCTGATGGCTAATATAGGATTCTGCATTATCATTACAGTATAACTTTGTTATTAATATTCCACTTAATTCAAAGTATGTTTGAAGCGAAGAGCAACCCCCAGCTAGAAGAATAAGACCACCAGCTTCTTTTAGTATGGATTCATTGAACTATGTCCATGATGAAATTTGAAATCACTAACTGAGATCTTGGCTCACAATCAAATTGTTTATTTCAAACTTTTCTTTGGGACAGTGCATATTTTGAAGGATTTGTGAATTGCAAAGCTGTGTGTGCATATAATGATGGCACTGAATTTTTACTATTTTGTATCACAAAATATACCACTGTCACCAAAAGATATAATGCATTTCCTGCTATGTCAGTAGTCAATGTGAAGTAATATAAAATATAATGCAAATGAATGTAGCCTTAAAACTGTTGACATGTTACAAAGTTTAGTTTACCCTTTGGTGCATAAGGTCATCAGTCGACGTAAGTTCATGAAGGCCTACTTTGCCCCTGAGCACTCCTTGAAATACATTCGATAAGTTATGTCCATGCTGCAGATTGTAGAAAGAATAATATTCAGTTGCCTAGTACATAGGCTTAAATGGCTCATCCATTGATTCAGATTTCAAAACTTGTAGAAATGCCAAGTCAACAGGCCTGATTTAGTAACTATAAGGGGTTGGCACTTTATTACACTTTGAGCCATGGGGGAAGAGGAGGCCATAAATGGCTATGTGATACATGGCATAAGCTTCAGTCAATCCTAAATTTATTTTGACTCACCCAAATACCTATAAAGTGTATGTGCAAATACTTGTGCATAGGTTCTTCTGAAATATACATACACATCTATTAATAACTTTTTTAATAACTGTCCTCTTTATTTGATGATGTTTCAACCCAAGTCGTATGTTTTCATTCCAAAGTATTGTTTACTGTAATATTCATTGCTTCTCATGGTTTGATTTCTGGAAAACTGGATGTTCTCACATAAACTATGCTATCATGTACACTTTGATGAGACTAATAGTAATGATATAACCTCTTCAGGATGGATAGTGTAAGTGGGAGCCTCAGGGACAGTGAACCCACATCTCCATCTTCTCCTGGTTCTCCAGATCCTCATCATGGGTACAAAGGTTCGGGCTTGCCAATAAACTGCACCTCACCTATTGCTCTGTCACAGGCATTGCACAGCATATCAAGCATTCCTCCAATAAGTACTTTGCCACAGTCGACTTATAAAAGAGGTATTATGCTGTTTTCTCACTGCTTTTGTAGTTTTATGTAGTATTATTAACACTTAGTACTGCCAGTCAGTCTTGTATGTAAACCTGTCAGACTGTTAATTATAAATAAATCACATAAACCTAATTTTATATAATATTACAGCCATCAGCATTCTGTTTTAAAGTAATAGGACAGAGGAATTGGCCTATATGTAGTATTACTTTTAATGACAAATCCAAGGTTTTAGTTATGAATAGCCAAAACAAACAACCAGGAATGGGTAAAATTCAAAGTTTGTTTGAATCTGAATTCTTTTTCCCACTGAATCTCAAACCCAAAATCCTGAACCTAAAACATCCTCCATTCAGTACACTTTCATTCAGTTTATTCTGAGATATTTCCAAGGAGTCAAGGTTAATTGTAGGAGAAGTAAGTACAAGTACTGGTACAAGTACAGCAAAAATAACACAAAATCTATTGCCACAGCATCAGGTAATAGTTATAATTAAGGAGAATAAGAGAACAAAATTTACTGCGTGCTCATTTTTATAGGGCCTCCATATAATATTTAACAATATAGTTATATGGCACAATCACTCATTCCAAAGAGAATACCTTTGTAATGATTTAACCTTAACAGAGTTCTATAGTTCTCTTGTCTTATGACAGTAAGAGATGGAATAAATTTATAATATGATATACTATATCTGTGTCTTGAAGAGAATATCATTCTGCCAAATATGATTTTTATGGTAATTTTAAATTAGCTCAAACTTTCTTTAAAATGTAAAATAAAAAATTATTTTGTGTGTTGAATAGAAAATTGATGCAATGCTCTAATACATGATGTTGCAAAATTTTGTCATTCTTCATCCAGTTCGATATTTATTCAAAACACGTATCCCTACCAAGTAAGTCAGCCTTTATTCTTTCCACTGCATCAACACTCCTTGGGTGGTATGATACCCCAAAAATTTATTAAAATGGCAGAGATTAGATTTTAAGGCAAGATTGAATTCATAATACACTTCTGTATATTGAATGCACTGTGATAGTAGAAATGCCCATGCTAAGAACTCCTCTGCATTCATTACATTGCTTGTGTAAATGCTAACTCCTTGATCATCGAAATTTATTTTTTAGCTTATTGGCTGTTCCAATACATATTCTCATTTGCTACCATGCAAATTATTTTTTACAATTATTAAACTATTAGGTATAATGCTGTCATATAACATGTACACTGAGGGTTTTAAGGAGCTAGCTATTTAAGGGCATCTGCATGCATTATGCACTTATTAATCAGTTTTTCAAATTTTGTAAAACTAATAATTTACACTTTTCTAGAGGCTTTGCAAAATAATTGTAAACTGTAGGGCATTATAAATTAAGGAACAAGGAAAAAATGAGGAACTTTTGATATAAAATACAATCACTCACTCAAGTAAGGGTGAAAACAAGATCCAGGCTCATAGAGGAATCCAGGAAGGGCAATTCATTACATGCCATTTGTTTCTCTAACCATCTTCTCATTGATAATAGTAATAAAATCTCAATTATGATAATAGTAATAAAGGGATTTTATTGTTTGCGAGGTGTCCAGGGGGCCATGGCTAGAAAATTTAGTGACTGAGGTATTGTAATGGCAATTACAATACCTCATTGGGTTTTTGTCCAAATCTCATGAATAACACAGGCCTACAAAAAAAAAATTTGGTGCCAGGAATCTTTGCAGTGATTTTAACTATATTTGTAGAGCTGAATCCAAATATGAAATCCGCTTTTATTTAACAGCTCTACTTTTTTAGATATGGCACATCTTACGATTAGTTGTTTTAATATTTGATATATTCCGGAAAATAATTTTCAAAGTCAAATAAATCTATAAGTATACTAATTTATAACCACTCTGCGGTGTTCCTTTTATTTTCAATAAACTGTCAATAAGTTTTATGTATATTTCTATATTATAGGCCAATGAGATAATTATTAATATAATATTCCCATATCATCATGTAGAAGATTTTTTTACGCAAGTAACAACATATCTATATCTTGAAAACTATAGCTGATAGGAAAAAAACTAGTGTCATAATTGGATTCAGCACCCCAATTGTTCTTTAAATCAGCATTAAAAGCTCCGGCACCAAAAACACTGTTGGCCTGTGTAATCAGTGAAGTGTGAATAAGTGCATTATTGTAGAGCAATTGCCATGAGTTGTGTCACCACAAATCCAGATGTTTTCTTAGGATTGCTAAACGCGAATAACATAGAACATCTAGGTAGTACTCTTTATTTACCATACGGCCTAGTGGCAGGAACTCATGGTACCCTTATGGCATTGAAATCAAAGAAAAAAGTGAGCAGAACATTCACATTCATTGGAGCTTCATGAGCTTTTGTCAGCCTGGGCTCTTAATGAAATTTCCATTTGGGACTTTATTTCAGTGTAAAATCTGCCCATCCACATTTCATTTCCAGTTACATATGTTAGTTTAAGCAGTTCTGGATCATTGTTGACTTTATTTAGCAACTCCTTTGCCAAGTTCATTTGCTTTTGGTTGAAATTCAACAATTTCAGAAAACATTTTACTGCCACGGTTCTTTTGCCCAAAACATTTCAAACTCATTGCTTGGCATGAGCAGCAAGCAATTGCAATAGCATCATCATTAGCCTCTCTCTGAGTATTGTTCAGCAATTATCCACAGTCACTTTCTTCATATTCTTGGCATTGCCATCAGTTGTTGATGTGATGGGTTTTCCAGGCTGCTCTCAAATACGTCTTCATAGCCTTCTTGAAAATGTCTATAGCACTTGGAAACCCATTCTGAAGGCAAATTTTAATCCTAATAAGAACTTCTTTACTTTAATTCTCTACTTCTGTCCTATCTCTTCTCCTAGATTACTAAATGTGAGTGGTGAGACGTGAATAATGAGTTTATTTGTAGGTATTCCTATAAATTTTTCATTGTTATTTCATATTTCTGCTCTACCATTTTTACTGTTGTTTCACTCTTGAATGATATACACATAGATTTCATTCACTTTAACTCTTATTTTAATCAGGAATAGTAAAACCAGTCATATAAAGGTATCAGTAACATCTACTAATTTTGTTTGCTTACAGCATATTTTAGTTTGCATTATCTGCTTCATGAAATATTTTTTTTAGCTTAAAATTCACCCCCAAAAATACAAGTATATTGGCAAATCACAAAATGCTATTGTTCTTTTCAGTATTGTTGAAGTAACATAGTCCATTTGTTAATGTGGAACTATCATGGCTATTTTCATAAATTTAATGGTATAGATAACTAAATATATTCTCAAATTTTGCTGTTTAATGATTAAAATAATATTCCTTACTTCATTCAGGGTTTGTGTTTCCCCTCATCATTCCCTTCATTACAATTTTTACTTGCTTAATTGTACTCCCTGTGTAAAAATTAACTTTGTTGTTTCCTTCAGTGCCAATGGAGTCACCAAACTCTCTGAAGCTCCTGATTTCTGGAGTAACATTGTTTATTCTACTTATTAATGTGACAAAGCATAACACTGTTATGCATTCTAGATTGAGTATCAATATGAGGAATCTTTATATAGAAGCATTAATTGACATTAACAAATGTTATATTAACCAGTATGATATCAAAGAAATGAAATATAAACTAGGAGCAAATTTCTGTATTAAAAATCTCTTATTATGGTATTAGCTGATGGTTTGACAGATGTATTCTTTCATGAGACAAATTTAACAGTGTCCCCAAGTTCCTAATGAAAATTTCTGATAGATTTTTATTGGGGAAATGTTTAATGATGTAATGATATTTTAATTTTTCTTAACATGGCCATCTGGTTATGGTTTTTGGTGAAATAGACCATACCTAGTTATTTGATTGAGATCTGCCCATGCTATTTCAACCATTGTGATAGCATCTTGAATTAACTTTCTATTTTTGATTTTGGATTGTGCAAAACTTTTTAAATGGAAGTATGCTCAGGTTGAGTGTTTTTAGCTTACAATAGCTGTGGCTAATAATATTAAAAAACACAGCAAATTGTCATTCAGCAAAAATTAATTTGTGAAGTGTTAGATTAAATAAAAAAGTAAAAACTATGCAAATGACATAACTAGTAAAATGAAATGAACGTGAATGAAGGAATTAAGAATTTGTTAATATCACCTATTATGCAAGATATAAAAATGTATAAATATGCTTGGAAACTATGTAAATACTCAGTAAATTGTGAATTTAATTTTGCTTCTTTAAGTAAATAGCAGGGAGTGTATTCTATCACTGCACATGTTTGCTTTCTGCAGTATTGATTTAGTGTGCTCTCTTTGAATTACATATCTCGATGATTAAATTTATTTTCTTATCTTAAATAATCTTCTGCTAATGAATATTCAAATACTGCCTCAACCTTTTGGCTGTGCATTTGAATGTCAGGCTGATTCATGATCGATTTCATATCTCCACTGAAACAAAATTATTTCGACCACTTCAGTTTTTCAGAATCTGTCATATGTGATATCTCTGAAAATCAAATGAGATCATTAGGTAGATCATTAAGGACATGGGGTGGGTAATTGCTTAGAAAAATTAGGGTAAATAAATCTAATAATCACAGCCAAAAGATAAAGTGATCTAACCATGATAGAATATTTGAATAACTACTACAGAGGTTTAATACATTTATGGTATTCCTCATGGCCATTGTTTGATCTGTAATGTGTATTTTTCAATGTTTTCAGCTGTTGGAATCCGCACTTTCAAGGGAAGTCACTCTTCAGTGACCTCTTCTCCTCCTCAACTACCTGGTTGGCCACCACCTTCAGGGTCGTTCCACCATCATGGAACCAATTTCACAGCTGCAGAAGATTTAGAAGCCTTAATAACAGTGGAACTTATTCTTGTTAGCCATCTATGTCCCTCCAATGAAGGCAGTCAAGAAACACTTCAAATAGCTTCAATTCAGTTCAACAACTTGGACATTATTGGTATGTGTACTTTAATTGTTTTTACTTCACAATGTTTTTAAGAATGTTGGTTTTCTATATTAAAGAACTCAACGATTGAAATAGTAGTGGGTAGAGTCAACTGTGAAATCACCTAACGAATTTTAATTTTAAGTTGTGCTATTATTCTTCATAATTATTTGTTAATAATGGCAAATCAATGTTATTACATCGCTTGTATGATTTATTGGTATTATTATCTATTGCTTTCAAATGTATGATTCCTGAAGCCCATTTGCAATACCATATTTTGTTGCTATGACTGTGTGCTATCAGTGTTTCCATTATTTGAATTCATGCCAAAAGAATTAAATCTTTCCTCCTCTAAAGATAATGATATGAAAATAATGAATTTGAATAACTTGTATTTTCAATTCAATATTTTTTATTTGTCTTCACTATAAGCCAGTAACTTAATTTATATTTCCTTCTTGGAAATGTAAGATTGCATGTGAGCTTTGTTTTTATTTTGTAGTGGTTGATAAGTAATGGTAATAACTTATGTTAAAAATGGGTGTAAAAATCACCCAAGTAGCTATAAAATGAATTAAAATTGTTGGTGTGTGTGAGGTGAAAAATCAAGTATGCCAGGCAATCATAATCTGTATATTTCCCTATTATGTATGAAAAATTACACCAACTCATCCTTTCTTTGTCAAATGTCTCAGTTGTATGTAACATGCAACAGAAGCTATTATCAATTAGGAAATAAAATTTATAGACCTTTACCATACTAATAAAAATTTTTATTAGACTGATATATTTTTATTTGACTGTTTTGAAGTATCTATGCCTTGAATGTAGTCTACCCATCAAGGAAAGATTTTACATAATCACTGGATGCATACTCTTTTTAAATAATATGTTCTAAGTATTTCAAAATCACTAATCTAATTAATAAAAATATTTTTATATTTGTATGACATTACTCTCTTCTGGATATTATAAAAAAGTAACCCATCTACTAATTTTCTTATGCAAGAATTTGACGTAGGATATAGTTTCCATGTTTTCAATTAGTAATGGATCTTTTTCACTGTGATTCAATTGTTACGCATTTGACCGATTTCCTTTAAAATTGATATTCATGAAGCTTTACACACCATTATTCCATTTTTGAAAGTATAGCAGTAGCAATTTTTTTTCTGAAATATAGCTCATTTTATTCACAGCTAATCAGGAAACCATTGTGGAACTCTTGGGATTTACCAAAAGGGTTTTCCCAAAATTGAAGCCTCAGGTGAAACGGCAGCCTCAAGCATTTACGTATGAAACATTGGAAAGAAAGAGAGAGAATAATGAAAATGGTAACTTCTGTGTTATTTTTCTCCAATAATTGTTTTTTTTAATGCGAAGAAAAATCTTACATGATAAACTAGCTATATCCGATAAAATCTATTGTTCACTTTAACAGTGTATCATAATTGAAATAATATATTTATTGATTGCATTCTTAAGATTTACATTTTTTTAAAATTGTAAATATCCATTGCCAGTTATGAAGCATATGTTTCATGATTGCCCTTACCAACTTGTTAGTTTGATCAAAGTTCCACAGGTTGTTAAGCAAGAGAATAGAATCTAGTATTCTGAGAGGAGAGAATTGCCATCTTATCAAATTAATGATTTAGGCCATTTGTATGCCAGAAGAATTCATGTTGATAGTGGTAATGTAGAAATGTGATTGGGCATTACCTCATAAAAGTTATTTTCAAAATAATTGCTTAGGTTTACTGTACATTTTATGTATTTTTTACTCTTGCAAGTGTAGTTTGATACTTAACTTTGGATTTTTTTTGTAATGTATTACTATGATTAGAGTGAATTCTTAATTTTAATTCAGTTGTAATTTTTTTCAGGTGCTAATGTTCCTTTTAATAGTTCATTGTACTCTCAAATTGGTGCCTCTACAATTGGCTCAACATTGCTTGGACCAATTACCACAAGAACTGAGCTGACCTTTGATTTTCACCGCTTGAATGTTTTACTTTTGAGGGCAGTGGTAAAGGAAAACACTGTGGTTGGCAGGAAAATTGCCACTGCCACAATGACTGGAGCAAAGATCCAAGCTACTGTTGGTAAGAAATTATTTGATTTTCATTAAGTTAACTAGATTATAGGATAAATTATTTTCCTTTTTCCTTGTGACATTGTAGAGTACTTGAAATGAGTAATTACCAAGATTTTACATTAGTGATTGAGAAAAGTGAACCTGTTTCCTATATTAACTGTCGTAATTCACTGTTGGTATTGTGCATGCAATTTAGCATTAAGTTTAAATTAAAGGGAGCAGATAATTTCAAGTTTTTAGTCAGTACTTCCCCACATTATTGTAGCAAACACTCCTCCTTATACCTCTTTGTACATTATGATTACAATTTAGTATATATGGTTTTGCAAGAAGACCTTTTTCAACAAAATGGCTTTCCGCAGTTCATTATCCAACTTAGAGCTGATGTCTAGAATTATATTGATAATGTTTATAATTCATCAGCACCAATGTATTGTTCAACTAAATCAAAAGGAGCACTGATTTTTTTACAAGTTCTATCATATTTCTCAGCTTATTGGACATTTTCCTTATCAAAAACATAAGTAGAAATCTTGTTTCCTTGTATACAAGTGCTTGTTAGGTCTTGTGTTTTAGTTCAATGTGCTTTGTGTACATATTTGTGCAAGCCACCTCCTCTTGTACCTTATAATATCTAATTTTAGACTTCTTATACTTATTGTGAGTGAATTTGGAAGTTGATAGATGCTCTGTCATTTTTAACATGGTTAGTTTATTTGTAAAGTTAAATAAAGAAAATTAAATCTGATTAGTTAAATGGAATTCATTAGTTTTTCTGTAAAATTAATTGAAAGAGTTAACTTATTTGTCAATTTCTGATGTGTATGTACATGACTTGAGTTCATAAAAATGAGATAATTCCACTTTATTTTGATATTATACCAAGTTTTCAGAAATGTACAATGATGCATGCTTTTTATTCCTTCTAGGTTCAGACTTGGTTATACAAGGATCTTTGGGAGGATTGCAGGTATTGGATTTGACCCCTGAGGGTGCTCGTCATCAACGAATCCTCAGCTTAGGCCATGATCCCCTTGCTGAGGAACACACAGCCTCTTCCCACCAGCCCTCCCAAGCCCAACTTCATGAAAGCCTTCTGGCATCCTTAAGTGCTGGCATGTACACAATGGGATATAACAAGACTGAAGAAATCCTTTCCAGTGATGAAATGGAAGATGTTAAAGCTTTCAGCTTTGAAATTTGTCGGCCTCTTGAAGATGATACTGGTGATTAATTTTTTTTTTACTTTCAAGGAACTGGAAAACCAAGTATATTTTTACTTTTAATATGCACTCATACAGGTTACATTAGGAATAAAAGTTTACTGTGGATATTGCTTGAGAAAATTGGTAGCTTAAAAGCTGGTAGTTCCTGAAAGATCAAAGGAGAAATAACTAATTGTGGTGCACCTTGGTACTGATTACAATATTCATATGTATTTACAGAAATAATTTGAATTATGTAAACCAATACTGACATTTCCATATATGGTCATCAGTATGTAATTTAATTGTACATAATTAATTACTCATACCTTGTCTGCTCTTATATTTAAAATTATTCCTATCCAGAGATCTCACAACTCCTCAATTTGCCATCATCATTTTTTAAAAAGTTACAAAGAAGTTGTTAATTTTTACAATATTAAACTGGATGAAATTATGGTCATAATTATGCTAATTAAATTTATTTTTTCATATATTGTGATAGATGCCGCAGAAATCAAGTTGCGAATGGCATCAGTGTGGTATACCCACTCATCCTTGTTTCTTACTGAGCTTCATTCATGTGCTTCTGAGTTTGAGCAATACTTGACCAATCTTGCACGATCAATAAGCACTGCAGCAGCTGAGATGGCAATTGGCTTGGTTCATTCTAGGTAAGTTTTCCAAACTAATTTTATGTACACAAACTTGATCAGGAGTGGAGATAATTTATGGTTTTAAAAATTTATTTTGGATATTTATTTATTTATGGATATATTTATGGCTTGGAAAAAGTTATGCATGTAAACCCTCACTAATTCGGACGTACGGGGCAGAATATTGTCTGAATATTGCATAATCCAGATTTTCCAGGGTTTAGACACAAGTAACCCAGAGTTGATCAAGTTTTTATTAAAATAAAAGAGAGATCAACTTTAGAAAAATGACACTAGTTTTCCTTTGTAATTTTCGGTTTCAATGTCCTAATGCATGTTCTCTGCTGTTCCTGGCATGCTAAAATGTTACCATCTAGAGTTGAAACGTATAATTTATTTATGTTGCTAAAATACTTATATTATAGCTGATGTTGTTTGATTTTGCGACACAATTGGTTAATGGCTCTTGAATTCTCTTAGATATTAGTGGAGCTTCTACGAATGAATGTTGTTAATGGAATTAATCAGTGGTTGACCTATGAATATTTCCATGAAAGAATTTGCTGGTATTGTTCATGATTTATAATTTTGATGACAATTAGTGACTTGGAATTTTCACTTATTTCTGGAATTGATAAAAAAGCCCTTTTATTCTTCCTTGGAATTCCCAGAACATAAATTTCGTACGTCATAACTTAGGGAACACAATGATTATGGACCTAGTCTGTTGTGAAAACACCAGTAAACTATGCATTTGTCAAATTCTTTTAAGAGAGATAGATCATTCATTGCCCTTAGAGCTTAAGGTTGTCAATATTGTCTCATGGCAACACTCAACTTATGGCTGCAATCAGAATTAACACACAGAAATACATATGTCCTTTCTTTACCAAGTTTTTATCCAGGAACCTTAAATTCACTTTGTAAAGCTTGCATATTTTTTGCCATTGATTTTCAGTACAAGCCCATTCCACTGCATAAGAGATCTGAGAAAACTGTAATTCATATTCAGTCATCAGTACACACAAGTGCTCCATAAATGATTCAACTGTGCCCCTATTAGCACTCATAATTCACCATCATCATAAATATTGCAACTCCTAAACTGCAATATCCAACCATGACCTGTAGTGAGTGAACTTGCATGCAAGTATTTGACAATTTTAATGATGTCGTATATGTCAGTGGCACATGTATGTCATGCTTCATCTTCTTTTTCAGATCAGTTAGTGTCAAATGATACCAAACTGAACAGAAACCTTCAACTCTTTCTTCTCAAGAAAATTTTAATTGTAATGCTCTTAAGTTTCTGCCAGAATATCCCATAATCATTAAGTACCAATGTGCATGTAAGGATAGTCATGAAATCACTTTGAAAAAATAGCCTTGTATTTCTGTACATGTGTCTTGTCTGCAAAACGTTTGACATTAGGATGAACATTTGAATTATGTGCAATGATTTATTCATAAACACAATGTACAGCTGGGATATTGATTGAAATACATGATTATTTTCAACCATATTCATAGAAACTTGCAAGTTAAACATATATCTTTGCATACAGATTTTTGAGTACAGCAGTACTGCCTCTCATGAACCCATAAAAAGCCATATGATCAGACTCTGTCTGGATTATACTAGAGTTTGGATTATTAGCTAGGGTTTACTGTTTCTCTTACATGAGCTTAGCTAGATTATGTTTGGGCTTATTATTTATTCAATTCAAATAATTAATTTTATATCATAGGATATGCTTTTTGTCTTCTAACTCCTTTTAGTATCCTATCCATAAAATTGTATTTAGTTATTAAAACCAATTTAGAATGGAAGGTTTGTTTGCATGCAAACAAAGGGAAAGAATTATGATTAAAAAAAAATTAACATTGAAAACTCCAGTGGTGGCAGGGGTTATATTTCAGATGCACCTCATAAGCCTCCTCATGACCTCTTAAAAGCTTCAACTTAAGCAGTACATTTTAAACTTATTTTGTGTTGTACCAAATTGTGTAATGAAATTTTGAAAACTTTATGAAAGTTATCACTATAGTTCTGTCTATGGGTTCTATTTAAACTTATCCTGTATGAGTTAGCTTGAGAGGTTGTTACCAATCAAGTTACTTAGGCCAGTTCATAGCGTAGAATATTTCAGCAACATTAATTGTAAGCCTGAGTACCACACATGGTTTTTTTCCTGAGCTCACCAAATGAGGATGTGCAAGACATTTATATGAGTTCAGGTTACTCAGTTATTTCAGCCCATCTAAGGTGGCTCCAAGGTAGATGAGGCATTCTTCTCATCTCCCCCCTCTCCCTCAAATATTTTCTGGACAATGAAGCACATGGGTACTGTAAAATCAAATAGTTTTTATCTAATAGGGACCGAAAAAATTGGACTTAAAAATATTTAAAATACATGAACATATTAAACAAATTTCTTATTATTTCAATATTGGCCAGTTAAATCACCTTTCCATTTTATTTTTGCTTCAAATACCAGGTAGATTACCCTGGAATATACATGTAAGTAATTTAATACTTTTGCTGCATCATGAAGGAAGCAATTGGTGCCGCGATTATGAAGTAAAAAATATGAAAATGAATGCCTATCAGCTGATCTGCATTGGCAAAATGTGGGTTTGTGTCCATGGGCCTAACCCCATGAAAATAGTGTACAAGTATGCATAAAAAGTAACAGGAACAATTTTTTCCTGACGTGACTCTACGTCGCAGCTTACTTGCACCCTGCAGGCTTGGTGGTGGGGGGTCTGACCTTTAACATGTGCCAAGCACCAATTGCCTGCGAGCATTCATTCAAGCTAGTGGTTTTAGTGGACCTCTGTAGAGTGATTCCATGCCAGGGCAAAATGCAGGAAATGATTAAACAGGGGTATGACATCAAATTTTGCCTTGGGGTGGGGAAATTGGGTACAGAGATGTTGGGCATTATTCACAAAGTGTTCAAGGATGAAAGCATGTTACAATCTGCAATTTTTATGTCGCACAAGCTCTTCAAAGATGGCCAAGAGAGTGTGGAGGATGAACTTCATCCTGGATGGCCATCAACATCAAGAACTTATGACAACGTGCAACATATGCATGAAGTGCTGAATTCAGACCATCGGTTAAGCGTGGGCATGATCACATCATATTGGTATTGATAAGATAACAGTGTACCCCAATATCACTAAAAATTTAGTGATGCAAAAGATCTGTGCTAAACTCATCTTGAATATCTTGACGGATGACCAAAAGCAGAGTTGCGTGTCTGCTGACAAATGGCTTCTGCAACAGTGTGGGGATAATTCCCCACCCCCCTTACAGTCCCAACTAGGCACCAGCAGACTATTTTCTATTCCCAAAAGTGAAATCCTCCCTCAAAGGACACCATTATGGGACCCAAAGGGCCTTCAAAGAAGCTTTCAAGTGTATACTTAAGGACCTTCCAGAATCCTCGTTCCAGGAAGCTTTTGAGTTCTGGAAAGCCACTGTCAAAAGTGTGTCAATGCTCAAGGGATGTTCTTTGAAGAATTTTTGAGAAATCGTAGCAATATCTGAAATAAATCTATTTTTCCGAAACTTTTTCCGATACTTTTAATGAACCTTGGAATTAAGAGGAACAGAGCATATATTGAAGGGGTTCCTTTTTCCAGTTTTCTTTCTTGCCTGCTATTCTTTTCATCTGTTGAATTGTGCATGGATTATCGTGTCTCTTGAGCTGCAGTTGTAATTCTTTCTCAAGATTCTCATTCATTATCACTAACAGAAAGTAGCCCTACTTTGAGTAAATAATAGTAAAATCATTTTGTATTTGTCCAAACCAATATTATTTTTTCCTCTTTTGATGATAAATGTATTTTATTCCATCTATGACTTTATCCTTGAATTATGGCTGTAGCAAAACTATCACAATTGCAATAATCTTGTTGAAAAGTCAGTTTTTCTGAAAATCGTTCACATCTTGTATAATATGCAAAATTCAAACAAATTATAAGTTCATGACGATCTAATTTCTTCATCACTGTCATATGAAACCAATCGGCTACTTTCCTTAGTGGCAACCTTGACATTTTCATGTACTTAACCAAAAATTGTTTATTAATTGGAATTGCATTGTCTGGAATTCTGATCCCAGAAAAATCTTGGAAGAACTTCAATTGGTGTCTGAGAAGGACTTAAAGAGGACTTCAAGGGAACTTGATATTATAAACAATTTGAATTGTTTAGTCTTATTTTTTGGATAATGATAATCTCCACTTCCTATGCTTGAAGGGGATATGAATTTGGCCTCTGACATGTCTTTCTTCTGAGTACCTCAGGCTTCAGTGGCATAGTGACCTTTACTTCTCTTTCATTTATCTAATGCATTGACTAAGAGAGTAAAATGTTTTCCCTTGGATTGTAAGTTATATGATTGGTATGGGTGGGGCTATAAACACTCTGCTCTATAAAATTCATGGTTGCTTTGCAAATATTTAAATGAATATGCTTTCATTCAGTTTGCCATTGCTGTGGTATTTAATGTGGTTTTCCTTAATTTTGATGTTCCAAAATGGGGGCTGCATGTTACTTGTGTTGATAAGGTACTTTTTACACCATATGATGTCTGCTGTTATTATTGTATTGCATGGGAATGTGGTAGTCCAGGGGTAGAGCATTGGAATACTGACCTAAGGGCTTGGGTTTGATTCCCCGGCATGCCACTCAAGCACCCTTAGCTCCACCTAAGCTGTGTGACTTTTTGGGTACCAGGACTTCCAGGGAAACAATAGCTGGCATAGGGAAAAAATATTTGTCTAGACTATTAAAAAATAAGAAAAATGTGAATAAAATAGTAACATTTAAATAAAATATTTGAAAAAAGAAAAATTAACATAATATTTGAATTATTGATATCTAGTCATTTATGAATCTATCATCTATTTTCAGGGCGGACTCTCTTGCGCACAGTCTTTATACAAACACTCGCCTTGGTTCATCAATGATGGTCTTCCCAGAAATCTCTCCACGAAGAGCAAGTACCAGTAGTGGTACTATGGTTGGAATTTTACATCATCGACCAGTCCCCCTGCGGCAGGCATCACTCTCTCACTCCTTGGAGATATTGGACAGCGGAGGGGGAATGGACACCCCAGGAAATAATCCATGGAGCAGAGGGAGCGGAACTCCACACACGCCGCACACTCCCCACACACCACACTCCCCATTGGCCGATGATGACAATTCTGGGCTGCACATCAATGTCAAGTTAGTTTCAGCTTATAATTTCTCATACTTGAATGATCTTTATGAAGATAGAAATGACCAAATGATTAGCATTACTGTTGATTAAGTAGAAATGTTTTGGTATTGAGTAAATAGTATTTGCAATAGGTATTTGCATTAAGTCACTAAACATGATGGTATTACTATGTGATTGAGTGTAAGTAATGTAAAAATAAGCAACTGTTGCAAATTTTTTCCCAAACAATGATTTAAGTGATTCCTCAAAACTTATTTTATGGTTTATATGAAGTTTCAAGTTGAAAATTGTTTCTTCAGTTTTTCCTAAATATTTGTATTTAAAAGTTTTTTGTTTTCTGAATTTTATTTAAATATTTGTGATGGATTTGTGAGGGAGTAGAAGTCCAGCCAGGTTTAAAATGTATGGTAGTAAGTTGATAGCTGTTGATAATATTACAGTTGCATTTCTGCATAATTCAAATAAATTATTTTATTATTTTCCCATTTCAAATTTTGTTAACTTCATGATATTTTATTTGAATAGGCTTGATATCCTTTTGGAAACTCCAGTCCTGGTTCTACCTCGAACTCCTTCAAGCGCTGATGTCCTAGTGGCTCACTTGGGGAAAATTACTGTGCGAAATACCTGTGACAATACTACACCTGAAGAAAAGGATGAATCTGTTCCAGGAAGTGAGACATATCACGAGAGATTGAAGAGATGTGATGAGAAGGATGACTTAGCTTTATGGGGTGGAAAGAAAGAATACTACTTTGTTGAAGTTCGAGACATGAATTTGTACTCTCTCAACATTAAGAATAGATGGCATCCCAAGGAGAATACAGGCACGGATCAATCTCTTTTCTTGTGAGTTAATATTTTCTAATATCATTCAGTATTTCAAATTATAAAATGACCAGCATGAATATAAAATTTTCTGGTTAATCTTTCAAGCAATTTAAACATGCAAATAAATTTTTGATATAGATTATTGAGTTAAAAAAATGATGGTTAAATATTATTCTGCTTTTGTCTCTCAGCTCCAACATTCAATCATAATTAATTATACTTAATTTTTTAATACATAATTAATTTATTGCTGCACACACATTTTTTTAATATTCTGGATAGTTTTTATTAAATATTTGCACTTTCTTGGGAAAAGTTAAAGTTCTAATTAGAAATGTAGTAATATCTCTCTGTCTTGATATCTGATTCTTAAACCTGTAAATATATATTGTGTTTAAGCCTTGAGATAAGGTGGATGCCATTTTTTAAAATCAAATAATGAAATGGAATATCAAATCTATTATTCAATATCAATAATAAATGTCAAATTTGACTGGACACACAATGAAATATTCAGGTGTCACTCTCTGAAAATGTGAAATATCCATGATGAACATCACTACATAAATGTTCAACTTCGATTTTACTTCATCAATATTAGTTTTGATAACTTATAACATCATCAAGGTGATTAATATTTGTTAATCTGTAAACAAAATTAATCATCATCTTGATGTCGATGATGAGTCATCTTGATGTTGATGATGAGTCATCTTGATGATGATGCCAGTTGTTTAACTATGTTCAGTGAAGAAAGTGATAGTATGAGAATTTACATAGTGGTTATTTTAGGTACAATAATTCTTCTAATTATCTTAAAGATGAAATTTAATATGATGTCACACATGTAAATCAATAATCTTCTTAAATTTATATTAAATTCTTCAAAATTACAAAATTTTGAAAAATTTACAATATCATACAACAAGGTAGTGGTAGATGGTTGGAGTGAAATGCCAGAAGTGAATGATCTTACATCATCACTCTATAATTCTTTTGTATAAGGACTTGGCTGTTAAGTCTGATGTCTCTTTTATCATGTAATTACATCCATGTGGACATTTGAGTATCCAGTTAGATATATTATATTGTTCCTAATAGTCTTCACTGTTCTTCACACAACATCTCACCCATCATTTCATCAGGTGTTGGTTTAAGCCATGTTTTTACAGGCATATCTTACTCAATTGCAATTTGCTTAATGTCAACTCATTATGATGACACCTCAAATCCACCTCCAGTATTCTTTTAACGGTATAGTTTTGGGATGATGACAACTTTTAAACAAACTAATCCAATACTAATGAGCAATGTGTTATGATTTTGTACATTCTGCGCTTCAGTATGTACTACTTCAAAGCAAAAAGATAAAAAAAGTATAAAGTAAAAAAAATATAAAACTTTATTTTTGGCAAAGAGACAAAATTCACAGATTTTTTGTGAACAATTTAAAGCTGATAAAATGCAAACAAAATTATGAATTTTTTGAAATATATGTGAAATAATGCATTGACTAAACCCAAAATATTTAGCAAACTCCAAAAATTATGTGGAAGATTCCAGGATTCTCAATATCCAGAATAATTATATCCCTTCTCCATTTCCCATGGAGAATCTGCTGTACTATCATGTGTAATACTTCCCCATACTTCCTTACTTGTATGTCTTTGTCTCTCATCTGTTGGTTATGAATAGAGAATAAATTCATTTTAACAGCCCTACATCAGAAAGTGGCCTCAGGAGAGCAGAAGAATTATATGACTGTGGCAATGGTGAGGGTCATCCTATTCTCCATGACACTGTTATTCAGTTGGAAGTGGAGCGTCAGTCAGGTTGTCGATTGATGCGTCACCATGAAAGTTTCCCCACCCTCCTCCTTCACCATGGTGGGGGCAGTTCTCGGGAAGACCCAGCATCATCAGCTCCAACTGAATTCAAAGAGTCAGAGCAGCAGGAAATAGTACAGGTAATATTAATTCAAGATTTGGCAGCAAGTATAAGCATAATTAAAAATGCTGCTTATTAACTTAAATCAAAACCATTTAACTTCAATATCAAATGAAAATAATGTATGCATTTTTTCAAAACTGAATTAAAGGTATGTACACAGTGTCCTGTGATGTGGAATTTGTTAGAAATGATTATTTAGGCCAATTTTTAGCAGACTATGAACTGCTTTCAATGGGGAAGTACATTTTGGTACAAGTAGACTTAGTGTATTTATCTGCATAGAAGCTCCACTTTATTTAAAATTACTGCTAGAAAAAGTGACTTAGGGGATATTGTCTAGTATTAAAAGAACATACTAGAGGAGTTTCAATACCAGAAATTGAAAGTGGTATCATAGAATTGAGAAATAATATGCAATACGCACATATAAATTGTACCATTAGATAAAATTTTACTCCTCAGGAGTGTTTGATAATTCAATGCTATTGAATTAGATAAATGAATAATTCAGTGATTGATGTCTTTTGCTTTCCATGTTTAAGTATGGTTCAAGTGATTCAGTTTACAAATGATGATGTGTACACACACACACGCATGTATGCATACACGTATAATATGTAATGATAATATCCTACTCATTGTTGGCTTATAGGTACATGGTCGTGTAGTTACACCATTGAAAGTTTCCTTATCACGTCTCCAGTATGAGCAGCTTCTCGATACGTTTGACAGTATGACTACTAATCTTTCACTTGAGATAGATGGTAAAACAAAGATTGGTGGAAAGAAGACAGATTTGGGCAACATTGAGGAAGAAGAAGATGGGAGTAGCACAGCGAAATTGGAACCTCAAAACTCTTGGGACAGAGTGGACACGGATGTTACGAGAGGTGGAATTTTAGGTGGGACTTTGAAAATGGATGACGTTTTGCGATCAAAAGCAAATTCTGCATATCAAATAGAAGAGGAGAAAAGTCAGCGTTTCCTCATACTCAAAGGTTTGTTTCAACAAGTGATATTATTTCTTTCTATTTTGCAGAAAGATATTTAGAATGGATGAGAAATATCTAATTCATATTATATACTCTTATTTTTCCTAGTTTACTAATTATAGCTTATTGAAATGAAATTAAACTCTTGACTTTGTGATTCCATGAACTTTATTTAAAAACGCAACTCAGGTTTTGATGTTGAACGTCATCATCAGGTGATCACCTGATGATGGTATTCAACATCAAAACCTGGGTCACGTTTTTAAATAAAGTGCGTGGATTTACAAAGTCAATAATTTAATTTAATTTCAATATGTTATGCATATTCCATAAAGTTACGCCATAGAAAACAAATTTTAACTTTGGAATATTTTAGTTTTTATCTTGTGCATACGCACTTCAATATCCTGCAATTCATGGATTTAGTTCATTGATTTTGCTTTGATTAAACTTTGATTTTGGAATGTAATTTTTAGAAAGTTAAAATTTCAATGATAAAATTAATAACTTGTATCAAAATCAAAGACAGGCAATGAAGACTTTGGTTCTATAATTTAGACTCAGAGATATTTATGATAATGGCATTTAACATGAAAGCAATTGTTTATAAATAAGCTTCATGCAAAAACTGTGATCATTAGATACAGTATATTATAACATATACCCCATACAACATATAAGATTTAGGTATGCATTATGATTTGGATTGAATGATATTTTCTTTTTATGGTTTAAATAGGAATTTTGATTTTATTTTGAAATGATTCAATCCTAAAATTCTACAGTATTGTTGCAATTTTAAAAAAATGTTTTTTTTTATGAAGTAATTTTACCGTAGTATTTTCTATTTGGATTTTTTCAGTGTTTTTTGACTTGCCTGTGCTCACAGTGGAACTGCGAGGAAATCTCGGAGAAGGGGAACAGGGGCTAGTTGACCTATCCTTTCGGGACTTTGTTGTCCAATTTGACAAATCTCATCAGTATGAAACTAATATACAGGTATGTAGGTTGATTTAATGTACTACCTTTTTGGTCTGGTGAATTAGTGTTGTAAAAATTTTTTTGTTTTTGTAAAAATGTTTTGAGCAAATCAGCATTTTGGTTGTCTTTATTGAACTTCATCTGGAGTCTGTCTGCAACTGATCTCTCTGTTAGAGTTGCTTCAAAACCATGCCATTCTTTTGCTGTTTACTGCAAAAGGTGCTAAGAGGTGACAATGTTATGAAATGGCTCTATTCATGAGAGAATAAACCCTTCAGTAGTAGTCTTTAGTGAGGACAACTGTCAGCTAAGTTCTTTTATTTTTTGAGGCAAGTAGTTGATAAGTGGTGAGGAATGAAAGAAGTGAGTTGATAAACCCAGAATTCAAAGCTTAGCCTACAATATAAAGTTTCCAAGGATTCAAAAATTCAAGTAGCCATACCTTCGTAGAGTGCTCAACTATGAAACTAATGTGCAGAATGTGTTGTCCACTAAGTTCCCAAATGGGATTGGGAAACAACTAAAAAAATCAACCTTACCATGATTTCAACTCTGTCCTTCGTAGCGGGAAGGCAGTATACCAGCTACTGGTACTAGACCCTGCACCAGTTGAATCTTTCAGGGTGGCTTTCACAGGGTGTTAGGTCATCCTTGGAAACTGACAAAAAATCTGAAATAAGAGATACATGAATACTTAAAAGTAGAAATGTAAAGTGCCAAAAAATTTCATTGGGTTATGAAAAAGTCTCAGTAGTAAGAAATGCATTAATCAAGAAATGTATGGTCAAAGGTTTGTCAATAAACATTCACTGTACATATTATCATTCACCAAATTTGCTATGCAAAAATTTGATATTTTTTATCTGAGTGTGATTGTGGTACGAGCTTAATTGATTTGACTCCAGTACTGCATCAATGGCAGCTACTGTTAGTGAAACAAGTTCAGTTTGTCTGCGAAAACTATAGAGATAACATACCATTCTGCATTGAAATTTTGCATGAATGAATCATCATACATGACCTATGTAATGCAGGTAATACAGGAGGGTAATGGGGAGATTTTTTTATCCCGCAGAATAGCTAAAAAATGATTTAAAATGTTAAAAAGGGGGAGATCAATTTCAAAGAAAGGTGAGCCCAGAGCTACATTCACTGCTCTTACAGAATTAAATATGAACACTACTGCTGCCATTGTGGTAGAAGATTGTTGAATAGCATTAAAAGCTCAATAGGATAATAGTGAATTTCAGTGTTTGCCACTCACACATTGGTAACCGAAAAATTGCATGATTGCTCATGGTGGGTCAAAAATTTTACTATTATCTCATGAAAATCTGTGTTAAGAGTGTTCCTTGTACTCCTTATATAGTAGTCCAGATCTACTCCCCCATCTGACTTGAAATTTTCATGACTTAAAATGTGAAGAAACTTTTTTAAACAAAAATAAATGAATAAATTATTCTTATAAATGAAACAAATACAAGCTTTGTATTTATGCAATCAAATTGTTATTTAAACAAGAATTTAATTAATTAACAAAAACAAAAAACAAATGAATGAATATTCCTCAGTAAAATCAAACATAATTATTTTGCAATACAATAATTGTTCCAGAGATGAATGCAGTTAATGACACAAACGAAAGTGATTGAAGTGCTTGTGAAAGTTTTGAGAAATTTTTCGATACCCAAGGGAGCTTGGACGAATCTCAGAATTTTTCATTATGGAATTAACCTCAATAATTTAAAACTCTGAAATCTCATTGATGATCTTTCACATTTTAGATGTCACTGCGGTCTCTGTTGATGGAAGATTTATTGCAAGAGCCTGATTCCAAACACCGGTATGTTGTGGTGTCATCGGCTGCTGTTGATGGTGCTGAGGGGCAAGAGGGGAAGGGACGCTCATGTCCTCACCACACATCATCTGCTCTGCCCGCTGCCTTTCTCTCACATTCTTGCCCCAACTTCCAGCCGACCACTGCCATGCCAATGAGTCAGGGCAGCCATATGACATATGTGCCATATCCAATGTTTCCTCAGGGATCGCTACCTGACCGCTTTGAGACGGATGCTGTCTGGGGAAAGGTGTTGTCATCCACTCGTGCTCGCCACAAGCAGATAAGGGCGTCGAGAGTTGCAAGTGAGCCCTTTCATTCATCATTGAAACTATGAAATCATACAGGGTTCGTCCGGAAAATAAGTGTACTGAGCTCAGGAAAAAAAATTTATTACACTTTTACATATCTTAAGCTAATATTCCTCAAAATAGGACCCTTGTGAGTTGATACACTTGTTCCAGTGGCGTTCCCATTCCTGGAACGCTCCCACGAAGGAATCATCGGGAACCTCTCGAAGACACGTCGTTACGGCCTCTTTGACGGCGTCCAAAGTCCCGTATCGCGTTCCTTTCAAACTCCTCTTTATCTTCGGGAACAGAAAGAAGTCCGGTGGTGCCAAGTCCGGGCTGTAGGGCGGGTGCGGCAGCGTTGCCACGCCGTGCTTGGCCAAGAAGTCCGACACGACAAGCGCAGTGTGAGATGGTGCATTGTCGCTCAGGTTGTCAGTCATACGGACGCGGGCGACTCGTTTTCGAAGCCTGTCGAGCACTTGGACGTAAAATGCAGCATTTACAGTTTGTCGTTCAGGTACAAATTCGTAGTGGACGACTCCCCTTTTGTCAAAAAAGACAATGAGCATCATAAACTTATTTTCCGGACGAACCCTGTAATGTTAGATGCAATGTTGTATCACTTTACAATGCCATGCCATCGTTATTCATTTTGAAGTGTTTCTACTTTAACCGTTTAAGTTTTATGATCATTTCAGCTGTTCTTATTGGCATCTTCATTATAATTGTACATCCAAAACACTAGCTCTTTCTATTTAGCCATGTTCGTGTTTATATGGTTTTTTGAATTTTCATGAATTAGTTACTGAACTGTTTATTAAAGGCTACTTTAAACTATTACAGACATGCCAACTCTCCCGATTTAAGCGGGAGACTCCCGATTTTTCCTTCTTACGTTCTTGATGAACTGTTCAAATTGTGTACTTAGCTTAACATGTTAATAAAGTGTGACATTCATTAAAAATTGGCAAAGTGTCATAAAGGGATTAAGGTGCCATGCAAATATTGTGGTAATTAAAAGTGATTACTTCGTGATACACTTCTAAAAATCTCCCGATTTTTCATTTTTGAAAGTTGGCATGTCCTCCCGATTTTTCATTTTTGAAAGTTGGCATGTCTGCTATTAAAATTTCCAAAATTTAGGTTTTTGTTTATATTTGAAAACATTAGAAAAAATCTCAGTCATAATCATATTTCCAAATCTATTATAATTTTCGCATTTTTATTGATCTGTTCATTTTAAAACTCTTTTGGATCGAAGAGGCAGTGAACCTCGCACGTTAATTCAATACTACTTAATCCTGTTGACTACTTCACTTCAGCCATCTTTCTTTTAGAAAATAAGAAAGATGATGAAAATGACTAAATTTACCTGAAGAATTGGACTTAATGTACTCAGACGAGTACATTAAGGAAGGAAGTCAAAATTTCAATATTCGAGGGCCATCTGGAAAGTTTCTGACTTAGCGAATGAAGGAAACATTTTTTTCACATTTATTTTTTTTGAGCATAGTCTCGCTATCTGCATCTACTTAATACCCCGCAAGCTGCCGCAAAGGTGTGTGGCAGGGGGTGTTAGGGCACCACCTGTAATTAAGAAAAAAACCACATGTAAAAGCCACAAATTTATACAATCCACAAACAAAATATGGTATACATTCATAAATTTCACCTTATAAGTTGATACACTTTTTCCAGTGATGCTCTTATCTTTTTTAACACTTACAATATTAGTGGACATCTCCCTCCGCAGAACAGGCATTTATATGTGATAACCTCCTTGTTCGATGAAAATCTTTGTTCTGCATCGGAAACTTTAAGGTTAGGAAATAGGAAGAAGTCACTAGTGGTCAGATCTGGTGAATACAGTGAATGGTCAACCAATTCAAATTGCAATTCATGAATTTTAGCCATGGCGACTATTTAAGTGTGAGCAAGTGCATTATCATGATGGAAAAGCACTTCCTTTTTCTTCAAATGTGGTCTTGGCAACCCATGCATGGATAGCTTATGCATGTCTAATTCTTCAGTTAATATTTGGCAAATGCATTCGATATGCCCATAGCCTCTGCTATCTCTCGAACCTTAATTTGACGGTTGCCCAAAACTACTTGGTGAACTTTTTGATGTTATCAGTTGTTGTTGCTGTTTTTGGTATTCCCAAACATACATCATCAGCCAAGCTGGTATGAACACATTTAAATTTAGCTGCCTAAAATTTTATAGCCATAATTGATAATGCAGAGTCCCTATACACAGCATCCAACTTGTCTTTGATTTGTGTAGGCATATTGCCTTTCAAAAACAAATATTTAATGACAGTTCAATGCTCAATTTTTTTCCATTTTCACGAAAACCCTCTCGGCGCTCATTCAAAAAATTGTCAAGCAACAATTGAGTGTCCAAATTGGTTGAAATTTTGGTCCTTACCTTTCAATGCATGCGTAAACACATTCTCCAACTTTTGTTGAAAAGTGCTGCCATCTTCATGTTGTGTTTTGAAACTGTTCAGACAACTGTCATAGAAATAATATTAGGTCTCAAACTTTGTTACACATGATATATTTTCATCTGATATTACTTAAGAATTACTGGTTTTGAAGTTAAAATTTCATCAGTTCCATGTAGCTTTTGTTTTCACAGCAAAATTAAATGGATAAATAAAGATATTTAAAGTAGTAAAAAATAATGGCAGAACCTTTCCAATGCTAATGAAATGTGAAATATGAGCAATACTATTGTGATTAGAAGGGAAAACGTCCATAATATAGAACATACCCAAGAGGCTTGGTAAGCTATCATATCTGGTCATATTATATTTATAACGCTGGAATAAGGATATTTTTCATGAAAAAATAATGAATTTCTCTTTTATATTTGAAAGACACCTCTTATTCACTTGATACTGAATTTAATATCCTTCTCTTAGCATCCCAAAAAGAGAAACTTGATGAGGACTATCCACGAACTCCTCCTCCTTCACCAAGGCCAGTATTGTCACCAAAGAACATCTTCAAGGCAGATAATTTGGTTCATATCAATGTGCTCTTGGTGGACAGAAATTCACCGAATTTTGCTACTCATTACAAATCAGTAAGTGTGTCTATTATTTTTTTAATGAATGTATATTCTGCTCTTGTTATTCTGCAGCTCTCCTTCTGTAGTTTCATTAATATTTACTGAATAACTTCATGTCCAAAGGTGTAATTTATTAAAATATGCAATAATGTCATAGTTAAAAATGTTATCTTTTGAATTTTTGATGCTATATAATGTTTTAAAGTCTTAATATAATTATCATAAACTCTGGGGATAAGGAAATAATTTATTTCTAATACATTATTGTCTTTTATCATCACTTCATTTTTCAAAATATTTTAACTCTGTGATATACTGAATATTCCACATCCCTCCTTGCCTGCACCATTTTTTTGCATATTTCCTTTATTTTAAGGTGTCATCCAGAAAAATCTTTTGTTTGAGAGCACTTCTCATCTCTACATTCTTCCCCCCTGCTGTACCTTTTATAAATATAAATTATGGTAAACTACTAAAATAAAAACATAGCTCCAAATTATCCTCACTTATCTCTGTTACAGTAATGTATTCAAAGAAACTGCAGGAAATACCATAACAGTTATTTTAGTAGAGTCCACTGATGAGCATACAAATGTGAAAATTTTATAGAGTAAAAATAATTTTTAGTCATTTATGTGAATAAAATGTTTCAATGACTGCAATTCATAAATTTGTTTGTGATTTGCAAAAGGAATAAGAACAATGAATTGATTTCAACAAAAAATACCTGGACCGTAAACTTTTAGTTCAAAAAAGTTTCAAGTTTACGGTCCCGGTATTTTTTGTTTACATTGATTCACGACCGTAGCTACGTTCCTTGTATATTTAAAATGAATTGATTGCTAAGATTTGTCTGATTGATGTCAGTACTGTATTGATATACTATTGTATTGATGACTCGATATATATTTTTCCAGGTTCACAGTTCAATAGATGTTGATTTCAATTGTTTGGATGTGGTAATCAATGTTGAGTCCTGGGTTGTAGTGCTAGATTTCTTTGGAATTGGATCTGATAGCAACCAAATGGCTAGCTCAACAGATACATTTAAAGGAATTCCATCAGAAGGTCCTGACATAGTTGGGGAAGAAAAATCATATATTTTAAGTAAGTTTCCTTTTTGTAATAATGTGGTGTCATATTCAATACTAATATAATCATTTTGCTCTTCTTTGTATGTAATTTCCGTAATTCTATCAAAGTGTATCAAGTAATTTTACGGTTTCTATTGTATTATGTTATGTCACAGGTTAGAAACTATAATGTTCAGAACTTCTGGTATGATGAATCATCAAAATTATGCGCCCAGAATTTACAGGATATTTACCTTCTTTTGAAATATTTTTTCTTCTCAAAGTCATTTATCTACATTTTTTTCCCAGGTCCCTTCAAAAATATTAATGTTGTACACAAGGTTAACTGTAGGTGACTATGGGAAGAGCTAATAACAATTTGCATTTGTCTTATTTTGGCCTGGTAATTTAGTTGAATTTGGTCATTGTTAATTTAGTTTAATATGATACTGATGAAACTTACTGTTTCAGGTATCAGTCTGAGCAATGTTTATATCTTTACTTTACAAATAGTCTTAGGGGATTCTACAAGATGGTTTTAATATCTGCTGAGTCATAAGTTACAGTAAAGCATGGAAAAGCAAAATAGCCAAAGCTGTAAGCTTGACTGACACTAGGTTTGTTTTATGGGGTAGGTAAAAACAAGGTGACAAGTAGTTGGAGGAAAATAGAAAATCACACACTTGATCACTGGGTTGTGTTTGGGAAACAGTGGTCCTTGTATACCTCAATTACACACAAACAATGAAAAAATAAATAAAAGGAAACAGACTCACAATCACTCTATTACTCAGGTATGTTAAGGAGTTACAGTGATTCTCATGAATCACATTCACACACACACTCAGGGTTTGCAAGGATTTCTCTTATGCTAGGGACCCGTCAGTCTCCCAAAGGAATAAAAAAATAAAGGGTAGATGTTCATGATCAGTCTCTTAATCACGAAGGTGTGTTAGGAAAAAGTGACCTTTGTGAATCATACTCTCACGTTCAGGGTTTTCAAGGATTTCTTCTATGCCAGGGGGATCGGGATGGTGCGGAGGCTAACGTACAGGTTTCCCACCGCGAAGGCCCGGGTTCAAATCCTGGGAACAACAAATATTTTTCAGTGGTATCTCGATCCCTACTTGAGGTGCTTTGTGGAGAGCACTTTGAGTGAGTACGACGTCCGTCGGATGGGAAGTTAAACCACGGACCCCTTGGCGCCTTTCAACAAGAGTAGGCTAATGCCGACGCCGGGTTTTCTCCACCCTTCCTTTCCCACCCACCATCCCTAATGGTACAAATGATCTTAGCTGTCAGTCGCCTCCCCAGCAAAAACTAAAAACTAAACTCCGATGCCAGTGACCAATCAATCACCCACAGGACTACAAAATTATCAAAATATGAAAAAGGGATGGACTCATGTTCATGCTCATTCACACTATTACTGGAGTGTGTTAGGAAACAGTGACCTTTCTGAATCACACTTACTTGCATGCTCAGGGTTTGTAAGGATTTCTCCTATGCCAGGGACTTGTCAATCATACTGAGGAAGGTGGTGGGTAGCGGGAGTTAAGTGCCCAGAGTAAACCTGGCACCTGGTAATTTGCTTGCCAAGCAGGCCTTTTCAGAGAAAGATTTTTCTGTTTCTCAAACGCATCCTAGTGATCCAGTGTGTGAGTTTCAATTTTCCACTTAACTTGTCACCTTGTTTTTACCTACCCCCTAAAATAAACCCAGTGCCAGTTATGTTTACAACCTTGGCTAATTTTTTTCCATTGTTTCGTGACCATAGGTATATTTGTTTTACGTTTTCATTTTGACAGCAAAGCATTTAGCCAGTTTAGGAAAGTTTCATGGTATGACATAATGCAGTAAGTTCCCTGCTAGTGTCTATAACCCAAAATGAAATGATTCATGATTAAAAATGTGGATGTTTGAAATAGGGATCTGGTTTATCGAAACTCCTTTAAAGATAATATATTTAGGTGAGGGTATTTATTAAAATTAAAAAGTATATTACAGGTGATACTTTTTTGAAAGCTGGTTCTGAAGTACAATTCCACTTATCATTGCCAATTTCTCTTCAAAGTTCTTAATTGCTATCATATTCCAGTTCAATATTTTCCAAATCTTGATATTTCATATGTTGGAATTCAACAGGCAATGATGGCAAAGCAACTCCTCTAAGTGTTCCATCATCTAGTGAAATGGTTAAGAATACGGGTGATACAGGGACATCTGAACTGGATGTTGAGGTGTGCTCATTGACACTGACCCTGGTGCATGGCAATAGAGAAGTGGCTTGTGCAAACATATCACATGTGAGTGCTCAGACATGCACCAGTGCCCTTGGAGATCGTTCAATCAGTGGTAAACTGGGAAGCATGTCTTTGAGTGACCTTACACCTGAGGGTGGGGCACTGTACCGGGAGAGGTTTCATACATCTGGACAAGAAGCTCTGGATTTCCAAATTTTCAGGTGAATTTGTTAGCTGTTTAACTGTCAAAAATTAGAGTTGTTTATAATTATGGCTAGATTTATGTATAAAAAATTTTTATTAAATTTACTTTTTTAGTAAAAGTACCTTAATTCTATTTGCATGACTTTGTGTTTTAAAGGCAAAAAGTTCTGTTTATTCTCTTAGCATTGTATTTGTGGCATTGTGGAGGTTTTTTCATGACTGATTACACAAAATTTCAAACCAGTCTTTAACTATTCTGATATGGTGTATGGAATTATCTTTGCTTACATATTAATGATAGGAATGGAAATTTTGGGGAAAGCAGACATAACAGAATTATGTAGCCAACTTTGTTATATGTATTTCTTTTTTTAAATTAATCTCATCAGTGGCATCATCAGCAGTTCATAAGCAGACAAGGAGGGCTATGTGGTGCTTATTTATGGGTTGGGAAGGATAAGGGGTACATAAATAGGGATAAGTACATAAGGGATAAATACATCATTGACAAAAATAGCATAGGATACAGCAAAACGTTAGGCACTGTGAAAGGAGAGAGACAGAAAAATTCAAGCTCTCAAAAATCCAGTTTAGTACCTTTGACACAAATTTTTTGACACAAATAAACTTAGATGGGATAAAATCAAAATAATGTAAATCTATATTTTTATAATTAATCTTCAAAATTTTCAATTTGTAACTAAAGAGTATAACTAATTAGCTAAATATTGTAAGGTTGAATTACCATGGAACCTCACTTTACAAGCACCTTGCACAGCAAGTAGTTCATATAATGAGCAAAAATATTGGTCCCGAAAATGGCTCACTTAATGAACAACTTTTCACCTAATGAGTGACGAGGTGAGGGGAATTCCCGGATTCATTGTGAACCTACTGCTGACATTTGTCTAAAACAAAGCCTGCTACTGACATTTATCTTTTGTACAAAGTTTAATAATATTTTGTGCATAGTTTTACAATTGACCCCGAAGAAAAATCCATTAGAAGAAAGGCATAAGAGAATAAAAATAAGGGAAATCAAAAGTAAAATCATAGAAAATCAGGAACAAGGTGTGTGTGTGATTGATCTAGTACGCACATCAACAATCAGTTGACATCAATGATTGACCTTTTCTTCAAGAACACGGACAAGACTAAGGAAGTAGATGCTTAAAATAGAATGACAAGAGTATCTGCCAATGATTATGTATTCTCAACAGTTTTTAAAAATTGCTTTTCATATGGATGAAAGAAAAACAATTGTAATGCACACCATTGATGAGAATATGATTTGTGAGAAGGGGGAAGTGATTTTTGCCAACCTCACTAATTATATGTCTGGATTATCAAAAGTGGAACAAGTATTTAAGGGGAGCCATGTGTCGTTTGAAAAGGTTATGAGAACAACTGTCATCTACGGCGTTGTGAAACATGGTGAGGCAGTAAGCTCTGAATCAAAGGTAGCAGAGAACTTTATTGGTGACTTCAAAAAGATCATGCAATCTGAGGGTTATCTGCCACATGTTTTTAATTGTGACAAGATGGTTTTTTTCAGTAAGAAAATGACATAAGGGCCTATTTCTGTGTACATAACAGTAGAAGAGCATTGTCCGACCACAAGGGAATGAAAGGCTGTCTCACGCTGCTATTTAGCACAAATGTGAGCAGCGATCTGTAAATCAAACCTCTGCTTGTTACCATAAAAAATTCCATGTGCCTTCAAGAAGTCCAAAACAGCAGGCTAAATTAGATGTGGAGGTAACAGGAAACTTTTGTATTGTACCATGTGTACGAGGCATCACCCTAATAAAGCAGTGGAGATGCACCTCATTAATTTATTTGATGCTCATTCCGAGTCTCATTTTTACCAAATTTTGAGGTTTGGCAAAAACAAATGTCTCTAGATAGCTTCATAATCAAAGGAATTAGGTATATAATAATTAACAGTTTAGTTCGATTTTTATTTTGCTTTTACAAATCAAGTTTGCATTCCCAGTTGCTTCATTGCGCGATTGAAGAAAAGATGAACATGATCAATGATCTTAATCAATGTATATATATAATTTTCTTCAAATAAACATTTTACATTATATATTTTTTCAGCATGGAATTCATTATGAAATTTTACTTCAATTTATGTGCAAAAAGTTGTTTCACTAAACAAGGGTTTGGCTTAATGATAAAGATTGCAGAATGGATTATACTCATATTATGGGGCTCCCATATGATTAGATTTTTATGAATACATGCATCATTTCAATTGTATTGTTAAACATTCATTTTAGTATATTGATAATGGTGATGCTATAAAGAATTTTTGTTGATTTTGTGAAAAACTTGCTACCTAATGCAATCAATGCAATTGTTGTACATTTTGCTACATACATACTTCCTGGTAAAACCATGATGGAGGGAAATATATTTTACTATCAAAAGTGGGTGCCATAATACTGACTTGGACAAATATAACGAACTGACTTGGAGAATGTCCTGATGAATGAAGAAAATGCATTGTCTTAGGTCAGATGAGGGTTCCATTCTGTGCACGTCTATGTGGCCAACTGAAATGGAAGAGAGAGGATAGTGGAGGAAGAAAAAATTTGCCATATCAGTATTTTCCTGGAAAACATTGTTTGCGCAGATTTCATTAATTATTATTTGTTTACAAAATATTCATGTGAGGAAACGCTTTCTTCCAAAACATAGAGAAATAAATTAAATGGCATTATTGTTAAATTGGTTTGCATAGTATTTTAATGGGCAGATAAAACACATTGAGATTTTCCTGGCTAAATTCAGAATTGGAAATCTAAGTTTGTTTATTTGAACCTGTATCTAGAGTGTTTCTTATTGTGTTACATAGTGTTTCTTCCTCTTTTGTCAAATTTTCAGTTGGACATGTAGGTTTTATTTGATCTGTGAAGTTTTCCATTGTCAAGTGGATGATAATTAAGACATCTAATTCCTTAAATATTACAGCTAAAGCCATATACTGACCATTATTGAGCCATGTTATTACCTTTCTTTCTTGGCATAGGTGTTTTATGGATGTGTATTTTTAGAAATTTTGTTCAGATCTATTCAACATAATGTTGGCTGATTGATCAATAAATTATATTATTGCAGATGCCAGAAATACTCTGTACTACTCCAACATTTACATCTGTACTTAACCTAGCCTTGTATATTTGTTACTATGCATACTTTATTCATTCATTATTCATGAACTACTCAATCCACCTGCAACAATAAATCTTTTGGAGTTGGAAAACCTTTACTGTAGTTGTTGATATGCTTTACAGTCTGCTTTTTCAGTAATTAAGCATTGGATAATAAGTGATGCAGACCTTCCTCATTCTTTTTGTAGTTATGGAACACCAGATCCTGAACTAACCCGTGAATATGATGCCAAAGTCCAGCTTCAGATGTCATCTGTGCACTATGTTCACACACAGCGCTTTGTCACAGAGATATTTGCTTTCCTTCGCCATTTTTCCCAACTGCGTGGGATTGTCCATGGCTTTCGATCTGCTAAGGTTTGTAATTAATCTGTACTAAAAATAAAATGTTATATTGATATTATCATGTTATGAATACAAAGGAATGGGTTTTATTGACAGATTGTTTTCTTACCTTGATTAGGAAGATTTTAAATTTGAATATTTCATAGAAGAAGAGACTGACTCATTCAGACCAGAAATTCTAATTTGGCAGGTTCGTCATCTCCGATTAAAAAAAGCTAGTTTTGGTTAATGATGTTGTTTGCTTTTAGATATTCTGCTGAATGCACCTATTAAAATTACCCTAATGCTGTATATGCTAGTGTCAATGTGTACTAGTAATGACTGCTTCTGAATAATTTGGTTGAATTATAATTCATATATTTTTGTCATAACTATCATGCCTCTGCCATGAAATAGTAGTTTATTTAATTTATAAATAATATATATTTGTCATACTTATCCAAATTGCATTCAACAGTTAAAAATAGAAAAGCAAAGCAGTTTGAATGACAAACTTCATTATACCTGTATTATTGACGTTGTGTGGACAGCAAAATTATCTAATACTTCCCCCTTTTCCACATTTGCAACTAACCAACCAACCGTATGCCATTATGTGTTTGGTAAGATTAAATATATGTACATTGATCAGCAGTTATGAAGATTCAAAACAGTTCTTGAATCTACCTTTTAAAATGTGATATAAACATAGAAAAAAAGAAAACACAATAAGCAGGTAGTTTTCGGGCATTTATGCTCCTAAATTAGAAAAAGAACTTGCTAGAAAATTCTGTGATAGTACTAGGCTGATTGAAGTAATGCAGTGTGGAACTAGTTATTTGGTTTCTCGTGTACATTTAAGAAGAAATAGCATAATGTTCTCTTGGTGTATCATTTCTTGCATCATTTGTAAGACGTTGAAGCATTTTCTGATGAGCCATTTCAGTTATCCAAAATATTAATTTATCTTTTAGATGTACCAAGGATAGCAATATGCTGTAGCAGATTCAGTACTCTTAATATTGGATAGTACTGTAAGATAGGGGTGCTTAATGAAATTTTTCCAGAATTACTAAATTGCATCCACTTTGGCAAAAAGAGGAATGTTCTTATTTTTGCATGCATATGACTTACAATTCCAATGTTCATATTGGTTTTATCAAAACATTGTTACATAACACTTGACTCCTTTAATTGATGATTGAAATATGATCAGAAGTTGAGTGAATAAATTAATGAAATGTTTGGTGTACTGAAGGATTTTAATGTTGAATGACAAGCTCAGGAAAAAGGTGCTAATATATTTGTATGTTGTTTGTAGATCTCACTTTCAAATCAGCCATATCATAAGCATTTTACATTAATATTCAAATTACTTAAAAAATTATGGATCTTTGCTTACTCTCCCCAAGTTTTCTGGACTTCCCGGAAGGGTGTTCCATGACTCAATGGCTCTTAGAAGTGCCTAGAAAATACAGTATGCTGTTTAATTGAATTATGGATTTGTAAGATATTTTATGGCCACATTATACTGCTTTCAAAAGTTTTTGGGATTTTATATGAGCTGTTACTGCTTGCTCAGTTGCCCAATTCTCTTCTGGTCACTGCGACCTCATCACTCAATGATACTCTTCAGTCCTACCAGCCAGATCTAGTTGGATAGTGTGCTATGGGAAATGCCATTTGTTTGTGAGGGCAAGTACTGTCATAGTTACATAGTTGGAATTTCAGAAAGCAGACAAATGAATCCTTAAACCAATCACATCAATTGACCTGAGAGTTAGTTTGAGAGTTGAGGGGAGAGCTCACTCTGCACTTAGCCCTATGTGCCATGTGAAATTCACATATCAGGTTAAGAGGGGTCAGTTCCTTTCTCTGTGCCACATGCAATTCCCCAGGAATATCTGTCACAGATATCTGTCTTTCTAAATCACAGTTTTGAGTGTAGTACAGGCTTTAGGATGCAACCCTGATTTGAACCCTGGACCTCTAGTCAATAGGTGAACATTATGCTGCAACAATGTCAGACTAAAAATCATTCACCTTGACTGGAATTTTTACACTCTGAAATTGTTACGTTGAAATGCCCATTAGTGAATGACTCTGTTAAAAGTTATTGTTGTGGCATCTCCTACAGTTTCTTGGAACATTTTACTAACCACATTACCACATCCTCTGCTCTTAAATAAGTATTATTTACCCAAACTGCCTGCTGAATTTTTCGCTTTCAATTGCAAAGCAGTTAATGCATTTGAACACAGAAACAAAGGCTTCAATACACAGACAGAAAACTTAAGTGAAAGGAGAGGAAGTGGCACTTATGATTGTTGAAGATACATTTGAAAAGTACAGCATCGTAATGTATTAAAAGCATTCATACAAGTGGTATCATTTAATTAAGGAAATAGATGCCTATAAATGAGGGTCTATTATTCGTCAACTGACCTGCTTATCATCACTAAACTAAGGGATATCTGTGAATTATTCTTATAGTTCTAGCATGGAGAAAGTAAATTCAGTGTTTTCATTATTGTGATAGCAGGTTTAGTGGAGAAAGCCTTAACTAGCTACTGAGTGAGAGAAAACTGGGTATCTGTGTAATTTCTGTTTTTTTTTCACTGTTCTCAAAAATATTAAAGAGAAAACTTAGAGGAAAATATTTACTCGAAATATTAGTCATTTAAATGTTGTCAAGAAGGCACCTGACAGTTTTTTGTTGTGATTAAAATACCAAACAGCATGTGCATGTAGTCAACAGAGTTTGATAGTGAGGATTGGGAATACAATTTGTGGCTTTTCTTCTACAAGGGTAATTTGAAAAGTTCTTGGAACAGAATAGAAATAAACGACTTACCTCCATGAAACTTTTTTATATTTCATTTTAGTCTCACTGTACACTAATGCACTTGGTCCAGTGATGTTCAAATGTCTTGATCTATCTCGAGAATTAGATTCCTTCAGGCCTGCAAAATACCCATCTACTTCGGCTGTTACTTTGTTTGAAGAGAATCTCCGTCCACCAAAAAACCTTTTGAGCTTGGGAAAGAGATAGGAATTTGATGGAACAAAATCAGGCGAATATGGTGGGTGTGGCCACAATTCATATCTTAGTTCACGGTTTTTGCCATGGAAACGACTCTTGTGTGTGGGCATGTATTGTCTTGATGAAAGATTACTTTCTTCCTTGCCAAGCCTGGCCTTTTTTTTCGTGTAACTTTTGCTTTAGTTGGTCCAGGAGGTTAGTGTAGTTTGTCCAGTAACTGTTTAACTAGTGGGAAGATAATCTATCAGCAGAATCCCTTTCACATCCCAGAAAACTGAAGCCACCACCATTCTGGCTGACAGTGTTGCCTTTGCTTTCTTTGGTGGTAGTGAACATTTCAAACCACCCTCGTATATGTTAAGAAATTCAGTTACATAAATATGGACTACATATTAATGAAAACTTTAAAAAAAATTAATTACTTCCATCAGTTCTTAGTAAATTCTGTTGAACTCTTGAATATCCCAAGGGGTTTCAATCCTCCTTTCACCTCTCACATGATGGTGGCCTGACAAGTCTCATTTTTTTTGAGCCTTTGTAAACACATTTCCTAACATGTACATCTCTAAAGAAATAGTGTGTATCATTATTTGACAGCCCAAAGTTTGATCTCAATAAAAAAGTGTCAATTTATGACTAGTCCGATTATAGTAAACCGAGTACAAAAGATGCAACAAATCAATTTCTCTGACTGCAAGATATATGCCATTTGGATTTCATCGTAATCAACGTTAGTTAACAATTAAGAAAATATTAGGCCTTTTAATTTGATATTTTACCATATGCGCTAACTCTTTGAGATAAATCAAGAGGGTAAACTGAAATGATGAGGTAATGAAGTAATAAAGAGTAATGGTATAATTTATAGTGTACTTTTAAAACATTCTTTAGCACAGTAAACAATCCAGTTACTGAGCATATTTTATAATATTTTTAACATGAGATTCCTTTTTTCTTGGGAAACTTGAATATGCTCAGCGTGCAATAGTTGTATCTTAATAGAACCTGTTTGCATGAGTTTACTCTTCATGACTTTTTGTTATTAATCTCTAACTGTAGGCTTCAACAGAAGTGGCAGATAAAAAGGCATCCAGAGAATCCCGAGTGCTTTTGGATATCCATGCTGGCTGTCCTATTATTTTGCTCCCCATATCATCTTGCTCCAGAGATCTCCTAGTAGTTGATCTTGGAAAACTTACTGTGAGCAACCTATTCCAGTTCTCAGAAGGAGTAGAGCCACCATTCCTAAGGCAAACCTCTGTAGAAAGTGAGGCTGTTACACCGTGTGAGAACTTGCCTGCAGGGAAATCAAGGTCCAGCAGTATGGAGAAGCCAAATGGTACTTGCAATTTATTTTAGAGTATGCTCGATGCAATCTTTTTTTGTACTCAACTTTATTCAACATGAGTATTGCTTACACCTCAAAGATGTAAGTAAAACTGCATTTTCTCATTAATTAATTAATTTTCCACAAAAATAATGATATTCCACCATATCACGCCTGAAACGTCTCTTTTTATTTTTATGCATTTTCTCAGTTCATGAAAGTGTGAAAACTTGTTTCTTGTCTATATGTTCTGTATAGTAGTATTTCAGTAAGCTCTCAATTTATACCTTTATAATTTACATTTGTTTTCATATATCATGCATGCTGATACGTGATATCTTTAGTTTATTCCCAAGATTTCTGGTGTTTTATTGCACTATTAGTTTCTTTAGTAGTATTAGAGTCTCAATCAGTTATTGTTCGCTGATTAAATGTACTGCAGAGTGTTGATTATTCAATGTTGGTTGTCTGAAGGGTAGATTATCATTGATCCCGGCAAGGGTAATTCCCTCTCTTCCCATCCACTCCTGTTCTCTCCCCTCCCACCTCATAGCTAGTGGCTGAGGACATTTTCTCCCATTGACAGGTTTTCACCATCTCACTCATGTAATTTATTCACTTAGCACATCAATATTCGAATGTCTTATGAGTCTTCTAAAGCATAGGTCCATATTTTTTTTACCCTAATGGTTGTCTCCATGCTGTATTATCTTGACATTTGAGACATGATATTTACACATATTTCAGATTGATTAAAAAAATAGTCACTGCTTAATTTAACTGTATAAATGATTTGGAAGACATTCATTGAGTGCAAATTACTAAGAGTGAGACCACACTACAGCATGAGATAACGGCTAAATAAAGGCTATCTAAACCACAAGTTTGGAAATTTAGGAGGTTGGTGACCCTGATTTTTTTTTTAGCTTTGTCGGAATTGAGAGGGTCATGATATAGAGAATCAGGGGCTCAGACAACTGGGTCTTATGAAAGGTTACCTCAGAGAACATTGCTCTCTGTTAAAGACTGAAGAAACCATTCTTTGCTGCCATATGCTTCATAGATCTCCTTTTGAGAGGGAGGAAGTAGATAACATTAGTGATGATAATCTTTGTGTGGTTTTCAGGTCAAATGCTGATGCATAGCCTCTATTAGCTTAGTCTGTGGCAAACTTATAATCTTATTTAAAATAAATCATTTAAAAACCTGCTGCCAGACTTATGTTGAAGTAAAGTCAATGAAATTTCATTAATTTAATGATTGCCAATATTGCAAGTGAGTTGACTTTCCTTATGATTCTTCTGCATGATTATGAGGCTTTAAATTAGCAAAATGTGACCTGGAGTAATTTTAACTCTGTGTAAATATGGTGTGGATCAGGGTTCTCCAAGATAAAACAGTTTACATGAAACAAACTATTGCTTTTGTAACTCATTAGATATGATTGACATCCCAGTCCCAGTTTCCTCAATGAGCAGTGCATTTCACTTGGCATTCCTCTGTTAAGTGTACAGTCCATTCTACACCTCGGAAATGAACGTAAAAATTTGCCTGAATGGATGCCATCATAACCAGTAAAATTGTTACTGACTATACATGAAACAGAAATTCCAGATTCTAATGGCATACATTTGTGTTTGGACTATTCTTGTTTTCCTCATTAATAAACCATTAAGACTCTAATGAAATTTTTCTTGATCATGTAGCAATGCAGCTAATTAGTAATCATTTTGTACATCTTCGAGTTTAAAAACCCCAGTAAATAATGATACTCCATATGATACAGAATTCATCATACGAGTACAATTCCTGATAATAGAAATATATTTTTCTTTAATCCTATGAACAAGCAACAATTTGCTCCTGTGTTATGATGTCAGTTTTTTAATATTTCTCTATTAAGTTAAAACTTTTCAAATGTATGTATCATTCTGTTTTAAATGGTTGAAAATTTAGGAAATATTACTTCTTGGCATAGTCATGATGAAATGCTATTCAAAGATAGGTTTGCATTTATAGTCATGTATGTTTGTATTTCATGAACGATAGCCTTAAAAAAAAATAGTTGTGACACAGTTAACGTTCATTTCAATGTTTAAAAAATGTTGAAAACTCCACCTTAGAACTCCAATACTTCACTAAGCGAGGTTATCATTTAGCCATCAGCGGGATTTTTTTTCAGGTGAACCATCACATTTTTAAAACTATATTATTTGTTAATTATCTAGCTAATAATGCCTGCACTACTGGGGAAAATACTGAAATATTTATGCATTTGAAGTTAGCAGAATTTTTTGGATTACTAAGAAGAAATCAATTAATTAAAATTACTGTACAAATTTGATTTATCCAGACATGCCAACTTTCAAAAATGAAAAATCGGGAGGACATGCCAACTTTCAAAAATGAAAAATCGGGAGATTTTTAGAAGTGTATCACGAAGTAATCACTTTTAATTACCACAATATTTGCATGGCACCTTAATCCCTTTATGACACTTTGCCAATTTTTAATGAATGTCACACTTTATTAACATGTTAAGCTAAGTACACAATTTGAACAGTTCATCAAGAACGTAAGAAGGAAAAATCGGGAGTCTCCCGCTTAAATCGGGAGAGTTGGCATGTCTGTTTATCCTTAAAAACCTGGAACCAAAAGCTAGACAAATGATCACTGGCCACCCTGTACACAATTATTCATGAATGCTTTGAACAGAAAGCTTATATTTAGGTATTTCATGATCACAATTACATTTGCTAAAAAACATGAGAGAAATTGATCTTGTGAAATATATAAATACTTTGTTTGTTGTTCCCAAATAAATGCAAAGTATAATTCTGCTGCAACTACCCATGTTGTTTCTAGTAGTGTATAAAACTGATGCTGCTTCACTGGGGTGCCACCAAACTATGAAATGGGTACTTGATTACAGTAGTCCTCATCTCTGATGAATGATTTACTTTTTTATTGCTTCTCATTTCAAAATACAGGGAATTGCCTGTCATTTTACTATATACTTTGTTAGTTTAATGCTTCTTATTCAATTATAAAATTAGATTTTCACCATGGTAGCATTTCTCAAATCCCATCTCTTGTCAAGTGTACATTTAGCTTTAATTTATTCACTTAATGCAATGAAATGTTGATCAATTGGACAACCTGAAGGCATTATCTTACTTATTTGATTTTATGTTCTTTATGGATTTTCAAGGTGTTGAACTGTGGCCTAGCTGTTTGATCGATGTGATTAGTGTGGATTTGGTAAATATGGACTTGTACGCTGGAGAAAGAAGAGGTAATAATGAAGGAAGGAAATACTCGGGCATCAAAGACTCTGGAGCCTCGCAATCCCAGTCCTTATCCTCTCAGAGTAGCCTACAAATGGGGAGTTATTTGGTAATGAAAAATGGACCACCTCTTCTAACGGAGAAGTGTAAACTTCAGCTTAAAGTGAATCGAAATTTAGACACCAACATCAGTCACCATGGTGAGTTACATTGAAAATGGTGTCTTGTTTTTCAGAAGTACAGTCCACTGTTCCTATTTTTGTATTTACAGTCATGATTCCACTGCTCTTATTTTAATGATGATAACTTTTTTTGATGGCTCAAAAAGTGTATGCATTTGTCTTTCATTAAGTGTTGTCTGGTAAATTTCAAGAGATTTTGGCACAAATTTGTTTAGTTCTATTATTGTTTTTGATTTATATTTGCTTTATTTATTTTGTGTACATACATGGGTCGCGGTGGTCTAGCGGGTAGAGCGTTGGACTACTGACCGAAGGTCCCGGGTTCGATTCCCGGCAAAGGCACTTTGGGCACCTGCAGCTCCACCCAAGCTTGTTGATTTTTCGGGTACCAGGTTTTCCTGGGAAACCATAACCGGCACAGGGAAAGGAACTGGCCCCCCTACCCTGATGTGTGAATATTCACACGCCGTTGGGCTTGGTACACGGGTGAGCTCTACCATCACCTACTAAACCGACCTTCGGGTTGATTACTGTGTTTATGGTTACATGAGCAAAATATGGCTGCACAAAACTAGAAATAAATTAGGATTACAGTTGAATGTATGAATTTCTCTGAAATATGCAAGTCCTTGCTGACTTTTTGGCCCTGTGACTCATTTGGACTCTTTCCAGTTCCTGATGTCAGTATACATGGTATACTCTCTGCACTGCATGGTGATATTGATTTATCTCAATACAAGCTCATACGGGGATTCTTCTCATATCATTTTGTGGAATCAGAAGATGTTCCAATGCCTATGGAGATTCCACAAGAAGTGTTATGGGGTGAAGGTGTTGACTATATCCAGGAAGAAGAGAAATCATGGACTTTTCTTTCTATTTCTCTTGACCTTGTGAATGTGTCTATCAAATTAAAGCACTCTCACGGATCAAATATTGAGGGGGTTTTTATAGAAAGCACGGACAAAACTTCATTGGCTTGTGTTGATTTCATCAAGTCTAGGTTGCTTTTGGAAATATTTAATGATGGCTCAAGAGACATTGACCTCGTATCACAAGAAATTCTCATCACAGACTCTCGCTATGAAGGTAAATATTCTAGGACAAAAAGCACAAATGAAATGTTCAGTTAATCATAGTTTCTACTTCCAAGTCATGTATGAAATACATACTAGCTGTTGTTACCTAATTTATTCTAAATGTATTTTGAATGATGATTTTTAAATGATTCATTTTTCCACAGATGAGCCAGCAAATAGGAGGTCAAATGTTTTCTCAAATATCCTGCAGCCTATTAAAAGTGCATCTTTGAAGAATCAAGTGCAAGCAGAAGTCCATCACAGGTATTCAATTATAGTGTACAACACTTCATCTCAAGTGTTTGTGATACAAAATGGGCAATTCTTTGTCAAACAGCAGTGACCAATGCAAGGTTTTTGTAGGATAGCTGTGAGTAATTGTTTCTTATCATAGAAATTCTTCTCATAATATTGTAGTCAAATATCTACATTTACATATTAGATTTGTATGTTATAGTAGGAGTTTATAATTCATCCACTCTAAATTCAAACTAAATTTAAAAATTTTTAGCTTTGGAGTATGTGTTGAATATAGACTGAACTCTATGTGGTCATAAAATCGTTCCTATTTAAGTGTAAGGGCAAAAGTTTTTATTCAGAGGATTGCATTATGTCTTATTAGCATTCGATTAATCTCCATGAAAATGCATTTTTTCAATTTAGAGGACTTTCGGAGATGCCACGACAGTGACTTTAATGGAGTCATCCAATAATGGGAATTATTTCAGAATGTAAAAATCATTCCCCTTGACCAAGATTTGAACCTGGATCCCTTGATTTCTGGCCGAGTGCTTAAGCCAGTTAAGGTACTGAGGCATCCTCTTAGACTGTGAAATTAAAGGGGCTTTAAAGGAACAAGATTTTATGATGAAATACTGTGCATAAAATGTCATAAGTATTCGTAGTTATAGTTTTTGTAGTAAATTACTTTCGTGGCATCTCCTTCAGTTCTTTGAATTTGTCATTGCAAAATACCTTTGTTAAAACGTTGACTTTAACCTCGTGGACCGTGGCACAACAGGTATGACTATGAACATGTAACATTGTGTGTATGGTATTTTGTCATAACATCTTGTTCCTTTAAGGCTCCTAAAATTGCAGAGTGTAAGAGGATGCCTCTGCACCTTAATTGGCTAAAGCACTCTGCCAGATATCAAGGATCTGGGTTCAAATCTCAGTCAAGGGGAATGATATTTACAATTTGAATTGATTCCATTTTTTAGTTGACTGCATACTGCTGGTTTTTAGTTTACATCTCTTGAAATAAAGAAATACTGCTTATTTTGGACTTTTTTTTTGCCAAAAATGAAGTGTTTTGGTAGAAGTTGGCTGTGAAGGTAGTAGGAAGGAAGTAGTTGGCTGTGAAGGTAAATAATTGGAAATTTTCCACAAAATAAGTAATGTAAATAATTATTTTGTGGAAAATTGCCAATTTTAATTAAGCATGTTTCATGTTAGATCAAAAAGAACTAGATGTTTGTTAGTTGGCATCATGTTTGTGTTTTGATTGTGATGTTGGTTAGATATGCATATAAATATGTATATTGAATTTGCAGTGTACAAGTTGATACAAATCTGCTTATTTAAACTGATAACATTAATTAGCTTCAATTTCTTATGCCAGAAACTTGAGTGATAAATACATGCAAAAATATTGGGATTGATTACCTATGGTGTAAAATATAAGAAAAATCTTCTCAAGAATGCTTTATATTCTGCAATTCTAGATTTTTAAGCGACAAATTTGTGAGCTGCTCTATAAATCCATATTAAAAGATTTTGTACTTTTCCACAGACTTTATTTTATGATACACAGTTATTTGTACCATCAAATATAGTCTGTGGAAAAGTACAAAATCTTTTAATATCACACATTCGCACTAAGTGAAGTCTGAAAACATTAAGTGTACTGAGCTAATATTTGTTGATATGACATTAGGGTACTTCTTTAGATTATCACAGCAAATAGCTAGGATTGACTTATAGTAGTGTTTTTCTCCTATGTTTGTGGTATTTAATTGGATCTGAAACTGACTCCCAAGTGACTTAAATTTTCGACTTTTAGGAAAAGAAAAGACTCCTCGAAATTTACCATACTCTTAAACAACATGCGCCTAATGGCAATCTTGGACTGGTGGGAGGAAGTTAGAGATTTTATAGTCCAGAATGCAGATTGTCCTGTTGGTAAGTAGTTTTCTGTTGATACTTTGATTCTCTGACTCATTATGATCAAAGATAATCCACTTTATGTGAAAGATTTATAAATATTTTTATTCTTTAGGGTTTGCATTTCATGAAGCAGTCAATAATATCACTTTATTGCCTGAAGATGGAAAAGAATTAGCCATCAGCTCTCTCACATTATGTGATCCAGAAGTGAGCAACTTTGGTATCAGAAGGCCATACCAAGCTAAGGAAATTAAAACAGAAGATGATGACTCAAGTCAGTCACCATTTGAGCTCAACCTTAACATTACTGAGTCAGAAGTTGTGTTTGTGGAAGATACATCTCTGTGGGATACTAATGCTGTTATTTTGAAGGTTAGTTAAATATTCCCGCTCTCCGTGCAATGCCTGATTTGAGAGTGTTATTTTCCTCATCATATAATCTTCTGGTGTAGATGCATAACATTAAGTCACTATGCATTTCACATTCTTACTTGGTCTCTGTATTCTCATATTTTGCTATCTCCTTTGATATATAGCATCCATTTTACCAAAACTTTGCAAAAAGTCGAATCAGTGAAAAATAAACATTAAAGAAATTGGAAAGTTGAATTGTGGTTATATAATGATCATTTGAAGGCATAATGAAAATTTTGACTTAAATGTTAAAACTTAGAATGCAAGAGACTTATTATTTGCAGGAAAGCACACCAGATAGATGAAATAATAAAATAGTAACCCTTTGTTTGGTTGTAAAATCAAGTATTTACAATCATTTTTAAACCCTTGAGAAGTTCTGGTCCACCAGAGGGAGTACAGGGATTACCTATTTCTACACGGGAAACTCATTATGCTATTGGTGATTCTGAGAACCATTTTAACTACTCTCATATTTCTCTACTCTCTGACCATTTTTCTATATGTGCAGTTCTTCATAACGAATGGAAAGTAATCAGCATGTTAATTAATATATTATCACATGACTACTTTGAGGTGAAAGTTATTTTTCATGTTCATGTGAATATCCTTTCCAGGTCCTTTTGGATATTAAGGTGTTCATACATGTATAATGCCTTCCTTGTACTTAAGCACATCTATTTCTCCCAGTTTTATTTGCAGTAATTCCAGTAAAAGTTCAATTACATGAGTAACATGCATAAGTTATGCATTTTCATTTTAAAACTTTTTATTTTCAGAGCACAACAGTTGTATCTTATCGTCCACTTGAAGTCGAACGTCCGCTATGGTGCAATTTGAACCATTGTGAAGTGTTCTCTTGTGTCTTGGGAGGTATGGAGGATGAAACAGCATTATCGATTATAGATCCTGTAACAATCAATATAGAGGTGACACGCAAGGCAATATGCTGCCCTTCCATGAAAGAACAAAGCCAAACTGATGGAGAGACTATTCCTTTAGAATCTTTGGGTGTGAATTCAGAAAAGGTCCTAGAGGTTGGTATTTTAATGACCATTTCACTATTTATTGTTTCTGTTTGAATGGTAAATGATGAAGTGTATATTTTGTCCTATGTCTATTTCTTTCATAGGTCCAGATAGCTCATTTGAGTGTAAGGCTCTCATACCATGATGTACGGATGTTTTCACGAATGCTAAACAGTATACCAAAGCAGACCCTGAGCGCAAGATCTCAAGTTTCAGATTCTTATTCACGGCCAGCAAATATCATGAGTATGTACACTTCTTATTTCTTGTTTTGCTCTGAAAAGTCAAATAAAATTATCTGGTACTCCTCTTTTACAGCTATATTAGTTGCTTACTCTACGTTGAAAAATCTTTTTGGGAGAAATGAAAATGTTCGCTCAAATGTTGATTAAAGAATGCTACTCAGTTGCTCAATTGGGCCATAATATTACTGGTCAATGTTTTAGAAGACTCATCTTAGTGCAGTTGTGTGGCTATTAATTACATTTAATTATTTACTATATTTATTATATACTATAAGTGCCGCAGGAAAAATTTGACATTAACATCAATGCCTTTTCCAGTGGTCATTAGCTATTGGCATTGAGATTAGAGGAGAAGAAATGAAATTTGATAAAAGAGGAGGGAGTATCCTTTCCAGGGGAGGGAATACCTCTTTCTGGGGCCTGGGGATGGATCTGTCCACCACATAACTGAATGTTAGACTATATACTGAATATTTATATAGATATACCATGCTTTAAGTCTGGGTTAGGTGGTGCGAATGTACCTGCTGTGGACTGTGGGCAAATATTAGTAATAATAACTTTAAGCATTTGTCTAGCCATGCTTTGTTGTACCTTTGGTAAAAAACAAGTTGAACTGAAGCAACTTTTTAACACTAACCCTATGCTCTGTCTAAATCTAGTAGCACACTTAAAGTAATAATTTGTTTATTGAATGGGCAAAACCCTTTACAAAAGTCACTTGATACAAGTAAAACCACATAATAAAACAAAGGAAGAAGAGAAAGCTAGACTTGAATTAGGAGACAATGATTTAGGTATGGCAAAAAGTGTTAAGGTCTGATGAGACTTTACTTTTTACATAGATTTTGCAAGCACTAGAAGGCCCTAAAAGATATATTAAAACAGTCAATATCCCTGCAGAATCCATTAGTGTCTCTCATTGCCTGGGACATGGGTAGATAATAAGAATGGTTGTAATGTAATTGGCAAAATACTTGAGAAATGGGTTAGGCAGATGAAAATTTGAGTTTAAAATCAGTGAAATTGCAAACATCTATTATTCTTCTTTTAAATGACTTATCTTTTTGTGATATAGAATGTGGGGAGTTATAAGTTGTTTATAATTTCAGTTTAAGGATAACCATTGTTGTTATGTGATTTTGGTCATTAAACCATAAACATAGTAATCAACCTGATGGTCGGTTTGGTAGGTGATGGTAGAGTTCACGCAGTACTAAGCCCGACAGTGTGTGAAATTCACACATCAGGTTAGGGGGGCCAGCTCCATTCCCTGTACTGGTTTCCCAGAAAGATCTGGTACCCAAAAAATTACACATCTTGGGTGAAGCTGAGGGTGTCCAGGAATCAAACCCAGGTCCTCCAGTCATTGGTCCAATGTCCTACCCCTGGACTACCATCTCTTCTGATTTTGGTCATTAAAACCTATTTTTTTCCATTATGATTTCAGATTGCGGTTTTATTTTATTGTGGTGAGCTTAATGCATATTATTTTCTTGCTGTACTTTGCAGATCAAATAAGGCAACTCACTGCCCTTGGATTTTCTCCTGCCGACTGTGCTATTGCCATGGAGAAGTGTGAAGGAGAAATGGAAGAGGCAGCACTGTGGTTGACACAGAACGCTACACCCTTGCCTGCTTCATTTTTCTCGCACCATTCCAGCTTCATCACCAGGGGCCCTCTTTCAACAACATCCGAACCTTGCTCATGTGTTGGTGGGGATGAGGCCAGTGAGGAGAAGACATTAACATTTGATCATATTGAGGTATATTAAGTCAATCTTCTTCATTTTTCTCAGCATTTTAATTATTTTGTTCAACTATTTTCAGGTAGCAATTTTTCTCTGATTTGTTTCTGTTCACAGATATAACATTTAGTCTTTAAATAAAAAAATGTTTTTTTATTAATGGGTTTACTATCCTGGGGAAAAATGTTGACTTTTCTGAATGAAAACAATTTCTCGTAGCAAGCGAGTGGTAGTAGTCTTCTGTCCATTCTTCATGTATCGCAATTGGTGTTGGTACTATTGGCCACAGTAACTAAAAATAAACACATGGCAACATAATTTCCACCAAAATCAACTCTCTTTTTATGTTTATTATTAATTTTGGGAACCATTTGTTTGTCACATGTACACTTGCCTGTTACAGATGCAATACTTGGTTTATTTTGACAGGTGAAAATGGGATGTCTCAATATTTGTGTCATTGATGACTGTCGTGATGCCGATGTCCCTCTCTTGGAGCTCTCCCTTGCACAGCTTGAACTTCATCAGAGACTTAGTCCACCTCCATTATTTGATAGCATGGAGCAAAGTTTAGCGGTGCGAGAAGCCTGTGGAGGCATGGCTGCATTCATTTTCTCCAGTGATTACTACAACCGCCTTCTATCTGGATGGGAACCATTTGTGGAGCAGTGGAAGTAAGTAATATCAATAAAAAAGCCTTGGTGTACCTCAATCATTTTTAAGAATCAAAAACTTTAATTTCCTTGCTCACAATAGATGTACCACTGCTCAATTCTATGCAGTGTACATTTATGTACGAGGTTTGTATAAAAAGTATTAGGAAAAGTTTAGGGAGCATAGATTTATTTCAGATATTGCTGTAATATCTCAAAATTCTTTGAGGTCCACCCCTTGAGCATCGATGCACTTTTGCCAATGGCTTTTCCCTGACTTGAAGGCTGGTAGGCAGTTTCTGGAAGGTCCTTATGGGTATGTGTGCAAGCTCCTTTGATGGCACTTTGGGTCCCATGATGGTGTCCTTTGGGGGAGAATTTCACTAATGGGAATAAGAAATAGTCTGCTGGTGCCCATTCAGGACTATATGGGGGTTGGGGAATCATGACGATGCCGTTGCATAAGGTCTTTGCAAGCAGACAATTGACTCTGCTCTTGGTCATCTGTCAAGACCATTGGGACGAGGTTAGCCTATATCTTTCACTTCCCGAAATTTTCAGTGGTAATGTTATGCACTGTTGTCTTGTCAATGCCAATACAATTTGTGGTCATACCCACACTTAACTGACAGTCTGAATTCAACACTTCACACACACCTTGCACGTTATCATCGGTTCTTGACATCGATGGATGTCCAGCATGGGGTTCATTCTCCACATTCTCTCAGCCATTTTTGAAGAGCTTGCGCCACTTAAAAACTACAGTTTGCATGCTTTCATTCTTGAACGTTTGGTGAGCCATGCCCAATGTCTCCGTGCATATTTCCCCAGTCCCACACAAAATTTGATGGCATACTGCTGTTCAATGCTGCATTTTACACTTTCACTGAATCACTCAACAGGAGTCCACTGAAAACATCATCTAACCTGAAATAATGCTGGCAGGCGATTGGTGTTGAACCTGTGTTAAAGGTTTTGGACCCCGTACCACCAAGCCTGTGTGGTGCGAGCACACTGCAACATACAGTCACGTCATGGAAAAAATTGTTCCCAATACTTTTTATGTATACCATGTATTTGTGCTGTAATTACAATTCTTATTGTATTTTGAACCTAAACCTAAGTTGTGTATGCTGGTTAACAGTCCGCCAGAGTTCTCATGCCAGTCAGTGGTCCATAAGGAAACTTTATTTCTCAAGAAATATAAGAAAATTAAAAAAAATATACACAACTTCTACTTTCAGTGGCAGTATTTTTGTCACATTTTTCTTATATTTCTACCTTTGGATAATTGTAATAAATTACTCTCCAAAATGTTGGTGGTAATGATTTTTCACCTTTTAGTCTATCATTCTACTTCTTTTTTTAAATATTTCATCTAAAATGAATCAGATATTAGAAATAATCTCTGACAAATTCAAACCTACTATGTTTCACTTGTACATATACTTATGGTTGGTTGTCTTGTTATTCATGAATAATTTGTCTTTGTGTACACAGGTGTGAAATGAGCTGGGGACGAAGCATTCCATCAGAGATATCAAGAACAGAATGCCTACGAATTGAACTGGAATCGCAAAAGACGCTCAATGTTAATATTACAAGTTCACTGATCGAGTTGTATCATATGGTGAAGGAAAGCTGGACGGAGGATTATTACAGCTTGTCATCCCCAAAAGGAGATAGGTGAGTAATCCATTAGCAGTTGTCTGGTGACAATCAAAAAAATATGGCATGGTGTTAGTAGTCACCAATTATCATTTGAAAGATATTTCAAAAAGTTTGGGGTTTTTAAGGAAAATATATGAAACCATAAGTGGAGAAGAAAGTAGTTTTTTCATGTCAACTTATACATATGATCATTATTAATTACTTTATTAGATTATGAAGTTGGCATTTTACCTAACTACTGTGACAGCTATTAAGATGAGCACAAGATACATTGTGTATTAAATACCTGTATTTTTTTAGCGGGAACATCTTGAGCAATGATGATGTTTTATGACTTGTAGATGTGAACACTTTTTTGAAATCTTAATAAGGATAATATGGTGGGTATCATGACGGGTGCTGGTGGAAAACTAAGAGATGGAACATTTACATTAATTCTTTATAATGTTTCTCCATATTATCTATGCAGCATCATGAAGTATCATTTGTTTTGGCTTATAAAATGTTCATTAAGAATTACAGTGGAACTTTGCTTTATGAGTACCTTGCACAGCGAGTAAAATCATATAATTAGCTCACTTAATTAGTCTTTTTACAATCTTTAATTAGACTTTTCACAAAATGAGTGACGAGGAGCTAGTTTTGCTAGCATCTTAGCGTTGCAAGTGATGACACATTTTTTCAAACTTGTGCTCAAACATATTATTTGTGATTTTTTATACAAAGTTTAATTATATTTTGTGCATGGTTTTACAAATGACACTGAAGAAAAATTCATTAGAAGAAAAGCATAAGAGAATAAAAATGACGGAAATCAAAAGTAAAATCATAGAAAATCAGGAACAAGGTGTGAGTGTGGCTAATCTAGTATGCATATCAACAATCAGTCGACATGAATGATTGACCTTTTCATCAAGAAAACGGACAAGACTAAGCTTTACAAGAAAGATCATGGGACGGATTATGCTCATTTTATGAGCTTCCACTGTAATGATTTAAGAATGTGGAATTCATTGGCCCTTGAATTGGAGACATTCTATTATTCTTTTTATTAGTTTGTTATCTTATTGGTTTAGTGTTATGAAAAAAATGACTTTGTAACATCAGCATCTATTAATGCTTTTGAAAATCTTTCTTTTAGGTATGATGGAAGTGGGAAAATGGTGAAGAGTGGAACTTTGAGCCCTCCAGGGTACCGTCGAAGATCGCCTTTTGTCCCCTTCGCTATCAGAAATGATACAGGGTCTCGCCTATGGTTTTCCACCATCATAACAACTCCAGATAGGTAAATATTTCTGTGCTAATTGATATTATTTGACTATTCAATGTAATGGAGGAAAGAAGTGGTAATTATCATTGCTATACTCAAATAATCTACACATAATTGGTTTCATTATTGCATAAAAAGTTTGCCAGATTCTTTGGTTGGTTTGCATCCGGCACTTCTTTCGGAGGCAGGGGTCAATTGGGCAGTTGTGGCACCAGGAGACATTGTTCCATTTTCTTTTGAAGGGAGAGGTATGTAATTTTCAATTTTATTTTCTCGAATATGCCAACAGGAAGCAGTATTATAGCTGCATAATGTTTCTGAAACCCTCAATAATTCTCTGTGGATTGCTACCATGAGGAGCATTTAACAATGTTCATGAATTTTCATTTGAAATTTTGCTTATTTCTTTGTTCTTTTCACTATAAATTTAGGGAAAGTTAGACACAGAGACACTCATAAGTTACGCTTGCATCAGATTGGTGTTAGAGTTGAAGGATGGCAACCCGTTGGTCCCATCTCAGTTGATCGAGTGGGTATTTATTTTCGTCATGCAGAGCCACAAGCTAAATTGGTAAGTACTGGTATGAGAGTAGAAGAGTAAAACTAGAGTAAAGTTAAATTGTTACAAATCATTTGTTCCAAACTTCCATTTATTCGTGATTATTTTTCTTGAATATTTTGTTTTTCAAGAGTTTAAAATTATTTTCTTGTGAACATTTTTATTGAATGACAGTAAACTTCTGTAAAAACTAGTGTGTTCTAGCAACTTCATAATATGTAGTTGAATCTGAAAAGCATCTTAATTGCCAGCTTTTCCATAAGCATCTACTCAGATGTTTTGAGTTTTTTCATATGTGGTTTCTGGAGACTTTTTCAGGTCAAACACTGGGAATGATATAGACGTAAAGGTTGTGCTATAATATTTAAATTAAAGGTTTGTCTAAATTTTTGCACAAAGGTTTTAGTCTTGGTTAATTTTTTTTTTAGTAGATGCTGGGGTAAAGTAAGCAAGAAATGTGTATTACATGGGTGAAATGTGACATATTAAAAAAAATGGCATAGCTTTGATGTCTATTTTTTATTTTTAAGTTTAAGGATACCTTTTATATCTGACGCATAAATATATTTTGAGTTGTCTCCTTTTTTAAGGAAACAACTGAGTAAAAAGACAAGAAAAGATGCATCTGCCCATCCCCACGCATTACTAATGCTACTGCTATTGTGAGTCATATGCAATGAAACTAAAGTTGAATTAGGATGAATGTACATAAATATGTTTTAAGCGTAGAACATAGAATGTGGAGGTAGATATTTTAATTGGCAGACACTATTTTTGTATCAGTGTTTGAAAAATTAGTTCAATGTATGTAGCCTTTTGCACTATGACCAGGTATTCATATCTTACTGTAAAATTTAACATCCCTGTAACATTTAGATCTTGTTTTATAGAAGCAATTACCTGTCTTATTCCTTTATTTTGTGTTTAGGAAAGTGGGTTATCTATAGCTCGAGTTGTATTCCAAGTGACGTTGGAGGGTTCTGCAAGAAAATTGGTAACTGTGAGATCAGCATTGCTCCTTACCAACAGGCTAACAGAAACAGTGGAATTGAAGATGGAGAGGAGCTCCTTACCAGCGGGTAATGATCTATATTTATAAACATGTTGAGAGTGTTCATCATATTAGAATTATAATGAATTAATGATATCTCCCTGACAATGTATAACTCTTGTCTAGCAAAATTTTAAGTGCTAGTTAGTTAATGTAATTATTTCAAATCATTGTGTAAGTTGTATACGTATTTGTACAACCTGTGGTGTATGAGGCTAACCTATACTAAGTGTGCAAAGTATTTGCATTTTTGTTTCACGTAATGATAGGGTCCATATAAATATCAGGGCCATTTCCTACATGCCAAAGAAACATGTTTGGTAATCTAATGGATGAATGTCCACAAATAAATATTATTATTACAGTGAAACCTTGAATTTATGTCTTTGAAGGAAGCTGTGGAAAATAATTTGCAATCAAGGTTCTTCTATAATTGAGGTTTAGGTTGAAATTATGTTTAAAGTGCATTTCTTGTTTTATTCATTAGTAATCTAAGAGTTATAGCAAATCAAATGAAAACCAACATATTGCTTTTATCAGATAGAAATAAATGTAATTAAAAGTCATTAAATGGAAGATTTGGAAGTATGACTTCTCATGTAGGATTAAGAAATCTATATAAAATGTAGGTAAAATAGCGATTCCAATAGTTCATCATTAAATCCATCCCACTATCAGCAGTGCACATTTTCTATTGATACACAATGTATTGCAGTCCCCTAGGAGAGAATGGAGATAGTTCACATTTTCATTTTAGCTGCATACTTCACATCTAGGAGAATCCAAATAATCACCAATATTTTTTAATAATCAACTACTTCATATGTCTAAGGAAATAGCAACATAATGGGAAAAAGTGTCTCTAGTTGCTACTTAAAGAGGGTCCTTCTCTAGTTGTTCGACTTAATGTATGAGTATTTAACTTTCCAAATGTTCTATGTTAACATATACTTGAGATATTATCTATACTTCTCGCAGAATGTCGTGAGTTTGAATATTTTAATTTTGTTTTCACATTTTCAAAACAATTTTAATCAATATAAAAATTAAATAATGTGTAACTAGGGTCAGTCCATAGCTATGGTGTTATTCAAGTGATTCTTTAAATTTCCTGTAGTAAAAACAGGAGCATCAAATTTTGTGCACTTCAGATAGCTTCTGCAGCAGACAAATAGAGTCATAATCACTATAATAATTGATTATTTAAAAGCCTCAATAACCAATTATTAGCAAAACCCAATTTTGCTCTGCCAATATATGTTATAGAAACAATATCTCATTCTAATGAACAAAACCTGAGAAAAAGTGTGATAGGAATTGACTCTTAATCTCTGAAATGTGGAGAGATTTTACAAAAGTCCTGGGCTCAAGGATGTAAATTTGTGGTTCTGATTGGATTTATTTTTGTATGGATTCTAGTCTTGAATCATTAACAATTGCCGAAAAACAAGGATTATCAAAATTTAGTGCATGGACATTTTGAGGTTTGGCTCTACTTGCCTAATCCTATTTTGTGTCTGCTTTCCTGTTCTAGCAAGTAAAGTTGTTCAGATTAATCCAGGATCAATGTTCCCTGTGCCTTTGATACATACTACCTCAGAACTTCGGATACGTCCTGTATTGGATGATCTTCCTGTGCATTATAATTACTGTGTGTGCCCAATACGCTGGTCAAGTGCCACAAACCCTGGGGATATTGTTGAAGAAATGGGCCAGTGCAGTGCAGCTGACAATAAACGTGTACATATGTATAGGCAAGTACATTCATAATTGGCTTTTAAAATAGAATATATTTTGAGTAGATGCTTTACTGCCAACTTTATTTTACGTTCAGTACTCAATTATCTGTGTGCAGATTATCTGTTTTGTCGATTATCTGTACTACTCTCTTGCTAACTCTTTCTAAAGTTTTCAATAAAATTATGAGGGGCAGTCAAATGAAAACGGAACCTATGCCTATAAAAACCTATGCCACTCGTACACACTCATCAAGGACATGCGGTGTTCACCACACACAGCAGACATGCAATGATGAATTTTGTGTACTCCAGCACCCTCAGCCACCAGAAAACAAATCACACCTCTGCTCTTCTTTGCTTTCCTCCATTTCTACAGCTGGGTGAACACATTAGGCCAGTCTGTGCACCAACAAAGACATAACTCAACAATAGCGTGTGCCTTTGAGTTGTCACTATGCAGTTCTCTTATGACAGCAATGACAGTATCAATGCGTAACATCAGTATTCACACCTTTTGCGTGAACTGTGTTTTATGGTGGGTGTTCGTTTTCATTTGTCTACCCCTAGTACATTCAAAAAGATAATTGGATGCTTTAAAACTTTGATATACTTAAAAATAGCAGGTTGAAATATCTGGCCTTTCGTAAAAGTTTTAAATTTTATTTACATGGTCAAAAGTTGTCAATGGCATTTGTTTTAATTTAAACACTTTTGCACTATCCATACTTTCCTTTGCATTCATTAGCCCTGGGAATACCATATTCTCCTTTAAGGCAAGCATTGCATTACATTGTAAACTCGAATGTTGGTTTATTAGATGAGTTTTGAATAAATGAAAAACTCCAATAGCCGTAAACAGTTAACCTTTCTAAATAAAGCACAAAGGTGATTAGTTGGCTAACGCCACAAGTCAAGAATGGGGTAAAAGGTAAAAAAGGAAAGGGAAAAGAAAGGTTACATATTATTAGATGAGGTTAGAGCTCATGTAGTGCTAAACCCAACTGTGTGTGAAATTCATTAAAGGACTGGCTCCCTTACATATCAGTGTGGGGGAGCCAGTCCTTTCCCTGTGCCACCTATGGTTTGTCAGGAAGATGTGGTACCTAAAAAATCACACAACCTGGGTGAAGCTGAGAGTGCTCAGAAGTTTCCCTGTGAATCGAACCCGGAACCTCTGGTCAGTCAATCAGTCCAGCTCTTAAAGCCCTGGACTACCAATAAATAGACCCAACTTACATGCATTTTTTTCAAAACTTGGCCGTATTTTTATTTTGGCTCAAGGGGGGATTTATATTGTTCCTCCTGATCATTTTCTTAAGTTGAAATTTGGACAAGTGGTAATTTTTTAATTTCTTTTATCTTTGAAGGTATTGTGTCTATGTAAAGCGGGAAAATTATCCTGATGATAGAATACCTACCTCTGCAAATTCACCTGTAGTTAGCTTTGGGCCAGGAGGGTCAGTGGTCACCAGGCCAGCTCTTGGTGTACCAGGTGCTGTGGGTCAGATGGGCCAGAATTATTGGCCATGGTCCCATCCAGCACACACAATCACCCTTCTTAGCCCTTTAGTTGTTACCAACCTCCTGCCTTGTGACCTACATTATGGAATACAAGATGTTGAAGTATCTGGGCACATTAAACCAAGGCATTCAGTTTCCATTCATGAGGTAAGTGAAGACTTTTATGAAATATCTTTTAAACTCTTCAGTGCACTGCTGCAACAATTAGCATTGTATACAAAGAAAACCAGAGACATGCTGTAGGACTTAGTGTTGTCGATGCCAGTTTCCTACAAAATTTGAGGGAGATATGAAATGAAAAATAATCACTCACCTTTATCGGGATTTTATACCACTCTTTAAGCATAGTACAGTTTTTGTTAGAACAGTTATGATTTGCTAAAAGCAGGATTTTAGGGTTTTTAAAGGATTATGACTTCATGATAAGTTAATGTCCCAGACCTGTGTCATGGGTCACTTTTGCAATTGGTAATTAGAAAGATTAATTTCATTTCCTCATTAATAATACATGATTAATTGATGTAAATATAGCATATGCTAACATGAACAACTTAATTATATAAAAATGGTCGTTTGTTAATGTGTTTTTGAAGAATTCTGAATTTACTATCCATAAAATGTGCAAGCAATGATTGACCTATGGCAAGTTGCAATTGTAATGTGGGGAGCATAACTACAAGGTAAATCAATTATGACACAATATTATTACTTTTCATACCATAATTCATTTGTGATAATGTATGCCAAAACATTTCATTTTGCCAATTTATGAAAACCATGTTAAGCATTTCTATTTCACAATTAATTGATTAAAATTTACAATTAATTAACAGTAATGACTGTATAAAATCAAAGCAAATTCTAAAAAAATATGTTCGCCTTTTACATGCACATTGAGATTGCCCACCCAAATGGTAGATAATATATTTTGGTAGGAATATTTGTTAACCTAGTTCAAAATGCTCATGTTTAATATTCTAAATATTAACTGATAATTTAACCTTTTTACAATCAATTACCCAGGGTAATATTCAACTATCAATGTTTTGTATGCATCCAGAAAAATTATCATGATATCATATAGAGAATACAAAATTGCTTCAATTGAGATTTTTCTGCTTGGTTACTGACTTTTTAGATATTGCCTCTAAAAGCACTGGTTGGCTGATAAGAATTTGTATTTATTCATGCAGCAAGAGATGTGAAGAATCCCAGAAAATGACTCTATTTTGAGAATATGAACATAAAAATCTTCATAACACACAATAAGGCACACACAAAGTCATGTCCTCCAATCTAAGTCATGGCAACCTATACTAGACTTGATTAATTATTCACTTACTTTTAGCAATAAGAAAAATTTTTGCGGACTACCTTTTTAAGTAACAAAGTTATCATGCATTTTTTCAATGACTCCAGTCCACAGTGAACAGGATTGACCATCATTTACCAATGTAATTTGTATTTAATGCTTACAATCTGGTCGGTTGTATCTTATGAATGTGTGGATAGATTTTCATCATTTCTTTTCAAATGTTCATTACCCTAAAACGTGTTTTTCTGCAGCAGAGCTTACTGATGTTCTTCTTCGACCTTAGTGAAGAAAAACTCTGTAATGAATGCCATTGTATTACTTTGTGCAGGTGGATCTTGAGCAAGCCCTTGATATATCTTTCCACGTGGAGAACTTGCCTAGGCCAGGGAACCTGGCAATTCCTCTTGGGAGAAGTGGAGGCTTTGTTGCTAAGATGGCTCTCCATGACAAAGAAGGGCGGTGCTTGCTTTTGCATGCTGCTGTAGTTGTTAGGAGAGGAGCAGCTCTGAAGGTTGGTTATCTTAAGGGGTGGATTGTTATGTGCCCTTAATGTAAAATGTGGTAACGCATTATGGGTGCAATCTACACAAACGCGGTGAAACCTCAAATTTAAGTTTTCAAGGGGACCAATGAAAAAAATAAAAATATGCATAATCAAGTTGACAGAAAATTGAATTTACTAGAGTAATGTGTGGGAATTGAATCATAAAGATATTATTTTTATGGTTTACTAAATGATTTTCAAAAGGTTAATAATAAAGCAAAGCATTTGAAAGGGTAAAAGTAATTGATTGATACAAAAATTGTAATAAATGAAAATAAAAAACTTGTCAAGCTGATGAATTGGAATTCATACAGAAATAAGTGATCTATCATAAATTTTTATAAAATAGTTTTATTATTAGTACAATACTGAGTGTTATTCACCACCAGAAATGAACCATTATCTAATGATCTTTTCCAAGACATCAAGGTAATTTTTTTTATTGATAATAATAATAATAATACAATTTATTTGTCCAGCGATCAAGTTGTTACAACTGTATACTTGATATAAGACACGTCAGAGTAAGTAACAGAATACATACATGGATACATGATACACATCAGGCATTAACAAGAAATTCGGCAATTGAATAAAACATTTTTAATTTTAAGAACTTGAGTAGGTTGACCTTAAATGCAGCCACACTTTTTTGGGACTTAATCTCAGTTGGGAGTTTATTGTAAAGTTGGAGGCCCATAAAATTTGGGGCAGCACCTGCATTTTTTGTACGTACATATAAAACGTGCAGCTGCTCATTCTGCCTAGTAGAATATTTATGGATATCACAATTTTTCACATACTCAGATAGATTTCTTTTTGTATGTACTAATACATGAAAAATATAAATGCATGGTACTGGCAGTATATCCAATTTTTTAAACAGGGGACGGCAAGGGGCATCATGTTTCGCAAAACACATGAGCCGAATGGCTCTCTTTTGGACCCTGAAAATGATCATGGCCTTAGAAGACGAACCCCAGTAGAGGATACTATAGGCTATGTGAGAATAAAATTCTCCATAGTAAAGTGCACAGAGAACAGCCACTGAAACTGTGGATCTAATGGACCTTATTAAAAAGCAGACAGAGCTTAACTTACTGGTTAAAGTACTTATGTGCTCATCCCAAGAGATGTGAGAATTTATGAGGAAACCCAAAAATTTGGTATTTTGTACCTGTGGGATCACCTTCCCATCAACTTCAATAGACAGTACTTTACTTGCTTTATTTTTATTTGCAAAGTAGATTAGGTGAGACTTTTCTATATTCAAATCTAGTAAATTATTATGACACCAGGAAAGTAAGGTGTGACTAGCTTGTTTAGCACTATAGGTATTTCAAGATTTTAAAAGGTTGGCTATGTCTTTTATTGTCTGACTATATTCTAAATGTGAGAGTATAATAGTGTTTCTGGTTATTGCTAGGGGTGCTTTTCTCTATTATGTTTGAATTTTTTATGTGTATGTTCCTAAAACTTCCTATCAAGTTTCGTACATTCACATCATCATCTTGAAGAATTTCCAACCTTCTTTGGATTTTCAATAAGCTTTTAGTATCTTCCATTCTTTTGAAAGCAGAGTAAGTCACTGTTAAAATTACACAACATTCCATTCTAAAGTTATTCAACAGATGTGGTGTTATGTTAGATGATTCTCAAAGAAACCACTCCTATTAAAGGGGCAATGTTTTGAGCAGTTCGGAATAATTTTCCAGCATATTACTTCTCTAATAATCATTCATAATTTTTCAACATAATCAGAAATAAAAAATTATGTTTAAACTAATTCTAATACCGAAATGTATGTGCATGTAATATGAACATAAAAAATTGAGTTATGAATGAAATATGGAAAAAATGTCAAGAAAATTAATTCATGTTCTCCTTGGGGCAGTGAGGTTTTACTTGAATTATGGGTTATAAAACAAATGATTTACTGCATTAAGAGATTTAAGTCCATTTCATACCATATAAAAGTATGTTAATTCAAGGAATGTGTAAATTTGATTCATATATCTCCTACATGTCTCTGTTTAAATTTGAAATGGGATTCATTTGTTGGTGAAATAAATATTTAAATTATACACTAAAAACTAATTATTTTACTGTCCTGATTTATATGGTATGAATTTTCCTCACTTGTATTGGATTTGCCTTTTCTTTATTCTGTTTTCATCATCCACCAGGTGACTGTTTGGGCTCCTTATTGGCTTGTCAATAGAACGGGGCTTCCTCTCATGTTTCGCCAAGAGGGTGTACCTCAGGATGCAGCTGGACAATTTGAAGAACATGAAGTTGCAAGATCACTTTCGCCACTACCCTTTTCCTTCTCTGACCATGAAGCCAGTCACTCTGTTGTCGTTCGTCTCGGCAAAGGGCTTCTCAGGGATGGCCACCCCCTGGTAGGTTAACATTCATATTTTATTGATGTGCTGGACACCACTACTGAACTCTGGCCCTAATGTGCCCTACAAGCAGGATGTGGGAAAATATAGTGTTTTGAGAGGGCCAAAAGTGGTGTATTGAAGTTTTAAAAAATTGTTTTCAAATGTTGTTTTAATAAATTTACTATATTTAAAATAATTTACTATAGTTAAACTGTGGGAAAACAAATAAGGAAGTACTAGGGATGGTGGGTGAGGAGAGGGGTTTGTTGGGAGATATCCTATGGAGGCAGGAAAAATGGATGAAAGGTGTATTGAGCGGCAGTGGGATATTGAAGGGGGTAATAGAGGGGAGAATGTTAGGCAAACGAGGAAAGGGCAGGAACAGGATAGGGATGTTGGATGGGATGAAGGGAGACAAAGAAGTATGCAGAGATGAATAGAGACCTGATATAGAGTAGGTTGCTGGATTGGGTTTTGTTTGGAGTTACAAAATATTTATTTGATAGTTGTGTCCATCGGAAAACCTACCCTAACTGGTAGATTACCTAATAATAATTTAAACTGTGGTTTCATTAGGCGATCAAAGCCATTAAGGCTAATTATTGCCATAAATTATGAATTATTAAATTATTAGACATCCATAAATTACATTATTTTCATAAGGATGAAAATTTTTCCTGAGCAAAGAAATAAATAATATTAGGGTGAAGCTGGAAAGCAGAAAGTAATATTATTTTATCATAATAATTGAGTCAAATTATGTGATAACTAGGGAAACAGCACTCAGTTCAAGTGTGGCTGTAATTGATAGTGAAGTTTCTTAAGTCAAATGTACTTCAGAATCTCACTTCCTAATATAGGGTTTGGGAATTTAACATGCCCTATGCATTCTTTGTTTTAATTTCAAAAGTTTGAAAGGTCTTTTTAAAGTAAAAAATGCCAATATAAAATCAATTTTTGACTGTACTTAAAATTGATTTTGGGAGATAATTCTGGTGATTTGAGAATTGAGTATTATCTTTTTTTTATTATGGAATTCACTGCACTGAATTGGCATTTCACTGGCCATGATGCCTGACAAATACAATTGTTATCATAAATTCAAATTTTTGTGATGTTCTCTCAATGTCTGACCAGTAACCCCAAAGGATATAAAAGGAAACCTTCATATTTCCTCAGTATTTTTTCTGGTATTTGAGAGTTCTTATATCAAGGTTTTTGTGTACTTTATATTTGTAATGACAATGAAGTGCGTGTGAGGTATATAACTATGGATAAAGGGATAATGTGTAGTTTTCTTATTCTCTTGCAGTGGTGTCAAAATTTTCACCTTCAGAGTGGTACACAAGTGAGACGTTTGCATGTATCAAGGCGTGATGCCCGTGCAGACACAGTCTATACTGTGGGAATAGATGTGAGAGCTGGGAGAGGAAGTGCTAGGGTCACTAATATTGTGACACTATCGCCCCGATTTCAACTGCACAATAAATCTCCATTTACTCTACAGTTTGCTCAGAAGTATTTTGCCACAACTTTTGTAAGTAGCTCCCATCTTCTTGCTCTAGAGCTCCATGCTAACATGCACCATGCATATAATATGAAGAGTAATAGACTAGCTAGCAAATTTAATGCCAGAATACAAATAATGATGAATAGTAATGTTTTTTATATTCTGTTAAAAGGTCACTTTAAAAATCTGCAGTTATTTGGAGGAGGTTAACCTTTTTGCATTATCAATTTATTGTGATGCATATGTAATTAGATATGAAATCATATTCACTTTATGTAATAAATAGATCAGCGGCAAGGTGCCCCATTCAAGGCTTATTATAATCCAAATGTACTAAATTATGTGATAATATTGCATTGTCTCTGTTCTCTATAAATGGGAATGTCAGCGTTACACTTAGTGAAAATGTATCATTTTAAGTATTCTCTTGTGTTGGAATGGTCAATTGTAGAAGGATCCTGGAGCGGAGGCTACTTACTTGGTAGCAGTGCCAGAGAGTTGCTTGCCGTTCCATTGGCCTCGCTTACAGAAAGAAAACCTTCTCTGTGTTCGGATAATGGACATCTCGAAATGCCTCTGGTCTGGAGGATTTCCAATTGACATTACTGATTCTTTCCACATTAATATCAGGTAAATGTGGAAATAATTTAAAATTAAGGGTAGATGTTAATTGATGGAAATAATTCCAATTTTCAGGGTAAAAAAATGAATGTATAGTCTCGTAAGTCATTTAAAAAGAAATGCTATTATGAGAAATGAGTAAAAATGTTAGACTAAGTATTTTTGGTGAACCTTTTTCTAAGCATCATTTAAAATCAGCCTGCTGCTGATGTGCTGAATTGAAGCATTGTGTGTATCACATATACCAGTTTAATATACTTGATATGTAAAATATTTCATAAGCTACACCTATTAGACCCAATATTTTGGTGAAATCTGAGAGAAATGAACTCTGGCTCTAGACACAGTGATTATCATTTGCATCTTTGACTGATTAATTAACTCATACTAAGCCTTTATTTCACTTTATATTTGATTTTTTATGGAGCAGTAATATCATTGTACAGCCATAACCTCACGGCTCCAGGTTCTCTTATCAACCTCAGCATAGTAATTGTGATGGCACCTTGCTTATTTGCTCCCCATTGCTTTGACCCACTATACTTTTGGTTTGTAAAATCAATAGTTGAACTGGCAAACTTTTTCTCATTCATCATTTGTTCACTCCATGAAAGACCATGTTAAAAAATTTTATGAAACCAACAGAAAGATCCTCTCGATGGTCCGGGTAAAGTACCTCATTATCAGCTTGTTGTGTCTGCATCAGGGGTTTTAACCAGTCCTTACGTCTTTTATCTCACTGTATGTGTGAATAGTTCTTACAGCTTCGATTGTGGATATGGAATCTGTTCTGACCATTTTTCTGCTTTACAAGCTAAGATGGTACATACCTAATGAAACTATTGCACAGGAACGTCATCCCCTTCAAAAGATCAGGGTGATATGTATTCAATAGCTGTACTATCAAAGGTAAAAATTGTCCAACTTTACTGCTTGCAATTTCAAAATACCAAGTGCTGTGTACTAGTTATTAAATAATTTAAAAACACTGGATAGCGGATAAAATAATACTTTGTAATTCCACAGATTTATTTCACAAACACACGACCCGGGTTTTGACGTACAACGTCATCTTCAGGTGCAGACATACAGGCGACCTACATATATATACCCTTAGAGCGGGGGGAGGGGGGAGGAAAATTGGGGGGAAGGAAAGATAGAAAAAAGTGGGGGGGGGCTGGGGAGGAGGATGGTGGGAGAGGGGGTTGGGCAAGGCGCGCTTGTGGATGGAGAGCCAAGCGGAATAGAATGAGTGGGTAATGGAGAGCCGTGGGATAGGCTCTCCCACGGCTCTCCATTACCCACTATTCTATTCCGCTTGGCTCTCCATCCACAAGCGCGCCTTGCCCAACCCCCTCTCCCACCATCCTCCTCCCCAGCCCCCCCCCCCTTTTTTCTATCTTTCCTTCCCCCCAATTTTCCTCCCCCCTCCCCCCGCTCTAAGGGTATATATATGTAGGTCGCCTGTATGTCTGCACCTGAAGATGACGTTGTACGTCGAAACCCGGGTCGTGTGTTTGTGAAATAAATCTGTGGAATTACAAAGTATTATTTTATCCGCTTTAGAATGAACCGATTCCATAAAATAACGCCTGAAACCATCGATTATATAAACACTGGATACTTATTATTGTATTTCATACATACCATACCTTAATTTGCAGCAATTTAAAAAGGCTATAAAGTTTCATATGCATGTGATATGAGAGTATGTATTAGTACAAATAGAACAGAGAAGGTGAGAATGACAGTTGACATTTGTATAGAAAACACAACATCACTCACGCACAGAGATGTCCTCACCCTGACTATGGAAACATAGAACTCTGAAGTGAATTTTCTTTGTGAAACTAAATGAGTTAAATTTCCTTGATCATGATGTCACCATTAAAACTCTTTCTTAATTTACCATGGCTATTGCCTTTAGAGATTGAGGTATGTTGTGTTGATTCCTTGTCAGCCTTGTTGTGGTGAAGATCTTCACCTTATATTGCTGCAGAATCAGAATTGTGGTAGATGAATTAATATTACTGGTGATGGGGTGACAGATTACAAATTTACTCCAGATTTCATTGTTTTCTATTATTATCATGATGGAGTTAACTTTAACTGTATGATCACATGAAATAAATAGTTATTTATCATACTGATGCTGTACGGTTTGAATTCTGAGATCATATGTCTTAGGGCTAAGAAATAAGATGGGTTGGATTGTTGACCTTTTTAAAGTGGGGAAAAAGTCATATTTAGGGCAATATAGCAATTTAAGTGGACTTAATAATTAAAGAAAGCGACATCATGATCCATTGTATTGAGAATTATTTGGAGTCTAACGTTCTTTGTCATATGCCATTTTAAAATCTTTTTAGAGATATTTCTGGCAAGATGCATTTCCTTCGAGTTGAAGTTTCTCTGCGCGCGGCAACATTTGTGGTGGTCTTACTGGAAGCAGGGATCGGAGGGGCTGTGCCTCCTCCCTTGCGAGTGGACAACCTCAGTGAAGTGACCATCCACTTTGGCCAGGCATCCTCGCTTCGCAGCAGTGAGGCCTATCGCACTGCTGCCAAACCCAAGATTCCAGTCCCGTATGCATGGGATGAGACCATGCATGCCAAGTTAATCACTCTGGAGGCACCAGGGGGGTCTGCGGCAACCTATGACATGACTCGTTTGGTGGAAGGATCTCAGCTGACCTATGAGAACTTCATTTATATTGCATTCACTGGGACATTCAAAAAGTAAGCCTACTTTATATTTTATTTTTTGTCTTCAGTATTTTCAGTAAAAATAATTGGTAGGGAATTGATCCTTGAGCCCTATTGGCACTAAGGCAATTTGCAAAATCCATACATAAATGGTGCCATTAACCCTGAAATTGATGAAGATGAATATTAATGCGTCACATTTTATGTGGAAAACTTAGAAGATTTTGAATGCTTGAATCTGAAATTGTTACATTGACTGCTTGTTCCATGTCTGATTTTGCTCAGTGTTGCACCCCTAAAATAGCAAACTTAAGATTTTTTATAGGAAATCTACTGGTAAAGTAGGTTTTAAATGGACCCAAGCTTCCATTACCGTACAGTAACAATTCCCTTGTCTCTCCTAACAAACAAAACCCAGAATCCTATTCTAAAATAAACCCCTCTTCAACTCCGAATGCTTCCTTCATTCTGTCCAACAAGCCTATCCTATTCTATTCCTACCCATTTTTTGCTTGCATACCATTCTCCTCTCTATCACAGCCTTCAACAACACTTCGCCAGTCAAAATGCTTTGAACTTGAGATTAATTACCACAAAATGGATTGATATCCCAGGTTCTCAGTACTTATTAACCTCTGAATTAATTCATGTTTAACCTTTAGATGCCACTGTTTCCACATTGAGTTTACTCCATTAACTCAAAAAAGTTGTGAATAGATACCCCATATCTCACAAAGTATATATGTGATACAAATTAGTGGACCCCTCTATCTTCAAACATCTTCACCGTTTGCCCTTTACTGATATGATTATGAAATATGGTCATTTGTTGGTAATGGTGTTAATATAATTTCATTTGATCCTCTCAGTTAAAATTGCCAGCATAGCATAAAGTTTTGTGATGACCAAATTGTTGGTAGATTTAAGCATACCTTGAATAAAAGAAGAATATCAGGTATTCTTCTTTCATTAAAAAATAAATCACCATGTAATCAAGCCTGATACCATTGAGTGTAAAGCATACATTCCCACAGCTGCATATCTCAGTAACATTTGAGGTCTGCATCTTTGCAGGTTTCTATTTCCACAAAAACTGAAATTTCCTGTACAGATTAGATAACTAGCAATTTGTGATTCACCTTTTTGTCTATGAGTGTGACTTACCAATATGGAATATGGGCTACTTTCTGAGCCTAAAAAGGGTTTTTTTTATATATATTAAATCTATAGAATGTCTGCTAAAGTTATTTTATGCTTACAAACAATGTTTTATTAAAAAATTCTTAAAATTCATTGCAAACTACCATCCAATAGGTCATTAGAATTAGTTAGAGCCTTCTCAGAGGATGGAGCCAGCACTAGTCTTGCCCTGCCAGATTTCAACCCTTTGGATGTTGAGAGCCAACAATTGGTGCTTGATGTATTTGAGGATTGCAGTCCCTACCACTACCCTGTGGGTGGTGTCAGCAGAGTTGTACTAAGCCGCAAGCAGCCTGGTAGGCGTTCACAGCTGTGGAGGATGACAGCTGAGGGGCAGCTGCAACATGAGGGAAGTGTACCGCCTCGGGATCCCAAAGCACATAGCACAAAGTCTGATTTGAAAAATCGTAGAGTTTTGGTAAGTTTTTCTGCTAAAACAAAAATCTCTAAGCTCTAAAAGTATCTATGCTTATATGAATTTATTCAGTATAAACTCTTTATGTATACTTTTCTCTGAGTGTATTTTCTTCTACGTGAAATGCATGTTGGTAATTGTAGAAAATAATTGCACATTTTGAAGTTGCTACATAAGTGATGTCCTTTGAGAAATAAAATATTGATGGGTTATAGTCTCAAGTACTGTGTTTATCAAACAAAATTCATTTGTTCTAAGTTGGACAGTAAGCGGTTGCTCCTTTGTTTATTTGTTTATGTTATCCCCTTAGAAAAATTCTTTTGAAGAATTGATTGGTTGTAGAGATACAAGAATAACTTTCCATTAATGCGAATTCAGATTTTAGTCAAATCAAGACGTTGTATTTTTCATGAGAAATCCCCAACTTAATTATGTGCTAATCCTCTTGAAATATTAAATTTCCAATAACCAACTATAACTATGTTTCTAAACTAGTTTAATTTCAAGTATTTATCAATTTAGTATTCAGGATTTCTTTGCTTTCAGAAGTAAAAAAAAACTATTGATTTCCAATTAGATGGAAGACAGTTGCTTCTGAAGGATCGAAATATACTCTTGTTTTTATACTTTTCTTTGTGCTTTTTATTCATTATTATAGGTATTAGATATTGCGGGCACAGCTCCTCAACCTTTTCAATATATGCAACTCGTAATATGTCGCCCAGAAGCTCGCCGCCGCACAACCCAAACTTGGCGTTTCACAGATGATGGGAGACTCTGCTGTGTACATGACAACTTATGTGTACAGGCAAAGGATGGATTTTTTGGGCTGAGAGAAGGTAGGCAGTACATTTTGATTAAATGAATTGGTTTCAATTGTACAGATATGTATGCTGTTGTAAGAAGTGTAAAATGTTTCATGTAAATTCTTTTCTTTGTGTATAAACTGCTTTTCTATTCATTCTTCAGGGAGCGAAGCTGTCTTGGGACCTTGTCGAACTGACAGCCATTTAAAGACAGATTCGGGAGTTGCCATTGAGCAAGCAGTTGGAAGGCAACGTCTTCGCCCTGGTTCGGGATTCCTTTCTGTTAGAACAATTGCTGATGGGCCAACGCGTGTCTTACAAATTCGAGATTTTAAGGAATCTAAGGTTTTTAAATTCAATTAAATGCATATTAAGTTATACATTTTATCTAGCTTTTTCATACATTAACACATTCCATTTCATTACTATTAAATAATCCTCTACGTAGAAACTCAGCTGAATTATAGAATAATTTTGCAGACTAATTTTTAAACATAAAATGCAAGCATACATAACATGCTCAGCACAGCGTAACTATTAAATCAAAGCAAAATTTATGATGGTTGGTCTGATTTCATGTTGATGTTTATTCGTTTTTGATGTATTATTTTTAATATTTTACAAATAGCACCCTGAAATAATATATTTTTTTGGCTTTGAGTTTTGAAGAAAAATCATAGGGAAAAAATTCCGAGAGCTACTTGTTGTATGTATATATATATATACATATTTTTTTTTCCTACTGCTATCCTCTTATGTGTGCACATTTGTTTAAATGCCACCCATTAGTATGACTAACTAAACTAAAAGTCTCAAACTCTAGTGGAATAATAATAACTCCCTTATAATTTGTGGACCCGCATACTTGTACATGATTTATATAAAAAGTATCGGAAAAACTTTTGGAAAAAATAGATTTATATCAGATATTGCTGCAATGCTTCAAAATTCTTCAAAGTACATCCCTTGAGTGTCGACGCACTTTTACCAGTGGATTTTCCGCGATTTGAAGGCTCCCTGGTAGATAGAATCCGGAAGGTCCAAAGGGTATGAGTGCAAGCTTCTTTGATGGCACTTAGGGTCTCATGGTGGTGTCCTTTGAGGGAGGATTTCACTTTTTGGAATAGGGAATAGTTTGCTGGTGCCAAATTGAAACTGTAAGGGGGTTGGGAATTTGTCACGATGCTGTTGCAGGTTTTTGCAAGTAGACATTCGACTTTACTGTTGGTCATCTGTTAAGACCTTCAAGGCTAGTTTAGCACCTATCTTTTGCATTGCCAAATTTTCAGTGATAATGGTGTGCACTGTCAATGCCAATACGATCTGCGATCATGCGAACACTTAACCGACAATCTGAATTCAGCACTTAATGCACATGTCAGGAAAAAATTGTCACCAATATTTTTTAGACCAACCTTTTATATTAAAACAGGGTAGACATAGTAAATGAAATTATAAATAGAAAAAGGCTAATCATATAAGACAGTAATAAGGTAAATTTTCCAGTGTTTACAGGTAATTTTTTTGTTAAATATCTATGTAAAACTATCCTAATGAACATTGTGAAAACAGAGTTTATTAAAATTAACATATCTATTCAAAAGGGGTAATTTTTTTAGTTGTTGATGTCTCTTAATGAAAATAATTTTTTTACTTTCCCCAAAAAGGAAAAATAATAAAATTGGTACTAATTGAAGAAAGCTCTATGGTGTCAAGCTCTGAATTGTCATGTCTTTTCTCAGGATGCTGAAGGAAGGGGAAGAAATCAAGCTTCAGGACAGGATAAGTTGACACCTGTCCAATCTGACAGTGAGTGTAGCTTTGAAGTGAATGTGAAACTTCATCTGTGCAGTGGACTAGGAGTTAGTCTTGTCACTCCTCCGGAGGAGTTACTATATGTCCACCTCAAAGGGATAATGCTGAATGCAACAGCAATGTGGGAGAAAAATAAGGGTGGATACCCCACCAGACAAACCCTTGATATGAGTGTGGCTGATGTTCAAGTGGATGGGCAACTGAAAGAAACTCAGTGCCCTGTGGTCCTTCACGTCACCCCAACCCCTGCTCCAATAAATGCCCTTGCAATTGCTGCTCCACCACCAGATTCTGCGAGCAAAGTCCAGTCGGCTGTGCCCAAGAGGCCACTGCACACACAACCACCAGCAATCAGAGTCACTGTCGAAAGACTCCCAGGTTCTCATCCAAATGTGGAAATTTTCAAGGTTGGTTCACCTTTGATTATTTTTCATGGCATAATTGCATGATTTGTTAGAAAAATGGAAAGTTTTAGCCGGCCAAATCAGTGTGTATTGGTGTATTTGGTATGAAATTGAGTGGCCATGACTAAAATGGTAAAAACAGGTTGCACATGAGATTTCGCTGATTTTTGACCAACTCAAGAATTTGACTGCTGTTTTCAATATCAAATATTAACCAGTCAAAGCTCAAAATGTTTGAATGGCTGTTTGCATCATTGGGTGATTAAATATTTTAGAATAAGAACCTTATTAACCATTCATTTCTTAGTTTTAATATATTTTTGACTCTTGCTTTTGTTATGTTAGCTTATTGTAAATATAAATTAATCTTCACCTGTGGCAGTAATGGAAATATAATTTTAACTGCATAATTCTATGATACATCATCCAGTTGTAGTATATACTTGAATGGAAAACTATGCATTGGCACAGAAAATGTTGAGTAATCTGCTGTCTTCTGTAATGGACTAATAATATCGCATCTGGACATTTACTGTACTGTATGTCATTCTGAATATCATGCTTATTATTTCATTATTAAGTTATGGTTAAGCATGCTTTATTTTATTTCCATTTAACTTTTCATTCATTAAATAAAGAGTACAATGTATTTTCCACTGTTCTTTATTATATTATAAAATACATTGTGTTCTTCATTGAACAAACATGAACTTCCACAAAGTTGAGCCAGAAACCGTCAAATGACTTTTCATTATTTATCTGACATCATTTTGACTTACTGCACCGTAAATCATAGACTATTAAATTCACTTTCAAATATCTAAAAAATTGTTTTGTTTTTTCCTTTGGGCAGCACCTTATTGTCTCTCTTAAGAATCTGACCGTCAACATTGAAGAAAAATTATTCCTTAAACTATATCAGTTTGTAATGGGTGACCGAAATGGGAATTCACAAACAAAGACGACACAGCAGGAAGCCAAAGCAGTAGAAGATGAAGATCCCAGTGACTATGAGTCGCAGCGAATGCTAATGGAAGCAGCTTCTGTTTATGCGACTCGCTATTATTTTGATATTCTGAGGCTGGAACCAATACAGGTTAGGATCTAAAAGAACCGAAATACTGAAAAATGTCTATTAAATGCTTAAATGGACCTGTTTTGGGATAAATTTTTTAATAATATTCATCCCTCTTCAAATATTCTGTGATTGTGGACTATGAATTTGTAGTCATTAGTAAGGCCATTCATTAACAGATTACTGTGTTTTTCCTTGATTTGGTATATGCTTTATATTCCAGGTAAGGCTGAGCGTGTTCACCTCAAGCAAGCTTCCGAGTCAGCTGCAACAAGTAAAGAGATCCTTGGGCCTGACACTTATCAAGTTTGAGGATGCAAGTGTGGAGCTTGAACCCTTTATCAAAAGGCATCCTTTTGAGTCAAGCCAGCAGCTCATTCACTCAATCATCAAGCATTACAAAGAGGTAATTTCTCCCGGTTTAATTTTAACTTTACCATTGTGACTATAAGTTGTTATTTGGTAAGTGTGGCATTTAGGACTAACATGGCATAAAACACTTCAAACCGCTCTTTCTCGAGCCAGTGTTGTATCCATTGTAGTGGCTTATATTTAGAATTAATGCATATAGTAATTCCTTTTTTGTATGCTTCCTCATTTGATTCCAAAGTTTGTTAATTTCTAGAAAATGTTTCACCTTCTAGGGTCTAAAGTGGCAGGCTGCAAAAATCTTGGGCTCCGTTGACTTTTTGGGAAATCCATTAGGCTTCATGAATGATGTTTCTGAAGGTGTGTCTGGTCTTATATTTGAAGGAAGTGTTGGTGCACTGGTGAAAAATGTGACCCATGGGATTTCTAATTCAGCAGCCAAAGTTACAGGTAATTTAAACCTTTTGCCAACCATTACTTTAGTAAAGTGTTGAATTTCATATTTATATTGAAGGAGACTTGATTATTGCAGTGACATTCATTCATGTGTCACTCTACTGGGAATTGGATTGTTCTAAGTGTTTAATTTATGTTCTTGGAAAGTTTTCATGAAGAAATATTGCTTTAAGTTCTTTGCTAGATTGTTATCGGTCCTGAATAATACATTCCTAAAAGTAGTATTGAGAAACAATAGTCCTTTAGGATTGTGCTGTGGTTCCATGTTTTTAATGTGGTTTTGACTTAAAGTCAATTTTGTTTTCTTGTAAAGAACCTATGTACTGCATAAAATAGTGAGTTAACATTAAAATAAGTTATAATTTTAATTGAGGTAATTTAATAGTAATATTATTTGTAAATGTGTTACCAGTAGAATAACTCCAGTTTTTGTTATGTTTATTGAGTAGTCACAAGGAGAAGGCAACATTTTACCATAAGTATGTAGAAAATATATACTCACACACACATATACTAGTGGACATATATAATATATATATTCATACACACACACACACACACACATGGGTCATGGTAGTCCAGGGGGTAGAGCGTTGGACTACTGACCAGAGGGTCCCGGATTCGATTCCTGGGCAAGGCACTCTGGACACCTGCAGCTCCACCCAAGCTATGAGATTTTTGGGGTACCAGATCTTCCTGGGAAACCATAACTGACACAGGGAAAGGAACTGCCCCCCCTACTACTAAATAACTCAAATGTGATGATCTTTTTACTCTTGCAAATTGGCTCTAATTAAATGTTTTCACTCCCATTGCCTAGAATCACTTTCGGATGGTTTGGGCAGAGTGATATTGGATGATGCCCATGAAGAGACTCGTCAGCGAATACGCACCACCCCACTAGGTGCCAGCAGTGGGGACCACATAGTGGCTGGACTTAAAGGTCTTGGCTTTGGTCTGTTGGGAGGTGTGACAAGCATCTTTACTCAGACATATGAAGGAGCTGCTTCTGAGGGTATTCAGGTACGCCAGCGCCAGAATCTATTGTTCTTTTGCCCTGTGTTGGCTTACGAACACAGCAAAGTGGAACATTGAAGTTAAAGTTCCTGGAAAATTTTGTTTTAAATTTGTCTGTCCCAATTCAATGATGAAATCCTATTATCAGAATGGATTAGCAAGAGTTGACTTGTACTAATACTAAAGTAACCAGGTGAACCTACTTAAAGTTATATTTAAACCAGTAAAATTAATATGGAGAGAGAGTTGCTGAAATATGAGGTCTGACACACTTAGTTCACTGGGGATGATATACAGTAGGGCAAAGCATTACATTCATGAAAACTAGAAGTTCAGTTTGATATCAACACAGTCATAAATTGAATGTGATGATCTTTCTGCTCATAGAAATTAGCTCTGTTGAATGTTTTCAACCCTTTTGCTTAGTCATTTTTATTCACTTTGTATTATGGTGATTGCCCTTAGTGCAGTATAATCTTGATATAATGAAATACCACAGTGTTTAAGACAAAAAGTTTGAGTTTAAATTTAAAATTTTAACTACTTTCTATCAGGGAAAGTAATCAGCTCCTTGGCTTTTATGTCTGTTTTGCAATTTGTTTAAGTTGTTATATCTCTTGTTATCGTAAGAACATAAATATGACTTCAAATTACAATTCAAACATTTACAATGAACTTATTTTGCTCTTACAGAGTAGCATAAGCAGTTGTTAGTGTCTTGGACATGGCATCTCTTTTATTAAATACATAATTCAATGTAGGATCCTGAAAGTTGTGCAGCTTCTTGCCTATTGATGACCCCTATAAGAAGAGAGGGAGAAATGTACATGTTGGTTAATCTTTGATAAATCTCTTATTTTCAGGGTTTCATATCTGGATTGGGTAAAGGACTAGTGGGTACAGTGACAAAACCAGTTGTTGGTGTCCTGGACCTCGCGTCTGAAGCAGCAAGTGCTGTCAGAGATTCAAGTCGAAGGTAAAAATTATGTAATTGTATTGTTGTCTATCAGAGAACTGAGATGAGATTTGAGCACTCACATAAACTAGACTGAAACAATGCGTAGTTTATCAACAACAAATGTTTAAGGCATTCCCTTAGAGTTTAATGTTGACCTGACCACTCCTTGCCATTCCCCTACTTTTTTGACTGTTAGCATGTTTTACAATAAATGACAGCACAGGTAATTTACTGATGGAGTAGGAATATATATATATGCATGGACACATACAATTAGATTCATGTTTAGTCGAAGTGTGGACCTTACCCACACCCACTCCTTTGCTTAATCATGAATATTCATTTGCAAATAAAGGCATAACTGCATCTAATTAATGTTCTTCTGATTTTTATTATTCTGTTATTATTTTAGTGTCAAATATTGTTAATGTTAGAAAAGGAGTTGCACACGGTTGCCTGTTATTACGCATGCATTTTTACATTGTGTGCCAAGACAATTGTCAGTGTTATAAGGGAAGAACCACATAGGCATTAAACTAGATCATAACATCAGTGAAAATTATGGGTAATTAAGGCTTGTATCCCCAGTCAGTCGAAGGGTTTCAGTTGCTATTCAATGTGTATGGCAGGAATGATGTTTGCTATGGTGTGAAAATAAGCCATAAAAACTTATCAGAATCTGTACAAGTAGGAAGGTCAAGTTGAGCATTCAAGGAGAATAGCATTAATTAGATTAGAGAATTTTAGTAGCCAGTGTTTGGCTCAAAAATTGGCATTTTGTTGAGAGCATCAGGATAAAATGTTGTCAGCAAAAGAAACAATTTCAAAGAGGAGTGGAAGATTAGTAAATTGTCCAAAACATCTATAAGTAAGGTGTTCCATCTATATGTAAGGTAATCTATTATTGTATTTATTTCTTGCAAATTGTACCTTATTGTTCAAGGGTTCTTTCCCATGAGCTGTTTCTATATGTAATGTTTCAATCATATTGTTAATATTGAATGCCAATATCTCGGTCAACCAGGTGATCGTCAACTGGAGTGGGAAATTTGAACAATGGGGAAGATAACAGTAGTAAAGGCTCTGATAGAAAATGTAATACAGAATAAGTGGAGAGAGGGAGGAAAGGAGTAAGCATTTTGGTTTACACAAAGTAGGGTAATACGTCTGAAGATGTAAGTTGCATAAAGTAAAAGGGATGTGTATTGTTTGGGACTGCTTTATGTGTACACAGTGCTGTATTTTAGGATTCTGAAAACATCCAAATCATAACTTGAAGTTGCTGACTACATAGTAATCATTTGTAATGTCACCGGTGAAAAACTTCCCTTCATTGTCTCCTATAGTCAGCATATGCATTAGTATTCATGTTTTACATTGGTCCTGTTATGACCTTCCATCTTTCAAGTTGCATTACTGAATGAAATTTTATGAGTGAATATTGTCATTTTAGGATTTATGTTGATGTTACAATTTCAACATAATTTAATATAATTACTTTAACCATGGATTACAAATTTGAGAATAAGTAAATTCCACATAAATATGTACTATGTGAGCAGTGACAAGTTTTGTAAAGTTATTTCTGATCATTTGTTCTTCATGTGAATTCACCAAAAGTGCAAATTAGAGAGTAACAACAAGATTGAAAATTTTTTCAGTTAAAAATATTTTTTCTGGTGTTTGATTGATTCTTGTTCTTTGGATTGGAGCTTTAAGTGTTCAATGGTAAGTTAAAATATGGTAATGGTAAATACAAGGGAACTCCATGTGGTATTATATCTTCTGGGTATGGATTATTGGAGTTGTATTGAAGTTCATCATTTACAAAACATATATTTCTTAAACTATACCATTAAAGTGATATTTTTAACAGGCTGTATGCTGTTCTTGCCATTTTAGTGCTAGTCGGGCTGGTCCTGGCCGTGTGAGACCACCACGTTGTGTAACAGGTCCTGGAGGTCTGTTACCTCAGTATTCAAGAAAACAAAGCCGTGGCCAAGAATTTCTCTATGAACTGAATGGAAGAAATTCTGCTGAGCTGTGAGTATATTATTTTGCTTGATTAAAAGTAGTTCAAGTGAATTTTGGATTAATCAGCTTGCCCAAATTGGCCCAAAGGCAAGAAAACTGAGGGTGACATATTAGTACCAGTCTGGAGAGTGGAGATTCTAGGCACCAATTCCTCAGTACCTGTGCTTAGAGCAGTAATCCTATGACCTGGTGTTGAGTGACCCAGCATTCAAGATGAGAATCCTAGGTATTTCTTGTTATTGAGGAACTGATAACAATCTGTTCTAAATTAAATGAGGTGTACATGAGATTACAAAATAGCCAAAATATGACCATAAATTCCAGTCTCCATTGTGTAACAATACGTGGGCCATTCAATAAGTTCATGGGAAAAAATAGGAAAACATTATTTTGGGAAGGTTTTTATTTTTCAACATAATCTTAATTTAGCTCATCACACTTTCCTCAGTGTTTCTTCAACTTTTTTTAAACTGGCCAAAAAGTAGGTTTTCAGAAGGTCCTCTAAATACATATAGACATCTGTGTTGGCGATGATCTCATTTGGTGGGAATTGTTTTTATGCTGAGCCATTTTTCAGGTTTGGAAATAGAAAAGTCACTGAGGGCCAAGTCTAGTGAATATGGGTGTGTTGTAATTACTCAAATTTTAATTCCATAATTTTCACCATAGAAACTACACAGGTTTACATTGTCTTAATGGAAGGGAATTTTTTTTTAGCTAAATGAGGATGGTTTTTCTTCTTTGCTCAACCAGTGCAAAAACAATGCATAATACTATCCATTTATTATTTGTCCTTTTTGAAATTAATCGAGGTAGATGATTCTGTGTGAATCCTAGGAAACCATGACCAATATCTTGTCAGCTGATTTCACTGTCTTTGCCTTCTCTGGAGCTGAATTGCCTTCAGAAACCCACAGTTTCGACTGTTCCTTTGGCTCTGGGGCATAGTAGTGTGTCCATGTTTCATCTCTACAGTTATATATAGATTCAGAAACTCATCAGAATTGTGACGGAAAAGTGCCAAACCACCCTCTAAATGATCACATGATTGGATTTATTCTGCACTAAGAGCAAACGTGGCGCCCATCTTACCGAGATTTTTTCATACCAATATCTGTGCAATATTGAAAAAATGTAACTTGTGATGTGCCTGTGACCCCCAACTCTTTTGCGAACTTTGATCAATCACTCAATTCCGTATCATGGATTTTGTCAATCATTTTACAGGAAGTCACATTCACTGGATGTCTGGAATGATGTTTGTCATTTGTGGATGTACAACCATGTTATACCAATATAATGTGAATTTCATGCAGTAATACCATGCATAATGATAGTCAGATATCAGGGATTGTTACCTAGTGCATGGAAGCTTTGGTATTGATGTCTTAGTTCCAATACCTAGGGGAAAATAATCTTATATATATATGTAGGGCTGGAATCCCTTCTTACTGATAGCAACCCCTGATTTTAATGTTTTTATTTCACTACATGCTATTTAAGATGTAATACATTGCATACAATTGCATGCTATTCCTGGAGAATGAAACTACGTGATTGTGTTTAAAGTGCTTGGCACATGCATATTGAGTTTTTCTGGTAGAATTTCCCATTCTACCATTTATTCAAATTGATACATTTGTGGTTGATAGTTGTAAAGAAAATAAATTGTCGATGGGGTTTATTCTTCAAAATTAATTTCACAGATCATGATTATGCGACTTGAGTAAATTATCAAACATTTTTTTTGTGTCTGAAAGGCATAAAAAATTAGAGCTTCATCATTTTTGAACTAGTGAAGTATATTATTTCTAGAAACAAGATTTTGGTTTTTGTTAAGGATGAGTCATTCATATTTTCTGCCAAGTATACAATTGGTAAATTTAATTTTATTCATGTTTGCATTTTTACAATTGAAATAACTTTATTTAACAGATTTATGGCCTATGAAGTGTTGTGCAGTGGAGATAAGGATCTTAGGATACTAATAACGAGTGAACGTATAGTGGTGTTCACCTGTGGAAGTGGTGCTTCCAGTTCAAGCTCAAGTTCTGCAGGTGGTTCAACAGTGCCCAGTATTGTAAGAGAGTTTGATTTGAGGTTAGTAAAAGAATATTTTAATGTACCGTCAACTTTCATTGTATAACAACTCATCCTCAAGATTGTTCTTTAAGATGTGTACGAAAGAAGTTTTGTCAAAATCACTGTGATTCAAAGAATAATTGTTCCATTTTTTAGCCATAGCACTTCAAAAATAATTTTGTATTTCATTGAGGGAGAAAATTGGCCCAAAAAAAGTACCTTTTTTACGTAGAAGCTACTTAAATGTCATATAAAAGTGACTTTACAATGCACTGAGAATTTTATTGAAGATTTTCATGCAGATTCTTTGCTGTATTCAGCAGATTCAATTAAAAATTTCTTGCCAACATTTTTTTCATTGGTCGAAGTTATTGTGTATTGGTTTCTAAATGTATGACTGGGTTCCATGAGTTAATTTCTCTCATTCATTTAGGGTGCTTTTAGTCACATAATTGAATTTTTTCACTCTAGTGAACTGCATGAATGCACGGTGGTTACAAAATTGTCCAAACATTATTTGGAGTTGGGAGTTGGAAGTATTGAATTGGTTGAAGGACCCATTACTGGCATGGTGATTGGTGCAATAACTAGACCAAGATTTCGCTGTGATCAAGAGGCTACTGCATTTTGGGTAAGTACCATTTTCCAAAGAGGAATGTTAACAAGTATGGGGAAGGTCTAATTTTGATCTAAATAAATGATTCTCAAAACAATTACTATTTTTTAGCAAAACATGATAAATGAGTGCCAAATTTTGCATCTAATTGCAAATGAAAAATGCTAAAATTCTCTTGATATAGTAGCATAACATGAAACTCTTTAAAACTGTGAACTAGTATTGCCAGTATTGATAAAGAAAAGTAATTCTGTTCATTAAAAATGCTTCATTTTAGAATAATCCTTGTAAGCATGAACATCCTGTTAAGTTATAGACATGGCATTCCCAAAACTTTTGTGATACAGAAGTGCAGTAAAAGCATGTATCTCTAAATTGTTGGCAGTGATGTATACATTTAAAGATAGAATTAAATTATGACTTGACACATATTTTACTTGAAATTTAAAAGTGCTATGGAGCCCTATGGGCAATTTAATATTATTTTGATGTAGAAGATAAACTTATAATAATCCCAAGTGTATGTGGTCTTGATTAAGTACTTAAATATTGCTATTTGCGTTTATTATTGCAATTAAATTTAAAAAAATACTGTTACAGACATTAAGCATGTCAAATTTTATGAATTCTATCTTTACAATATTCATGTTGATTTTTCCCCACTACCTGATAAGATATCTATTTATAAGATATCGTTATTTCTATCGAACTTCAATTTAAATATCCAATTCAAAGCTAATAGCAGCCCTCAACCAAAAGCTTAGTATGCCTTTTAGTGTGGACAAATTGATATTCAAAGCTCTGATCAATTCCTGTAGTCCAGGGAAGTATTGTTTCCCAATTAAAAAATCTTTCCATAATATTTAGCTTCTTGAAGTATTTGAATATAAGAAAATAATATTTAAATGAAAAAGGTATTATAGTATAGACCTCCTGGTATAAGATTGGATATGGAGAAAGGCAAACAGTATCTTACCTTGATTTGCTAGATCTAGTAGGTTTCATTTATGCTTCTGGCATATAACATCATCTATCACCCAACGGGATACGGGGCTCCTCCAAGGAAAGGAGAGTGGAAGAGAGCTCATAGACTAATGGTAGTTTCTTAGATTCTTGATGCTGGTGTTTTATCCTTTTTCTTTTTGGTCGATATTTTTATGAAAAGTTTCAAGAAACTGCAGGAGATGTCACAACATCAACTTTTAACGGAGTCATCCGCTAACATGCATTTCAGTGTAAAAATCATTCGCCGTGGCTGGGATATTTTTATGCTTGTTCAGTGGAATGAGTTAATATAAGAGAGGTCACATTTACTCTACCATTGATGATGGGCTCTCAGAGGGCATGAGGATACATGGAGGCAGAATTGGTAGCCTCCTAAAGTAGGGATAGCCAGAGGTGGATGCTATACTCAATCATAATGATGATGAACAATGGAACCCCTTTATATTGCCCCAAACTTATCTTGATGAACTTCTGTTTGTGAGTGTGCAAGTGATTCCATTTGTAATTAGGGAGTATAATTATTCATGATTTGTATTCGTGTTCCCCTTGGGCTCTCTCCTGTAGGTGTAGGATGTCAGGGAAGAAGAGTGAGCGCTGCAATAATGGGGCCAGAATCTTGATGCCCATCTCATGTTATCTGATAATCATTAGCACAGTGTGTACCCCTTGGAAAAAGAACCAGAGAGAATGTGTTGTGTGTATTCCCAAAATCATAATATAAATACTGCATGCAAGTTGAAGAACCTGTAATCTTAGGTTTTTAGAGCATTTGGATGGCCAAGTCATAATTCCTTGAATAGAAGTATGCATCACTCAATCATAACATCCATACTATAGCTAGGCTTCCAACTGAATAGCAATTTTCAGATAAAAAAGAGATCTGTATAATAAATACCTTTATATCACAGTGAGGAATAAATTAGCTTTTTATGGAATTATTTATTGTGAAATTTTAATGTGAACAGTTAGTTTAGTTTTATTATTTAATTTATTATGGTTATGCTTACACTCATAATATGTGGAATATTAGGTACTTTTATGCTAGATATGCAAAAGTCTAAACTGACTTCAAGGGTCCAGTGAAGTGTGCATCAAATTTGGTCAAAATTCCAAATGTACTCTTCAATGTTTGTTGGGATTTCGTTTAACCATAGTTAAATTGTTTTGGCTGTGAGATAAGTTTCTCAAGTATCAAATAGTTAAAGTTTGTGTAAGGCCAAAATAATGAAATGTGAAAGGCTGGATGCTTTATCAGCCTCTACAAATATAGGCATTATTTTCCCAGTCATCAATGACGACCTTTCTTTCACTGGGTACGTTGAACTTATTTTATAGATATTTCCCATGCTTGAGTTTTTGAAGACACCTTATACTCTGTAGCCTCTATATGCACCAGCATCAATACACAAACATAATTGCATCTGGAGGGTTCCAATCTGATGGGATGGGATCTAAACATTTTTCCGACGAAATCAGGAGTGGACTTCTGAATAAATGGATAAAAAGAATGTATGGAAGATAGGCAATATGTAAAAAATGACCTCTTGATATACTTCTGATGGTATCAGTCATAATTTTAGGAAAAGTAATTCTCATCCCATTCAAAAATAGAAACTAATAAATTTCTTATTTTTTCCAAAATATTAAACAGATATTGCTTGTAGGAGGGTTGACTGAAAAGTAATGCACATATGATTGTAGACCACAAACAAAAACAAATTGCAAGATTGGGCAAAAATTATATTAAAGTACAATTTTTAAGTTTCAGAATCATATTTATTTTTCAACACCATTAAGGCTGACACATTTGTCCTAACATATAACAAGTTTTTTAATTCCATCACTGAAAAACTCTTCCGACTTTTCTTGAATCCAGGAGTTGACAGCTGCCTTCACCTCATCGTCCGAGGTGTAATGATTACCCTTGAGCTGTCTCTTGAGTTGAGTAAACAAATAATATTGGCTAGGCGCAGGATTGGGGGAATAAGGTGGGTGTGGGATCGGTTTAGATTTCTGGTTTCGCAGAGCTTCTCCAGTTATGTGTGAGGTGTGGACGAGTGTTGTCATGTTGCAACATTATTGGCACAAGGCTGCCTTTAACCTGACAAACTTGATGTTGGAGGTGTTTTAGAGTCTGTATATACTGAGAAGAATTTACTGTTGCCTCTTGTTCCAGAAAATGTCACATAAACTCAGTGAGCATCCCAAAACACAGTCCAAAGAAGTTTCATCAACAATTATGGCTTTTCCAGGCCCGCAGCCACGAAATTTTACTACCCATCGATTTAAAGTAGACCTATCAACATCATTGTCACCATAAAAAATGATGAATCTCAGTAGGAGTCAATTTTTTAGCAGTTTAAAATTCGATAACCCCGTGCTGTTTGATTCACGTTGATAAGCACTAGAACACGGCTCCATACTTTGGCTTTTCGAAATACACTGGATGAACGCAATGACCTTAAACCTTTGCATGAGTGTTGAAGGAGATTGTTACTTCCATGTGCCACCTGGCACGCTTCTGAATGTCATTTTGTGTGCACTCTACAAGCATTTGTGCATTACTTTTTGGCCTACCCTCATCTATGCTACGTTTTGCTTTCTTGATGGCTTGGTAAGTCAACATACATATCACATTTTGGATATTATTATCTTTGATGGTTTCGGACTGCATTCTTTTCATAATTCCTCTGAAAGATTTGTCTGTGTAGTACATACCAGGTGTATTTGTAGGGTGCCTGTGATGTGCCTATATAGTTGTTGTGGAAGGCTTACAGTAGTTTTAAAGTGTGGCCAATTGCCTCTTGAAAGTCCTTGGGGTTTTTCAGAAATGAGAGTTTAATTTTTATCAACCAAGTGTCCAGTACTATCCTTAATTTCTCAGGATCAGTTGATAAACAACATGTGCTGAATAATTAAATCCTCTAAATAAAGTAACATGTAATATTTTCCCGGTCCTTAGGTGGTGCAGCAGATTAATTATGCAAAAGGAATGCACAAAGATCAGCAGTGCACCCTTATTTGCAGTGAAGAAAATATGTATGAAGACTGAATATGCATTACACTATACCGAATAAAACGAAAATTTTGAACTTATTTTGAACTTGTTTGCATACATAATGAAAAATCATCGAAAAATAATTTTAGTAGTGTTTTCAAATGATTGTAAAATGTGAATGTATGTATATATGTTAAGATTTTGTAAAGTATTAGTGAAATATTCCATTTTGTTGAAGATGGCTCTTATCCTGAAATCACGAATATTTTTGTTCACATTGTTTGTACAAGTATTCTTGAGCAAAATGTATATAGCACTTTGTCCCCATTCTGAGAATGGTGTGAAGCTGATAGTATATTTATTTGTGTAAATTAACATTAAAAGCATTACTGTGTAGAATCAGATTTTATTTTATATCAAACCATCACCTTGAAAAACAAACAATTCAACTGAAGCGTATCCATCAAGCCTTTTTTCTAAAAACATTTAAAATTATTAAAAAACAGTACAAAAATAAGACTTCTTTGGGTGCATGCCTAACAGGTTAACTTCACAATGAATTTGTAATGCACACACATGTTCCACATCCTTATTAATTATTCATCACAAATTTCATGTCTTTTATCTCTCCAATCCAAAATATTATGTAAAATGAATGACTTAAAACAGGGCAAACACTCATTTTGCAGACTACCATTGCTGATTTTTCCTGATGAACATGACATATTTTGTCCAGATGTTTCTCTTAAGAGCTTGAAATCTAATTAGGAGTTTTCTTTTGTGAGTTATCCATTATCACTTTATGAGCCACTGGTAGAATTGAAGTAAATCCGAATATAATGCTGTTTTTTTTTGCCAGTTTGCACTCATGATGAATATGAACACATGATCTTACTACTAAAAGGAACCTTGTTCTCATTCTGTTTCACATACTATATTTCAATTTTTGCATGATTCATAGTATCAGAACTTTTTCAACCATCCGTATTTTTTTTCCAGAATTTTTAAAGAACTTGTGTAATTCCTGGTTGCTCCCGATTTCTCAGCTAAATTGCCACTCTGTTAACTCTCTGAATGCCTAATGAATAATTTCACCACTCAGGATTGAATAGCATTATTACTTCTCCCAATTGAAAGAAAGCCATCTTCAAATAATTCCTTATGCACCCTGAGCTATATCAAATAAATATATAGCTAATTAAAGTATCTTTGGAGCTCCTACCATGCAATTTTCTGCTTATGGTGTACTTTTTTAACTGTTCAAACATAATAGAGCAAAGAAGGTTAATGTATAATAGATCAGGCTTCTGGCACATCTCAAGTCTGATAAAAAAATTAACAAAGGTAACAAAAAACATTTTCACGTCAAATATCCTCCAGTCATGATGGATATTTGAAAAATCACACATAAGGGACTTCATTTCAGGGTCACATCATTAAAACAATTTGCACAGTTAATGTTTAAATTAAACAAAAGAAATGAATGTATTCTAAATGCCATCTCAAAAATAGGTTGTGGTGAAGTCCCGGAAAAATTGTTTAAGCACAAGATTTAGTGCCTATTTTAGAGATTTATTTAAATACTGGGAATGGTCACTTGCTCTTTAGGTGAAAAAATAATTTATCTAAATTGAGAGAGATTTCAGTAACAATTTTCAGAAAAACAATTTTCTTTTTCACTTTTCATGCTCTAGGCTTCACATCTTTAATTTCAAAGAGCTTCCGGACAAAGTAGACTTGCAGAATAGTGGTACATGTGATGAAAAATATTTGAACCAAACACCAATTCTGGACATACGCATTGTTGTCTAACAATAAATTATAATCACGACCTTCCCTTCCTCGACTATGATGCTGGTACTGTAGCATGTCCTGGATGTTCTTTTCAACACTGCGTATGGTTTCCTGATGAAAATAAAAATATAACGTTCAAATTCTCAATATAATTTAAGCATGAACGAATGTAGTTAGAAATATTCTAATGGGTGTTCACAACGCTGATTTTTCTGTGGCCTATTAATGCCATTCTTGTTACCCAACAGTTTAAATTATTATTTTTTGTAAATGTAAAGACAAGGGAATACCACACAACACTGAGCCAAAAATTGAAGATAGAAATATCCCCCACCACAAAAACTTCAGAAGTAACCTCAAATATATACTCATGAACACAAATAACATCTCATAATGAAATTATTGTCCAACAACACCCAATGATCATTTCCTGTTTGAGGTGTTTAGACCTCACTTAATACTAAGCCCCACAACAGGAAACTAACTGAAGGGACAGTGGGGCCAGTTACTTTCCCTGTGGTTTCCTAGGAATATCTGGCATGCAAAAAATCATGCTGCTGCAGTGGAATGCACCCAAAGTCATCAGGAATAAAACTTGGGCTTTTCAGTTCCCATCCCAATGTTCTACCTACAAGTATATCACACCTTCTGAACTTATTATTATGACATAAATAATATTCTGAACATTTAAAACGATAGCGTGTACCAAACTTTGAAATCCTTGATTCCCTTACTAATTTAAACGTAAAAATTTAGATGCTGATGATCAGCGAACATAAGTCAGTTATGTCTAACCTAAGTAAATTATAGAACTTGGGATGAGTTCCTACACTAATCTTTTAGGTTATCCTCAACTCATTTATTTGATCAACTTATAAATGTAGGAGACAGTAATGAATGTTTTTTTCTCCTAGTATTCAACATTTGAACTAATTTCAGGAATGTGTATGCCTGTTATTATAGGATGACATCATTTGCACCATGAATGAATAATGTCAAAATAACGCTTTGTAAATCTACATGAAAAATAAACTGTAATGCGACTCATGTTTCACTGTTGTGCAGCATCCCAAGCCTGATGATGCTGCACTGTAGGGAAACCTGGGTCATATTTAAGTATATTTTTCATGTGGATTTAAAAAGTTTTATTTTGACATTATTCATCATGGAACAATTCCAAGAAGGTTAGGACCGAAACGATTAATCATATCAGTTGCATCCTTTGGTTGTTCACTAAAGTCACCACCAATTTTATCAGGTGCACTCCGAGACATCACAAAAGAAAAAGAGCATCTACAGGAAATAATTTGTGTAGTACAAGAAAAAAAATCCCTATAAATGAGTGTTGCAAATGTTTCCATTTGGAGATCTAGTGCCATTATCCCAGTTATTTAAAAAAATAGATAACAATGGAGGTTTCATAGTGCCTTACAATATTTCCCGATAATAATGCCAATTACCTCACCACCTACATAAAATTCCCTACATTTATATTGCATAACCTTTCCCTACCTTTCCATATAAATATCCTTCTTTACTACTTGAAAACTGCATGGTATGCAAAGTGCCAGAGGTAGCAGTTTTCAAGTTGGCAAAAAATACAGATATGAAAAGGTAATAAAAAATAAATGATGGAGCTAAGGGTTAACCTGTGGTCCAAATAAATCTTTTGAGTTCAGCTTAGAAGTTGTCGCACCTCTCCACTATTTTTTTCTCATTCTGTTATTTGCAAAAACTAAGAAATTCCATTATTTTTCAACAAGTTTTATTGCATGATGAATTTTGGGTGGCTTAATCGTTAGCTCTGGAGGGGCTGAGTTCAAATATGGCTACTGATACTGGCCAACCTTGCATACTTCCAGCTTTAATCAATTTGTGAGATATATTGAGTGCCAGATCTCTCTGTTAAATGGTAGGAATCATTAGGAAAGGAAATTGCCCATCTACCCAAAGTGTGAAGCTTACATGCTGCAGGACTTAGTACAAGGTGAGGTGAGCAGTACCCTCACCTAGGAATCCACTTTTTGGGTTGAGTACTGTAGTATCACATGGGATGAAAATAAAAGCATAAAACAGAAAAATGAAATACTAAACTTTTATCCATTTTCGAAATTAACTGAATTTCACTTATTTTCCATAAGAAGGTTGTGTGAATTTATGAATATTGGAGTTTATGTGAGGTAAATAAAGATCCAAGTAATAGTTTGTTACATCCAAGAGACAGTCACATAGTAATATCATTGAACACAATTGAAATCCTAAAATTATTATTAATTTTGAGAGATTCAGTTAATTCCTAGGATGTATTGGTTCACAAACTGAATTATTTTTATTGAAACCGTATGTTTAAACACTACAAACGCCCAAGATTTCTAGTTTCCCAATCTTTCATAATTTCTTTGGCATTGAAAAATGTGAGGATTTGGCGAGGAATGAAAATCATATCGAACTGTTGAAGTAATTAAACACTCTATATAAAAATTAACACATCCTGACGAGAAAATTTACATTACTCCTTTAAAATAGATATCCCTGCAATATTTCTACTAATTGGTGTCAGAGTATGATTACTTTAAATCTAATCATTGTGATTAATTTATGTAACACTATATTAACCTCGAGTCATTGCTATGAATTTAAAACTAACTATATCAACACTGAAGGCACATTTTAGTACTTAGCTAATGCTATAAAACTATGGAAAATCATGTCAAAAACTATGAAACCAAATGTAAAAAATATCTGACTAGGCCTGGACTTAATTCAAAGCCATTAGCTACTCAAATAAATTCAATTGCTCTCCTTCCCACCCATATTTTTCTTCTTTCTCCCCCTACGATGGATGTTGTCAATTCTCTGCCAAACATATCTGGTACAGTTTGGAGGATTAATTAGTGTATGCCATCCTACAGAAAAAGCTAAGACAATGCACCTAACGTGCATCATATCTCTTATGGGCGTCCTCATACCCAGGCTATGTTAAAAACTAGGCTCTTTTAAAGTAGCGAGGATAATATCTTAGGTGTTTAACATTGAGATTCACTCATAAGAAATTAAAATGTTTTTAAGATTGCCATGAATAAGCTAATAAATTATAAAAATTATTTTCGCAAAATACGAACCGTGAAATTTTGAACGCTTAAATCCAGGTCCTCTAGTTCCTTGCTGAATTTGTCCCATTCATCGTACCTGAAAAATTATTAATGAAAAATACTAAGTTGGAAAATAGAATCCAACACAAAAAATAATATTCTTTCACCAACAAAGAATACATGGCAAAATACACATGATTACGGCTTCCATATGCTCACCTGATGACCGTAATATAAATATTAACTAGCTTCGCTGCAAAACGCGAAAACTGATTATCAATGCACACTCCGTAATAACCACCTCTTGAGCCGGAATCTTGGTAGTCCGATGTGGCTTTCCATTGATATGGATGAACTATTTGCCCGTTGGGATCACGAACGGCAAACCCTGCCATCCCGTCACCGCCTCTTAAAACCTTACAAAATCAAAATATTGAATAATTTAAGGTAGAGTAACACTGTAGATTCAATTCAGAGTCTTGTCGTTATTTCGACACATAAAAATAATTTTGACAAGTAAGGGGCGGGTGAATATTTTCACCTGGTTCTTACCTGGAAGCTGACATAGAAGGTGGCACCCGGATTCACATATTGGAAATAACAGTCTTCCTTTCCTGGATCAATATGAACTTTGTAGTCCATGGCTACTGCCGGTAAAGATTCGTACCATGGTATAGTAGTTTCGTCACCACATACCAATAATAAATTAATAAATGTCACTAAGGTGATAAACGACGTGGCAGCTATTGAAGCCATATTTTGGTTAACCTTAACCACCTGTGGAATGAAAATGAAAGGGTTGTTATAGATAAATGTGGATAAATTTTGTACACAACGACTACGACTGTGAAAAAAATCAAAATAACATACATTACACACATCTGCTAAAGATTATCAACAAATAGCATTCCCAATATTGTTTTCAAGAATTTCACGTTAATAGTGCATGCGCAGGGCAACCTTCAACTTACTCTTACTTTCAAATTGCCGGGCTGTTTGTATCTTCGCATTAGTTTGTGCCGCGCAAGTTGCATGAAGTTAAGAAATAATATAGTTTTTCCGTTTAATTTTGTATGAAATAGTTTTAAATGTTACCACTTTTTGAATAATATCTTAAGTTACTTATAAATTTGATGCGTTAACTGAGTGGTTAGGAAATTCGCAGTGGAGTTAAATGTGTCTTTGAACGTGGAAGAGGAATTTAACAATAAGGTCGGTAAATTAGTTTAGTTGATTATGAACCTACGGTTCGTGATATTTTTAGTTCGTATGTATTTTAACGTTCAGTGTTCGCTAATAAATGAATTTATGATAAAATAAAGTAAAAAGTTGAAGGGAACACAGGACACCCAGCCACTTAAGTGGGTGGGTATACGTAGGTTACACATTCGTAACCCTCTGTTGTCCGCTTAAGAAGATGCTGTAAATGTTTTGTTAGATGCTGGATTATTTATTGAAGCTTAAAATGGTCAGTTATTTGTCTAACTGGCATATATATATATATATATATATATATATATATATATATATATATATATATATATATATATATATATGTGTGTGTACATATATATATATATATATATATGTGTATATATATATATATATATATATATATATATATATATATATATATATATATATATACACACATACACTTAACGACAGTAAATATCGTTATAATTAGGCAAATCTTACATATTACTCCATTATTTAATTCCAGCAAAGGGATTCACATTTCAATTGGTTGATCAATTACTAACATTGATTGATCTCAGTCATAATGCTATATATAAATACAATGATATACACTTGCCATTTAGCACAAACCATATAGTATTCTTTCAGCCATTGAGAAACCCAGACATACTGAAGAAGCATTTTCTCGTAAGGTAGGCTTTTAAGCCTTTTTTGAAGCTAAAATAGGAGCAGCTCTTTTTTATTTCAGTGGCTAAATACCTAGTTATTGAATATGGATTCTGATTTGTTATTTATTTATCGATGAGAATAACCCTTTTACAAAAAGAAAGGGAAAAACCAGGTTATTTCCACGATTATGAAAAACAAATTACATAAATATGCGAACTCGTTATTGAGAATTAAAATATAATTTAGAATTTAAGAAGAATCTTGATTTGCAATGCATGAAAGCCATTTTTAGATGGCAGACATATATGCATATTTACCTAGCTTGTTTAATTAATGTATACCATATTTTAATATTAAATAATATTCCGAATTAAAAAATGGAAACTATGGAATAAATACAAATTACCCAAAGCCGTACTCTTAGGAGTAAGAGTACTCTTAGGACCTAAGAGTACGGCTTTGGGTAATTTGTATTTATTCCATTCATTCGGCCGTAGTACGTTGCCTTTTGCTTTATTAATGGAAACTATATTGAAAATATAGTCGTTTTTACAGGCCAGATGATGGTTAGAAATAATGTTAGTAGTAGTTATTAACTAGATTTTGTGGGATCGATTAAGAAAAGTTTCCCAATGGGCATTAGAAACAATTTATTGACATGTACAGATGTCCACACAGCAATAATTAGCATTATAAAATTCTTCAGGTATTTTTAGTAACATTTTTTAAGGGATCCTGGTGAAATAGAAAATGGGTCAATATGATCACAACTGTTGGTATTTCTCATAATCCGGCTATTAGACAAGAAGTAAGTGTAATTTTGTACATGATATCTTATTTCATAGAATACTTCATACCTTATGTTTGTGACGATACTGTGAAAGATATTGAACTTTGGAGTTCAAAGGAATCAATTTTGTTATGCAGTAATTTATAAAGATAAGTTATGTTATTAATTTTTCTATGCTTGTGAAGGGAGTGAAGATTAAAGAGAGGCAATATTTCATGATGACTATAAAAATCTTTGTAAAAATTGAATGCAATTTTATGCACAAATTTTCTTTGAACCCATTCAATTGTATGAATTAGGAGTTTGCAGTTATGTGACCATACAGTAGAGCAGTATTCACAGATTGTCCTAACTAATGAAATGAACATAACTTTAAATGGCTCCATATGTTTTAAGTATTGAAAGGTAAATCCAAGTGATGTGTATGCTTTAAATTGAACAAACTTGTAATGTTGATGGAATGTTAACTGTGAGTCATATATAACTCCTAAGTCTTTTATAGTTGTTAATCGGGCCGTAAGATAATTGCATAGTCTATATTCAGAATGCTGTGGACTCCTTTTCTAGCTGATTGTTACAGAATAGCATTTTTTAAAATTGAAAGTTAGATAGTTATCCTCACACCAGTTTTGAAGTCTATAAATGCAGTTTTGCAGAGTTAGGTGATCATCTATTGATTGAACTTTTTAAAAAAATTTAAGTCATCAGCAAACAATAGAAAAGGAATTGGGTCTAATGCCATTATAATATCATTTATAACTTTAAAAATAGTGGACCTAGATGGGATCCCAAGGATCCCTTCTAGGGCTTGATGGTGGACATAAACAGTTACTTGTAGATGCATTAATTTTTACTACAACTTCTCTGTTGGTCTAACAACTTTCCATCCAGTCAAGGTATCACTCATTCCCGATTTGTCCAATTTTCTAAGAAGAAGGTCATGACTAACACCATCAAAAGCCTTTTTGAAGTCAGTATATGTGGTTATCTGTTTGTATGTATGTATGTCTATTTGTAAGGTTTTTTCCTTACCTTCTATAAGACACTTTTGAAAACCCAAAATATTAGTGTGTGCTGATTTTCCTTTGGTGAAACTATGCTACTCAGGGATGGTGATACTATTAAAGATAGGAATTAGCTTATGTACAACCATTGATTCTAAGATTTTTGCTTTTATTGAGAGCTTGGCAATTTGATGATAGTTAGTTACGTTATTTCTGTTACCCTGCTTATGCTTGCGAATTTAGGTGTCCCAGGGAAAATTCCATTAGTGAGAGATTGATTAAACAGTACATATAAAGGATAAAGTAATGGCTCAAGAGACATACTCAGAAGTAGGTCTGGGAATTCATCAGGACCACTACCCTTTTGGATGTCAAGTTGATATAGTTTAGTTTTGATGTCTTCTACTGAGATTGTTATAGATAATAGAGGTGTGATAATGAATGTTGTGCAAAGGAGTCCTATCATGTTTTACATACAGATGTGAGAAATACTTTGCAATAAAGGTTTGTTATGTCATCATATGAACAAGCAGAAACATCATTAAAAAACATTACATTGGGTGGTCCATCTGTCTTCCTCATACTGCTGACATGTTTCCAAAACTGTTTTTTATTATTGTGGAGGTTCTTTTGGCAAAATATTAGTTTATACTCCATTATGTGTATCATTGCGTTAATGCTCAGAATTTGTGGAAAATGAGATTAAGTATAGAAATTATTTCATATATCTCATGACAAGGCTTCAGGAAACTAGGATTCTACCTGAATGCAGTAATTAAATTAACATCACTTGCTTATTGTAACATTTTTTAGGAATAGTCTTGGAAAGGGAAATTTTCATGAATCCAGGTACTTCCCAATATGCTCCTCTGCTGACTTACATGACACAAAATATCCTTAAACCCCATGCTAAATATTAAAATAACTTATTCCTCAAGAAATGAGCATTATGAAATCTCTCCAATATTATAACTTTGACTGATGCCAGTAAATGGAATACATATATTAGCACAGGGCCTAGTTTGTATGACAGACATTAAATCTCATACATTGAAGGGGTCAAATGGAATGTTTTTGAGTAATTTGTGATTCATCATTTTAGTTTCGCAAGTTGCAGAATTTCATTTGCCACATCATGTATAGTATTCTGGGATTACTGAGGCTAATGTGTGATTCTCTAGTTATGTAGCAGGCAGAGCAATCAATGTGAGAGTAAGGTATTAGTTGGCAAATAGAAATCGGCCAAAGGACTGATAATCTGGTGGTCTTGCTTTAAATTCAAGCCTCTTAATAAAGTCTTTCCACAATAGGTGCCTTACTGTGCAAAATTGCCCATGTAATTCAGTTGCACTAATACTAGGAATGAAACTTACTTTCTCACTTGGAGATCTTGCACAGAGTTACCCTCTGAGGAACTGGCACTTCAATATGATGAGGGTGTGATTCTTATGTATGTAACTTTAGTTGAGAGTGGATGGGATGAGGAGAACTCAAGTGGGGAAATGTCAGGGAGGGGCAAAGGGCATGCACACAAATTTTGACTGGGAGAGAATCCTTGCTGCTGGGGTAATATAAGGGATATACTTGTATCAGATAAGCTGAATCCCAGACAGGTTCAAATTTTCTTCTCCCTCATTGCAGTTGTGGTATCAATTCAGTTAAGGAATCACCATAACATAATAGGTTTCAAAGGTCATGGCAGGAGACATGTATTGCTACTATTATTATTATTAGGTAATCTACTGGTTAAGGTAGTTTTTCAGATGGACTCAACTATCAAATAAACATTTTGTAACTCCAAACAAAACCCAATCCAGCAACCTAATCTACATCAGGTCCCTCTTCATCTCTATGTACTTCTTTCCTCCCTTCATCCCATCCAACATCCCTATCCTGTTCCTGCCCTTTCCTCGTTTGCCCAACATTCTCCCCTCTATTACCTTCTTCAACATCCCACTGCTGCTCAATATGCCTTTCATCCATTTTTCCTGCCTCCATAGGATTTCTCTCAACAAACCCCTCTTCTCGCCAACATACCTGGTACTTCCTCATTTGTTTTCCTTTCGGTCCATTTCACCTTCTCCATTCTTCTCCACACCCACATTTCAAAAGCCTCCAATCTACGTTTATCCTCCTGCTTCAGTGACCACGATTGCTACTGTACAAATTCAAAGATTCTAATAAGTAGCAACAAAAAATGTTTACTTTACTTTAATTTTCATCTCTAACATCAAAAGACGGAAGGTGAAGAGAGAGAGAGAGTTGTTGAGAGGTATCTTAGATGAAGAGAGACACTTGTTGAAATAGCAATAATATTGAATGTTATTTTTGTATTAATTACAATGTAAAATTTAGCTTAATGAGGCTGTGGATTGCCCATCAGCAGCATTGAAAATTTATGGATCTTAATGGATATACTAATGATGGCCTTTGAATTTTGTTCTATCATGATGAGGTTGACCTTATACAAAGTTTAATGTATTATAAAAAGTGTAGTTTGTGTTTTGATTGTGCTCATTTATAGCATATATAATGGATATCAAAGAAGTGGCTTCAGTTCTAAAAGAACCAGACATGTTTAATTTTGAAAAGAGGCTCAGGGAAGCTCTACATGAGCTCAGTCTTAAACGGGTAAGATATGAGTCATTAGGAAATTTTTGCATGCCTTCAGTCATCAAAATGATCTAGGTTAAATCCTTCATAACTTAGGTTCTACTTGAAGAAAGTAGAAAGGACCTAAATCAGGCACTTCTTGTAAAATATGACCTTGAAAGGCGACTGGACAAAGTATGTCGGGAACTTGAAGAGTCTCGGGTCCAATTGGAATTGGCTGTGGCTGCTGGACGAAAGTGGGAGGAGGAGAGGGAAGCTGTCCCTTTGCACCGGGCACAATTACAGGTAAATACCTATTAAAGATTTAAAGGATTTAAAAAAAAGATCCATCAAAATATCTCAAAATTTAAGTTAAAGTTTTTTTAAACTAGGATTAGTAACAAGAACATATTCCTTCGTGATGTGCTTGGCTCACAGCCTTATTTTTATACAACGGGTTGGTGAAAGCATAATTCAAACTCAAATTTGACCATTAGTGTGAGAGCATATGCGCTGTTTTTATGAGTTATTGTTCATTAATATTTCAATCCAAAGATTGATTAACGTCAGCCTTATGGGACTTATTTGAATTTCAATCTCCCCTTTACTGTTTCTCAGGTACTCTTGTTATGGAATTCTTTGTTAGACATTAAAATTATCGTACATAAGTTAAATTTAGTCCATAAAAAACCATAAACACAGCAATCAACCTGAAGGTTTATTTGGTAGGTGATGGTAGAGTTCACCCAGTACTAAGCCCAGGGGCATGTGAAATTCACACATCAGGGAATGAAGGCCAGTTTCTTTCGCTGTGCCAGTTATGGTTTTTTAGGAAGATCTGGTACCCGAAAAATAACATATCTTGGGTGAAGTTGAGGGTACCTGGAGAGGCTTGACCAGGAAGTGAACCTGGGCCCTTCAGTCAGTAGTCCAATGCTCTACCTCTGGACTACCACCACCCACAAATTTAGTCCAAAGATATTACTTTTATGATTTTCAAACTATTTCCAAATGTTCCATTAGTTAATTAATCTTTTAGTTTTTTATTCTCAATTCTAATCCTTATTGATATTTTTTTTAGCCATGTTCATTAAAAAGTCTCTTTTCAATATCCCTGGCCACTAACAGTCCTACTCTTGATATGTTGTCATCTGACCTTTATTCTTCTCCCACACTCTTTCTTCAGGATGACATCAGACTTCCTGCAGTCTTGCGGTCATTTCCCAGTTGTATCACTTAGTATCCGTTTTTCTAGAAGTCATTAGACCCAGCTCACCCTGTGACACTGATTCTTAGTATATCTACCTCCAAACTTGCCATCACTTTACCAAGTCTTTGTATTTTCCAGCTTCCCAGCCAGTTCTAGTGTTCTCACATTCCATGTTCCTAACCCATATTTGCCCACTTTGAATGATATTCCCTCCCTCTAGTCCCCAACCAGAGATCTTATTGGGTATTTTTTTTACATTTGTCTCAGAGGAATGCCATCGTCTCAAATTTATGATTGGGAGGTGCATCTTCTAGTGAAGCTGATGTGGCAGTTCTCCGTTGCCATCCACTTGTCAGCACTGCTGCTGATTCCATGAACTTCACTTTTGCAAACATTTGCAATAGTTGATGCTTGGTTGATCTTCTTGATTTGCTCCAAGGTCACCTTATGGTGAAACAGCTGCCTCTCACCAATGGTGAAGCATCATTTTTAGTTGTGCTTTGGGAGTCCCTATTCTCATTTCATTCTTTAAACATCAGAAAATATGTTACGAAACAGGAAAAAAGTTGAGTCATTATGAGCTCTTTTATTGAAGAGAAAACTTCATAATATTAATCAAATTCTTGATGATTTCTTTAATCTGTAAGAAGTTAATAGGTTAGCATAAAATTGTGTAACCTCGATGTAGGTTTATCTTACATTTACAATTATGTCACTGATTTTGAAACCCATATATGCTGAATGTTCTGCTCTAAATACCTAATCTTAGAATGTAGTAGTGCATAGTAATAAATTACTTGAAAAATAGGGCAGAGTATATGGTAATATGGGGTATATTGTCAGTACTGGACAACATTTATGTGTTGTGGATAGCTGAAAGGAGAATAATTGAATGGTGTTATAGTGGGAGAATTTTAGATCTTGGTTGAGGTGAACACTTTCCATAATTGGCTAAAAAGAAGAATCTTTAATTTCTCAGGATTTTGGGTGATAAGGTAAAAAATTATGATGGATTGTTTTCCTGTGTGCCTGGGACTAACAGCTTAGATTATTGTGAACAAAGTTTAATTTTCAGCGTGCTTATTCAAAATGCAATAAAATGTTCATTCATTGAAGATAATATGTTTATCATAGGGTTATATTTTATCAGGCTGGATTATATATTTCATTCATCTGCAATTCTGTTCGTATGAACATTAATGTTATTTGCTTTTGAAAAGAGGATAGACATGTTTGGATGGAATGGAGGAAGGAAGAAAGTATTAAGAGGTGGGCTTATTTTAGTGTATGGTGTTAGGTTTTGTCCTGTTGGGCTAACCTTAGAAATGTAGTGGCAGTTAGTCTGTGTTCATCCAAAATCTACCTTTGACAGTAGACTAACATGTAAAAAATATGCATTATACTCTTCCCACCAACCATAGTAATTAATACAAAGGTTGTTTGTAGAGGGTAACCCAGCTAATATTAAGTTGTAAGCTCAACAGCCAAGTGAAATGAACACATCAGAGTAGAGGGCTGTTCCTTTCCTTGTGCCAACATTGGTTTTCCAAGAGGATGTGGTGCCTGAAAAATAAAGAAATGAAGTGAGATTGCCCAGAGGCACAACTTGAAATCAGACCTGGGCCTTTTATTCAGTAGCCAAGACTTAGTTCCTATTCACTTGGTATTGTAATTTTTTACGATTATTTCCTTTCATGCCAAATCACTTTCATCAATCATAAAATCTCCATACTTTCCTTAGGCCATGTAGTTCTCGAGGACATAACATTTGTGCCTTTGTGCATGAAAAACTCAGCATGGACTATTTATGATGTTTATTTAATGTCAATAGATTGCAAATGTGCCGGTATAAATGTTGCCAAAACCCTGAACTGTGTTCTGCATGCATGCATCGCCTTGCATCTCCTCTCTTGGCACATTGCTCCTTCGATGCATTTAAGTGTCAATATCTCATAGAATTTAATCCATGCCAATTCTTTCACTTTAAGTTTCTTAACTGCATTGCAAATCTCTCTTGTGTATTTGAAGTTGAAATACTCTTCTAACTTTGTGTTTTTGACAGTCTACTTCTGCAGAGAGAGATACACTTAAGGAGCAAGCTCGAACATTACAGGTTAGTTCATTTCTATCCTCTTCTCACTGCATTAACATATTATGCATCCAAAACAGTGCATGGTTAACCCTTAGAAAGAGCATTGATGGTGTGAGGAAAAATTAGGTGACTACCATAGTGACTTCTCACTCCAAGGGTACAGGTTCAAATCCTGGAGGGGATAGGATTTTTCAGCAGTATGCCAATCTCTACTTGGGTGCTATGTGGAGAGACCTTTTCAATTGGAGCACTCCATCCAGTGGATGGGATTAGGAACTGTTTACCCCCTAGCGCCTATCATTAAAAGTAGGCTAATGCCAATGACTGGTTCCTCTCCACCCTTTCTCATCCCCTAAACATCCTACCTCTACCAAATTACCCTCCTGTCCCTAAGAGTACAAATGATTGACACTGTTTGTCACCTTGCCAAATAACTAATAACAATTATGCATGGATGAGATAGATTTGACTGGTTTAACAGACGACTGACCTGAAATTAATTTATAATGAACGTATAAAATACTAAATAACAAGGCATTACCAGGATTAACAGTCCTTGCAAAATTTTGTTAATTTTCAAAACACATAACGCAATAGATAAAGGAAAGGTCAAAGGATTTAAAAAATGCATCTAGAATTTTTTAATAACAAATACTAATGTCATTTTTACTCTCTGAAATGAAAATACGATTAATTCTTCCAATGGATAGCAGAATAATGGTTATCTTTAATTTAAATAATGTGCTTGAATAAATGGAGATTTTTTCTAAGCTTAAGAGGTTTACCAGGAAAAAGACAATATTTCATAAAAAAAACCGTGCACTAATTATTTATTTATATGCTTCAGGAATGTGCATCATCCCTCACATTTCCGTAATTGAGAATAATGTATCAAACAAGTAGGATGAAAGGTGCTTATGAACTCAATTATACGGAAGTGAACACGTCACTTAATTGAATTTATTTCAATCTAATACAAATTAACATTCTTCTCACCTCTCATTGTCCGTTCATCTATGCTAGCTGTTGGTGGAATACCACTTTTGAAATCTAAACTTCCATGTTCATGATGTTTCTTGAGAGATTATGCATTAGGAGAGATTTTTAGGCCTATGAAATTATTAATAATGATGTAAATTAGCATTAATTGTTAAAATTCAATATTCTAACAGTTTGCCAATGTTGAGTTGAAGAGGAGAGTGGAGGAACTTGAAGGCCAGGTCCATTGTCTTTCCTCTTTCCAGAATGGAACAATTGCTCTTCAGACAAAAGTTGAAGAAGTCATACGAGAAGTGAAAAGGTAAATAAACAAGAAAAATAATCCCTGTTGTGATAATTTTAAAGAAGTGCTGTCTATTTTACTTGGCTTTTATGATTTGAAATGGTTGAACAATATCAGAAACACATATGGCTACAGGACTTAACTTAGTAATTAAGCTATGGTTATCATTTTCCTCATACCTGACTTTGCTCCTGGTCATTTATGAAGGACTTTTATATGGCGAGGTCAGTTTTCCCATAAGCTAAAATATTCTTCTTCAAAGACTTGGAAGAGGTTAGTCTTGGAATGTTTCAGGAAAATATCATTCATTGTTGTAAACTGTGTACTTCCTTCATGACCCCATTCTTCTTTTTCAAAGTTTTTGTCTCTTCCAGTTCTTCAAATGTATGTATTGTTAAAAATCAAATTTCTGTGAGATACCTATGCGTTTTCATTTGGGTGAATATTTATGATACACTTTGACATGGCTACTGATAGTTTTTCAAGAATGCTGTCCTTTATCTAGATTTATTTCTATACTAGTATATACATAATCTCAGCTAATACATCAGCTAGTATCCATGTCATTTCATTAAAAATATCTGATGATAACATTATTACTGTCAGGCAATCACAAAGCCTTTCACAGGATCAGAAGAGGCTGGAAAGATCAGTTAAAGCTGCTTCCAACTTGGGTGCACGCTTGGAATTAACTACTCGTCATAATGGCTGTGTGCAGGAAAAGATGAAGGAGCAAATAAGAAAGATGGAAGCTAAAGTAATAGCATTAGCAAGTAAGTTACCCAGGCATTAAATTCCATAGTTTTTGCTTGGAATTATATTTACATAAAAAACTGTATTAAAAACTGTTTTCCCTTTCTTTGTGTGGGTATTGTGTTGCAATGTATTTGAGATATTTACAGATATAAATCGTCTCTGAATATCTCCCTTGGATATCATTAATGCAGTAGATCTGTTTCCCAATGAACACCATTTTTTTTAATGTAAAAAATATGGCATTATAATTAGATTATTTAGTCATTTGGCCAATTCACCTTGTTCTTCCAGCTGAGTTGGATTGTCTAAAGCAAAGTTCCAGCACTGAACCTGTGGAGCAAAATGTAAAAGAGCAGCAAGGAATCCATTTCTATGAGGTCAGTGACATTTGCGTATATTATATATCATTTATAGTTTTTTGAATTAAGGGAGAAACCTACGTACTATTGGTCATAGCAATATCTATTAGTAGTAGCTTTAGGGGAGGCAACTGATGGCTGAATTCATTCACAGTTTAACATCCTATCTAATTGATGGTATACTCACTCAAAGTGCTCTCCACAAAACATCTCAAGTAGGGATCAGGATACCCCTGAAAAAGATCTGCTATCTCCAGAATTCGAATCCAGGCCCTCTTGGAGGGAAGCCATTATATTAGACACCTCACCATCCTGATTCCCCAAAGTAATATCTAGGGTAACAATTCTACTGATAAAGGTAGGTTTTGGATGGGTATATCCTATAGTGTATACAATGTCTATACAATTGTATAACAATGTTTTTACTTGCCTCTCCTAACAAAAAAAACTGACATCAGACTACAGTGTCTTTCTTCAACTTTACATACTTCATGCCTCCCTTCATTTCATTCAATATGTCAATTCTATTCCTTCCCCTTACTCATTTGCCCAAAGATCTCCATTTTATCACAGCCTTTAATACCCCATTCCCAATCATGCCCTGAATTCATCATTCCCCCCTCTATTATGTTTACAAATTAAAACTTCATTTGTTTTGCTACATTTTGATAATGACTAGAGGGATTTAATTTTGATTTTTGATTGATTTATCAATAACATATTCTTTTAACAACATAGTGGAAAAGCAGCCTCCATGAAATGGAGAATCGCTTGCAGTCTTCAGAAGAATGCAGGAGGAAGCTACAAAGAGCTATGGAATCAGCTCTAGAGATTTCTACTAAATTGGAGAAGGAATCAAAGAAATTAAAAGAGGAAAATGTTCATCTTAGTGAATCTAATCAGAAGGCTGAATCACGTCTAAAGGAACTTCAAGAGAGTCACCTAAAAAGGTATGTACTTTTGTGATTGCTACTCTTCTCAAGCAGGATTGTATATAGGAAGGATATTGTGTCATAATAAGGTATTGGGTGCATTCCCTGCCTTGGGAAGAATACAGTTGAAATTAATTAAGGTGATTTCATAGATAACTTTACTTTAAATAACTGGGCTATTAGTGATTTCACAAGTGCCACTCTACACCATATGACCACAGGGAGGAAACAATGGATTTCTACAGGGAAGTCAATTTATTATGATGAACACTTGGCTTAAATACCATATTAGGCATAGGTGTACATGGGCGATGCAATGCCTTGGGACTCAAACAGATATTTATCAGACTATAGTATGGTTTGTCACAGATAAAGAATGACATAAAAAATTTACTAATGTACATTCAGATCACAATTCATTTCCAATGAAGTGCAGCATTAGATTCAAAAGAATAAAACAGGGCTGAAGGATAAGTGAATGAAATATAGAAGCATTGGCTGGGACAAAATGGAAGGAGTACCAGGAGGCAGGGGAAAAATGTACGAGTGAGGCCAAGGAGAAGGATATAGCAGAAGAAAGATGAGAACATCTGAAGGGGTAGCAAAAGGGATAGCAAAGACTGCAAACGAAATTATAAAAAAATGTTAAGATGAAATGATTAAGGAGAGAGATGAGAGAAGGAAATAAAAGATGTAAACAGAATTAGATAAAGTACAAAGCGATAAACAATAAGCTGAGGTGAGATAACTAATAGAGCAAAAGAGTGTGGTAGAGGATGCAGTGCAAGGTTGTGGAGAGCTTCTTTCATCCCCCATACTGTTGCCTCATCACCATATATTCGAGCTTTACCTTCCATTTATATGGAAGGTAAAGCTCGATTTAAAATAGATGTTTTATTTCTTTCCCTAAGTTCAACAAAGTTAAGCCTGAAACTATGAAGTTAAATGGAAAAATTGGAACTAACTTGGAAGTAAATCTGAAAAAACTAAATAATTGCTTATATTATTTTCTTTTTAATGGGTTAATAGTCAGGCTATCAACACGTGTTACTCAATAATGCAATTTAATTTAAATCCAAGCTACAATTTATTTACTCTTTTACACTGTTTAATTTATAATTCTTAAATTAATGTTTTAAATTTGGAACTTACTTGACCTCTTAGCCTCTATGGATGGACCATTTATCTCATTATTTTCTCATAAATTTTAATTATAGGAAAATAAATTGTAAGGATGAAGAAGTGCAAGTAGACTGCTTATTTATCAGAGTTTCATGTCCTGAAGATAGTAATGTAACTTCTTTAAAAGTTGAGCCATTACCAAAAGAAGTTTTAGGAGAAAAGAAAACGGAAGAGTGAATGGTTTAAATGATATTTTTGTGTCCAAAATCTTAATTGAAAGAGATTATTTCCAGAAAAAAATAATTTATGTGGAAAAAAATTAAGGCATCTTTACAGAAAGATACAAATATTATTTTAAATGATATTTTCCATGTGTTGGTGATTAATGTTTCTTGTCTTATCAAACCTGATTCTTAATAGTTTAGTTCATTTAGAAATGATACTCGGGAGAAAGAGTTCTTGTTGATTCAATTAAAGTATTTTATTTTACATTAAACACACGCTAAAACCTGTTATTTATGTGCACGCTATATCTTTTTTTTTGACTAAATAATGCCTGCATAATAAAAAGTGTGAATGGGTCACGGTAGTCCAAGGGTAGAGCGTTGGACTGCTGACCAGAGGACCTGGGTTTGATTCTTAGGCAAGCCTCTACACATCCCTCAGTTAAAACCAAGCTGTGTGATATTTTGGGTAGCAGAATTTCCTGGGGAATCGTAGGTGGTACAGGGAAAAAACTAGGCCCTATACCCTGATGTGTAAATTTCACATACTGGGTGAACTCTACCATCGCCTATCAAACTGACCTTTGGATTGATTGCTGTGTTTATGGTTTAATAATAAGTGTTTGCTGAATGTAGAAATGTTCCATGAGCTTTTTAATCAAATTTAACTAAAACAAAAATATGAGGCATTTATATTTTATTTTAAATAAGAGAAATGGACCATGGGAGAATTGCTTAAGAGGATGGATGAAAAAGACATTGGAAGAACATAGGCATGGAAATGTTGGAAAGAATACATGTAGAGCTATACCTTAAACTTAGGTGAGAAACTAAAATGACTCTAATAAGGAACATAGTGCTTCACAGATGTTAGAACTGATCTTTTAGGTAAGAGGAGACTTTTGAGATATGGGTGTGGTAGTGATTAGAGAATTTGAATTCTCTGTTGGACAGAGAAAACAAATGATTCTAAACAGACTGAGTGAAGAGAGGAAATTACAGGGGAAAATACAAAAATTTCAAAGAAAAGAGGCATGCTATGATAGAATGGAGAATGTTGGGTAAGCAGGGAAGAAGCAGGAAGAGATTGGACCTTTTGCACAACATGAAGACAGGCAAAAGTCATTAAGAAATGGAAAGAAATAATGAAGGGCAAGCAAGACCAAGTTCTCAAAATACTTGGACGTAACTGGTTGTTAGGGACCACCCAAAACCTATCTTAAAATAGGTAGAACATCTTGAATGAATGAATGCATAATTTGTTTTATTTTATCCAGTTTGAATGTACATAAACCTAATTCAATTTTATTTTTCTCGCTGGAATTTTTAGCTTTACTCTCTCCCCACCTACGTTTTTGTTTTCATTATCTTTATTTTCTGTTTATCTACTGCATACTTCCAAATGTCTTCATATCATTAGTTATTGCTATTTAAGTACACACATTGCCTTTCTTGTTCAATAATTAATTTCTTCTAAATTGCCAATCATTTGCATAACTTTGGATGATGTTTAATCCATTAAATTTACAAAATAACAAAAGCAATTCAAAATCAATCTTAAATGATTCAAATTAGCTCACGGGGTACAAGTACATTTAAATGAAATTTTGACTACATGACTGAAGTTAACGTCGAAATTTATGCCCGAAACCCATTAAAAAATGACTAAGAACTTGTGAAAAATGTGATTGGTCTACATAATTTAATGCGAAAACTCCTATCGTAGAAAGATAATGACCTGAAGAAGTAGCCTTTTCTTTTAATATATGTCGTTATGGATTTTTTAAAAATTTCGTAGCGGATGAATATTGAGCGCAAAATTTGACTCCTTCAATAAAACTAATGAAAGTGGTTTTCTACTTACCCTTCTCAAACATATAATTTTTAAATGAAAAATCGGTAGCATTTTATGGCCGAAGTGATGTCTTTACGCACGCGTTGAACTCATCCCGCCAAGTCCCTCGTGGAATCTAGGGTCTACTTGACGTCACTACGAATTTAACATTGGCCTCTGGAAACAGCCAATCCGAGTTCAGGAATGGGCGCTATTCTTTGGATGGGCCCCCGTTAGTCTTAAGTGCTAGTCCATTTGGGGAGGTTGTATGTATCCTTGCCGTGCCGTCGGTCGAAGAAGAGGAATTTAGTCCAAAGGAAAACACATCCGGAGATGATTATGAGCTTTTCAAACACGTTTTCATACAAGGCCTCGAAAAGCACCGAAATCAGAAAGGTGAGTAAAAGTTATTTTCGGCCTATTTAGTCAATTTTCTGTTATTTCAATGATTTATTATTTTGCGCTCAAATATTAATTTTGATATTTTCCACCATAGATCCGAAAACCTTTGATGGAAAAGAAACGACGTGCCCGGATTAACAACAGCCTAAATGAATTGAAGAAAATGATATTAAGTTACAGTACTACTATAAAGGAGGTGAGTTAATCTAAATGACCCTGGATAGAAGTTTGTGTCTTGTTTCTTCTATGGATATTCATTTAAGCGTGTTGTATTTTTTGAATATTCTATTTTGTGTCATTATTATGAACGATTCACCCTGAAAGTACCGTCAATGCAATATTTATCATTACTCTTAATTTAATTATTTATTTTGTAATGGGCAAGTTAAATTCATTTTCCACAAGTATTTACTTATCACCGTAGAGTCATGATTGTTCCGTAAGAATAAAGAAATGCCTTTGATTAGATTTCCCGAGGAAGAACGACATATTTGCCCCGTGTTGAAGATAACCTCCGTTATGGAAACAATTTTGGGATTGGACAAGTTTACCTACTAAAGATTAAATTCCTTTTTCTAAATACCCTCAGCAGGGTGAAGTTATAATATTTTATGTAGCCAACCTTCGGAAGAACTCCCTCTTAACATTTTTAGATGGTTTGGAAGAAATGCTGCGTGATTTAAGCCTAAAATAAAATATTTACCTGGAAAGTTCTTCCCCCGTAAACACGAACTTGCAGAAGTAATTTTCGAAGACGGAGACTTTATGACGGAGAAATCTTGTTACGTTTTGCTTTATTGTGCATATCCTAATTTACCTGTCCCAATACGCATGGCCTAATCTTAGGAAAAAACTTGGATTTAATTATGTTTATAATTGCTGACATGTGTGTATACGAAAATATTCGAGTTGCGCGACTCCGAACGTTCACGTAGTTACGTGAATATTTCGCAACATACGGGTGTACTACGTCAGAGCTTTAATTTTCCTTCACGTATACTACTTTTGTATTTTACCTATGTGGAACGGTGACGGATTCCACATGATCTGGAGACTTTATTGGAGATTGAGCGTTAATAATTTACATATCCAAGGAGCTTATGACACGTTGCATCATTCAATTTGTACGTGAAAGATGTAGTTTTGCAAGGAATGCGATTGTGTGGAGATTATTTAATTTTAAACCGTTCTGATGAATCTTGTTGGCTCTTAAAAAGCTAATTTTCTTCTGCGGGACAAATGATTTTATTAATCGACGCTAATTGGCGCAACATCAAACACTTGTTTTGATGTTTAATTTATTTCACGGGGAAACTTCCTAAGTTCTGGAAAATTAAAAGATTTAGGTACCAAACTTAATTCAGTAACTGTCGAATTTAATGGTCGAAAATTGTATCACTAGTTCAGAGGAATCGAACTCGGGCTACTCGGTACCATCGCCCAAGTGTGCGTGGCGGGGGGTGTTAGGACACCACCCTTAAAATAGAATAACACTGCATGCAAAACAAACAAAAGCATGCCAGTTTACACCCACACAGCTGAATAATTTCAAAACCCATTTAACCTATAAACATGCAAAAGCAAATACTAACAACTAACATACGCATCCACCTACGAAAGTACCAAATGTCTACGCGAGGTTCAATATTGTCTACAAACAGGATAGTCTTTAAAAAATAAATATCAATAAGGTCACGCTCTCGATGAGTAACTGTGCTTTCGCGAATTAAAAAAAAATGATACGATAATTTTTGCTCTTTAAATACGTGGGGAAAACGTAGGATCGGGTGGTACCAAATCAGTAATATCGCGTGACGTCTCGGTAAAAAGGGGAGGATTGGCAACCCAGATTATGGAGGAGGAGAACCTAATTCAATCACACCTCGGGGGTTGATTCAATCCCCTAGAAAAGAGAGTTTGTAATTATTGCCAGTAATGGTATAATTTTTTAATAGGATCCCCAACCGGCTAAATTGGAGAAGGCGGACGTACTGGAAATGACGGTGAGGCACCTGCAGCGGCTGCATCAGCTCATGCTCCTGGATGGGAAACGTGTTGACGGAGCCGAAGGGTTCGATCGCCCCTCAGGGACGGTGCCCGATGGGGGCGGAGACCAGGCGTGGGAATGGCGAGGGGGGCGGAGGCCCTTCCTTTGTTGCTCGAGGTGCGGCGAGGAGACCTCGAAATGCGGCGAAGGGAAAGGGCCATCGAAAGAGAAGCGTTGGGACCCGCCCACCCTTGGGTTGCAAGAAAGGGCCGGGGGCTGGTCGGGGGAGGCTGGGGCCAAGGTGGGCGGTGCGCCGGCGGCTGCTCGACCCGACAACGACTTCCTCCCCTCGCGGAAGACGGGGGGCCCCATTGCCGGCCTTTCGCCGCCGCAGGAGGGTTGCCACGAAGGGTCCGAAGGGGTGCGCTGTCGGGTTTGGAGGCCGTGGCAAGTCTCGAGGAGTGCCCCTCCTCCAAAAAGAGCGCCCAGTGAGCGTAGTTGAGGAGGCGAACACGACGAAACATGATGCCTTGCTCCTGCGTTCAAACTTTCTGGAGGCAGATGAGGGACGCTTTTACCAATTACCTGAAACAATTCTCTCATTTATAAAATTCTTGGTTCTGCGAAATTCTCCTTGTGCTAAAGCACAAAACGTAATCTCTTTTCAGTCTCTCTTTCTCTTGTCGTTTTCTTGATTATTTCCGATTGGCCCAGTAGAAGAGTTATTTTCCAATTCTGCCGGTGGATATTCGACGAGGTTGGTCCTATTATTGGAATTTGGACAATTGTATTCTGTGATAATATACTGCAAATGATTTTAAAAGAGAGATTTTTCCACAAACGCTGAGGTATCATTAATTTGTAGATAAATGTTAAATATTTCTACTGTCTGCTCTACGTTAGGTGCCGTACATATATACTCATACGGTACTGTCAGTATAGTGTTAGTTTACTTATTTTCATTTTTCAAAGTTCTTCTGATGTGCCCATAATTTCAACCTTGCTGTGAATTTGAATGACCTCGTATTATGAATGAATAAATTATTAACTGTGACTATATATTAGAATATCTGCATCTATCTTCATCACACGTGTAAATATCTTTTTACGTTTATACCTATTGACTAGTTTAAATTATTTATGGCTGTAAATATTATTTATAAGTTAAAAAATAAATCAAAAGAGATAAAACATTGCATGTGAAATTATTTTTTGTTCACAAGTCGTACAGTATCACGTTAACTCTGTACGTGTGGCAATCAGATTTTCTTTTTGCCCAAATGAACTCAATCTGAAGGCGATCGACGATAGATTTTCTGTTGCACCTATTTATTCTGGAAACAGCGCTTCTTTGGAAAATTTTTTTTTTCAAAATTATTCTTTACTCTAGTATCTATATATATACACGAGCATCGAGCATTGGTGAACTCCAAAAAAGTGTCACCTCTTTAAAATCATTATTTATACATATATTCTTAGGCGGACCGTACGAGAATCTCAAGCATTCTTTCTAGAATATTGACAACAGGAATTGACAATCACGTCAAGAATTCTGCTAGTGGTGATATAGGGTTATGTGAAAACGAACTCCCCGCCCGCCACCATGTCCAGCGATTCATTGAGTGAAGACATACTCTCACTACCGGATATTTCGCAAGGGCCAACGTGTCCACTCTGAGAAATGGGGCGTCACCGAGTTGCACAATAACGTAAGTGTACAATATCTTTGGAAACCGGTAGCGCAGCTAGTCTTTTGGTGTACCAGAGGGTGGAATTCTAACGGCGATGTATCCAGAAGAAGCTCGTCCGTTGAAGCGCCAAGGAAAGCGTTTCCGTATGTTTATAGTAGGTATGAAAATCGTCCCTATCAAATCAATACAGAGGTCCGACATATATTTTCTTCAGCGATAAAGGATATTAGGCTGTACATCTTGTGGAATAGGATTTGGTCAGTAGATCTCTCAAAAATTTCACTAAACCTAATTGATGGCATTTAGTATATCTCACCGTTTACATCTCATTTAACAACATTGACGACAATGCTCTTGCGAATGGGAAGTATAATGAAAAATGTTTGCATAAAAAACAATACTTAATTTCCGGAATTTCTGTCCATAATATATCAGTTCCACTAATTCCGTTGAAGATATTTTGAATACCCAGAACTTGTATTTTAAGCACTGCATCGATTGCAATTCACAGTAATATGGTATTATGCGTAGTAATAATTCATTCGAAACTTTGTTTGAAAAATATTTTTTGTATTGAGGTGTGGTATTTCTTTATTTAGCTTCCTTAATGTTAGTTTACACTGTGGTAAGAAAGGTTAGATTATTGTGATTAGAGAATATTAGAGATGGGATATTCTTCGAGTTTTATAGGGGACCAGATGAACAAGAAATCAAGGCATTCATTAAAACGTTTTTACTTGCGGAAATATGTCTTGATTGACATGTTCTTCGAAGTAACAGTAGATGTTTGAGGTCATATAAGAGATTGAATGTAGGTGCATATAGATGAACAAATTTAAAAATGTAACAAACGGTTTTGTACTAAATACTATTTTTTATAACATTATGTTATAGGATCCACTGGTTTCACACAAATTTAGGCTAAAAAATAAACAGCAAAAAATCCTAGAGAAAATGTCTGAGGCTAGATAAAAAATATAAATATTCAAGATGGAAGGAATATCTTTCAAAAATGAGGAATTCTGCCTGTATACAGGCTGCATAGATATGCCATCATAATAGGAAGCTATATTTATGAAAAATATAAAATTCCCGATTTAAATAAAAAGGAAATACCATTAAGGGATAATATTAAGTATATTTCAAAAAATTTCATACAAATCAAGGTAGAAGAAAATTGGAGGTTACTGTACTTCTAATTGTTAGTGAAATGCCTAAAGATTTAAAAATATTACAATCAGCAATTCTGTGAAAGGGAGAATAAAAGACTGGCTATTATATAAAACGGATTAGGACTTGGAGCAAAACGTGACATATAATATGTAGCTTCATAATTGCAAAACGTTAAGCTATCATTTGTTTATGTGGCAACTGCTGCCAAGCCAAAACTGACTAGCTTAGCAGGACCAGAATGAGTATACCATTTATAATTTTTTAATTTATATTTCTATTGAATTTAGTGAAGATCATATCATTATGGTATATGATAAAAATTGTCTGAAATTTTGTTGTATTGATTGTCTTAATTCTTTGTACATCACATATGATGAAGATTATACGACAATTGTAATTTATGTTAAAGTTTTTTTTCAAAATGAGTGAGATATCGAGTATTTTTGTAGCTATTGGTTTGAGGGCGGGCGAGAATTGTTATTCGTATGTAGTTTCGTTAATTGCGTTTCTCGGGATTGTATTAGAAAAATAAAATACCCACGAGAGGATAAACCGATAGAATAAAAAAATAATGAAGGGAGAAGTCATTTTATGTCAATGATGCGTCAGTGTTCTTGAAGTTTAGAGGGAGTTATACTTGAAGTTTTCCATGATTCCCTTTTAGACGAGATGCAAAATATATATTAAGAACAGGCAATGAATGGACCTAAGAGTAGCTGGAAAAAAATACTCAAAAGTTTTATGCGCTTTAATAAGCACATTTTAAGTTATCAACGACCCTCACGTTTAGGTAGTAGGAACTTGATAGGAATGTAGCAAATGTAGCATAAGGTAAAATAGGGATTTAGTTTGTGCGTCATTATCAGTGTAATGGAGTTCTTACTTCGAAATATTATTATTAATTGGCAGTCTACCGTTTAAGGTAGGTTTTGGACTGAGGCCAACTGAACCCCGCTGCATTTTCAAGTGTCGTTTATGACGACAACCTTGCATTACGATATACCCTTCTTCAATTCCGCATTCATTCTACCTACCTTCACCACGTCCATGCTTAAAATTCCCAACCCTCGAGAATGAAAATTTCCAAAATTTTCTTTAAAATTCTTTCTCTATAAGTTTATGCAATACGTTACCGTATTTATGGGTCCTTCAGATTATAATAACACTGCCGCATATTTAAGGGATCACTCTTATTTCACTCCTTATCGCAGCACTTCCGAGTGTTAGGTATTCATACTTTCAAATATCAATGGGTTAAAGTTTACAGTGGCCGTTGGACGCCAAGTGTGAGAATTCGAGACTGTATGTGTAGATTGCCGTGTCATCCTCATTGGGCCATTCTAATCAGGCATGGGTTTGAAACGTTGACCAATTGATTGTTTGATTTTTTTGCGATTTTACTGCGATCGGTGCTATCTTGATGACCGTGGTGATAACTTAGGAAGCTTTTGGGGTGGAGGGTTTAGGTTAGGAACGTGTCGTTGGAAGCTCCACGTTTATACAAGCTAGAAGTCAATTTACAACTCCTTGTCTTGCTCTCAGGCAGAGCCTCCTAATGGCAATAAATCTATTACAAAGCTTATCACCAGTTTACATGTCACGTGTCGCATGTATTGCGTTTATGAATTTTAGAAGGCATGCAAATTAACTAGTATCTTGCAGAACGGGCCCCCGAAGAAGAGTAGAAGGGGTTTCCTCGTTCTACACTTGCTTCTCGTGGGAATTGCGACGTTCGAAGACCCTTGGGCACCCAGGCCCCAAGACGGGTCCTAGCTCTTCTAAGAACCGGAAGCTTTCTTGAAGGGCCAGGTCACGCCCACCTTGTCTCGCCCCGCCATTATGAATGCTTTTCCGTTGGTCTCCTGCAGGTACCTTGCCGAGAATTTTCAATTTGGAGGGAGTTGGTGAAATGTGATCTTGCTGGGAGGAGACCGGGCTGAAAAGATCATTCAAATCAAAAATACGTTGGAGCCAACGGAAATTCCGCGTTTTGTTTTCGTAGGAGCACTTTGAGAAGCCTATGCACCTGATGTAACGAACCAAGTTTGGAGTTCGACGGTTAGGATTTGAAATGGGGTGTGAGGTTCACTTGGAATTTCATCAAGTATTTATGTGGCCCTATTCGGGGCGGAAATGGATCGTGGCTTTTTGTGGCTTGGGAAGCCGCGATTAAATTCAATATATCTAGAATTTAATTACATAATTTGCCTTAATCGCCAGTATTTAACTAAGGGTGGATATGGCACAACAATTAAATTCGATTGATCAAAGGCGCACACGAATCTTATCTGGAAATCTTCGAAATTCTTTATTTTAATTTACAATGAGTATTTCAAGAGAAAATGTCTAGTATTTTAATCAGGGACCGTAATTACAAATCTGTCAAGTTTTGTGACTGTCCTATCATAACGTAAAAATTCTTGATGCTGTAATAGAACCCATTCCTGGAAGACATTCGTCGGAATTTTCCTAGGTGACGATGAGGTATTAAACGGAGGTATTAAATGAGGTATTAAACCTCATTAGTAAACCGATAAATGTAAGAACCTTCGAGGTTTGATCCTATCTGAGAGAAGTTTCTTCTTTGTTGTGTTAAATAAGAGTCAAATTTAGTATTATTTTACAGGGATTCACAATTGAATTTTCACAAATACCTCTATTTTATTTCTGCCGAAACTGTAGAAAAGTTGAATTTTACGATTACATGACTTAGTGTTATCAAGATATTACTGGCAAAGGGTCTTACCATAGGATGCTTTTTATTAGGTAAAATACAGATTCAGGTGTGATGTGGTTGAACTATTCCACGATAACAGAGACGAAGAGTGCCCCCACCGCCTTATTTGCTTTCATCTCCTTTAATGCCCTTTCTATTTCATCGTCGAGTATGCCTGGACCTAAGCTATCTTCTTCTAAGTCATGTTCCTTTTCTAGGTTAGACATACCTGTAGAAAAGGAACATGACGTAGGAGAAGATATCTTAGGTCCAGGCATACTCGACGATGAAATTGAAAGGGCATTAAAGGAGACGAAAGCAAATAAGGCCGTGGGGGTGGACAGCATTCCTGTAGAACTGTTGAAATGTTTAGGAAAATGTGGGAAGAAGGCCCTATATGGACTGATTCGTAGTATCTATGAGGAAGGAATCTGGCCGGAAGATTTTGTGAGATCGGTGTTAGTTCCTATTCCAAAAAAGGCAAAAGCTACATCGTGTGAAGATTACAGAACAATAAGTTTGATATCCCACGCAGCTAAAGTTATTCTCAGGATCATCAACAAAAGGATAGAGAGTAAGGCAAATGATTACTTAGGGGATGATCAGTTTGGGTTTAGAAAGGGAAGAGGTACACGTGATGCCATTGCAGTAATGAGATTACTAATCGAGAGGAGTATAGAATACAATCAGGACGTATTTGCCTCTTTCGTAGATTTCGAAAAAGCGTTTCATAGAGTGAATTGGGAAAAATTAATGCCTGTATTGCAAAAAATAGGAATGGATTGGAGGGACAGGATACTGATCCGACCCCAGTACATGTCTCAGACTGCTCAAGTGCGAGTGGGGAACGGAGAGTCCGGATGGGCAGTGTTAGGAAGAGGGGTAAGGCAGGGTTGCCCATTGTCACCGGTGCTGTTCAACGTATATGTGGAGGAAATGATTAAAGAGGCATGGGAAGAACTGGAGGTAGGAATGAAAGTCGGAGGGGAATTCGTAAAATCGGTTAGGTTTGCTGATGACCAAGCATTAGTTGCTCAGTCAACCAAGGGGTTGCAAGCATTGCTGAGTGAATTGGAGGTTCAGTGCGATAAATATGGGATGAGAATCAATATTAATAAAACAAAGGTTATGCGCTTTTCCAGAAAGAAAAAAGCTAAGCTAAATGTTAAAATAGGCGGGGAAAAAATAGAGCAGGTAGAGCAGTTTACATATCTCGGAAGTGTTTTGGACCAATACGGTCAAAGTAGTAGGGACGTATGGAGAAGAATTGCCCTAGGCAAGGAGGCTTTCTCGAGGAGGAGGGAGTTGATGACGGGGACGTTGAGTAGGGAGGTTAAGAAAAGACTCGTAAAAACTTTGATATGGAGCGTAGGTATGTACGGCGCGGAAACGTGGTCAAAACAAATGACAAGACTCGTGAAAACTCTGATATGGAGCGTAGCCATGTACAGCGTGGAAACGTGGTCGCTGAAGCAGGAGGATAGACATAGATTGGAGGCTTTTGAAATGTGGTTGTGGAGAAGAATGGAGAAGGTGAAATGGATCGAAAGGAAAACAAATGAGGAAGTACTGGAGATGGTGGGGGAGGAGAGGGGTTTGTTGAGAGAAATCCTATGGAGGCAGGAAAAATGGATGAAAGGCGTATTGAGCGGTAGTGGAATGTTGAAGAAGGTAATAGTGGGGAGAATGTTGGGCAAGCGAGGAAAGGGCAGGAACAAGATAGGGATGTTGGATGGGATGAAGGGAGGAAAGAAGTACACAGAGATGAAGAGGAACCTGATGTAGATTAGGTTGCTGGATTGGGTTTTCTTTGGAGCTAGAAAATGTTTATTTGATAGTTGAGTCCATCCAAAAACCTACCTTAACCGGTAGATTACCTAAAAAATATGTATATATATTTTTTTATATATATAGAAAATATATATACACATTGCATGTAGGAGGTGGGGAAAGCAGGGTGTCTCCACGAGCTGGGAGGGGTTAGGCGAGTGGGGAAATATAAGTTCTGGGGATGGGAGAAAAAAACAGGTAAAATTGGGGGTGGAGGTTGTAGAGGAAAATGGGTAAAGGCAGGAATGCATGAGCAAACGCGTAATCACTGGGAACTATTACATTTATTAAAACTATTTGTTTATTTCAAAACAACTGTGTGACGCGACTATTACTTCACTCAATGTAATGATTTCACAACTAATACAATACTTTGAAAAATGTATTATCAGAAATTTACAATTTGAAACCTTTTGAAAAGGTACAGAAATTTGCTTTGGTTGTTATATTCTCCAGAGATTCCCCTTAATGATGCTTTTTCATAAATTCTCACAGATCTGCTACAAAAAATATTTTAACCGCTAACATTTTATTCAAGTGTCGAAAAAAAGAGACAAATCCCAATTTTAAAGGTATCTTCAGGAAATATCTTTGCTGTCCTCAGATTTTCCTGCCCCCACCGTCTTCATGAAATTCTTTAAGGCATCTGCGCTTTGATCATTTAACTTTTCTGGGTCATACACGAAGCATTGTTTAAGCTTTCCGGTCAAAAAGCCTCTCCCCAAACTCGTTGCGGAATTGGCTGAATTCAAAGCACCTGCATTCGTTCTCTGCAGTTCTGAATGGAGTCCCTTCACTGAGGCGGAGGACGACGCTTGTCCCGCCATTGCTCCCAGAACGTTGGTTGTATTGGCGGAGTTGCTTTTATGAGGCATGGGTGACTCATTTGTGGCCCTCATGTCTTGAGGCAGATTTGAAGACAAGTTTTGTAGAAGGCCGTTGGCAGAGATGCTATGGCCCAAGAGTTCTTCCACTGCTTCTTTCTCTTCCTTGGAGAATGAAGAACTTAAATCAATAAGGTCCTGAATGTACTTTCTTGCTTCAAGCTCCATGTCGTCCGCCGATTGGTCATCTAAAGCCGCGTTTTCATTACAAATATTTGCCTGGGTTACATCTTCTGTCTGGAGCATGCTTGTCACTCCAGAAGCCATCTCTTCTTCCTGTTTCTCCAATCTGCTATTAGTGTCGTCAGAGGTAGAATTTTCCCGCAGCTCTGTGCTTTTATTATGATCAGTGTCGTCGATAACGTTGAAGCGGTTCTCTTCCTCAATAGCTGTCCAGTAGTTAGGGCTAGAATGAATAATCTCCGTTGCGATCTCTACGGCTAGTGGGTCACCTTCCGAATGTTCCTTGTCCTCGACGCGTACATTTTCTGCGTCCAAATCTGTGATTTTTTTCACTTTTTCCAAATCATTTTCACCGCTTACAGCCCCATTTTGTTCCAGATCGTGAAATGAACTAATTGTCAACATCTTCAGCATCTCAGAAATTGATGCTTGTGGTGAAGACTTAGAGGAAGTTTGAACATGGTTTGTACTCACATGCTTTGTGATTTCGTTCCCAGTTATCGTTCGTGTAGTCTCTTTTACTTGGCTAGAGTTTTCATCCACGGGTGCGGTGTGTAGGTTAACTTCATTATTACCTCCAGGTTGATGCTCATTTTTGGTTTCGGGTGGTATATTCATACAAAGCTTTTCTGAAGACTTTGAAATAAATCCAATTTTGGCAGTGCCAATGTTTCTTTTCGGAACATTTGGTGTTTTTTGCGTTTCGGTTCGAATACTTTCTTCCGTGTGTCTTGTCTTGCCGAAGACAGAAGACTCTTCTAAATTATTGGTGCTTTCATTTTTGGCTTTAACTCTCAAGAAACGACCTCCCTTGTGACTTATATCGGTCAATGAATTGTCTCGTTCTTTTTGTTCGAATATGACTGGTGATGCTTTATTCGTAGTGAAAATGGACATGGAAGGAGAGGGTTCCTCCGAGTATGTATGTGGAGGTGGATTTATCTTGTCGTCGGCTCTCTCCTCATCCTTGACGTCTAACTTTAGTGCATCTGGATTTGTCTTTTGCTCCACCAGTTCCCCTGAACTTTTCGCTAAGGTTTCGTCCACCGAAGATGGAGGGATGCTATTCACTGTGTCTAGGTGTCCCGAAATTTCCGTTGCCCTGAGAACGTCAGGGTGTGCAGTTGCTTCGGAAATTATTTCTAGCTGCGCCATACATTCGTCCTCATTCGCGGGTGAATGCTCATCTTCATCACCTTCTTGCCAGCCCCCTTCTTTGGAATAAGTATCAGAGATGGCTCTTTGGATGCTAGTTTCACAGGAAAACACAATGGAACCGTTCGCCTTGCCTACCTCAGCCATTTGGTCACTTCCCATCGAGAGGGATTCCGTCCCATAGTGAGACAACCCAACCGATGTAGCTTCTCCGCAACTGGTGTGAACTTCTTCGCAACTGATCTCAGTCTCACCCACCGATGCACCCTTCCGTCTGAGCCTACCCCGTGGGATTTCCACCTCGTTTTTACGAATGCTTACTTTTTCTCGTGATTCTTTTCTGACTGCATATTGGCTTTTAGGCTTAAGGTCCGTCTTGCACCGATAGAGTTGAGGGTCCTCAGTTTGAGCCGACTTTGATGGAACCTCTTCGGCATCCACCTTGATTTTGCTGCTGCTGGAGGCAACTTTACTGCAGATGGATTCCGCCTTATTGGAAGCGTCCTCTGCTTCCATCCTCATCTTTTCTTCCAACTGACTTAACTTCTCCCTCCATTTGGCAGTCATCCTCCTAACGGCTTCCGTCTTATCCCTCTTCGTCGTCTCCAACTGTTTCTTGAGCTTGGCGTTTTCATCGGTTGCTGCCTTGATGGCGGACTTGAGTGTTACCATACTCTTCTGGAGGATGTCACCGTCACGGATGGCCTCTCTCTTCATTTTTTCTGCGGCTGCCACTCGCTTCTTGAGTGCCTCCATCTCCTTCAGTAATTTCTCCACAGACGTCTTGGACTCACACTTGCAGGGCGCTCCCGAAGTCAGTGCGTCCTTCTTTTCTTTAGTATTGGAATCCAGCTTTCCGGCGGAATCAGTCTTCCTTGCCTGCTTCTTTACAATTAAATCCGTTGCCTGCTTTTTTATCTTTGAAAGACTCGACGACATTTCCACAGTTTTCCCAGGTGATTTCTCCGGTGTCAGAGAACTCTTTGAAATCTTTTGTGGTAGCTTCGTTCCGATGCTACTCCGCGAAGGCGAAGGGTTGGTCCGAGGGATTTCACTTTTGGCAACAGCGAGAGATTGCATCTTGGATTCCTCGGCTTCGGCTTCAGCTGCTCTGTCTGTCGGCTTGATTGTTTCTTGAGGTGGATAGCTAATTTCGGTTTCCCTAATCGGGCAAGGTGGAACATCTTCAGAGCGCTGCATCTCGTTTGTATTTTCTTTAGTTTCCAAATTTTGCTCATCTGGAAGGAATTTTTCCCTTGGTATACGATGCAATGGGCCAGGTGTATCGTTCACTGCACACTCATTGGTGTCGTCGGAATTCAATTGGTCCTTTTCCGGAAGAACTTTTGGACTAAGACCGACAAAGGTTTGCAGATTAAGTGGAGGTACAGTTTCCGGAGAAGAAGGCAAAACTTGGTCCTCTTCGATGCATTTTTCGTTCTCTTGAACTAATACTTGGTTTTCTTGTGGCGCTTTCTTGTCTTGCTTGATCATTACGCCAAAGCAGCGATTCTTTAATCCGTGAAATAGAGACGGTAAGAAGTTGGGATGTTGTCTCTTGAGAGAGTATATTAAAGATGTTAGCAGAGTGATCCCGAGGAGACTCAGCAAGATTATATTCTGGTATCCTTCGACTTCAACCTTCGTAGTGTGTGGGGAAATTAGAGAAGAAGTGTCCTTTTCATAATCAGTTTCACATTTCACTCTGAATCCTGAAAGTATACCAATTACATTTATATTATATTTATAATACATTTTTACTTCATAGGCCTTCATCTTTCTGTCTCGAATCGACTTTGCATTTAGAAAATGGATAATTAGAATTTCATTAATGATTTGTAGAGGTGAAGGATATTTCTCTGTATTTATTGTAGGTTTCTTCCAACTTACAATATTAATTAGCCTCTGCACAGCTGATTCTATCGATTCATTTTCACTATTATGGAATAAACTCACAACGGTTAAATTATAAAAGAGTAGCAAAACTCTAATGAAAAACATTGCATTACATTTTAACACATATTGAATCTTAACAAAATGATGGACATACATATGAAGATGAACCAAATTGAAAAATAGAAATATTTCTTTTTGAATTCAAACAAATATCTATTTGCCTCCCCTTAAAAAAAATATAATTTAAAATATTTTCCGTTCCTTCCCGATAACAATATTTATTTATGTATTTATTTTTAGAAAAACCAACATTTTAAATTAATTCAACTACGCAAACCCCTTCTATTCTTTTATTGGCTTGAGTTGACCTGGTCCAACATTCGTGTATTGTAATTAATTTGAATTTGTAAACAGTGTAAATTAATAATACATATTGGTCATAAAATCGTGGAGATGAGTATAGTTTATTTTTCAAGTTTTGTTGGTCAAGAGTTTTGAAAAATATTTTTGGGAGATGTTGCATTGAATTGGACCGACTGACTGAATTGAATTGTGCGGCGAGGGGAAGGAGATAAATAATATTGCAAAAATCCCTTATAATATTAATCAGAGCAATTTAGAAATAAGTTCAGAGTAATGCTAACTTGAAAAAAGAGCGAAACTCTTTCTAAAAATACGTTACTTCGTGAAATATTCAATATTTTATCCAAACATATTGACAGTTTTGCGTAATTTCTTTAATTATTTTGCAACTATTTCCATTTTTATGATAACAGAGTAACTTCAAATGCGAGTATGGCTTCTTAGTCCTAAATATTCTTTTCACTGTAATCCTAATGGCATATTTCTGCTAAATTATTTATGCAATAACAGTGGGTGTTGGTGAACTCTGTAGAATTATATACGATTCGGATGAAATCATCTTAACTGTCTCAAATTATGTGAAATAAAATATAATAGTGCGAAGAAATCATTGGTATCACCAAAATAAATCGCAGTTTTCACTGAACTATGCACTTTAAACTTGCGGAATTAAATTATGCTTAAGCAGTGAATATTAATTATTGTTTATATTATTCACATTCATGTTGAAAGCTCCACTTAGTTGCTAGACTTACTTGGGTACCATGATGCATATGACGGAAGAAGTAGAAAAACAGTCAAGAATATCCGTAAAAGCATTTCATTTGCTGAGTGTAACACAACTAATTTCTTGGGATGAATTCATTATTAAACATCACTGAACCGGATGATAAATTTTCATTCTATTTCGTAAGCATGCCAAATTTATATGACGTATTTGTTATTAACAAACCTCAATTGTATACATCGTTGCCATGGCTTCTGAAATCGATTATATTCAAAGCTTGAAAGTTATGTGGCAAACTACATTCAGAGAAAATAATAGTTAAAACTGTTTTTCTTGAAATTAAAATTATTCAATTATAGCATTCTCTTCTTATTTGTTATTCAAAATTATTCATATACAGTAGGGGAGTTAAAGACGTGTTTATCAAGCCAGTGCTTTTGTTATATCATATGGCCTTATATCATTGATAAACTAATATAGGCTTATCATTACGATTTCGGCACCAATCTTCAAATCACCCTAAAGCCTTTTCTAGGCAGATCGCAAACCCGTGACCTTCGGGTCAGTAGTGGGCGCTTTACTTTACCTAATACATTAACCAAGCCGGAGAAATATACAATTAATTGGTAAATAGCTTTCGCCTAGAAGTTTTTAGTTTTTAATTATTGGAAAACATTTTCTTTAAGTATCATACGAACGAAGTTAATGTATAAATCACGTATGCTAAGCGAGTGTTGGTCATTACTGTGGCCTCAAGAAAGATATATGTATTTTAGAGAAGATATATTTTTCATTTTGCGTTATACATTGAGGGATGATCGTTCGGTTTCCTAGTGAACGGTTTTGTGGGTTTTAACGACTTTGACTTTGACATTATTTATTTACGTTATTATTATTGCTGCCGTGTTTCTTAAAATCTTTTTTCGTAACTAGCCCGTTGCAGTGGACATCAGCATGTGATTGAGGAAAGTTATTTCTTTGGACTTCGAAGGAGAATCTACGACGGATGAATTGACCAAATAATGTATCAAAATGTGTTCCTCATGCCAGGTTGTTTGTGATATCTTCGAGGAAGTCTGTAGTTTCTGAAAAGTTTCTTAATGATTAATGTTTTTACTTCATTTAAGTGTTTATTATCTAACTTTTACATGTACCTGAGAACATTTTCGTCCCGTAAATGCAATTGAAATTAGGTTTAGACATTGTCGAAGATAAATGTATTGGGGTTTTTAAAATAATATGTTTTTTTCTTAGTATTTTTCTCGAAATGCCTGCTAACTTTTACTGCCACACATTGTTTCATTTGGTAATGAATGTCTATAAACTAACCCGAAAATAGGACATTATTTATCTTCGCGAAAAAATTGATACAGATTGCACAGTTTTGTGCATAGTAATATGCTTTGGTTGGTCCAATCAGCAGGTTATCGGTTTTTCAATAGGTTTTAATTTACAGGTTTTACCCTTTATGCTGTTTTATTGTCATACTGATCACAATAATTTCATCCTTTTCAGTCTGATAAAAATCGCCTTAAAAAAATAGAGAGTGATTTGGAATGTATGCTTCTATTACAAGAGGCCACAACTCCTCATAATATGAATTACAAGCTGATTTGTACTAATGACAAAGAGGATTTTGCAGTAGAAGTTTTGCAGGAAAGTTGCGAAGAGTTAGCGGCCAATCGAGAACAATGTCCTGGTAATGCAAGTTACCGAGAAGAACGCCATGGCATGCCGTCTGAAGGCGTACTTATTAAGCTGGCGTATAATCCAAGAACCAAGCACTCTTGCAAAAGCATAGGATCTAGCTTAAAAAGTACTCAAAGTATGTCACAAAGCAGGGTATGTCGAAGTAAAAAATTCTAAGAAACACGCTAAGAACGCTTCCGCGGAGTTTAGCGATTGAAGATGCAAAGATCCCGGTATTTCTTCCGCGTGGAACGGCGGCGAAACCGTCGTCCTAGAAAATGGATCCACGCGGAAGATTTGTATCTCCAATTCTCTATAAACAACTACTATCAATATTTTCGGAAATTAGTGCCTCTATTAATAATATATTATACAATAAATGATTATCGTATCGGTTTCTGAAGTATTTGATGGTGAGGCAGTTTTCTTTTCTCACCCAAAGTTCAATACTTTTCATTATCAACTGTTAATATTTAGATACAACTATAATGAGTCAGTTTTTGTTACAACTCTAATCAGTCTAATTTTCAAAGATAACACAGGCCTACAAAAAATTTTTTTTTGGTTCCGGGAATCTTTGTGTTGATTTTAACTATATTTGTAGAGCTGAATCCAAATATGAAATCCGTTTTTATTTAACAGCTCAACTTTTTTAGATATGGCACATATTACGATTAGTTGTTTTAATATTTGATATATTCCGGAAAATAATTTTCAAAGTTAAATAAATCTATAAGTATGCATGGGAATATATGGTAAAAGAAAATAGGAAAAATATTACAGACTTTGTGAAACGTGCATACTTGGGATATTTTGGTGTTAAACTTGGTGACCAAGATAAAACATGGGCACCGCATTTTGTGTGTAAAACATGTACTGAACATCTGCGGCAATGGACAACAGGACAAAGGACAGTCTAAAATTTGGTGTGCCAATGGTGTGGAGAGAACCTGTGAACCATATTGACGACTGTTATTTTTGCATAGTAAATGTTTCGGGAATTAATCGAAAAAATCGCCACAAGTGGACATATCCAGATTTGCCTTCAGCTAGACGCCCGGTACCCCATTCAGAAGAAATACCGATCCCAATATTTCAGGCGTTACCAGATATATCTAAGGAAGAATTTGAGTTATTTGAAAACATTTCTCATTCTATTGACGATAGTGGCAGTGACTACGAGGGGGTATCAACAATTCCTCAACTATTTAATCAAGATGAACTAAGCGATATTGCTAGAGAACTGAACTTATCGAAGGAAGCATCCGAACTACTAGCATCAAGACTGCATGAAAAGAATTTACTGCAACCCGGTACAAAAATAAGTTTTTATAGCACAAGGGAAAAGGATATGCTACCCTTCTTTACTCAAGAAGACAATCTTACATTTTGTTTAGACGTTAAGGGTCTTTTGGAAAAAATGGGACTACTATCACAATATGATGCTAGCGATTGGCGTTTGTTTATTGATAGCTCCAAGCGTAGTTTAAAATGTGTACTTCTTCACAATGGTAATAGGTTTGGCGCAATACCAATTGCTCATTCAACTAAAATGAAAGAAGAATACGATACAATAGCATTGGTCTCACAGAAGATAAAATACCAGGAATATCGCTGGGTGATTTGTGTAGATTTAAAAATGGTGAACTTTCTTCTTGGGCAGCAAAGTGGCTACACAAAATATCTTTGTTTCTTGTGCCTCTGGGATAGCAGGGACAGACAAAACCACTGGATTAAGAAGGAGTGGCCTAAGAGAGAAAACTTGGTTGTTGGGAAAGAAAACATCATTGCTGAATCTTTAGTTGAAAGAGAGAAAATCATCTTACCGCCTCTACATATTAAACTAGGCCTAATGAAGCAATTTGTAAAGGCTCTTGACAAGGATGAACCATGCTTCGGCTACTTAAGACTAAAGACGCCCCATATAAGTATTGAAAACCTTAAAGCTGGTATTTTTGAGGGGCCACAAATCAGACAACTTACAAAGGATCCTGCTTTTGTCGAGTCAATGAATGAGATTGAAAAAATAAGTTGGATGTCATCTGTTGAGGTCATAAAAAATTTTCTAGGAAATCACAAAAGTGAAAATTATATTGAGCTGGTAAACATTATGCTCAGTAACTTCAAATCACTTGGATGTAATATGAGCACAAAAGTTCACTACCTACACAGCCACTTAGACAATTTTCTTGGAAATTTAGGAGACACAAGTGAAGAACAAGGTGAAAGATTTCACCAGGATATAAAAACAATGGAAGCTCCCTACCAAGGAAGATGGGATAACCATATGATGGCAGATTACTGCTGGTGCTTAAAACGAGACTGTTTGAACAAAGTGCACTCAAAAAAATCGCACAAAAGAAGCTTCCGATGTGTTGAGTGATGTTTTTATGTATTTTTTTCTTTTCAATTTGTTTTATTACAGTAAAAAATTTTAGTATTTGTGTTCAATTGTATTGTAAAATTCTGTTGTGTTTGTGGGTGATTTAACAGCCCTAGAAATAAATCAAGTCTTTATATTTAGTGGGTTTTATTATTAATATAATATTCCCATATCATCATGTAGAAGATTTTTTACGTAAGTAACAACATATCTATATCTTGAAAACTATAGCTGATAGGAAAAAACTAGTGCCATAATTAAATTCAGCACCCCAATTGTTCTTTAAATCAGCATTAAAAGCTCCGGCACCAAAACCACTGTTGGCCTGTGTAATCCTTCGTAACTGTTTTGCAGTTATGATTATTTTCGGCTCCCTTGCTGGTAAACTCACCCTCATTACTCACGGAATGATAAATTACTTGTGTTTTTGATACCAATGGTTGAGAAATCCTAGTTATTTCCTCTAATTTAAAAATTTTCTTTCTTATTCCAACACAATTTTCAATTTCACCATCGAAAATGGAAGTGAAGATTGTTCAAGAAGCCGTTGTATAAATATCTCTAGTGAACATAAATAAAACCATAAACAGTTATCCACCCGAAGATTGGTTTGCGAGGTGATGGTAGAATTCACCAAATACTAGAGATGGAGGGGATCCATCATTTCATACTAATCTCAACAGCATGCGAAATTCACACATCAGGGTAGAGGGGCCAAATTCTTTCACTGTGCCATCTATGGTTTCCCAGGAGGCTCTGGATAAATCACACATCTTGGGTGAAGCTGAGGGTGCCCAGAGGCATCACTCGGATTTGGACCTGGTCTCTATAGTCACCTTAATAGCTCTCTACCCACTGAACTACCATGGTGCCTTATCTTTAATATATTTCTTCTGCTCATGTTCTTTTCTCGTAGAATAAAACTTGGGAAATAGAACTCTGATCCTTGACTACTAGTATGTGGGTAGCTTTAGGAATTGTACAGCACCATACCCCTGGACTACCACCTCTGCCATGAATATGAGTCCTTAAAGAATATATCCCCTAAGGTGTACACATTTTTGAAATGTGGGGAACAGTTTAAATGTCAGGAGGTACCACACCATGGATTTTCTGCAGCTTGTAGCACTCCATACTGAATAGGTGTTCATACATGCATACAATATGTGCTTACATTAATATGTATAGTCTCATATCTTAGTTTAAGAGAAAAAAATACTGCAGGGCAATTATAGTGAGTTTTATCGGTTTGCTACATAATAAATTTGGAGTTAATGAATGAATTTTAACATTGCAGATTTTTTGCAGCAAAGAGGAAAGTTTCCAAGATGAAGGGAAAACGTATTTTAAAAAAATCGAATTTTCTGACAATATTTCTGTTATATTCATTTTTGATATTGGATTAATTTATTCTCTTGGCTAAAACTTTTTGGCACTTTGTGAGTCTAATGGTAGTGGATTTTTTCCCATGGTATCTAGTTAGCGGGACTTCCAGTGGAGTGGTGTATTTGAGTTGTCATGTGAATGTTGTGAATAAACATCTATACTAATCTTAAATATTTGTTATTGTATTACTTATGTAGTGGATACATTATTGATTACAACAAATGACCTAGTAGATAGAGTGTTTGGATATATATATCAATCTGAACAATGCTAATCCCAAATAAAAAATGAGAGTGGCACATTCCTGGATACTACTTTTAGGGCAAGCATAAGGTCAAGCAAGGAGACACCATTCCATTTGCCCAAAATTTGTAGAAGAGTCCTCACTGACCCTTTTCATTACCTATCCATACCAACACTCACCAATAGATACAGTGATAGAATTCAATATTAGCAGTAGATAAAAATATATACTATTATGTAGTGACAGTGAGCTTTTCTGGTCTTTTCTTTTTAAGGAAAACTTTGTGATGATTCAATTCTTTTGTAGGACTGCTCCGAGTTAAATAGCTTACCAAAACATAAAGTAATACGGTCCAGTTTACTTGATACTGATGATGGTGAAAAAAGATTGAAGGTATTGACAATTTTGAAAAGTCATCAAAAATATTTTTATACAGTATGGGTCATTAATTTTTCATGAATTTTCATCTTATTTTCCTGAATGGGAGCAATAGGAGGTCAAATATTTAAGGAATAAGCTGAAAGAAACAGAAGGGACTCTGAAATCCGAAAGAGCAGCTATATTAACAGCTAATAATGAGTTGGAAACTCTAAAAAATGAACAGGAAAGGCTGAAAAAAGAAAACTGCAAGCTTAAAAATGATGTAGTACGCCTCTATAAAGAGAAGGTATTATTTTGTTATATTTCTGTTACATGGCAATATTAAGTTTTTCTGCTATTTAAAAGAAACTTTGATGTTTCTGAATTGCAAAAGATTGTCTTTTTTAAAATTGATCCAATAATCTGTATTTTGCTTGGCTTTTTCATGTTGTCTGCCTTATTGAATTTTTGTCTTGCCTCTCTCATAAGTCATTGATTGGCCTTTCAAGTAAACAGTAATATTGATGTTGAAAGTTTTTGGTATTTTTATTGGGTCAACTTAAAAAAAAAACAATGAGCACCATTACTCCAGAAAGGTTCTGCTGAGCTATTGACAGAGTTGTCCACTGTGAGAGAAGAAAAGAATGAATTGAAGTCCTTGGCTGATGACCAGGAAGGTATTATTGCAAAGCTGGAAAAGAGATATTGTAGACTACAATCTGAGAGCAATAAGATGCACCAAGAAGGTGAAAAAAAACTTCTGGAATTGATAAATGAAAACTCAAGGTTATCAAGCCAAGTGGAAACACTTAATTGCATGTTGGCTAGTGTGAAAAAAGATTTCCAGCAGAAAGAGAATTCATATGGTGGTGAATTAATGGCAGAGCAAGTTCACTCTTCTGTATTACTATTAATTAATTTAATTTTATAATTATTATGTTTGTAGTTTTTAATAAAATTCATTTGGTGGTCATCTCAGCAAAATATTTTTCTTCAAACAAAATATACATGGTGACATTCTAGTCTTAAACTGCCAACTTTATGTTTAACAGATAATGACTAATAAGGTGACCTCTTGACCGAGGAAGTTTCAGGAATAAGAATGAGTTAAGAGATAGACCACTCTAAATGATTGTTTGTCCTTTAGTTGTGTATCTGCATAGACTATTTAAAATATGGCATTCAGAAGTACCATTTTTATTTTTGAAAGTATTCTCTAAAAGGGAATTGTTTAAACTTAAAATTTAATTTGATAAATGTACACTCTGATATGACCAAAGAAAAGATTTGCAGAATGGTGTTCATGGTGCCTCACTTGGAGGATTTGCATATCCTACCTCCATGTGCAATTGTCAATGTAATTCAGTGCAACCATATTTGTTCTATTATTTCTCTTGGCCAGATGAGAAATATCTAACTTTTTTGAATTCTGTAATGATAAATTTATTACTGTTTCATAGGCTATCAGTCAGAGAAGATATGGAAAGGTCCAATGAACAGGGAAATTTAGAAAATGAACTAAAGTGTACAAGAAACTTGTTAGTTGAAAAACAAAATATGCTAAATGTCTCCAATCAACAGATTGAACAATTAAAATCTGAAATTTGCAAGGCAAAGGAAATAAATGACAGGTAGAGAACAATGGATTAATTCTGGTTGGTTTAAAAGCAGAATGATATAAAATATTCAAAGGCTTTAAGTAAAATATTTACTTAAAATATGACTAGATGGTTAGTATGTTATTTTAAGGTTCTTTTTTCATTATTTTCCTTATGATTAGGACTATATCATCTCAGAATGAAATGGAAAATTCACTCAATGAATTAAAGGAAAAAGCAATTAATTATGAAGTCACACTGAGAAAAACTCAGCAGGAGCTATGCCAAGTGAAGAAGGACTCAGAAAGAAAAGAAGCCTGCCTGAAATCAAATATGGAACAGAAAGAAAAAGAGTAAATGAATTTCTTTCACTTTTTAGTTATACGAGTATATGTTTGCAGTTATATTTGATTGTTCATTTAGTGGTTCATTTTATAAGTGCTTGATGATTTAAAGTATTTAGAAGCAAAATAATAATCCTTAAAATATCTATAAAAATAACATGATGAATGATGATACCATGATTTCCTGTCAGAATATGTTTTGCCATTTGTTCTTATTGCTACATGAGCATTCAAGAAAAATTAAAAAAAAATAGTAGTACAGTTGCTAGGCATTGATTTTCAAAATTCCTTTGATGTGGATAAGGTAATTATATCTACCAGATAATGTATGTGGAATCTATGTGGAATTATAAAGTTTCTCTTTTCATTATGTTAAGTCGATTCCATGAAGTCACGCCCGAGACAACGAATTAAATCAAGATAATGCTTTTCAAAACTCATGTACCTATGTGTATGTAGAAATCATATAATATTTAACGATTTGAAATTGGGTCATTCTTGGCATTTCTCTATAATTATTTCTTGAATCTTCTGTCTACCTTATTTCTTTGTTTTGCTTACCTTTATTTTGTTTGATTTTAGAATTGCTGGGTTAACGCAAGAGAATAAATGCTTAAGAGAGAAGTTATGTGCTCAATCAGCTCATGTTAAAACCAAGGTGATTACTGATATGGCTAAAATTGCAATCCTCTTTCTCTTTGCATGATTTACATTATGAAATAATATAAGTACTATTGGTAACGCTAGTATATTCCATTTTCAGGAGCAGCCATGTGAGACAAGAAATGACAGAAGGCATAATATGCTAGTTCATGTAGGAAATTTTCAAGAATGTATGGCAAAATGTGAAAACAAAAGCTATGTTGATGCTATCCAGCAAACAGTGAATTGTGAAATTGATGACGAACTTTCAAAGCTGTCTGCCCTTAAAGAGGAGCTTGAAAGGACAAGGTTTTTTCTCTACCATTATTTACTCTTTTAATATTTTCAAGTTTACCTGCATAACTTTGAATGTTTGTGACTTTTTGTGGATTTATCATTGGGAATATAACCAATGGCACTTTTATAGTATCTCATTATCTGTATTATTTAACTTTGTCATCATCAGTACTTCAATCCTAAGATTGGCTTACTGCAGCCCTCCATTCTTCTCTATTCAGTGTTTATTTCCTCACCCCTTGTTAGCTTTTCTGTTCTATATATCCTTTTATTTTGTCCTATGTATTTTTCTCTTAGTCTTTCATATTAGATTTTTCCTTTAATTATGTTTCTAACTATCCTATTGTGCCTCAAGTTGTGTCCAATTCGTGTAGTACTTCTATGCTTTTGAGTTCTCCGTTTGGTTCCTTACTCTTTTAACCTTCTATACATTTACTCATCCCTCACTTGGTCTGTCAATTTAATCTTCAGGATTATTCTCCAGCTCCTTATTTCAAAAGCTTATTTTCTTTGCTGGTCCACTTTTCCAATGTACTATGTCTCTGATCAATTGAGTGCCATGCTCTGAACACATTATTGGTGAACTACTTCCTTAATTGCAACCTCAGGTTCTTTAAACATTGTTGTTGCGTCTACTTCATGAGCCCATTATTTGCTTGAACTGCTCTTTACTTGATGTCAGTTGAATTTCTTACATTCCAAATTATACTGCTGCTCAGATAGATGAAGGATTGAACTTGCTCTAGTTTCACTCCATGAATTTTAATATTTGTTTTCAGTTTCTCTCTTCCTCACCCAAGGATTTTAGTTTATTCCGATTGATGCTAATATTAAATGCCTGAAGTATTTGATCCATGGCATTCAGAGTTACTTGCAGATCTTCTTGTGTTTCTGTCACTACTGAGATGTCATCTATGAACCAGAATATGTTAATGTCTTTGCCATTCACTGTGACTCTTTGAATGCCAAATTATTTTGCTTCGTTTATTGTCTTCTAAATATTTGTTGCTTCTCTGTTTTTCCTGAATCAAAATTGGTCTTCCATCAGGCTTTCTTCTATCTTTCCTTCTATTCTTTGGCTAATTACAAGGGTAAGTGTTTCTGATGCATGAGGCATCAGGCTCAATGTTATATGTTCTTCATATTTATTGGCTCTTAGTTTCTTTGGTATTGTAATCCTCACGCTATTTTCAAAATCCTCTGGCATTTTTCAAGTGTTGTATCTATCTTTAATTATTCCAAAGAGGGTATTCTTGGATTTAACCCCAAGTGTCTTTATTATTTCTCCATTTATTTTCTCACCTTCTGGTACCTTGTTTTGTTGAATTCACTTCTCAATATTTTCTCGACCGATTCATCTTCTTTCAAGATTTTCCCTTAATTAAGTCAATTCAAGTGGTTTGACCCTTGTTAGAATGCTTCAATGTCTTCATTTCATCTCTTCCCAATGCCTTCATCATCTATAAGTATCATTCCATAAGCATATTGGACATTCTGGAGTTTTGTTTTTTTTCTCTGGATAATGTATTCACCAATTTATATGTAAGCCATTTCAGTATTTTCCTTCTCTATGTTGCTATTAATTTCTGCACAGCAGCTTTCTATCCAATTTAATCAGCCTTCTTGCACTCTCATATGAGTTGCCTCTCCGACTTGTTGCAAAGATTTCCTCAGTGTCATTTCTTGTATTCTTGCATTTTCTACAAACCTCTATGAATTCTCTTATTAAAGCTATTATCCATAGACACTTAGTTTTTGTTTCACTTCTCAAGCATTGCTCATCTGTTACTAAAGTATTATATTCTTTATTTCCTTCCAACATTCTTCTAGGTTAGTTTCATTTATTCCTTCAGTTTCAACTTATAAGTTCAATCATCATTGAATTATATCAATATAAAGTTGTTTTAATTATCAATCAAAAATGGAGTTTTGAAGAATGGGAATACTGTAGGAAGGGGTAAATTTCTTGAACAAAAGAAGGGAAAATGAATCTTTGTCCATTTTTGGGATTATGAAAATTTATATATATATATATATATATATTATTATTCTTATACCCAACATTCTCCCCTCTATTACCTTCTTCAACATTCCGCTACCGCTCAATACGCCTTTCATCCATTTTTCCTGTCTCCATACGATTTCTCTCAACAAACCCCTCTCCTCACCCACCATCTCTAGTACTTCCTCATTTGTTTTCCTTTCGGTCCATTTCACCTTCTCCATTCTTCTCCACACCCACATTTCAAAAGCCTCCAATCTACGTCTATCCTCCTGCTTCAGTGACCACGTTTCCACGCCGTACATAGCTACGCTCCATATCAGAGTTTTTACGAGTCTTGTCTTAACATCCCTACTCAACGTCCCCGTCATCAACTCCCTCCTCCTTGAGAAAGCCTCCTTACCTAGCGCAATTCTTCTCCTTTGTAATTGCGCAATTCGTCCCTACCACTTTGACTGTATTGGTCCAAAACACTTCCGAGATATGTAAACTGCTCTACCTGCTCTATTCTTTCCCCGCCTATTTTAATATTTAGCTTAGCCTTTTTCTTTCTGGAAAATCGCATAACCCCTGTTTTATTAATATTGATTCTCATCCCATATTTATCGCACTGAACCTCCAATTCACTCAGCAATGCTTGCAACCCCTTGGCTGACTGAGCAACTAATGCTTGGTCATCAGCAAACCTAACCGATTTTACCAATTCCCCTCCGACTTTCATTCCTACCTCCAGTTCTTCCCATGCCTCTTTAATCATTTCCTCCACATATACGTTGAACAGCACCGGTGACAATGGGCAACCCTGCCTTACCCCTCTTCCTAACACTATATATACACACACACACACACACACACACACACACACATAAAATATATATTTATTTATAATGCGTCCTTAATCACGAATTGATAATTATGAAAATTCTTAGAGAGGCACTCGAAAAGGAGAGATTGGAATCTGAAAATAAATGCAAGCTCATTAGTGAATTGAGTGGAAAAATTGAGCATGCCAGAGAGACTGAAAGTTGCAAATTGCAAGAATTGCAGACTGCTCTGAGGGAGAAGGAGCAGTCTGAGAGAAGCATGAAGCTGTCTTTCTGTCAAGTAAGACGCCAGAATGAAAAATTACTTGATGAGTTAACGGTAAGAGGTCACAGTGGTGAAAAAATCTCTATTTTGAGGATGTAGTTTTCATTGTAACTTAGATTATCCAAATTATGAATTTAAATCATCATATGAAGCAAGGTAGTGGAAGATAACTTAAGGGAAAGTGTCAGTGAAGTGAGCAATCTTGTCTACATCCCTCGATTCTCTTGAAAGTTCTGTCAAATTCTATCAAAGATTTATTAACCTAATTTTTGTCAAGTGTTTTCTAACAAATGACATCAATTACCACCTTTAAATATCGATACATATTCTTGGGGTGTTTGAAGCAATATTTTTGCTAAAAATCAAATCACACATCCAATAACAAATGCTATTAAAATAGGAATTCTTAATACACTAAAACAGATTTTTTCTGCTAAGTGGCATTCCTAAATTATTATGTAATAATCAAGTGTGACAACATGAAATTAAGGGATTTTTATGGAATAGGTTAGGAAAAATGTACTGTAACCATCACACACCATTTTTTCAAAAAAGGATGAAAATTTATCATTATTTCCATTGAAAGTAAAATTTGCATTATGAGAATGGGATTATTTTAGGATATTGGGATTATATAAAGGAAATACCTTTCCTATATAATGCCTTCTGGCAATCAGTTATCAATAGATACTTCTGTTGGTGATGTGCAAAATTAACACATTAATTGTGTGAAATATGACAATATTAACTCAAAATATATAAAAAAACTATCTCTAATGGTAAAAGGTGTTACTAGGCACTTTCATTAACTCTGTAGCACAGGTGATCTATCTGAATAACATTTTTACAATGAAGTAGTTGGCTTGGCAGATGATTTTAATGACCCCTAGTTAATCCAGTGAAGCATGGGTACATTAAAACATAATTATGTTAAATAGGGACCAAAAGCATTGGATTGGAAAGATAATTGCCGAATTCAAAATGAACAAAGTAAATAGGAATCCTTACAGCACCATATTTGGCCTATAAAACCATTTGGACCTTTCCTCTGTCAGTTCAGATTCTAGGGAAAGTTTGTAATTAAATTTTGCCATCATGATAAAGAAAGAAGTCCTTTTTGTTGGAAGTATATAGATTAGAAAAATACAAAAATGAATGCCAACCCATTGGTGGACTATGGACTTCAATCCACTGCCATAAGCCCATTAAATCAGTGTTGACCCTTTGTGTATGTATATGCATGTGTATATATGATTATCCGCACACAACTAGAATATGCAAATATTTTCAAATAGAAAGAATTTTCCTCTCTCTTGACAAAATGGAATAAATTCATGGATGATGTAAAATTACATCTTAAATGGATATCTTAGTCCCTTTAGTATTCTCATAACTACGATAATTAATATGTATTTCCATCTTTTAATTACTTTTGTACTTTTTAGCAACTTAGGTGGCAAAATGAGGAACTTTCAAAACAGTTGGAAGATACACATGATCAGCTTGTGCAATATGAAAGTAGCGTGACCATGGGAAATGAATGCACAGAACACATGCACATGGTGGAACAGTTAGAACAGGAAGTGGAAACAAAAAGAGCAGAATGGCAGGAATATGTAAAGAGACTGACCAGGGAACGTAATGATGCAATTAGAGCTGCTAAGTAAGTGTGATTTCAACATCCTCAACTGAACTGAAAGTCATTTCTATTTTAAGTATTGCACAGTTCATTTTTAAGAAGAGGAAGAGCTTCCTATTCTGGACAACTTATGTGTACTTCATAAAAATATCCTTTGGTTTACGAAATTTACTCAAAATTTTCCTCATAAGAAGCTGTTTCTCCCCCTCTAAATATTTCCAATAATTTCTCAATGATATTCACTTACCTTGGTTGAATATATAAGTTATCAAAACTCTTACCTAAAGGCTTTGAAATGAAGTACATTTTATGAAAAAAATTTAAGTGCAAATTGGAGGAAAGGTTCTTCGGAACAATCTCATTGGCAATGTGAAAATGTTTGTTAAAATAGTATTAAGATGTGCTAGACTAGCATTATGTCAGGAAGAATCTGGGAGCTGCTTTCAGCCAATTTTTTAATTGAGGGTTAAATGGTAATAGACTCAATCTCCTGGGCAGCAGTTTTTTTACTGTCCCCTTACCTTTCTCAAACTCCTTATCAATGTGAATGTTAAAAAATGGGTGTGGGGAAAACACTATGTCTGGTATGTATTTTTAAAATATCAATCCTATTTCCTCGTTATAAATATCTCAAATGAATCAAATAATGTCTAGCTTACTATTTTGTTTGCATAGCCAAATCATCATGTAGAAAATTGGAAAAGATTGATTTTCTGGAATGAAAAGTGTTTAACTATTAAGTGGACATTTGTTTATATTTGACTTATGTGTTCACTCCTATCTGCTAAATGCCTCACAAATTTTTTCCCATGGGCGTTAAACCTTCACAATGTTGTGCTTATTTTACTGTAGCCCCTGTTAATTCCACATTTGTTTGCAAGGTTGAAACAGGCACCAGGAAATGCTGCCTATTAATCTTATAGTTATGCATGAATTGTACCAGCCATAATGAAGTTTAATTTACCATAAACACATTTAAGAAGCCTGTGTGGCTAATACTCATTCATTTTGAAAGTTTGCAGTCAATGTACACTCTGAAACATAAGTTTGTGTGTCTACAGGTGATAACACACATGCATGTATACTCATGTGAGTTTTTCTCCCCTGGGAAGGGATAAATCTTCATAAAGGCAATAAATAACATTCCCCCATAGTGTGGGTTCCTACTCATTCAACTACCGACCTTTCCAAATGAATCATGATTTGCTTTACAGTTAGCCATTGGTTTTCAAGGAAAGTTACAGCTCCAGTGCTTTTTTTGTTTATGTAGGACATTTCAATTTTCCTAATCTTTGCTGACATACATGTATTGCTGATAAAAAAATCACAACTTAGGTCACAAAATTGATTTACTATGTCCACCAAAACACCCCTTGCCCAGGTTTCAGAGCAACTCACTGGCCCAGGTATCCCTTGCATGCAAACTCATTTGATACTTACTCATGTAAGGCTGCAATACATGTTTATATTATGTATTACATGACCCTTACTATTGTGAAATTAGAGGTTCAGAAATCCTTCTTTGGTCTCTTGCTTTTAAACAGTTGAAATATCTCAGTCTTGATATTGCAAAAGAATTGAGTGAAGCCCATCTTCCACTGATCCTAACATGAAATGCTGAAATTTCTTATAATTCTCATGATCTTAAAATGTCACTTTTAGGCTTCTGTACTGTAAACACACATGCTCTACAATTTGCATTTAGCAGATGACTCTCAAAAGTTACTGTTGTGGCATCTCTCACAGTTTCTTGGAATTTTACACATGATCTACTTTCCTCAGGCATCCTATGGAAAAGTGGGCAACCTGCTATCTTCTCCCTGTTGAGTTTGAATAAACTTGATTTGGGTATGGTTAAGCTTGGAAAATCTTTGACTTGATAGTGTCTGAATTGAGTAATGGTACTGGTCAATTCTGCTCTCTCTTTGGGATCTCTGCACACAAAAGGCCCACCTGCCCTTGGGCCAGCTAATCCATGTGAAAAATTAGTAGATATATGTATATTGAAAACTAAAGAATCTACATTGGACCAAGCCTTTACATTTTTTTTCACCAATGCACATGGTATAACTCCATTTTTGTGCTAGTTCATTTCATAATTCATCCACTGAGATGAGATGGACGGATAATGAATTTAGTCAAGTTTTGAAACTCTTGGTTTAAATTGGTGCCAAAGTTTTTCCATTTCACTATCACCTCCTCTCTTCTAATACTACTCCAAGTGATTTAAACAATAAACTGTAATGCTTTTGATCAATTAAATTTTTTAATGTTAGCATATGTTTATAAAAGTTAAAAAATACTATTTTAGGTTTGCTTCACAAAAGCTTATGTCATCTGTAGCTGACTTCCAAAGACATATGGCCATACAAAGAAGAGTTCAGCAAATGCTTACAAAACTGCTGCATCAAAGAGAAAGTGAACTTAAAAATGCTATGTGGAAGGTAAGAAATTATATTTTACTCTTTCTGATAATATTCAAAACCAACATTGTGGTTAATTTAAAAAAAATAGCTTTTTCATGCTTACCTTTTACCTTACCCAATGCTTTCATTTTAAAGTTGTGGATGTTAATGAGACTGTTTTTTAGATGAATGAAGACTTGCTAGAATCTCAATTTCACTTTAATGATTGCACAGATCAATGGGAGGAGGAAGGTGAATTATGCCTTTTTGAAAGTGAACAATTAGGTTAGTCTTACTACCTAATTGTTACCTCTCTTTTTTATATTACAAATTACAGGCTACATTTTCCAATGCCATTAAATGCCATTATAATGGCTTTTTATGACTAGAATTTGAAACCCCTTTTTATTGGGAATTATCTAAAGTGAAATTAATTGCGATAAAATTTCCACTTTTAATCTGATTTTACATAAAGAAGCATGAAAAATCTATTCAATTAGGTGGTTAACCGACATTTACCATGAACACGATTGGAGATTTAATTTGAAATGCTTTTTCATGATCTCACCAAATAGAATGCGGACAATGGCTAAAAAATCAAGATCTTGAATTTATTAGTTGCGATTTCACAAATTATCAGGTTGCTAACCTTTAATTAGTCCTTACTCTTTCAATTGAAAAAAAAATGCTTAGCCTATCTGAACAAGAAAACATTAATTTATTCACTGTGAGAAGATATTATTCCACACCCAAAGGGTATTATAACCTCAATTTAACCAAGAAAATAGATTTTATTTTCAATTTTATCTTTCATTCATTTCACAGAGAAAATAAACGTTGTCAGCCTTGGGTGTTTATCGCATCTTCAACTTTGTCAGTAGCATGAAGGCACAAATGAAGTGTTTATAATTAATCTAATTTAAATGAACATGTAGTCAACTGAATTTTTTGTCACCCTTGCATGTGTGGTAAAATGAAGATTTTACCTGGCTTACCATAGTTGAAGTAGGTTATTTTCTTCAGAGCTGAAAATATTGCTTTGCGATACCTTTTAGCTAGAGCATAGTCTTTTTATGAAAAAGTATTCACCAAGAGATAACTTAGAAAATGATTTACTCAATACCTACCTGATTTTCAGAGGACTTTTCTCCTCATTAGTTTCGCTAGCATAATAAAATGTGGACTTCAGCTTAGTGACTTTGAGCCAGGACCCATCACATCCATACATGTTCGTTGTGGTCATTTAATCACCAAATAACTCACACATCCGTTGGATAAACAGTTTGGTGCCTTCTTCCACTTTGGTGGCCAAACAATAGACCTTACCATCTCCTAGATAGCTATGTGATTCAATTTCACTGTTTGTCTAGTCAGTTTACAGCTGTCACTGCGCGGCATTTGCAGAGAGTGCAAATTATTACAATCTACTTTTTGGCAGTGGATCTGATGATTTTAGTTCAAAATAATTATCAATACTTATTTTTGGAATATTCATATTTAAGTAATTTGTACATTCAATTTGGTAAAGCAATAATTTGTTGGGATGTATCCACGGATAGCAGGTATCATCAATGTAGCAAGTTACTTTTGGAATGCCTAATTTCAACGAAGACCCATTACCAATTTGCATTTTCACAAACATATCTTGTGATACTGGCACATAACTGTCCTTGGTATACCAATAGATGATTGGAGTAATTGAAGGAATACTCTCTCCCTTCTTAAATCAAATGCCTATGTGCTTGAAAATTCTATGATATTCAAACAAGGGCATTTTACTCGAGACTTCTTTCTCTATTACTTAATTTTCCTTTTCTCATTTCTTTGTACTCTTTCTCCCTAGACTCTTTTCTGTTCTCTTGGAAGGGCGTAAAGCCAAATCACTGTGTTATTGGTATTCCCTCCGTAGGAATGAATGCGGTAGCAGTTTGCCCTACTCTAACAGTGAATTCAAATTTAAATTAGATGAATTCTGGAAGTTGACCAGACTACAGTATTCTTCACCTAATTAACCTACTTTATTCTTAGATACTATTGTATGTAATTCTCCTTTAGCATGGCTGTATGTTTAATGGTCAATGCTTATTAAAGGAAAGACTTTTACACCCAATTAATGACGCATGATAATAATGTATATGCTCTGAGTGTCTTAGAGGAGTTTTAATTTTTCATAGGCAAATAGCCCGTTAAAGTTTTATAAGTTTTAATTATCTTGCGTTAGGACGAAAAATTTCTCTGGAGAGAACATTAACCTAGATTTAGTTATTCCGAATGGTTTATTCATCGCCGTATCAGGTGGAGGCAAAAAGTTTCGGGACTGGTCACATAGCGCTACGATCGCTGAATTTTTATGCTTTCGCCAGCTGAGATGACGCAGCTTTCACCTTTATTTAGTTGACTTCCATAGTTTGCCGAGGGCACGTGCATAGTCTTTCGTTGGTGAATTTTTCGCGGGTGTATACCCAGTTCACAAAAGTGGAAGTTTCTATATCCATGCCAGCATTTGTGCTAAACTGCGATTTCTTGTCGTTGCAAAAATGAATATTGTAAAAGACCAAACAAAGCATGAGGTAAATGTTTTGCTTTAACCTCTGAAAGGCTGCTAACAAAGAGTATGCATTGCTCACTGAGACTTGTGGGAATGATGCCACAAACCTGCGTGCTGGACAGACTTACGTGTGAACCATGAAAACTTTGAATAAGTGCAGCAAAACAAATCATGATGATCGGAGTACAACTATCAGCGACTTCGCAGGTGGCACAAGAATGGAACCAAGGTTCGGTCCATCACTTTCTTTCCGCGAACGAACCCAACCATGTGGATGGCACAAGGTCGACCGATGCGATGGGATTAGTCTCCAGCCTACACAAGTCTTGTCTACAGACCTTTTACTGTTATAAAAGTAGTCTGTTGTTTCTCACCCCCGTATCACAGACTACTGATGAAAGAATATGATGTGGTGCTCTAGACTCTGTTCATATTCTCGGGACCCACTGTGCTCTTTGCCTTTTCTCGATTGAAGTAAGTGTTGATAGAACGCAAGATACCGGGATATTGATGAAATCCAGGCGGAATCGTGAGTTCTTTGAAAAGGTTGACAAAAAAGTTGAGAGTGTTTGAGAAAGTGTTGCAGGTTACTGTCTAGCTGCAGAAAGGGACACTTTTGACTGGGCGATAGTAAATTGGTGAACGGTATCCTATAAATTCGTATTTGTCCTCATCCAAAATAAAAGACCCCGGAAGATACTTCGGTACAATTCTATAGTTTCAAACTACATTATCTGAAGGTGTAAGTTTAAGATGTTTGAAACCTTAAAAAAACATTGAAAAATGCTATACCAAATGCATAGTTAACTTCAAGAGGCGAAGAAGAATTAAAGATAAGACTAAACTTTTCATTTCATCAAATATTTTAAACATGGAGTGACAATGTTTATGGCATAAAAACCGTATTGAAAATCTAGAAAAAAATGTTCATTCCTCACAGGCCACAAATAATACTTCACAGCGTTACGTAGGATTAAAAAGGAAAATGAGCAATAAGAGAAAGATGACTGTCCTCTACCAGCCTGGAATGTTTCCTTCGCTTATAGAACAATGATTGGCTTGGAAAATATTTTGAATTTACAATGAATGGAAGGTTGAAGTTCGAGAAAAAATTGAGATTCGAGAGTGAAGAATCACAGTGATTAACGGAGACTATTTTGCTGAATTTCAGATGTCTAAGCTGAAAGCGGATGCATAGTGCTCAAAATTCTAAATTTATGATAAAATATTATTAGTTCAAAAACCCGCCATTATTGTGAATTAACTTGAAATGCAGTAAACGAAATTTGGTAACATGTAAAATAAATGTGTGCTGTGTAAATGTTATTTTTAACATCCTAGATATTTATTGTTTTTTTGAAGCCGTCTGTATAAAGAAGTCGTTTCTTTAATAAATTATAGTATATGTCTTTAAATATTCAAACCCTTTGAGTTTCTGCTAATATTTCAACTACCACTGGGAAATTATGGTGAAATCCTCTTGCAAAGTTTTTTTATGTTTATCGTCTATAAACAAGTATGCACACCAAGGATTTTTTTATAGTTTGTGATGACTATTATTATGGTTTTTGATTGTGACACTGAATCACATGTTTTTTTGTAACAGCATGAAGCGTTATTTTGAACCGACAAATGCTCAGCAAACCCAAAATAATAGTATTGACAGTGGTTAAGAGTTAGTTTAAATCGATAAATTAAAACATTGATTAGAGAAATACTTGTGTGGAGACAAATAAACAAAAAAATCTTAACGGTTTCTGTCTTACAGTTCCAAATTTCTCTACTCCCCTTGGAAGTTCTTAGGGCAATGTACTCAGGGTATAGGATCCTCAGGTAACAGGAGAAATAAAATTGCAATAGTATGTAGTGTGTTATGGAGGACTAAGGCTCACATTAATATCTGACTATCTGTTAAATCTGTGCGTCTGTTAGAAGTCTTTAAGTTGAATATTCCACTGCGATTTTTGACGTAGAGGGTTCTTTAAGGGAAGTATGGTAGCCTGATATATATAAAGAATTCGACTTCTATACAAATAATTATGTTGGCTAACAGTTTTGATTTCTTTAAAACACTTAATGTCTTTTTTCCTTAAGGATGAAAAATGCTCTTTTTTCGTTAAAAAACGCGACGTCTACAAAATTTAAATCTTTCTACATTAACAATAACGACAAACTAAATTTTGGACTATACAGATTTCTGGTATCCTCTATACAATACTTGGTATCCTCTCGATCGCCGACTGCTATATCCGAGCTCTCTGACTTTATGGACACTAGATATTCCTGGGCAAAAAGATGCGGAAAAAGATAAGAAACTGCCCCCCTTTCCCTTTTGTGTGAGGTCCAGACACCCATAGCCTTAGAGCGAAGGGAACTCAACCCTCACATATCAAACTAACCTTGGAGATGATTACTGATTCAAGATGACACATTTACACGGAATGACCATGTTTTGAGTGAGTTTTAGTAAGATGTTAATTGGTTTTGCTTTGTGCTGAGGTGTTGATTACATTTTCTTTAGTTTGAATTTCCCATTGCATTCCATTTTATTATGATTGCAACTAAAATCGTGGCCATTTGTATTGAGAAATTGATTTCTTAGACATTTTACTTTAAGATCAACCATTTCGTAAGCTTCTTTTTCTTTTCTGACATTGTTCTAATTTTTATTCAATTAAAGATAAACATGAAAATAAATGAATACATACCTCCTCGTATATTTAAGGGTCTAGTTCGGAAATTGCGCTGTATCAAGCAATAATATTTAAGAGGTCGCTGATAGATCACATGGTTCCCAAGAATTGGAAAACGGCTAACGTAACACGAATATTTAAAAACGGAGACAAGGAGGAACCGAGTAATTACAGACCTATTTCCCTCAAATCCATTTCGTACGTAGTACGAAATAGTACTCTAGTATGAAATAAAGTCTCTCATGTTTTAGAATTTTATTTTAATATCTTGCAAGCCACCGCTAGGGTATTTGGCAGGGGGTAAATACACACAAGACTAATTTTGACCCGAATATGACCCTACCGCGGTCGGACAATGATATTCTGATCCCTTATCGTTCGTGAAAAATTGACATCTTAAATCTTTCAGTTCTACTCTTAATCTTTATAATTTTAATTTCGTAAGGTAGATTGCTTTATAAATCATTAGCGGCTGCTTCCATAGTAAACTAGGGCTTACACTTAGGTAAAGCCTGGTGTAAACTAATAAAAATAGTTCATTATGGCCAAACAGAATAACCTGAAGATATAATTGACTAGGACATGTAGAAGAGTTAGTCACGCTCTTTGAAAAGAGAACGGAATATTTGGATTCAGCTTTTTATCAACTAAACCTACATTTATTTCCCAGTATTTAGCGTGTCGATGACAGAGAAGTTGGTACGCTTTTTCCTATTTCTAGGAGTGACCTCTTCATAAAGAAATGATTAATAGACTCTACGCATCCACAAAAGCTGTCCAGAAAGTAACTTACGTTTCGACCAGGCGTGGAAGTGGGTAGGGCTAGAGGCACCATCTTGGTGTCTAAGCGTCCCTACACTCAGTACACACCCTGCTGTGTGATAGTGTGTAGACTGTGGTTCTTCTACATTGCTCACTGCCAACTGTTAAAATATGCGCTGTAATAGAAAATACCGCGAGTTGTGAAGTGCGATGATCTGTGATTAGGCTTTTACTGGTAAAAAATTGGGATTGGACTTGGGTGAATTATGTGAATTGTGAGACAGAAAAGCAGTCTATGGCATGAGGAGAGACGATTTCTCCCAGAAAATTAGGAAAATGTTTGCGAAATTGATTGCAAGCCCCTCTTCAATATCAAGATTTGGAAGTCTGTATTGAAAAAACGGGATGAATGGTTTTGGGTTTCAAGCAGCGCTAATGAATATCAAAATTGTCTTTTACGTTATGAGAAAGATATATGACTTAGCATCGTGCTAAATTTCCTATGCTTGTAATACGTGATTGCAATATGAATTAAAGCAAACACCATTCGCCATATGCAACTGGAAAAGAATATAAATCCTTGGTATCAAACTAAGAGAACTTATTTTGCGTAATTCTTTCGTTTAGACTCAAATGACTAATCTAATTCCCCAATTAAGAAGCCACACACCTTTTCTGATGATTTGTGGCTACTGTAGACGAGCATAATAGAAATATAAATCTGGCTATCACAATTGTACATACAGGTATATTGAGTAATGATGATGAACAAGAAAGAAAAATATGATAAATAATGCAAAATGAACATAATTAGGTTAGTATAAAAGTTTATTCAACATAATTATTGTAAAAAATTTTTTCATAACAATATGGTACACTCTGGTACTCACATCTCAACTAGTATGAAAATCACTCAAAGTTGCCCACCCAACGCAACATGTTTTTGTAGGAAATTTAGCTCAAGGCTATTTATTTTGCAAAATATATTTTCTTATTCCAGTTTAAGTAAGATAATTGACTAATCGCTGGAAATAAATTGCAATTTTGAGTTCTTGTGAAACTCATTGAATTGTCTCCACATTTTTTTTTAAATGATCACTTCGTTAAGCCTTGTGATGTCATTGATCAGTTAACAGTTCTTTTTAATGTTTCTTCTCTTAGAACAGTATTTTAACATTCTTGCAAAATTCATTTACGAGTCATTTATTCTTTGTTGTCTTAAACTTAAGACAAGTATAACCAAGAATGTGGAACGAAAAGTATAAGACAACCATTGCGGTAATATTCCATGATAAATTTTGCACAGAGAAGCTATATTTGTCCAGCACATCTGATCCCTCCGTCAAACATGGTATATCATTTACAGGATCCACTATTTCGCAGGCTGAAAATAAAAATACACAATTCATCAGATATTGTTATACTCTTGTATTAGAAGGCAGCAGTTATGTATGTAAGCATTTATATATTCATCCAAGTGATCCAAGCTCATGAATAAGAAATTGAAGGTCACAGTACAAATTTCATGATTATTAATTCTCATTGAACCGTTTCTTTTACTATAGGGAAAAATAATAAAGTCATTAATTATAACAATAAAATAATTAAAGATTAGCCTTTTATTTACATATTGCGCAAACTCTAAAATGGGTTGTTACAAGCAGGCTCGTAAGTGTGGTTGCTGCATAATTTTTATTAAGGAGAGATAAGTGGAAATTACTTGTTAGGCGATAAAATGATATCAGAAAGATGCTAATGTTAACACAGGGGTTAGAATTATAATATACGCTGGTTTGTGTGCAAAGAAATCGTAAAATTCGTAAACTGACGTCCGTGATCCTCTTACCCTTAGGACGGTGTTTTTTGGTTGCGTCCTCCCAATTTTAGAATTATGTTCACTAATCTGGTCGACCCAAACTACTTTATGTTTTACTCAACATACCACTTAATTTCTTTATTGCCATTTCCCGTTATCGCGTTTAATTGAAGAATGATATTTAATTTACGGTATATTCTATACTCATGGGCACCATCAAATAATGGAACCTTGCTAGGATGCCTTAAATGCAACTAAGTCGAAGTCCACTACCGTATCAGTCTACGAGCATCGCTAACGGTGATGCTAACTTCATTAGAAAACTTTGTCTCTCCGTAGTCACCATAATACACCACCAGTTCGTGTCCACACGCAAATAAAATCCGTCGAATAAGTGTATATATTTTATTAAAAAAAAGGAACACGCATGGATGAAATAATTTTGCTAGATTATTGCGATAATTACGCAGTTAAAAGGTTTTTTCTAATTCTATCCATTTTTCCGTTATCAATAGCGACGCGTTTTTCCCTAGAGCGCCGTAAGTATATGCAACCTCGACGGATTACGGTTTCGCGGTGAGGCTAGTTTACAGGCACACTCACTCCACAATGCCGCTTGGCCGGACAAGGTTTCTGGGCAAACTTTCAATTTGAGAATGACATGCGATAATTATTTGGTATCCTGAAATTATCTATCGACTTGGCGATACGATATAAATAGAGGATTGCCTATCGTTATCTTATTTATAATTCAGATTATATTTAACTTACGTTTGTTTGGTTTAAAGATGTTCCTAAACCATTTCTAATTGCAAACCCATTCACCGCCCTCGAATCTCCGCACAATATAGCAGTTAATATCTATAGGTCGATATACTCAGGATGTCCAGTGAATATAGTTTCTATCTCTTGTCTCTCAATCCTCGCCACATATGGAGAATCGTTTTTGGACATGGTATATCTTTTTATCTAAATGATGATCGTAATAAAATATAGTGTATTGCTGAATTATTGCATTCTGCATAGGATAAATAGCGCTGCCGGCACATTTTATGGTCAAAGAGACGTAGTTTAACATAAGCTGCCTTTAGTATTATGTGCTCCTCCGGTCGATGTCTTTTTGTCCTGTAAACAATGTTCTCCAAACCTTTTCTTGCAAAATAAAGGCATTCCGACTCATGATTCAAATTGGTGACATAGAATAATGGTTGTTACGCGTTGTTCAAATTCAGTAACTTCCGGAAAATTTTCACTCCTGAGAAATATGTGGGAAACTTCATATAATTGTCGTTCTTTACCTGATATTTCCAGATAATTCAAGGATTTTTAAAATTTCTCTGTACCATTTAAAACGTTATAAATACATGGTATATTTTCTTTATCATGTCTCATTAAGTTCACTTAACCGATTCGGATATTGTTCACCCTACTTCCCAAAAGAGTAGAATGCCACAAAATATCCATAATTGCACTCTCATTTTTAATCGTTTAAGTAGCTGTAGGAATACCAAGCGGTTGCTTTTACCTTGCTTGAATACCAAGAAGTTGAAGCGTCTACGAATTTTTTTAAATGGAGTTCGAAGTAACACACCGAACAATAGTAGTAGAACTTTTCTAGTCTCAACACTGAACTTTCTGTTATATCTGTGTCAAAGTTGAATCCTAAAGTCAGGGTCGTTCTAGGACGGTAAAATGTCGGTCATTTTCCTTGTTTTACATATGTGAACTGTAACAATGCTCCGCGTACGTAATCCCACGAAACCCTTGCGAAGGAAAACCGACAGCAGCAGGACTAAATAAGCAGGGGAAGATGATCGAATTAGAATAGGAACTTGGAATGTTAGGACATTATCAAGGACAGAAAAATTAGAGAATATCAAGCGGAAATGGAAAGGAAATAAAAATAAAGGAAAAGAGATGGAAAGAGTAAATATTGATATTTTATGCCTGTGCGAGTTGAGGATTTATTACTCAGGATCATCAACAGAAGGATGGGGAAAAGGGCAAATCGTTACCTAGGAGATTACCGGTTTGGGTTTAGGAAATGATGCCATTGCAATGATGGGATAGGTAATAGAGAGGAAGATAGAATACAATCAGGACGTGTTTGCCTGTTTCTTATATTTTGATTAGACATTTGATTAAGTGATTTGGGAAAGACAATATACGAGTATTGCATTAAAATAGGAATATATTGGCAGGTTGTGAGACTAATTCGCAACCAGTATATGTCTCAGACTGCTCAGGTGTGAGTGGGGAACAGAGATTCCAGATGGACAGTGTTAGGAAGAGGTGTAAGGCAGGGTTGTCCATTATCATCTGTGTTGTGGAGGAAATCCTATTATCAACGTATGCGTGGAGGAAATTATTTAAGAGGCACCGGAAGAACTAAAGGTAGAAATGAAAGTCGGTGGGGAACATGAAACCAGTTAGATTTACTAATGATCAAATTGTACTGTATGAGTCAGCCAAGAAGTTGTAAGCAATTCTAAGTGAATTGGTAATTCAATTCGATAGCTATTGGATGAGAATCAATATAAATAAAACAAAGGTTATGGGATATTGAAGACTTTAATCGAATGGAGAATGTTAGGCAAATGAGGAAAGGGCAGGAAAACGAGGATAGGGATGTTGGACGGGATGAAGGTAGAAAGGAAGTACACAGAGATGAAGAAGAGTTTGTTTTGGGGAATAGGATATTGGGTTGTTTTTTGTCGGGAGAAACAAAATATTTATTTGATATTTGTGTTCATCCAAAACTAGGAGATTGAATTACCACCAATCAAATTCCTTGATGCTTCGACGAAAGTCCTTGCAAGTCGCTTGCTGATAAATGAATTTTAGAGGAAGCAGATCATTTACGAGGCTCATCCCGTAACCAATGAATGCTGTAAAGTTTACATTCTGGCTTTCATCTTTAAAATTACAGTAGTTATTGAGTTCGCATTTCTTTCCGATTAAAACAAATAGCTTAAGCATGAATCTTTCTTGATTATGTGATCGAGTTATTGGGAGTCTGATTGATGGGTATTATATTAGTTTTTTCTTTCTAAAATATATCTTAAATTCGCTTACGTGTGGAGATTTACCACAAAAAATCGTTGGACTCGACCGAGATTAGAGCTACGGTTCTTCCATTTGTTGGCTCGAGGTGTTTCACTATTACGCGACTCGAGCATGCATCGCACACACCTCGCCATTCTCTTTCGGTGCCGGCGAAATAAAAATATTTTTTCTTTTTTTGCTTTTTTTTTCATGATCATTTTTTACAATTTCTTCCACGACACTACCATAATGGATTAATGAAAGATATTTCTGAGGTTCATGAAAACTAAAAGCTATCTTCTTAAGTTAACCATGTAGTTTTAGTAATTCAATTTTGACCTGATGATCCGTAATTACTACGGTTATCATTCAGTTGCCATACTATTTGATAGGGTTTTGTTTTGTAATTTATTAAAAGAATACGTAGCGTAGTAAGTTATTTCTTGAAACACAGATACTACAGGAAGACGAAACAGGCTCATGATAAAAAATATACGAAATATTTCCATTATGAATACAGAGAATATATAAAAAATTTCGCATCACAAATTATAAAACAGGATACTTACTTATATTGTGGATGCCGTCCCACTGCACAATTGACATGGCTTCGTTAGAGTACATTAGCCATGAAAGATATTTTACCCAGCCAACAATATTCGGAATAGTGCTGAAAAAATGCAACAAGAACAGATATGAATCTTCTTTGAATGATAAAAAAGGAAGCACATTTGATGACAGGGAAACTGTTTTTATTAGCAACCCTGAGGTTGATCTTCCCAAATGCTATAAATAATTACAAGTTTTTCGGGAGAAGGAATACCAAAATAAGGTCATTGGTGAGACGTACGACTGCGGAAGGATTAAGATGCGCAGGTAGTCTGGAAAATATACAATACGCAATATGTACGCATCTATGAGTGTGTGAAGTATTGTATTCTCTTTTGCATTCGCTGTTAATTAATGTGACATAATTTGTCGTAGTTCCGATAAAAACTTTATTTATATTAATATTTTACAAAGGATGACATGTATTCTTTCTGATAGACATGGACTTCATCGTTAGGGCTATGTACTCGTAAATGTCAAAAGCACCGAAAGTGATCCTTTTTGAAGCTGAATATCACATCAAAAATGATCAGTTTGTAGAACTAAATTATGAAAATCCTAACTATGACCCTACGTAATTCAATGATGAATCCTTCATTATTTTCGTTATTCATCATCATCAGTATTGCAGTGGCATTGGGAAAATAATGCTACATTTTGAAATTAATTAAACCAGTCTGTCGCACTTCATTAGCTTATAGCTGTATATTGAGTAGTAATTTTGGTATCCGATGGCGTCATAAGAGTCCAGACGATAAAAAAATAATGAAAAGGGCAATACACTTATTCGAAATACCATTCGTATAAATTTTCAACGAATAGAAACATTTAGTTTAACTCAGAGTAACTAAATACTAGATCTTGTTGCCATATTATGTCTCACCTGATTTTAATAAATAACCCCGCTGTGGCCATTAAGACAAAATCAAAAGGCACCAAATAAGTCATTGCCATTGCCACAGAATCGAAGGCTGTAGAGAAGAAGCATCCTGGAAATGAAGAAGTTGTTTTCATTCAAGCATTTAGTTTAGACCAATATGTCAATTACTTTGTGTGACAGTCATTGACAACATACATAATTAATTCCTCTTTGCCATAGCCCGAGGTCCTATTCAGATTTAATTAAGTTTGATATCTTGAAAAAGATTTAACAACAATTTTAATTAAAGTGAAGAAAAATTCAATTTGCTCAATATCAAACTTATAAACAAGTTCAAGTGGAATTCTGACCTTCATCTTTAATAGAATTATCTCTAAAATCTATCGGCAGGATCAATTTGAATACAATTTGTAGATTTGGAAAGCATTTGTAACTTACCGCAAGCAGCTGACACGTTCATTGTCAGAACGGAAATGAAAATTGTCATGAGGAATGCATAGACTGAAGGTCTCAGGCCAATCATCCAATAGCAGATGAGGACGAAGAGGAAAGGTTCAACAATGAGCCCAGGAAGCTGAAAACATTGAAAAAAATTATAAATAAGTGAAAGTTATATTTTGATTTTATAGGCAGCCACAGTTGCGGCAGATACACCATAAATAATCAGACGATATGATCGAAATGACAGATAAATGCAATAAATAATTGAAACATTCAAAGACATTTGGAGGCTTTTATTGAAAAAAATAGTGTTAAAGGATGTACAGGTATATTAAAAAAATATAAATAGACCATAAGTAGTGTTTTGCGCTGAATATATTACACATAAAAATAAATGGGAAGCCGCGATTAACAAAAGAATAGCTAGAAATAATTCTGCCTATAACCAAAACCAGTTTTCTTCTTTAACGAACACCTTTCACTTCAAAGAGCACTCATCAGTTTCCGACGAAAAAACATTAGACTTCCTTCAACATATGTCATTTCCTCTATGTTTAAAAGACTTAACATATCAATCAATTTCTTTCTGTGACAAAAATTTAAAAACCTGTTCTCCCGTCTCAAATATGGTACTCGTACTCTTCTGAAATTCTACCAAATTCAGTGCCCTCACGAAGCAACATAAAATGCACCGGACAAACAGTGCATCAACTTCTCATCAAATTTAAGGAAAATTTAGCATTCTTCTAATACACAAGTTTGATAAAATCCAGCATCGCCTCATCTGAAAGACGAAAACCGCACCAGAACACCTTCAGCCTTGCATCTCTTATAAGGTCGTCTAGATCATCTCCTTGACTCCTATGAGTGCATTTTTATACTTGAATCCGACAATAGTATCAATTAGAGGTCACGTTCATTCCCTATTCCTCACGAATTTATCCCACCCCTCCCTTCCACTTTCCTTCCCTTAACTTACATTTTTCCGCTTCTCCAGGATCCGTTGCGCACTCATCAGGTAACCATTCTTTATTTGATGAATATGGCCTCACCAACGAAACGGGATTGCATCTCCCACTTTTTCTCTCTCCGTTCCTTTTTCCTTTGATATATCCGTAATTATAATTTTCCTTCAAACCCTACCCTCACCTTCCACCGCTCCACATCCCGGAGACCTCCCGTTATCTCGTATCTCTCACATATAGTGATCGCGTCACCAGCATCAAGATGATCCTGCCGTCTCCAATTGACTAGGGATTCTCCAGCGAGCGATCGATCCCCGGGAATCATAATTCCTTGTTTAGTCCTCAACCCTTCCTTATGCCACTCCTCGCCCCCCCCACTTTAACATCATTGGCTATTTAAGGCCCTCATAGAAATTACATCAATCCTTCTGCTCAAAAACCGCACCCCACTTGCTGGATTGATGCATATGCGTCGGGGTCAAAATTATGTGCCGCCGGAATTACAAAATTTACACCAGCCTTTGTATTCACGCTTACCTAATGGTTACCCTATCCATCGTTCTAAAAGCATTTTTCATAGTCATTATGGCCATAGTTTAAATTTATTAAAAGTATTATTTGTATAGAAACTACAGTTTAATAACTAATTCCGCACAACCTAAAGTTAAGCGGTTTTCTCAACTTCCTGCTGTTTGTAACTCAGCTTGGGAAAAACTAGGATACATATACAAAAATAAATTTTCGTCAAAATTTCACAAGGATGTCTAAGAATACTATAGTTATAATTCCAAATGAAAATGAAAGTAAAATTGAAATGGCAAAGGTAAACGAAAACATCGCTTGCTGCTGAGTAACGAAAGTATGATCATATGGCCCTAATATTGTCCCGAATCGAAAAATAAAATGATGATAACTCGTCTTGAGCAAGTACATTATTTTTCCATTCACAGATGGTACAAGATCTGCAAAATGGTATCATTTGTTCATTTTGATAGTTTTAAGAATGCTGCATTGCCAAATCGGATGTCGTTGGACGGTAGTTGGTTCCACGTACAACGTTTTCAGCTTTGGATGCAAGACATGATAACGTAGGATTTAGTCAATCTTGCGTATTGTAGTGCGTAGACTTAACTCATATTATTGCTTCATTCCCACCCTCTCCGCGACTCCATACCTTTACATGTACTTTGATAATCGTGTTCCCGGGTCATTAACCATGCAGATTAATCATACTGGGCAGTATCTATAATTATTTTTTTTTCAAATATATCATCCAAAGTCTATCTGTATAATTATTCCGTTCACTATTCCCTCAAATATTATCTTCATTAAATAATTTTCTCGTAAAATGTGTCCGATAGTAAGTCCCTCATTTTCATAGTTGTTACTTGAGTTATTTAGACTTTTGTATGCCATTATTTATGGGAAACAGCAAGGGGCAAGGGTTAAGGAACTGGGTCCCATCTTCCGATATTCAATATACTGACTGAATGATAAATTGTCAAGTTAACACCATCAAATTTAAAAAATTGAAATTTTTTCCAATCACCATTTTTCGGGGACTCATTTTTTAATCATAATTCTACGGTGCAAACAATTACCGTCCTAATCCGAGGAAAGTTGCAGTATTTTAAGGCAAAGCTGCTGCTTACGCAAAATCAAAAAAAATCACAAAAATCCCAAAGGTTAATGTATATACTTTTAAATCCTCTTGTATCCTCAAAAATTGAGGATTATCAGATTCTCGAAATCACGTCATATTCAGAAAAAATACATTTTTTTAATGGTCTCTTCAGCTTGGAATGACCAACGAGTAATTTGGGCTGACTTCCTGCCCTTTTCCCGGTCTTGGAGGCTTAACTTGTTGCTTCGGACACCACTTCGAAGCCCTCATCAAGAATCCGGCTTTCAAGTGTGCGAGGATATTGATTTTGACGGGGTCATAATTGCGTGTCGGCACTGACGTCCAGTCGGAGAACTTTACCTGTCTCCTCGGATCCCGTTTAGCCAGGTGAAATTAAGTTTTTGAGCCGTTAATGAAAGCTATTGACTTGAGCTCTTCCGAATATTCTGACGCTTGCTTTACTCTTTTAATATGAACACGCTTGACATTTCCCTTCATGTTTTTTTTAAAATCAAGAACGCCAATTTTTTAATCGACTCTTTCTGCTCAACTCAATGGAACAGTGGCGGAATCAATGGAGGGCGGGCCGCCTTCGAAAGTCCTACGTACTGATAGGTTTTCATCAAAAAATAGATCCATCCTTTAGGTTGAATTTTAATCGGCAATCTTTAGCAAATACCAATGGCGATCCAATTGGTTGTGCAAAAGTCATGGTGAGGTTAATTATCGTCCCCCGTCTCTCAGGGCCTCTAAGGTGTCTCCTACGTTAGAATATACCATGTTATATCTCATTTCTGCAAATTCCTGACGATTCATGTACGTAGCAAATCACATCAGCTATTTCGATGCAGGAGACCCCTCAGAAACATCTATAGTTATAGTTGAAGGACGAGTAACGGCCCTACCCAGAAATTTCGAATTTTAGTGACTGTCTTCATTTCTCAGTCTGACAATTCTAAGTCAAGCACGGCTGTGACGACCTAAATTGCGTAATGAAAATACCCCAACCATTGGCTAATGAGTGAAAATTGTTCATTTGGTAATTTTAGTAATTAGAATAAATATTTTATCCCAAGTGTTTGAGATCGTTTCGATAGGTCAATGCTTTTTTTTACGTTTAGTATTGCAAGTAGATGCGACGGAGAGGTCTTACAATTTATCAAGTGATACGAACGCGGATACTGCCTTTGAAGTCGCCTGGAGAATTTAAACGACTGCGTAAATGGTGAAGGGGATTTGTGCCATCGGATCTCGTGAGCGGAATGCGTGATGCGCTGTATCGCGATTTAATCTGCAGCGTTACGTAAAGTGGCGAGATGTCACGGAGAGATTCGGGTGTGAGCTCCGTGACGACTCACCTTGTGCCCTTCACAATAATGAAGCGCCATGGATACCACCGAACTGCATGACGCAACGGGTTTATTATTTTCCTCTCAAAAGAAACTCATGCGCTCAAATAAATGGAAGGAATGACTTATATTTGGAGCCCACGCATAAGAAATACTTCAGGGGGTCATTGCAATTAATCACCAGATTTTATATATACTCGGAGGTTGCTTATACGGACATACGATGGTGAATAATCACGATTTACTTGGTTTGCTTTGGTTACCTGATATTTAAATGTCAACGCCGTTATCTATCTGAGGTATAGATTTTGGCGGACAAAAAAAGGTGTACTTAAAGAATACCTCGTAAGGTATCTCATTTAGTCTAGTTAACATTTGAATTGAGAATGAGTGAGTCAGTCATAATAACATATTTTGGTTGATGATCTTGATGACTCCGATAATTCGTTTAACGGTGAAAAGATATCAAGATTATAGGATAAGGAAAGCAATAGAGGACACGAAAGAGAACAAAACAAAAATTTTAGTGGGGAAGGTGAAAGGAAGAAGATTTCAGCAGAGAAAATCTTCCTCCTTCCTACTTCTATTTTTCTTTTTGCGAGTTTTCTTTCATTTTCCTTGCACTGTGACCGTGGTAAATCCAGGGAAAATGTTCAAAGTTACATCACAGTGACTTAATTCATTTTGATTAAAGGAAAAAGTATGTTGGAATCAACAGGACAGTTTCATTAAGAAATATTGTGACGCGAATGACGACATGGTTTTCACCTAGGACAGTACCACCCTGGTACTGGTACTGCCCTGATGTTCACCACCTCGCGTACAACATGGTATTTACCACACCCCTGTCAGGAAATGCCTCATGCTCATAGAAGAGTCTCTTTTCACGTCGGAGAGGTATTTTCTCTTCGGTCGAGAGAAAATAGTGGGTCAGGGTGCAGTGCCCTCTCCTCAACTAAGTATTGGCGACCGCTTTCCCTCAACGACCATCGGAAGTGGACTACGCTGACACCACGTGCTATCCTACGCGTAATTTATTATTTCTAACGAATAAAGCGTATAAATTCTCCCGCTCCTCTAAGACTACGAGGTCTTCTACTCGTGGATTTCTCGACCAGGGAATGGACAAGAAAGGATATACATGTATGCATAAAAATGAATGTTGACATTTCGTGTAAGGATCACACTCTGGCAATTTTTCGAAAGAAGTTTCAAATTTATCTGAGGAAATCTAAAAATCATAAAAAAATATCTCTCATTTGATCTCATTTAACTTTCTAATGCAAAGACAAATGATTTTTACACTCAGAAATTGTTGCATTGAAATTTATAATGCAAGCCTATCGTCCATCGGATTAACTTCTACGTCTAATCAGATATGCCATCAAAATTTATTAATATTAAAGTTTTTTTGAGAAATGTTTTGGCTCTCTTTGTTTAAAAAATATCGATAATGTCTCAAGCGGAGATACTATTAATGTGCGTAAGTGGTGTACTCTTGGCATCAGGATAAAATATGAATGTACCATTTTACTGAGTCCTGAGTATAACTCTTTAATTATATTAGGTATTTTGCATTCCGTCTGTTCAAACTACACTGGGATTACTTGCTTCCGTCACGATAGCTTTTTTATTTAACACACTGAAGTTCCAATAATGAATATATAATGAGTGATACGAAAAAATATCTCCATTTTTGAAAATTTAATTCTTGTAAGTTAGCTAGTTAAAAAGTTCTATGGACAGGTGTCTTTCTGACACGGCTCGCAAACGTTTTTTTTGGAAAAAGGCATTTTCGTCCCAGATTCGGAACTTTGGACATGATGGGAAATCAAGTCCATGAGTCCCGAAAGGATAATGCCTTGCGCTCAATTAACACAATTTTTTATTTAAGTGAAATCATTTTATACTGCTATTAATTCTTCCTGTAGCGATAAGGGTTGATTTATCCCCTCGTCCATCGTTACGTACGCATTAAGGTGTATTTATCTCATCAAATTTACATAATACGAGTTCAAGTTTCTAATTAGCTTACTGGGGAAGTCAGGTAGAACGACTATTAAATTTTAAATACCTTTTTTAAATAACATCAGACAGTAATGGAGAAAAAAACTTCGGAGAGTGATTAAGGGTTAATTATTCCTCCTTTGGGAGTGAAATTGAGAATTTTAGATCAGAAAATTTGAGGATAAGCAGTAGAGAATTTCAGCTGTAAAATTTATATTGAGGTTAAAAATTGGTAGTATGAAAGTGTAAAAGCACATGAGGTACTATTAGGATTAAAGTTATGGAGGTAAAATGTTTAATAGCTTTTACCTTTTTGCTTTTTTCATAACGTCCTCAATAATATTCCGTCAGTTTAGTTCTATATTTTTAAGACGATATCGAGCAAATTACTCTTCGGGGAGAAGATTTACCAACATCATTTTGTATCTATGTTTCCGACATGAATTGATCTTCCTATCGCATAGAGCCTTAGGAGACTGGAGAAAAACTTACGGGAATTCTATTTGAAAGGTTTTACTGCATTTATCTCAATATTTTTCCCGAGAATAATTTTTTAATTCTACATGACTGGTTTTGACATTTTCTGTCATAATGCGGCTATCGATTTGGGATGATTGATTATCATCGTATGGAAACCAGTTTTCTTTCATAAAATTTTGTTCGTGGAAAATACATATCTACGAAAAAAAATTGTATTTATCCCCAAAGAAAAATTATTTTCCGTGCTTTTTGAGTCTGATTTGGTAAGAGCACGGTTCCTTCTTCGGTTCAAGGTTTATTCTTTACTTGACTGCTCGTCTACCAAGTCGATTTAATCTTTCCCGAAGGTGGGATTTCGTAAACCGGTGGAATAATGAAACTTAATGAGGTGTGTTGAAAGGCGTCAATACATTCTGTCAGAAGATAAGCATCGAGCTTCATTATTTCCTCGTGATGTATACCCAGAGAGCCGTCACACTGGATTGAGGAAGGCGGTTAGGACACAAACTTATATTTAATTAATGCATCTACATCTACACAATGTCCTGCAATCCGCCGCAAAGGCGTGTGGCGGGGGTGTTAGGTTACCACCCGAAAAAGAGAAATTAACTACATACAAAATCAACATAATTTTGGGGGATCAATCATTACTTTTATCAAATTTCCCTCTGATGAGGCACAGAGAGAAAGAGAGTATTTATATAAAAATTGCCATGGCGCGTGGAATTAGTTTTGCTGTCGGTGCATATCGATAGAGAAAAAAGATAATACATTGAAACTCTCTGTTTAGGAGTCCATTGGTCTTATTTTATCCGAGTGATCTAGTATGTTTAAATAGTGTGTGTTGTACCTAAGGTATAAGAAGTTACAATGAGATGTGAGAAATAACGTACCGCTATGAAGCAAAGTACCAATGTGAACTGAAGTGCCGTTATGAAATAACGTACAGATCTTTGAGATAAATTATCGACAAGTACCGACACTAAAGTGACTGACCATAAAACACCGAAAGAGATAAAGTACTGATTGGTTGCAGATGATATAAATAAAATTCTAATTCATCAAAAACATGAAATCCAGGTGACGACGAATCTCGTCAAATAACGGCGAAATAGAAGTCCACGTTCTTAAAGCCGATGCAGGCATGTAGCAGAGAAAATATTCCATTACCGATTCTTCGTTTAACAAGGTAACTGTTATTGGGCAGAGTAAATTATGTATTTGGAGGAATCGGCGAAGGATGATATCAGTGGAGGGCCAATTTACGTGACCCTATAAGTCTTGAACGAAATGTGTCTTTCCACGATATTGATTACCATGTTGAGCGAAATACGAGTATCTATTGCTCTACATTGCAATATATTTTATAATCACTTAATTGACCCTATCAACACAAACGCTATGGTTTTTTACATCCAGTAGTTCACACATCGTTTCATGATGAGGCAAGGTGATGGTGAATACGTAGATGGGTCACCTCAGGCGCTTACCATTGCTATCATTTTGGAGAGGTAATAAGCTTGTGTGTTGTAGAGTCCAGCCCTGTACTCCCTGTTGAATAGCGGCATCTCTTGTGGAAAGACTGAGAGCACAGAGTACATGGGGGCGAAGGTATTCTCCGTCACAAAGATGAAGAGGGCTCCCTGGACGGCTTGGATTCCTCTCTGATCTCCCATTCCAACTCCGAAGTAACAGAGGCCGGCCATAATGGCTATCCCCTTGACATGGGAAGAGAAATTATTTTTTCACTACAAGTATTTTGCTATATCATCTCAGGGGTTGGTGTAAACTTTCGGATAATCAAAATTGGCAATTTACGTGTCGGCCATTAAATGTAGCGCATACGTAAATGGATTCCCGATAACTAATACTTATTAGTAAATTTTTTCTTAATTTAACTTCTTCGAAAAATATTCATTCACTTAACTGCATTTAATACCATACATTCGTTAAATGTATAAATACTTTAATATAAGGTGTATGGATTAGTATTAGTGCTTGAAATGAAGTGGGGCGTGGTAGTCCAGTGGGAGAGCGCTGGACTGGACTGGAGGTTCGTGTTCGATTCTCGGGGACGGCTCAGCAGTGTATAGATATGGAAAGTTTACACAGGAAGACTGTGCACTGCAGATATAAAATAAATAAGCAGAGGTAAAATAAATATCAGGAAGCAAGAAGTAAAAATCTGTTCATGCAGCAAAAGATCCCGCAGGAAAATTACTAATTGAACCAGTAATGATTGGAGAGAGATGGAAGAATACATACAGAGTTTTAGGGTGAAGATATTAGACCAGTTAGTTTAGTTAGAGAAAGAGATTATGATGAGGATGGCTCCACGATTACTTGTAAGGGAGATAGAAAGGACACTGTAATAAAATAAGGCCGTGGGGATAGATAGCATTCCCGTGGAACTACTTAAGTGTTTGGGAAAACGTGTAAGAAGGAATTTTTATGGGTTGATTCGTTGTATTTGTCAAGGAGGACTTTGGTCGGAAGATTTCGTCATTTTAGTGCTAGATCCTGTTCCAAAAAAGGGAAAGTTTGCCATATGAGGGGACTATAGAACAACACAGTTGATTTGGTACTCAGGGTCATCAATAAGAGGATGGAGAGAGCAGGGCAAATGATTACTTAGGAGTTGTAAAAAATTGAAACACTGTAGACTTCCACACATAGAATTTATTAAACGACCCGGGTTTCATCGCTGAGCGACATCATCAGGTGATGATGTCGCTCAGCGATGAAACCCGGGTCGTTTAATAAATTCTATATGTGGAAGTCTACAGTGTTTCAATTTTTTACCATGAAGCAATTCCACAAAGTTACGCCTGAAACCATTACTTTTACTTAGGAGTTAATCAAATTTTATGCATTTTATTTTAATTTATTTTTAATTTAATTTACAATATGAAACCAAACTAAGAAGCCCTACGCATGGTAGGGGAGGAGAGAGCCTTGTTAGGAGAAATCTAAAGAAGGCAGGAAAGGGCACGCATAGAATTTTAAATGGCTATGGAATACTGAAGACTGTGCCAGAGGGGAGGCCGTTAGGTAGGTGAGGCAGGGAATGGAAAAGTAAGGAATGGTGGACGGAATTAATGGAGGTAGGTGGGTTTGTGGAATTAAAGAACATTTTATTGTAATTTACGTCAAGTTTGTTCTTGTCAGGCGAGGAGAAATGCAACAGTGTATACTCCTTGTTCACCGAAAATATAGTAGTGGTGTAATTGTTTGTTATAACTAAGAACTAGCTAATTACATGCAAATGATATTTTTTACTAACTTTGCACCACGAAACTTTTGTTTACTTCTTATCTTTCATTCACACAGTGGTGGATAAAAGCAACATTTAAAGTGCTTAAATTATAATTGTTAAGGGTTGGTTTCAATAAGATACTCTACTTACCACTTTCTGGAGGATACGTATTGACTGTACGGAAGGATCTCTAATCACCGTGACAAAAGATCGGTACGTGAGCCAAAAGAGTTGCATTATCCACAGTGGAGCCCAACTGGAAATTAAAATAGCATAGATAATAATATTTAGATGATATTTTTGTTATGCAAACGAAAAAAAGTTATGGACACACAAAAAATACCTGCTTTCCACTAAAAATTTAGCCGATTACAAATAAAATTCTCAACCACCTTCATTTAGGAATACATTAACACAATGAAACCAGGCAGTGTAAGTAACAGAAGTAGTTTAAAACTTTTGTTTCGCTTTTCAAATATGATACCTTAGCAACCGCAACGCGCTTACGACATTACTGCTCATACTTGTAAATTATGGTTTCTGTTCCACAATTGAAAACTTGAATGGGATTATCTTTAGTAAGAAATGAGGAATCAATTTTATTGAAACATTATCTGAAAAGGTTTGATATTACGGGAATATTTACTTTCATGGACGTTCTTGAAAGCATGGTATGAATAACAACATTGATTCATATACTGAATTTTTAAATCTTTACTCTTACAATGATGACTATATACAACTGAAAAATTATTGTTTTAATTTTATATAGAAAATATACCCACAAGTATGATTTGGTCGTGTAAGCCTTCCATTCCTGGATTCCGAGTGAATTATGTTCAGATTGGTGATGTCCCACGAAAGTGCCCATAGGGATACATAGAAAACAGAAAAATATTATTACAAAACGAATCAGTATTTATCATTAATTATATACGAGTTTTTGTTAAATTTACCGCAATAGACTGAATCCTTGATCAGAATGTGTAAGCTTACTTTTTTAAGCGATTGCTATAAATTATAATAACAGTTTCGGATTGAACCCTTCTCTTTTCGCCAAAAAAGAAAATACTGAACGAAGTGGGTGATTTACATCTATAGCTGATTTTATAATTTCTATTCTCCATAAAATCTTTGCGAATAAACTCGCGATTTACTGTTTACATTTTATACCCTCAATTAATAAAATTTCAAACAGTTGTGATACGAAGATGTAAGTACATTTATGGTTGCGGAAGTAAACAGATCTGAAAAATTTGTGTTTTGATTTTGCGTAAACGTTTTCCCTATCGTCTACTGGAATTATTCAAAGCAAAAATTATTATGCGGATAAAACCATAAATACAGTAATCAACCCGAAGGTCGGTTTAGTAGGTGATTGTAGAGCTCACCCATGTACCAAGCCCCACGGCGTGTATAATAATAACTGGTAGGGGGGCCAGTTCCTTTCCCTGTGCCGGTTATGGGTTCCCAGAAAGATCTGGTACCCGAAAAATCAACTAGCTTGGGTGGAGCTGCAGGTGCCCAAAGTGCCTTGCAGGTGCAAAGTTCCCGGGAATCGGACCCGGGACCATCCGGTCCCGGTCCAACGCTCTACTCACTAGACCACCGCGAACCGCATTATGGGGATATGGGTCCGAATTTAAATTGATTATCTTTCGGGCTTGTTCTGTACTTGTTAAAACAAGTTATAATAACTCGTTTTAAGATCAGTATATCTTGTAATGACTTATTTAATGTAACTGATAATGAATCCTCTGTCTGTAGGAGGAATATAGAAATACCAATCGCATTTCTGGCACTTGATGGTAACTCCATATAAAAACTTACCTTATCGTCTGCCAGTGATGCCGCCATGTGAGCCTCATACCTCTGCAATAATTCAACCTGCAATGGAAAAATATACTAATATTGTATATTTTGATTTTTATAAAGTTTTACACCCGAAGCAAGCAAATGATGAATGGGCTTGTAAGATATATTTGAGTGTTTAGGTTGTGCCGTTTAATTTCTCCAATGGCGGGATGGGGACCTCACATATTGCTACGAGAGATAATTATATGTCAATGTACTTACCTTGTCTTGCATAGACTATTTTAGCATTTAGCTCCGAATAAAAAAGCTTCATACATGTCTTATGTGTAAATATGTTAACGACGCAAAAGTTTGTCCACATTACTGAAGAATGAGATTGAATTTGACCCCGCCATAACATTATCACCGTGATAGTATCATTCTCCCGTCTAGCATTGCATACCAAATTTCATTAACTCTCAGCATTCCATTTTTCTGCCTTCAAAAAATTTCTCTCTTCTCCTAAAATATCTAATACTTATTTGCTTGCCGCCCTTACTTCATGCCTTTTTCTTACTCAATTTTCTCCATCCTTCTCCTTAACAAATAGCTTTGAGGGGTTCATATCACGTAGAAGCCTTATTATCAGCTTATAGAAAGAAAAAAAAACACAAGGCATATTATTTGACGATTGTTGGCATATATTTCGCAATTCAATGTTAAATGATAAATACACATTCTCGTACTCCGTATTCCTTAATTACGAGGGCTGATCAATAAGGAATAACTATTGATATTAGCTTTTTCACATAACGGAACAGCATATCCCTGGGATATGCTCCTTTTACAGTAATTTGTACTGATACGATACACCGACACACCGTTTCCTGAATTTATAAGATTGATATGACCGTAATATTCCAAGCAAAACACAATTTCGGTTTTTTGTGTGTTGGTGATGCCGAAGGTTTCCTCACAGGGATTTGTTATTTGCTCTTAGGATCTATCATAAATGATTTCGCCAAGTTTTATCTACAGAGATAATCTTCGAAAGAAACTTCTAATATTACTGCAATACTAACTTCAGCTACGAAAAAACCTTTATGTGAACGTCCTGTTGTTCAGGCATGAGCAGCCTCGGAACCCATGGCGTTCGGACTTGCCCCACGAGGAGTTTTCTCCGAAGTCGCAATTCCGTATATTATCGGGCGTTAACCTTTACTGCATATTCTCATCTCCCGTGCCTCTTTTGGCATTTTTTCAGCGTAAAATTTGAATTCAAAAGTGATATCGGAAAGCCCTGCCTCGTTATCTATCACCTCACGACACGATCAACCATCGACTTCCCTTCCTTGGACAGTACCAGTGAGTAAATATTAGCAATAAGATACCTGTCACTCCATTATCTCCTTATATTCTGAACGTCAAACTTCATTTATGTGGTCTACTTTTCCGAACGCCTCATGTCAATCTCCTTTCTATATTTAAACTGATGTGAATCCTGTTTTTTTGTGCTTCGCATTTTTCTACTGATAATGACTTTACGCGCGTGATATTAAACTTAACAATCCCGGAGTTCTCACATGGTGCTGCTTTACTCATTTCTGAGGAAAAAAATTCCCTCTCTGAATTCTTATGTTCAACGTCCATTATCTTACATGCTGTTATAATTTAGTCCAATGAAGAACCCTTCCAATTTTCCATAAAAACTTCGATTAATTTTGCGAAGATTTTTATTCCAGGTACTTGTATTGATCTACTTGATTTGCAGCTGTGCTTATTCCATCTCGTTATCTATCCTAGTATTCCTGATTTTCAACTATGCTCGTCAGGTTTCCCCTCGACACCTTGTCCTATTGCCGTCATTTATTTACCATAATATTTATTTACTAACTCATTCCATACTTCTAGAATTTCCCTCGAATCAATTGATATTTTTTGCCTCTTCTGGTTTAAAAAATGTACTTCCTGGAAAGGTTTCTACATACTCATGTAGACAATCTTGTTTTATCTACACTTGAAATTTCTTTACACCTGTTGTCGCCGTACTTTTTAACCTTCCTGGTATGTCGCCTAATTTTACGATTTCTTTCTCACTGCGTTCTTCTTCCTGATTCCACTGTTTACTCTTCCTCATTATACTTTTTCTCATCTTCTATTTGTAAAATCTTCATTTGGTGCTTTCTGTTCCCATTATTTCCTCTGTAATTGTCCTTAATTTTAAAAGTAATACCAACATTATCTTCAACTTCCTCTTCTTTTATCCTCACTTAGAATTGTGTGAAATAAAGTTTTGTAATCCTTTCCTTTCATTTCAATCCATGCCCTACCTTTAAGCTTCGCAAAACCCTCCTGGTTCGCAGCCCATTGTATTTTAAATTAAGCACGCTCCATAGCAGTAAAATGATAATTAAAATCAGCCCTCACTCACGAGGTGTTGTCCGAATTAATGATGGTGTTCATAAAACCTTGTAAAATGCGTTGTTAAAATTCTATCCACAGCCATGTTTATTTGATATTTACTTTTGGTATGTCGTGAAGAATGCTAGTTTTCATTTGATTTTTTCTCAAGGAAGAAATAGATCGCTTTCTGACCACGGTTATTCACCGTTTGGATCAGGTGTAGCGATTTCAATTTGTAATGCATTATAAGTATTTCATCTACAACTACATACTACCCCGAAATCCGCCGAAAGGGGGTATGGCGGGTGGTGTTAGGTCACCCGTAAAAGGGAACAAAACCACATTCAAAACCCACACATACATTAACACCCATACACACAGTGGCGGATACATTCATGCTAAAATCCTTTCATTTTACACGCATACATAGACACATACTATCATCTAACAAATAATTGCATCTTAGAATGCACTAATAACTTTATTTAATTTAAGTGCAAACTAGAATTTAAAAATCAAGTAGGCAAAATGCCACGTATTTGAACAGGTGCCTACTTTATCCTCATTGTTTCATTTGCATCGGGAATAAGTTGCATGAAAAGTGCAGTCATACCTCGTCTGCATAATCGCTGACGGCGAATCTGTCGCATATCCTCTTGACCCGTCGTCTGTACTGCCCAAACTGGTCGGAGGAGGAGTCCAGCTCATTCCCTAGCTCCGGCTGATGAGCCAGCGTGCGTATGAGAAAGTCGGCAGGGTTGAAATTCGGCGGACACGAGTAGCCCAGGCTGAAAATTAAGCCAGTGGAATCAAAGGTTGGGCGATAGTAAAAGGAATTATCATCAGAACCATTTGTACTTGTAAATTCTTTTTCCGATGTGTAGTACCGAGAACACTGAAGGCAACAGTTGTGTGTGTGTGTATTATTATTTACAGACTCCTACAAAAGTAACTATTTTATATGCTGTAATCCAATCACATTATCGTTGACAGCAATCGGACCTGGAAATAAAATTTATCAGGAAAGACAAATATTAGTTCTACTACCTAGCAAAGCAACTTGGTGATAGATATGTTTTACAATCAAAGTGGGGGGTGCGTGATAAATTTAATTTTTGTGTTTCCATCGGTTCCGCAGTAAAGTTCATGGAATGTTTGTACACGAATCCGCTAAGTAACATAAGGCCACAGATTATGTCATGGAACTTACTATATTTCTGAGTTTGATTCATTGTCAGTGAAAATGTTTTTCGTTTCTCGCTCCTCATGGTTTGTGGCTCGAGGAATAGATCATTGCAGAAATTCTACAGTGATTGACGCGATTTTACTCAGGAGTTTTATTCTTCGTCATTGTAAAATTTTACGAATGAAAAATTTCCATTCTCCGTAGTCATCAAACTAGTAAGTAACCAAATGCATAGAAGTAACCAAAATAGGAAGTTTTCCGATGTTTTTCGGAAAGTACCGGGAAAGTAATAACGTAATTTTATTTCATAAATACTTGTATCTTAATTCACTCTTCTTGATCCCTAGTGCCATAGAATGGGATACATTCACGGACAAATGTGGTCGAGAATATTCACGAAATCCCGTTCGAGCGAGCACGAGGGGAGGAAAGTAATGTTTGACTCGCTTGAGCAAGGCTTTCTAAGCGAGTGGAAGTGAGTGAATTCCGCCGAGAGAATTCGTTCAAATATGGCACATTCGACTGAGTCTCGTGTATTCGGTGCATTTTAACCACATGCGAAGCGATAAAATATCCCGTATGCTTAATTGGTCGCGTAGGCCGACTCGAGTTTAATTGCGCGCGGTTGCCATTTTAGATCGCCTTTGAGTTCACAATGGGGAAAGGTCGGAGTGCGTAGAATTTGAAGCAGTTCTGGCAAACTCGAGTCGAACAAACACATACAGTCATGGAGACAATGGCACGTCAGCCATTCGTATCTGCTGGAGACGACGGGGAATAAGTGTTGAAATGAAGGCAGCTAGCCAGTGAATACGTGGCACCGCTCCAAGTCAGGCTCATTCGAGATTCTGAGAAGCGATGGATGCTATTAAATATAGTATTTATTACTGGGCCCTACACTTACGACATCAGAATGTGAAATAGTATTCAAAGTGGATAACTTACAGGCGGGCCTTCCTGTCTCTACATCTCAGTGAATTCAGTTCCATTGAAAGAGCATTTATTTGCTAAAAATGGAGTGTTGATGGGTAATTTCCCGTCACCTAACACCTTACTTCTCCGTGCGGGAGTACGAATCGAATGTGTACAATACTCAGCCTTCTAGTGGAAACTGACGTTCCTTTGACTCGTGGTATTTTATGGGCTGTCTTTGCTGAGCGTTCTTACGTTCTGATGCCGGCACCTACATGTTTTTTAGCCTGTAATGCCGGCGAAGTGAGTATATTTCACAGAACCTAGGTAGCTGGTGACCATCGCCTTCTTGAGTCTATCGAGAAAAATTTCTCGTGGAAAAGCTGGTATTTATTTCAGCGCATTACTGATTGAATAAAATTCATCAAAGCTTGAATGATTTTAAATAATAACTTATATTTTTATGCACCTTGTAATCATCGCTCTAACTTAATTGGCGAGAGTTCACATCATGAGTCTTAATTATTCCTAATTTGACTTCAACCCCCTATTTTTCTATAACACAGTTAACGATAGTTATCAATCCGAGAATCAGTGTACTCAGTTTGGGTAGAGCTCATCTAGAGATTAACTGCGCCATCTCGTAATTCACATATTTAGGGTGTACATGAGGATGCTTAGAGGCGTCATCGGAAATCGAACCCGAGCCCTCCGATCAGTAGCCCAACGCTCTATCCACCAGTCAAACTTAATCAAGTGATGATTATATTTTTTCCTTTTGCCGCCTCTGCCTCAAATTCCACTCTATTTGGTTTACGTATTTACCCCTGTGCCTTCCTTATAGCAGCCTTTTTTCTGCATAACTTTATCTTTATAAAAAATTCACTGTGCCTCAATCAATACTCGATTACATAAGGTTAGACGTAAGAAACAATAATTCCTTCAACTATTCAATTATTTATAGACTTATTTCCGTAAGATTAAGTTACATGCTTTTAAATGAGGCGGAAATTATTGACCTCATTAACTATCAGAATAATGGCATGCATATCGTACACAAATAATGTGGCGATGATTGGTCTACCTCTTATCTGTCAGGAACAAATGTCCAACGTATTTTGCATATCGAATGTTTAAGTTCCAAAATCGCAATCAATATGGGAACTTGATCTCAAACACAGCTCTTTCCCTTAGTACGTATTTTGGAACGCAAATTGTGTGCTTTGCGAGAGTGTGCTATCACTTATTTGTTAAATCTGCGTGTGCTTGTTCGATTGCAAAGAGTCACGGACTGGAATGGGACCTTTGGAGAGCGAAAAGACTTTTTGAGAGTTCTCATTTTCCAGCTTCGTAGCTTTTTGTTCTTCCGCTTCAATTTCAGAACACCGTACTTTGAGAATACCTTACTAGAATTATAAGATCTTGTTACCGTGTGACTCAAAGTCTTTCTCGTCTGGCCTAGAAATAGAGAACAGACCGATGTCGAAAATTCAGAACAAGACCACTTCATAGGAAGCCGAAAAATGAATGTAAGCAGGCAAGAAGGACTCAAGACAGGGAGAGAAGTTATTCTACCCTGTGAGCGCACTCAAAAAATATACCTGACCATCGGCAGGGAGTACTTAACGCACTTAAGTGACTTTTAGGCGCTTCATATTTCCATATCAATAATCTCTGAATAGTCCGAGACCGGAGTTCCCACCATTAATTATATCCATCGTGCGACTGCTTCGCAGCATGGGGGATTGCTTATGCAAAGTCAGGTATTTCAAAGCCAGTGATAATTCTGACTTACGAATATAAAACTACATACTTATTTAGCATGAAACCGGTGAAAGAGGTCTTTGTCTGGTCATGGGATCATGCTCCCTCTACCAGAATTATAAGATATGGTAATAGATTTAGGTAATGGGATTGTTTTTTTGTTTGGAAATTACTGGATTTTCTACATTCACTTAGATGTCTGACTGAGAAACAAAAATACCTTCCAATTTTGCACACTGCACTTCCAAAAACAAAATGACCAGAAATACTCGGAATGGTTGAACAACATAAGTGGAAATGTATTGCCGAGTCGAAACTTCTTATGGCACATTTTAAATGAAATTTTAGGCGAATTAAGCCAAAAAATCCTTACAGAAAGCAGTATTTTGTTGTTTCCTGCCTATTTTAGAAGAAGGAGATTATTTAGATATTGATGAACATTGAGAACATTCTTTGTTTATGTTACACCATTTCCTTTACCAGTTTGCGGTTGGCTACACTGAATGCTAAGTCATGGCAATTATCGAAAGGGGTTTTGAATGAAAAATGTAATGGCTTGTGGCATGGAATCGATCGGTAGTCTTTTAGAGAGCATCCTTAATATTTTCTCTGGAGAATTTTGCAATATGAAAGCTCAGGAATGTGACGAATAGAGAATTTGAAAATGAAGGTGTGGCGCAAAAGAAACATGAAAACGCACAATGAATAAGCCCTCACTTTTTTGGTAAGCTCTGTTGTCGTCAAATTCATCAATACGGGAATACAACGTATCATCGCCAATAAAATGCTGAGGCAGTCCGTGTAATTTTAAAGTGCTTGCAATGGATGAAATAATTGTTTAAATTACTTCAAAGAAACAGTCGGCAGTCTTGTGAGATGGCGAGAACACCTACAATAAACACAAATATAATGGCATACAAGGAACAAATTTTTATGAGTTGCTTAGGTGTCGAAAAGACAAAAAAGAAAGACAAGTGGTGAAGTGGAATCAGACAAGAAGAGTACAGGAAGGACATGATTTTAGCTGCATTTTGTTCTTCTTCCCTTATCCAGATATAACGCAAATTTATAAAATGAAATCAATAGACCGTTGAGGGTTAATTTGAAGTTGTGAAGCTGTGACGTCATATCAATTAAATTATTTGACTAAAATTCAGATAATACAAAGAAAGAAATGTCAATGAAAAAATTCATGCCAAATCAGACGCTAAAAGTCCTCCCTACCCACCCTCTGACTTCCATACACACCCTCTGACCGAAGGATGAATATGGATCCCGATAGACATAAACTAAGAGTTGAGCGTGGTGAAGAAGAACAGACATAAAAATGTTCCTCCAGGGGGTGTGACATCTTGCTCTTTTGTGGTTTGGAGGGAAGGTTTTATTTGCTTTCGCAGACGATCAGCGATGGAGGAGTTTGACCACCCTAGGCGTAGTTTTCCCCTTCGTCCTTAGAGGCTACGTATTAGGGAGGGCCTTTCATATCAGCCAAGAAATACGAGTATTGTCCATGTAAAAGGGAAATGAACTCGTGTATATAACTGGTTATTTTCATTTTGATATTTTAGTACCCTGAAAACCACCGCTAGGGTGTGTGGCAGGGGTTGAATACACACCAGACTAATTTTGACCCGAGTATGACCCTACCGTGGTCAGACAATGAAATTCCAATCCCTTATCGTTCGTGGAAAAAATGTCATCTTAAAATCTATCTGTTCTCCTCTTAAAAATTATAATGGTTACTCGAGTGCATGACTGTCATATGTAATTCAAGGACGAGGCGCTGTCATAAACTCGGCCGTATCTGTCGGGTATGCTGTGGTTTCACGCGACCTGCATTCCACAAAGGTCTGCACCCCTCCTCCCGTGACAGAAAGAGTTCATCACCACCTCCTGGCCCCCTCGATGGGCATTCTCACATCCTCCGCGTATCTGGACACAGTCCATCTGCGCCGACCACCTTCCCCGCCCTCCACCGGCCCAGCTTCGGATAGAACCCGCCCCCGGCGGCACCCAGGATGATGGGGTACCCTCCCCCCCCCCCCCCCCGATTCCCATCGCGTGGTGAGTAACTGGAGGCGCGGTGCACGATGCTCGACGGAGGAGAAGCCAACGATAAGCAGATGCGAGTGGGCCACCGGCCACGCCGTGACCGCGAAGGTGGCCGACGGGAAGGGACACATCTTTCCCCAGCTATACCGGCGTCACGCTCTCACTCATCCGTGAGGAAACCGTCCGTCCTCCCACTCACAACAAAACCTTTCGTAGACAGTGGACGCACCCTCCCCTCCACCTCCTAGGTTTCGTCTTCCTTCCCCCCTCTCGATACGCTTACGTAACAGGTCTCTCCGGCACATCCGCCCTGGGATAAGCACAAACACTGTTGGAGAAAGATATTTTCGGAGCGATTTTTTGTGGAGTTGGGTTTCCGTTTTTTTATTTTGCGACACCTCCCCTATGAATTTATGGCGGAAAAATTTCGAATCCGTCAATCCGGGGGTGTCCTCTCGGTTCAAGAAGCACTTTAACTTGGGAAATTCGATCAACTCCAACTTTTTCCCTCCTGGGCATCCATTGTCCATGGGAGCGACGGAGGTGGCCGAAATGTGATGCAACCGCGGAGGTAACAGAATCAGAGCGGAGGACTTTCTCTTTCCCGCCTGCTCCGCCCTCCATACACACATGCCCTCTACCCTTCAGGGCATCTACTTAGTAACAAAATTCACCCAGTGACCGGCTGGAATAGGCTACTCTTGCGGGAGGCACAATGGCCGCCTAACCATAAAGGGAGGTGCGACTTGACGCCACCTCCGGATTCGATAGCGTATTCCGGAATAAAACGACAGACACTTGGGTGGAGTGATAGGAAAACGAAGAATATTCATGCGATATAATTTTGTTGGCGTGTATAGAATGGCCCTTAATGATAGCATCGCTTAAATACTGACCTTTTCGCTTTATTGTGAAGGGTTGCTTGATTAAATGGTGACTTAGACGCGGGAGTAAGTAGATAGGGGTTTCGATAGGATTTAAAGCATTAGAATTACGGGAATGATTACAGTTCTCCTCCGCGGAGAATAAATAACACTAATTAAGCCGAATATAACACTTCATATAAATTACAAAATGCAATTTTTTATGGAACTGGCAGAAATTCCAAGGCATGTGATCATGGCAGAAGATCTGGATTGAACGGTAACCAGGTCCCGTCGATATCAATGCCATCGCGTTCCATAACTCGCGAAAAAATGAGTAATTGTTTGTTTTGGGTCTTATTTTACCGCAATAAAAAGCCGTTTTTAGTCATCCTCACCGAGGCGAATGATTTTTTTCAATCTAAAACTCTCACATTTCTCCGATTCCCCATCTCCCACCGTTGGCGGTCATCATGCTGCGTCAATGGTGAAGCAGTCAAATCCTCACCTTTCCCCCAAGTGTCTTCTCGCCTACCCGCGGTTGGAATCGCCCTGACCCCCGCCAGGCCTCCACGTGCGTCCGGCCACCTGCGACGCAACGTCGTGGCCATAAGTAGTAGAAACACTGAGGAAGATACGTCATGCCAAAACGGCAGGGAGTTTCCTCATGAATTTTGATTTCCCTCTTTAAAAATTATTTGTAGGCCGTTTCTAACTTTATGTTATGCCTTATAAAGCATTAAATTTTTTGTTCCTGATTTTCCATTATTCATCATTATAATTTATTTCTCTTCGCTGTTTCTCGAACGATTTTGGTTGCTCCTATTACTGCATGCAAAATGAGGGTCATTATCTTATCAGCTTTTTTATCACCTTCGATAATTATTTTATCTTTTCCATTCACATTCTCTTTGCTCAAGTTTTGAATGATTATTGATAATTTTAATTGCGCTTCATTGCTAGCAGTAATGCTTAATCACTGGGGTATCTTAATTATTTATGGGCATTTGCCTTCTGGGATATTAAACTCTGTTTTCTTTGCTTTATTGCTACTTTCCCGGGGCCTCATTACTTTTCGAGGTTGACTCAGTATGAGGCCACACATTACTTCACACACCGCCTTCTTATTTTCGCTCTTTTTGAAGAACATGACACATTGTGACAGCAGGTTAATTACTCAGCCGAAAGATTTTTTGTTGGAACCGGATCCACAAGGTACTGGATTTATTGCATCCCGCATCGCGGCCGAGTCCTGATCATTGATCACTAGGAGAAGAGGGCTACGCATAATCGAAACCGCTATCATGAGTGCCCCCACTCAAGTTATAAATACGCTTATTCTCACGCCGTTCATGCAACATTACGAGAAAACCCACTCCAGCAAAATGGAGGTTTACTTGTTGCCATACCAGAGGGTCTATTTAGTCTCAAATGTTTTAAATTGAAGCCATATCCCTAGAGTTGCTGGAATGCGAGCGTTAAATGCTCTGATGAATTGTGTCAAAACTGGGAATCATTAATCATCATAAAAATTATAAATAAATAATCAGAATTTCAAGAGAAAAGATGGAAATTATTTTCCAATTTGATAGTTACAAATAATAACCGTGATGGAAAAACCGATAGGATTATGTTTGAAGTCCCCTGCGTCTGTGTTCTATGGCATTTCTTATTTTTCCGTTGAGATCATAAACCGGGATTATTATGTGCAGACATGGATTGTGCGCTGTCATATCACCAGATATTCTTTTGTTTTTTATTATACTTCTTCCAAACTGAAAGAGTTGGTATTCGTGAACGCTTTTGGACCGACGGGTAAAATTCATAAAACCGTTTTGTTAAAAAGGAAGTTTAAGAAAAAGAAAATGTAAAAAATTAGGAAACATACTTATCTATTCAGTTATTTGGGGAAATTACCAATTTGATGGTTTTGATAAAGGCAACCATTACCTTGAAATATGAAGGCGATTTTTTGGGACTCGAATTACTCGTTCTTTTCACTGTTCAGAACAACCTCAGCTGTCAACTCAAAGGTTGGTTTGATAGGTAAGGGTAGACCCAACGGCGTGTGGAATTCACACATCAGGGGGCGGGAACAATTCCTTTCCATGGGCTACATATGGTTTTACATGCAGTACCCGAAAAATTACGCTACTCGGGTGAAGCTGAGCGTGTCTAGAAGCGTCCCAGGGAATTGAATCCGGCCCCTCCGTTGGTCAGTAGTACAAGGCTCAACTCAATGAAATACCACGTCCTCACTATTTTAACCATTCATAATGAGCTTTTAATTTTTTCGGGAACAGATGGGCATGATCAAAACAGTCACTTGCATAAAAGACTGAAAGAGAGATTCTAGACCTTCGAAGTAAGGAATGACCTTCCTAGTTCAGGTTTCTTATTTGCATTCTTTTCCGTCGTCTCATTTCCATTTCGGAACAGAATAATGTAATGGCCGAGGAAACATTTATTTCATAGGCACGTAAGATATGAAAACTGTTCCATCCTTGGAGCTAAATGTGATTTCATTAAAAAAAGAATTAAGCAACCGCTTGATAGAGGAAAAGTGGAAAAAACAAATCAGGTCATTCGAAAACGAACAATTCAGGGAGCGATGAACTGATGCACAGGGAGGAGTTTTAACCGCCTGAGATTCATTGCCTTCGTACCTTTGCTCTCTGGAGAACGTGTATTGCTCATCATTAGGCATTGGGGTGTAAACATGCCTTTCATTCGCATACTGCCGTTATCATTTAAACGTAAATCAGAATCAGCGTAGAATAGTAAATGTGTCCGAGCGGGAAGGTATAAAAATAACGGTTCTCCAGACCTGATTAAAGATGTGACCCGAAGGGGGAGGGGTGAGAGGCCCTTGCTAAACGATGTGCGTATGATGGGTCAGTCAATGCTATTCAGCGAGGGCCAATGATTGGTCCTAAAAATTCAAAGATGTTAGCTCATAAGAGGCTATTGATTCGAGTAATTGGTGTCACGCGGGTCGAGCGTGTTTGCAATGATTAGATGTGCCCGCACCTGCACCATTACGACTATTGAACTCTTTGACCCACCGCATAGGTAAGTACTTTTCGAGAGAGTGGCTGCCAGTTACTTAGCTTTTAGTATTCCTTTTGAATTCTCCAAGTTATTGTTTTTTCCATTAAGCGACTAAGAATCAGCAACCTAAGCGTTTCAGATGAAGATGATTGTATCACAAAAATATATGTTAATAGGACATCAAGCTGTTCAACTTGGAAAGTCAATCATGCCTACGTTTGTAAATTTGTCTTCAGCAATGTTACGGTGACTCTGAATCTAAGACCAGGTCGAAAAGTACTTGAAAATTAGGAGAAAATTAAACAAATGGCGACTAGAAAATTGACTACTTTCGGACGTTGAACTCTCCGTGGTTGGTTGAGAATTCGTAATGGAGTGGATACAATACAACTCCTGAAGTCGTATTTCAAGAGAATTTGTTAAAGAGGCAACTATCACCCCGTTGTCACCGCTTAAAGGATATTCGTATTTACATGCATCCACGTCTTGTCAACTTTAAATAAATGCACAACCAATGTACATATCTCAGTGGGATAGAGCCCAATGCTCCCTGGCGCTACGTCATTACGGGACATCGTGCGAACAAGCCACGTCGCAGTCGCTTAATGAGACGACCACTCTGTGATTGAGGAAAGGAGGTGGTGTCGTCATTTCCACTCATTGGCCTCACCTCGAGAAGAAGGCGAGCGCGGCGGTGGCAGTGCCGCTGAAGGCAACCCTTCCCTCGACCAAGAGGACTATTTGCGAGAAAAGGGCGAACACTTCGGAGGAAGGCTGGTGGATGGTGCAGAGGATAGCCTTTGTCTTCCCCGTCTTGGAGTCTTTGCGACCCGACCACGAATTTCCATTGGCGGCCATTTGCATTATCCTGACGAGTTTGCGAGCGGAGTAGGAGTCCAAGCCTGTTGTGGGCTCGTCACAAAACAGTATCGGTGGGTCTGTCAGCATCTGAAAGAAAAGAGAGAGAGACCCCTCGGGTAAATGCCTTGCATCAACGCCATTATCAGAATAATACTTAGTAAATTTCGGATATTGCTGAGTCAAAGCTAATCAATGGCAATTGTTTCAAATTAATATTACACATTTACATATTTTATGGGCAACAGACATAATAAAACTAAATAAAAAACGACCCTACATGATGCAATTTAAAAATATGCGGATTTAGGTAAAATTATAAGGTTTGAATAATAAATTACTGATGGTAGTCCTTGAGTATCATCTAGTTTTGTCTTTGGCACACTTGTTTCCCTACAGATTATTCACTACAGGTTTATTTGTTTTGCTGTCATAGACTTGCGGAAGATATGATCCTTATTTGGCATTAACACCAAAAGAGTCTTGATTTTACGCTTAAATTATTAAGCGGTATATTCTTGAAACATTGACGTAGACGGTTGCAAATTAATGAAATACAATGTATAGAATCCCATTGACCTGAAGAGAGAGCAGAGCAAATCAGATAATAGGACTATTAATCCTACTATTGGTATATTGCCCATGATGTGCGGATATTTCATCGCAAATGTTACACGCAAACGTGCACAGTCTTCAGTATTTTGTTTTTAAGAAAATTAGATGAAATAAAAAATACTCATTTGTGCATTGAAATTCTGTTCTATCATTTGGGTTTTCAAATTCTGTGGTGCAATATTTATCTTAGTCTTGTGAGATGGATACATTTAATGATGATACTGTTTCCCTGTGTTAAATTGAAACAATGCTTGCCATCTTAGTACTTTCGTTGCGATACGTAGTTTAATTCACACATTTTGCTAGAGAGAGGAAAAATATATCAGTTTTCACACATTTCATCCAGATATTTGGTATTTATTTAGTTTCTCTGCATAGAATTTCGCACTTTCATGCTTTTTTTTACTTTTCGCACTTACATACTTTAGTTTTCATTGCGTCTAAGCACGTGACCATATCACCGAAGTCTTTTTTCGACTTTCTCAGATATGAGGACAATTTTAATGCTTCCCCTTATAATCTCATTGAGTATTCCGCCCTGTTCACTAACTCAAATTTTTGGACCAACGGAAGAGGAAGGAAGTGATTGGAGAATTAATTGAAATGTGGAATTAAAGTAGTTGATAAAGGAAAAAAAACAGTTCGTTTCACAGAGTCACAAAGAATCTGGCGGTTAGATCACGCAATACATATGACGGAGACAAGATCGACAATTAAAACTGTGAATCGATACCAGATGGAAGTAGACTCATAGGTAGATACAGGAAAAGGACGATGTCAAATAGACTTTACAAAGAATCTACATCTCTAAACAATCTCGCAAAGCGCTGCAAGTACGTGTTGCTGGAAGTTTTAGGCAACCTATATGGGCAGCCATACTACTTCTAATTCAATACTCCCACAGGCACATACAAGCACCACAGATGGATCCCATACTCTGGTAGCATACTCTATTGGAAATTAATAAATAAAAATAGAACGAACACAACTGCTTTATCTTGAAGGAGCTAGAAACGGTAGGAGAAGAGGGTCGTTAGTTGTTAAAGAGGTCCAAAACATTGAAACGTAGTAGCGCTCAAAGAAGAAGATGTCCTGTTGTAGCACCACTGTGGACTGTAGACCTATCATCCGTACCTTCGAAGTCTCACAATTAATACTCCATCTTGCTCTTGCTCTCTCTATGTTAACCCAAAACTGTTCATATCCCTTGGAGAGCTATCTAGCTTCCTTTGTGCCTCTTCTCAGTACTCCGCTATCAATATAATACCATTCTCAAATAATTTCCCCAAGGAACTTGATACTGAAATTATAACGTGATAGCGTCTACCAAATGTTACAGATATGAACATAATGCTGAGCCGTGGTGTGAGCCCTATTCTCACTTAAAAAGTCTCCCGACTCAGCAGATGTTACTTTGGTTTTTCTCCCTCATACATGCCCATTATTATTTGCACGTATATAGATAGCTAGCCGGTGATTTCATTTCCCCCAAGGCTGAACTAAGGATTTCGCTCGGTACTTGATCATACGCTCTCTCTCTCTTAATTTATGAATATTGATTTTGTAGTTCCTTTCTTACCTTTCAGCAATTTTCAATCAAAGTTTTAACTGCAAATATTGCATCCATTGTTGAATATTAAGGTCTAAATTCGAACTGGTCATTAGTGATAGATATGTCTTGTCTAATTATCGTATCAATAATCTTCTCACGTGGTTAAATTGTGTATCATATTCCTACATAGTAATAAAATTTTCCAATTCACAAAAATCATACTTTTTTTCTGGTCTCAATAAGCCAAAGACATATGTTAGTGCAATTTATGCCAATTTATTACACGTAAAATGTACGGATGGGAAATAAAATAAGAAATAATGTGCACGGGGAGAGGGGGGAGCGTTGTTGGGAGAAGTCCAAATGAAACTTGTATCCATCCAAATCCTGCCCATATCTTTCGGCTGCCAAATAATAAAATAATTTGCTCGCTTCTTAATTTTTTTAAGCTTTCAATCTCCTTAGGCAGGGCATTAAGTGTGTTTGGTACGTTTCAATTTCATAGATCCATTTCTGTTATAGTACTGATATGATTCGTAGGGTACCATGTCGCTTCTGTGAACTAATGCGATAGATCATATGTATTCGCGATATTATGCATTCTTAATTATTTGTGATGATTTTTCTCCCAGCACGGCTAAAACTCGTTTAGAGTGACGCCTGTGCGAGGAGAAGGGAGCTTTAACTGGAAATGGGAATGACAATTCGCGGAATCGAGTCAAGTCCATCCGGTCCACCCACCTCGATGGCGAAGGCCAGTCTCTTCTTCTCACCGCCGGAGAGCACCTTCTCGTGGCCCGTGGAGCCGATCCTCGTGTTCGCGCACTTGCCGAGTCCGAGCTGCGATATCAAGAAGGAGACTTGACGTTTCCTCTCCGCCCTTGACGTCCTGCGGTCTAGCCTCAGCCATGCCTTTAAGAAAGAGGAAAAATCACTGAAGATGGATCGCGAAGGAAATCCGAGGCGTTCTTCCAGTCCAATTGTTGAGGAGGGTGCGAGCCATGGAAATAAACAGAATAAAACATTGGTCGGAGAGGGAAGTTTAAGGAATCAAATTCATTTCTCTGATAAGAAAACTTTCTCGGGTTCAGGCGTCCTTGTAGCTCCGTTTGCGACAGAGACAGATCACTTCAACTGGAGAATACATGTATCGCATTCAATATTCTAGAGGTTACGAAACTATTTTCGTAGCACTAGGTTTTGGCCTGATTTTAAGCGAAAACTACAGCAAAAAACCTAGTTGCACTGCAGTTGCCTTCCATTGCTTCTGTCCTATAAACATTTTATCCACAAAGAGTAAACATCTTTAAAGTAAGCTATTGGACTGCTTAAGAAAAATTATTTTCTATGATTGAAGAATTATCTTTATAGATGATAAATGGTAAAGCAACGACTAAGTTCTAAAGGAGTTTAATTAGTAAATAAAGTTAATAATTACACTAAGTGAACTTCTCAGCTTTTGATTCTTGGCCACCCATTCAATTTACTCGTTGATATCACTATAGAAGCAGTATTAAATAATGCGATAAACAATTAACTATATTAATGATTGCCTCGTGATTAAATACCACTAGCCTCTGATTTGTTAATCATAAATTACGAAGAGAATGAAGTAAAAGGAACTTAGAAAGTTATTCGATTGTTTATGGCTCAACTTTGTGGAAGTTCATGTTCATTAAATGAAAAACAATGTATTTTTCCACTGTTCTTTATTCTCGTACAAATAGTTTCAAGGCTTATGATAGAGAAACACAAGAATGATATATAAATGGACCGCACCTTGACCAATGGGTACCTGATGATGACGCCTAAGAGTTGAAACTAGTAGTGCCTAAATAAAGAACAATGGAAAAATACATTGTGTTCTTCATTTAATGGAAGGAACTTGTTCAGAATGGTATTTGTACACTTAGCACACCAGAAGCATAGGTAGCAGGTGGAGAAGGGTGTGATGATTATAAATATAATTTATAACAGTTGTACCATGAAAAATATTGGCACTCCAAATTAGCATAATATTCAGTGATTATGCTGTTTTTAAATCTGATTTTGGTACGTTTTGCTTCAGAAAACTTTTTTCTACAGTCTAGACTAGTTGTATTTACTTAAATGGTAGATGGAACGCGTGTCATTCGAAAAAAAAGGAAATGTTATTTGAAGTATAAGTATTTAGGCACCATAAAAAAGTTATCTCTGACAAGTTGTCAGGGACCTCCATTTGTACTCGCCATTGAAATCGCCACTAAGAATTTCCCAATTACGAGCCCCAAGCTCACCAGTAGCGACAGAGAGCGGGAAGAGCACAAAAGTCATGTCTACTACGTGCTGCGTATGGAAGCAAAAAGCTTACAATTTATCTCCAGTGTGATCCAGCACCAATATCCCGCAAGGTTAAGTTTCCAGAAAAGGCGCAAGACCACCCCAAGCGGTTTATCATGCTGATATATATCATTTAGTTGCACGGAGCAGTTCATGACTTACCCCGTCCCAATCAAAAAAAGAAAGAATGTGGTGCGTTTGAGGAATGGGCTAGCGGGAGAGACAAAAGGCATTTCGAGAGACGTACAACTATCCGGAGGGAGGGAAGAATTTTTTTGGGGTCGGAGAGACGCCAGCGGAAATCAGGGGAAATAACTGGTTGTATGGCAAGAGATGATGACAGAGACTTGGCTGCGGAACGAGTTACTCCTCCTCTACGTTGCTGCATGCATTAAGGCAGTCGTAATTGGGAAATAAGGTAAAAATAGCGAAAATGCTACGTAAAAAGTCTGCAGACTTCTCTGTTAACTACAACGCAAAAACCCTAGCACGCAGGAAGCGCAGTACGCCTTTGTGACAGATTCAGCAATAAAATATGAACTATAGTTCCCTAATGCATGCAGATGACTTGGAATTAACCAAAATGCATGTAAGTACCATAACGTCAATCGGTGGGCTTTTCTGAGCATCTACTATCTAGTTTCCTAATCATATTCTGTACTTTTAATTGGGATGGCGACGAGAACCTAAGTTTAAATGCCATTATTCTTTTCAATTATATCCTTCTACCTCCCTCTCTTTTGTCACATGCTTACCGGCAATCGATCACGCACGTTTTTTTCCGCATGTCGGGTGCATCTCGAGCGTCGGCTCGAAGAAGCCAGTCTTGCCTGCAAGTTCTCATCCGGCGTGTCAGCTCCCCCCCTCTTCTTTTCCCTCCGTCTCTATTCCCCGCCGCTCGCACAACCCCTTCCCCCCCCGCCGTTTCGCGTTTTCAACACCTCCCCGCCCACAGCCGGCCTACCTGGGGGTAGGCTGGGTTTCTCTCTCTCTTTCTCTCCTCCACGGCGGCGCATGGCCTTGGCTTGCGCTCCGTTCCAAGCCCCGCGAACTCGTTCCTCTCTCTTCGTATCGGTTCGCTGTGTTCCTCCAAGAGATAGATGGCGGGGAGAAAGCGCCGAGTGGCGCATTTACGTATGTTATTCTCTTTAACTTGGTCACCAGCGCATACGTGGAGTTGATTCGGGTAACCTTTTTTCGTGGGCAATTTCTCATGCTCAAGATGCGAGCGACGTGTTGAAAATAGACCCAGAATGTCTCTTTCCTTTTTCTTCTTCTTCAACGTGCGACTCCCGGTGTTCAGTTCCAGCCCCGAGGCTTCAATTAATACATATAATAATATGCGCCTCGAATGATATACGATAATACGCCTCGTATAATATTGCTTTTAACTGAAGAAGAATCATAAATATTCCAGTTTCAAATCAAACTTTATTGTTAATTGACTAGATTTATGTTTTCTTTCGACTTTTTGATTAAAGATTGTTGATGTTCATGTAAAAAAGAAATAATGTTCAAATAATTTTTGCTTTTATATTTAAAAATTTTTCAGATATCTACTTCCTACACGTGTTAAACAAGTTGTAGTTTGCAGCCTCAAGTTTGAAGCTGGTTATCTCAATATCATATTAGAAGTTGTTCATAGAAGTCAAAGCGATAATTTTTTCCGCGTTTCATGAACGAATTAGAATTCATAGTCTCAATTTTATATTTATTTTTATTGACTTATATCAGATCGAACCTTTAATCTAACAGTCAAGCCTTATGAAACATCTCCCTGATTTCACTTAAAACCGCGTCTAAGTTTTTAAATGCAGTTTCAACCTATTTTTGTAACCCTTCTGACTAGTGGTCACTTTTTAGAGCATTTAGGGTATAAAAAACCTACCTTAAACGGTAGATTACCTAATAATAATAAACCATAAACACAGTAATCAACCCGAAGGTCGGTTTAGCAGGTGATGGTAGAGCTCACCCATGTACCAAGCCCGACGGCGTGTGAATATTCACACATCAGGGTAGGGGGGCCAGTTCCTTTCCCTGTGCCGGTTATGGTTTCCCAGGAAGACCTGGTACCCGAAAAATCAACTAGCTTGGGTGGAGCTGCAGGTGCCCAAAGTGCCTTGCCCGGGAATCGAACCCGGGACCCTCCGGTCAGTAGTCCAACGCTCTACCCACCACCACGACCCTCAATAATAATAAACACATATCATTATGTTCACTTCAGAATAGTGGATCATCATATAGGTTTTATTTGATTTACAATCAATTTGATGTTCTATGGTATATTATCATTCAGACTCATACCTAGTTTGCCTACTGGTACAGTTTTTAAAAATGAGAATGAAAAATACTTTTAAAATAATTTGGTACTGGGAATGATCTTTGGATCAACATTATGTTATTAACCTTGAGACCCTGAGACCCGGTTTTTACCGCAATTCCGAAAAAATAATTTTTTACTGACGACTAAAAATATTTTCATATGTTTTTATTAAACGTTTGTCTCACATTACGGAGCTCTTTCATATCAATGTAGAGACCTTGCAGTATAATTGTATTACGTTGGTACATAGGGAGTGGTATTAACGATGCTGGTTCCGAAACCAAGGAAGCACTGCGGAAGTGAAAACGAATCAAGGGCAGAGTTCTCAGGGACTCAGCGAAGAACTCCGTCCCACGTGCCAAGGTTTCGGGGCGAACCCTTCGTTATTGGGCGTCGGTCCCTCAAATGGGAGAACATAGTTCCAGCAGTGCAGGAAAAAAATAATTTAAGAATGTATATTTATTTCATTCGAAGAAGCGATCGCATCTAGCGCAGATGGTGAAGTATTCTTAGGCTTTCTCGTCTTCGTTTCGACCAGAAGTTTTAAGACATGCTTGAGAGAAGGCTTCAGTATATTTGCGAAAAAGAGGATATACCGAGGAAATGAAAATTAACCAAGGGCAGAGTCTTCAGGGACTCAGTGGAGAAACTGTTACACGTGGCAAGGTTTCGGCTGAATCCTTGCCACGTGAGGCTGCTCGGCAGTGTTTGACGTCGATCCCTCAAGTAGGAATGGGGTCACACGTACGCGGAGCAGAAAAAGTTACGGTTTTGTATATATATATATATGTTTGTAAAATCAATCGAATCTAATGGAGTGATCAATTTGCCACGAGAAGTGGATGGATTGATATTTTAACTTTTTTTTGTCTTATTCACGTTGTCCTCCGTACCTAAAGGTTTCCGTCGTCTTCTATGAATGAAGTCAAAAGAGTAAAAGTAAGATATACATCGTGAAGGAGTACTCAAAAATACATATTGAATTTATTATCTTTTAATTGATATCCATTGAGTTGGATTTCAACTGTAAGATAAATTGGCTTATATTTGACTTTTAGGTGTCCAGCATTAAAAATGATTACTGTCATGGTTGAAATGCGACATGAAATATCTGGAGGTAGCAGGCGATAAGAAGGAAGACGGAATGTAACATCAATTTTAATGATCAACCAAATATCCTCAATTAGATACTAGAAACGCCTTATTTGAAACATTTTATCGAACTCCCAGTTCCTTTAGTTTTTGCTGAGCTCTGTTTTTTCATTTCATAGAAGGGTATGACATTAAGTAATGTAATGACGGACAAAAACTCCAATTTCTGGCTAAATAATTTGTAATCTATTCTAAAAATAAAACCAGGTAGACACAAACTCATAACAGAAATCATAACCTTTACATTGGTTTTTGCCATAATTTAATGTCGATGTCACGGAACTTGGATAATTAATTTTGAGTTTCAATCGATATCAGTAGAGATAATAAATATCATTAATATCAATGTGATAAACACTGGGTAATTGACAAAAGGGATACAATTTGCACCACTTCATTGATCTTTGAGAATGTTGACTGAAAACCATTTCCTTTTTGGTTTTATGAATGCCCTCTTCCGAGTAAAAAATGGACGCACTCAATCTTAGTTAAACCAACAAGTAATCTGGAAAAAAATTTGGTGCTTTGATTGTCTATCCCTTTTTTTTGGTAATGGCATCAAATAAAGAAACAATAAAAATTGTAATTGGTTGGTGTAATTGTAATTGGTTAATTGTAATTGGTGTAGCATCAAATTACAGGAATTAAAAATTCTCTATTCCATTCTTTGCTCTGACGATCGGTTACCTTTTTTTTCATATATGTGGGAGGAACTAATCATTTGCTTAGACGGAAGAATTATTTTGGCCATATTTCTAGTTTATTTGTCGGACGGATACATTTATTTTCTTGTAAGAGGTTTTCAAACTTAAGCTGCGATGTACTAGCTGCCAAAACGAACTAAGATCTATTAAAGAGTAATCACATTTATTCACCCTTACCCTGCGATCATGAATGCTTTCCCTCTCTCTAAAAGGATTATTTATAATTGGTTCAGGTTTATGGTAAGTTTGCGAATGCGATGAAATATGTGACGCCATTCGAATGGGTATGTAGAATATTCCAATTATTTAAATTTTTCAGAGTGTTGGGCTAAAAATTATCCAAGATTACACTATTTACTAATGCATCGTTATCCATTCCCTGTTCATTACTCCCAAGAATCTTCGAGACAAATTCTGAAAGGACATCCCTTCGTCGTACATTCGTTTGGTACCAGCGTCGCCGTAGAGACTGATAATTTGTTCCAGTTGACGTCGTACATGCATTTGGTTGCATCGTTCGTTGCAGCTGAGGCATGTGCTTGCATTGAGTTCTGTCACGGCTGAGACTCTGTTCCTTTTATGTACACCTGAACGAATTATTAATTTGCGCCGTGAGGGTTTCAACTCTCGCTCGGTCCCACGCGACGAGTCGAAGGTATGGAATGGAACGAAGGAAACTCCCGAGATGAACTACCGAGCTGTGCAGCAATTGAACTCCTATGTCGCGAGAGAAGAGTTCCGAAATAATTGTACGATCTCGTTCTCTTGTTCGCTTTCGCTTTGTTCTTTGTTGCATTACGCTTGCAGGGACGTTAAGTTATTTGTGTGGAAAAATAGACGAATTTAACTTAAGTGAGGGAAGGATTTTTGTCAAAACTGGATATTCAAATTCGTTTCAACGAATATCGTATTTTAAAGCGAAAGTGATAACATGCAAATAAAGAAGTACTAGTGAGAGACACAGCCAGACAGTTGTGTTGATGGCGAATCAATTACGTGCATTGAAGGAAAAAGGGAAATATTATTTATGCGGGGAGTTTTCTTCGATTGATTTTTTCGACATTTTTAGTAAGAAAAGGTCAAGGTTAGGACAACCTTCCTTTTTGTTCTTTTGACTTTTCGGTAGAATCTCCAACTGCCTCCTAAATGTTCATGGGATGATATTACGTAACGAAATGTTCCTACCTTATCCTTTATATTTTGCAATTTTGCTTGTTTTCCTCCCTTCACGCTTTATTTCCATGCCATTTTAAAATCCCTATAATTAACATGATTATAAGAGAGTTGAATGCGTTTAAACTCTGAACCTGTACAGTATGGGTATTGTTTTAGGTTTAAGTTAATTCTGGGTGTGTAAAGTTAGAAAAGAAAGAGCTGCATATGGAAAAATCCATGGTGAAAACCTTTTGATAGAGTGGAGCGTAGGAAGTAGACGGAAGCAATTGGAAAGATACTAACATAGTTTGAGGAGGATATTTTGAAAGGTACCAGTGTGTTCAAGACTGTAGAAGAAGGTAATTCATTAGGAAATATATTTAAAGAAAGGAAGGAAGATAAGGAAAGGAAATGATGAAAATAATATAATATTTCGGACGCTATGAAGGGGTTGGGAACTGTGAGATAAGGAACCCATACACGTACGGGAGTAGGGTTCATATTGTGCAGAAAGGTTCAGCAGCGTAAAGTTACAGGTAGTACTCGTTAGTGTCCACCCTCAGTCCACGCCTACATGACAGACCAGTTATGCTAATGATCCTTGGACGGCTTTTACTCCCGTGTATAACGGAGTGTAAGGGCACTGACCCGCGAGATACTTTAAATTTTTGACAGGCATAGATATGAAGGCATGAATACACGTTATGAGTTAGTCTGACATTAGGATCTGCACAGAATGCAGTCAGACAACAGATAATCGAGGAGAATGATGGAAGTAAAATGTACAGGTAGAGTAACAATGAAGAAATAGGAACTTCGAAGAGTGGGTTGAAAGAAAAATCTAACAAAGATACTTACAAGAAGGAGAGGGAAACTAATGGGGCACATCCTGAGGCACAATAGCTCACTGAAGACCATAATTGAAGGAAACATAAAGGAGAAGCACAGAGGAAGTCAAAGGATGATGGATCACGAGGGGGAGGGAAGATGCCAGTGTAAGGAAACATGAGGGCATTAAGAGATTTATAGGTAATAGAATAGCTTGGAGAGCTACTGGTACAAGCCACTGGTCGCATTAATTGCCCGTGATGGTGATTGATGTAAGACTTGCAGATTCGATCAAATCCATTAGATGAAGGATTTAATTGGCAAATCATTAAGTTGGGAGCGTTCTCTCTCATTTTGCGATGCGGAGAAATGTCAGGAGTGTAATACAAGAAAAAGTCCCTCGAGGACAACCTAGGAATGAATGCGTATAAAAATGCGTCATTGTTCAAGCATGTGACATTATCACCACACTATGAGAATTTAATAGTTGGTATACTCAATTATTGAGGAATTATGTTCTAAAAATATTCATTAATTGGCTACCAACGTTGTGATGTACTCATTTATAAAATGAAACGTTTGGAATGATCAACGAATTTTCCCGGGCCAAATGCTTCAGTAATTGAAATTATCTACTATTGGAAGTGTGCAGTGACCACAGCGAGGTAAATTATCTGGCAATTCAGACATTTTCTTGTATTTTGAATGCACATACCGTAAAGTTTAGTGTTTCCCGCACTGTGAGTGCTCCGACGAAAATGTCTTCCTGGTGCACGTAGCCACATAGTTTGCTCATGAAGTCGCCAGTGGGTCGGCCATTGACTCTTATGTCACCATCGATCACAACTCCATCTGAAAAAAAATTACCTTCAATAATTAATTGACTTGTAAGATTTTTTGTGACTTTTTTGCCGTTCACGGACAAGTTAATTGGGAGATATTCGTATTTGAAAGTATTTTGAAAAATATGCTGATTGTCTTTGGTGACCAACTGCACTCATTTTCAGTTTTTGTAGCGGACATAAAAAGTAAGCATTTGAATAATATTATAAGGTCGGTCTCGATTTTTTAAACATTTTTCAACCTTCAACACTCACTCAGGGAAATTCGAAGTCCTCAGAAAGTGTGAAATTCATTTCTCCTGTGATGGAATGCAAGTGCATCTTAATTCTAAGAAAAGGAAATTGATCATTTCAAGAGTCATGATTTTGAATAACTTGTACACGTCATAATGATGCATCATATGCATGTAGCAGGTAAGTAATGACGCATCATTAATCATCAACTTCCCCTTTTGCATATGTTCAATAATGGTGATAGAAGCAAATAACGAGCAATACATCATTGCGAAAAATGCTGTTTTTGTCAGGAAAATGGCCACCGAATCAATGTACCCGCTTGGTCTTATTCGTCCTCCTTTCCTTTCTCGCTCTCTCAGCCCTTTGGTGAAACCCAACACCGTTTTAATTTTTCCTCTACGGCTGTGCATACCGCCTTTCAACTTGTAACTGCCCAGTCATTTCGCACGAGCCAGATTTGAAAGTTGATATGGATTTCAGGGTGAAGTTCAAGTACATAGAAGAGGAAAATTCACCTCGCTGCGCCCTCGCGTACGTGAATACTCTGACGCATAAAGTGCTTCATCTTCCAGGCTTGCTTACCGTGCAAGTCACTTTGTGAGGATGTGATAGTGTAGAGAATCTCAAAATCTCATCTCACCACTTGCCGGCAGAGCGTCCGTTCTGCAGCGGGAGATTTCCGACTTTTCTCTCCCCGTGAAAATTGAAGATGTCTGTCAAGTTCTTAGCTAAATTGGTGGCTGCAAACTTATTTACGTGAAACCATTAGTTGTTGGAAATGTTATTGTGCGTGCATTTACCTACAGTCTGCCGAGCGAGTTTTGATTCGCAATTCGTCTATGAAGAAGGAAGGCAAATTTTCAATTTGTGATTCACTTGCAATAAGGTAGAATACATTCATTATTAGAGTTGCTCAGTAACAAGCGAGAATGTAGCTAATTACTATGTCAAGGTTTAACTTGAGTTTTACTAATCAGGTTAAAATATTCTCTCCCGTAATAACAGAATACGACATTTTATAATTTTTACCTGGTTTATTATATTTTCCGATTACTAATTTATGGCGGTAAAACCATATATGGCATATGCATAAAAATGTACTCGTTTATTAGGCTTATTAGTAAGTTGTAGATTTCCATTGGTTCTTTTGATTAATGAGAGTTTCTTTTATTGTTTTACGAAAAATCACTATTAAGGAGCAATTAAAAACGATAAATGTGTATTCAGGATTTTTGTCAAAAAATAACCTGTGCAAAATTTAAGCCAAAATTGTTTCGAGCATGGTTAAATTAAGGTTGAAAGACTTAAAAATGGATCAAGTTATTGTAATTTTCTTAATTACTTTAATTTACACCTGACTCTTGCCTTAATTTCCTTGCCTTTGAGAAATCTACATCTGATTGAGATGCAACAGAGATTATCTGGAATTTTGTAATGCATACCTTATCTTTGGGCTTCGGCCGTTAAAATAGTCAGTCGAGAGATTATACGCTATTTCAAGATTGAAATCTCTGAGCGCATATGAATTCTCTTCGAAGGCATGACAATCACCTCTCAAAATTATTAAATAATCCAATTTCTAAGATGTCAAACACAATTGCGCGCCGTGACGTAATTAAGAGCTGGACGTCCTGATATTCCTAGACAGACAAATTTGGTTGCTCCAATGTATAAATATATTCATGTTTAATTACATTATCTCACAAAATATTCAAGACGTAATTTTAAGTTTGCTATTCGCGTAATTTGTTTCAAATTACATGTATTCAAACTACTTAGTGTCTAACTTCTGCTCTTCATTAGTCAGATAAAAGTTACATTTATGGAACTAGAGTAATTTGGCGTAGATTTTTTTCCTCCACATCAAGCCTAATATATATATATATATATATATATATATATATATATATATATATATATATATATATATATATATATATATATATATATATATATATGGAAAAGGTATGGCATCAAATAGAAAGAATATTTCACCAGCGGCAATATGGCACGAATGCGAGGGAAATCGGAATAGAAGTAATGAATATCACAATGGTGTAGAGTTACAAAGTTGATATGTCGACTCGACAGCTCTGAACCGAATTTTTAACGTGCGTTTACGACTTGATTACCTGTTATGTGTTATCTTGTTTATTGAAGGTATTCTGAGAAGATCTTTCTTGCTTGCAAGGATAGTTGTTAATATTCGTAGCTATAAATGCATTCGAGATGCAATCAACTTTGTAAAAAGAGCTATCTACCTGCTGACTTCATCATTCCAACTGTTTTACTTTGCAGCGATTCAGCATCAGGAATGAGTTAAGAACAGTATTAGCAGAGATAAATGGAGATTTTTAAAACAATGTGAAACAATTACTAAGTACCAGACTGGGCTCATTAATTTACCTACATCCGGTGGTGGGAACACTGCAGATAGCTATTGGTTTCCACGATAGATCATTTCGATAAAATATTCCCCACCCATGCAGATGAATGGTTCTTCTCACACACCTTTTGGAAATTTTATAGATCAACCTCTTAATGCAACAAGTCAAATAAATTTAAATTCGTGTTTTTACTTCCAGAGTGCGGATTTTATGCGTTGATTCGAATTTTCTGTTACATCAGCTATCTCCTAAAGCCATTATTGCTAACATTTATCGATATCACTAAACACATCCCGAGTATTTTCTTAATGAAAATCTTTCCATCTTATCGTAATCTCCTGTTCCCGAGGCGTAAATCGTTGCGGAAAAAAATAGGATGCGGGTGAATTTTTTGAGAAACAGGACTCAACCATCGTGGAGGTCTTCCTTTTAAAGCCTACTTTACGGCCGCACGAATTGGCGAAGGCAGGAGAACAAGGATACTCTTTGGGTGAGAAATAAATATGTCAAGTGTATCCATTCGAATAAAGGAGGAGTCGCCCTTTTAGAGACCCTACCGTCTACAGCATGAATCTTTCTCGTGGTGAATTTACAATGCATGCGTATATTGTTTTTCCATTCACCGTTTATGCCGATAGAGAGACGCAGTGAAATTTAAGTCTTTAGAGGCGAACGCAAGCGCACAAAAGCGAACAGAGGTGGGCCGAGACGCAAATGTTGTAAAAAGTACATTGGTCGGAGGGAATTGGTGATCAAAGAAGGAACTGTAAGATTCTGATCTCCCATGCGTGTTTCGCCCGTAAACTCTCCTCTGAGGAAGATGTTGTGAACGATTAAAGACAAGACGAGGATTGCAGCGAGAATCGTGGACCGGCTGCAATTGAAGACTACCTAAAGTTTCCTATTTTTGTTCTTCACTCGTAAATACGTAATGTTTTATTGTCTCTCTGAAGACCGAAAATCGGTTTAATAGTATATTATGATGTCATCAAATAAATGCATGGACACTCCAGATTTTTTCAATCAACTTTAAGGTCACCGGCACATGATAGTTTTGTTTTGGTTGTCTCCAAACCAACATTTTTAAGTGGATTAACTAGTCAATAAAAATTAACTAATTGCTTCAAATTATTTCATAACGGCATTTGATATGAATAATCTAATTAAGCATAGTTTCCTATACATAAGTAATAGACTTTTTCCCCTGCGTGGTCCTTGCGCGACATGACATTTTTGCATAATTATTATTGCCATCGGTAATCTTTCAGTTAAGGTAGGGCTTGAATAGACATGAGCTACCAAATGCTGCAGCAAAAATTCCTTTACATCTTCTAACAAAACAACCCAACATCCCACTCTATAACAAAATCTCTCTTCAACTCAGTATAATACCTTCCTTCTTTCTATCCAACATCCCTATCAAATTTCTCCCCTTCCTCATTTGCCTAAAATCACACCTTCTAACACAAACTTCAACATCCTATTGCAATGAAAATATTCTGCATCCATTTTTCCAGTCTCTTTTTGTTTTCTCCCAAAAATTCCCTCTCCTCCACCACCATGCCTAGCACCACCTCATTTGTTTTCCTTTCTGCCCTCTTCACCTTCTCCATCCTTCTCCACACCAACATTTCAAAAGCCTCCAATCTACGCCTATCATTTATCATCTGCTGTTTTCGCGCTATACATTACTACGGTCCATATCAAAGTTTGAACGAGCCTTTTCTTAAAATACCCACTCAACGTCATTATCATTAATTTCCTTCTTGTGAAAGCTTCTTTGCCTAACTTATGTATTCTCCTTACTTCCCTACTACTTTGAGTTGAATTGAAATACTCCTTTGAACGCCATGTAATCTTGAATCTTGTAACCCCATTTCGGTCAAAAAATTTTCATTTTACGTTTCTTGGATGGTCCCATTGCTAATGTGCTCTTTGCGTTTGATCGTAAGTCAAGTAAATGATGAATTAAGGACGAATTTCATTCAAATGATTTTCTCTCGGACCTCAGATACCGAAGAAATTTAATTTGTCTGTTTTTTTTTCATGTATAAATGAAAACGATGGATTGTGAGTCGTAAAAGATCACGCTCTGTGTAGACCAAAACGGTAGCTACCGTTATTTGGTTATTTTATGCATCCAGAACACCTCCCAGAGAATTCCTCCCTTTAAAATTAAAATTTATCGAATAAACTGAAAACGAAGCGTTTTATTATACTATTTTTTCTCCATAAATAAGAATTTAAATTATTTATTTTTCACGGCGCTTTCGCACTGATTAATATTATTCAACAAATAAACAAGTGTTCGTAGTAAAGTGTTTTTAAATCCGGTTAAAAATTCGTGATTGTATGAATTAATTTAGTTCAATATTGCTAATTTGATAGCCGTTCAATTATGATTTATTTATGAGTCGGATATAACAACTTTTTTTATTGCATTCTCAACCGAAGAAGTCGATTTTCGCTTCTTTTACTCTTTAATCTGTCATCATAATAACACATCTACCCTTGCCATCATTTTGAATTCACCCTCTGCAGTCTTTATGCCACAGCTATACTTAAACTCCAAATGGATTATATAATCACCAAATCTCTGCTTCCCCGCAATGAATTCATCCATGAAAAAACCTTTAATATTAATTAATTGGCCTCTCTTATGAACTATATCCCTATCTCTCGTGGAGATTCGTAGCTATTCATGGAATTAAGAAGAAATTTTATCTTAAAAATCGACATTAGCTCTGTTGTCATCAGATTGGCATTTATATCCCGATCAGTTTCTGCAACTTTGGTACATGAATTACAATGACATGTCTACAACAATATTGGCCATAATTACGTGTCGTAGAAATGATAAAGATGAACGGTTACGTAAGTAGTAAACACATTTTAAATTCTCTTCACTAAACCGAATATTTTAGCTATAAATTTCAGTCTTATCAATTTTTTTACATTTCGCTTTTATGTTTTTAAGTTTAATTGATAAGGATAGGATCACCGAAAATAAGTTGTTGAAATCGCCTTATTCTAGCCTCGGCGTATTTCGTGGCGAACGTTGAGCTTTTTTCACAAGTCGAAAGGGCTGTTGATGGTCGTGGAGAAATATTAGCGGGGATTTAGAAGTTCGATAACATTATATGAGGAAGATAAAATGCGTAAATCACAAAGGAACAGAATTCATATGGGTGTGAAAGGAACGAAAGAAGGCAAGGGGAATGTGGTTTTTCAACCCAGAGTACGGATATCTTTTATCCTCCATCACTCTATAATCTCTTCAGGGTCAAAGGTTTTCGAACCGAGAAAACATTTAAAAAAAACTTATCGCACTTACGACCAGATCTACCGATATCTACGACACGCAAATCGCATTTGCCGCAGAAGCATTTGAACAGAGAAGTGAATTAATTTTTCCGTCTCCTAAGTAAAGCGACGTAGATTGTTATCAGAAAAACGCCAGAGACTTTTAATTTAAAGATAAAACATTTAATGCCATTGGATTTGAGTTCATGTGGTACACATTTCGAAGGGCGAAGTCATTTTTAGTTCCCTACTTCACCTCTCCGTTCATTGAAATGGCCTCAGTTCATTTAAGTATTCGATAACAGCGAGATCGTTTAGTGTGATACAATTGCCGGCCCCGGTGGCGGCGGGTTAACGTCCTCGTCTGCTAAACCAGAGGTCGCGGGTACGATTCCCGCCTAAATGGTTTTTCCTCTACCTAGGGGTTGGGTGTATGAATTGTTAAATTGTTATAGCAATGTTCAAAGTCCAATGTAAAGGTTAAAGTGCTGTTTTCAGACTAATGCAAAAATAATTAAATAAATTCTCAGGTCAACAAATTGTATTCACGAATCAATCAGACGTTATTTAGAAAAATCTGGATTTAAAAATTTGTCTTCATTGTACCGATGAATATAAAAAAATTACATGATCTCGGGTTTATTTTAATGATTTGAAGACTATTGAGTCTTTTAGGACCTATTATGCAAGCAAAATTTTTTGTAAAATAAAGGTGTATTTAGCTGATACCAATCTTTTGAAGGATGCAGAGGGTATATTTTAAAAATTAAACCAAAACACCTTGATTCGTTGGAAATAGAACATGAGTAATTTCAAATTTAGTCTGAAGTTGATGGGAAAAATCCGATAAAGGCAGAAAAAGTGGGGTGGAGTAAAATATTGAAAAGTAGTTAAAGGCCGTGACAGAAAGGAGAATGTTGTTCAAGCGGGACTAAGGCAGGTAAACAGCAAAAAGATATGAAAAAGTTATGAAGAACAGAAGGAAGACATTATGTAGGGCAAACAAAAAGTTCTTGGGATAAGTAGATGATAATAGTCCTTAGGGATCATCTCAAATTTACCCTTAATAGGTAGCATACCTCGAATGAACACTCCTTCAAAATGTGGTCAAAGGCATCAGATTTATTTCAGCTATCTGTGAATTTTTTCCGCCTTCTTTGCGAGGAAACAAGTGACGGGGTGGTAACATTGCGACTTGGCGCCGCGAATATCATGCCTTTGAGGATCGAGGAGAAAATTATAGCTGAGGTAAACACCTCTGTGATCACTTTATCTTTAAATGATAGTTTTTTACTCCCAACGCAGTTTCATGAATAATGCCATTAAGCCTTTTCTTCATCGTGCGGAAAATACTTGATTAAAGCTGCCTTACGATAATTATTCGAACGCAATTGGTTTGGAATAGCAATTCACTCCCAAGCTGAATGGAGTCACCATCGACGTAAATATTATCAGAGTCAAACCTTCTGCATCAAATGTTTAAAAAAATTACGGTTTTTATTGCCAATTACTTTAGAAAATTTTTCATTTTCCGATTTTGGGAAAATTGGGTAGAAGGCTGCTGCGAGGATAAACGAAAGGATAACGAAAATATGAAGAAAGGGAATACCGACAGAGCATACAAACTGGTGAAGAAATATTTCGGAGAAAGGTAAATGAAAATACATCAGGGCAAAAACATCAGGGATGTAAACAGGGATATACTGACGGAAGCTGAAGATATTAGCAATAGATGGAAGTAATACATCGAAGAACTCTACCAAGGTCCGAGGGCGCTGGAAGAAAACCTGATGAAGGATGAGAGTGAAACGGATGACGAAAACCAGGGCCCATATGTACTGAGGAGCGAATTCGATAGAGCAGTTAAAGACCTTAAGAAAAACAAAGCTTCTGGATGAGAGAAAATCGACGGAGACATCATCAAAGCACTCGGAAACAAAGCCAAGGACAATTTGTATGGAATGGTCAAAGATAGCTACAAAGACGAAAGACTTCCTTAAGACTTTCAAATGAGTGTAATGATCGCGATACCAAAGAAGACGGGAACAGAGAAAAGTGGGGAACACCGAACCTTGAGTCTAGTGTCACATGTATCAAAATACTTACGCCAATAATAAGTCGAAGAACGGAAAGGAAAATTAAAGATAACCTATCAGAAATCCAATTTGGCTCTAGGAAGAACAGATGAACCAGGTAAGCCATACTCTGTCTGAGAATTATGATAGAGAAAACAATACATGTGAACTGTATGTGACGTTCGTGGACTTAGAGAAAGCCGTGGACAATGTGGAATGGAGCAAGATGTTTGGACTGCTGGAAAAACTCGGAATAGATTACAACGGCAGAAGAATAATGTATCAGCTATACAAGAAGCAATTAGCAACAATGTGAATGAGAGATGGAAGCCATATAGAGGCTAACATTAACAAAGGAGTTAGTTAGACAAGGATTCAACCTCTTACCTGCATTGTCTAACATGTTCCTGGATGAGGCAATACCAGAAGCAAAAGGTATCGGATTAAACGGAATTAGGATCAATGGACAAAAGTTGCTACGCTTCGCCGACGATATTGCAATGATAGCAGAAAACCAGGAGGATCTTCGTTCCAGGAGGAAGGTCACTAAACGTATTGGATCAAGTTTTACAAAGATACAACATGAACATAAACAAGACGAAGACTAAAATCCTAGTATGTGGAAGAGAGGAGTGAAATACAGTAGTCACACTGAAAGGACAAATATTGGATTCCTTCACCCATCTCGGAAGTACTATCTGATGGGACGAAAGAAGTATTACAGGCATCAAGTAAAGAATAACTCGAGCTAAGAGAGAATTCACAATCAAAAAACAACTGCTGTGATCAAAGAAGAGAGAACTACAGACGAGGAAACAATACGTGAAAACATTCGCATGGAGCGTGGAATTCTATGGCTCAGAAGCATGGACCATCGGAAAAGTAGACCAGAAAAGACTAGAAGCCTTCGAAACCTGGTGCTGGAGGAGGATGCTTAAGATCAAATGGACGGATCAAATAAGAAATGAAGAGGTATACAGAAACATAGACGAAGAACGGACCTTATGGAACACCATAGAGAAAAGAAGAATCAGATGGATTGGTCACACCCTGAGGCACAATGGATTCGTGAAGAACATAATGGAAGGAATAATAGAGAGAAAAGTCCCAAGAGGTAGGGCAAGGGATAAATACATGGGAAAAATAAAGAAGAAAGTACATTGCAAAAAATAGCGGGAAGTAAGCCAGTTAGCATCAGATAGGGTAGTATGGAGGGGTGTAGTCAACCAATCTTAGGAATGAACGACCAATGGTGATGATGCCTATCGACCATTTTAATTCGGTTCAGGTATCTCACGTTAAAAAGCAAATAAGGAAGTCATTCTCAGGAACATTCCCGAGTGGTTTTTATCGCTTATTGCCTTTATATAGTATATGAGTTTTTAATTACTTTGAAAATGGAGATCGATGTATAAGTTATCTGAAAAGAAACAAGTCGTATACGAGTATCTACACACAGCGGTAACATATTGATTTAAAAAGGCTCAGTGGTTCATATATAACGAATTACACGAAAAAATTCATGATCGTGGTGTATGATAGGGATTTGGGAGGAGGAGGTAGACATACCTTCAGCTGCTCATTCAAAGGCTCTTTAGTATTGGTTTAGTCTCGGTTCATTACATATTAATCTCTCCGCTTGCGACACAGGATAACTTTCAATGGTAGTTGATGGACCGTACAATTCATGTCAAGGGTTTACGTACAATAGTAAAAAAATAGAATGTCACAACACGTAGACTTCCCTGAAAAAATTATAAGGAAATGTCGAAGGAAGATCATTCTCCTCGATGTACGAGTATAAACCATTGGTTTACGAAGAAATCGAATCAGCGGGAGGAAAATGATTTCGTCGCGAAGTGGTGGTAAAGGAAGACGTTTCGCCATCCCTCGAAGAATGTAAGAAATGGGTTTACCGTAATACACCTTTTCAACCACAAACTCTAGCTTTCCAGAGAGTTTACCTCAGAGCGTCAATAGGCAGGATCAAATTCACAACGCAGACTGCACCTGGATGGTTGGAGGGCGCGGAAGCGATACATTCTACGATATCGAGAAGAATGAATGTAGGGCAGGACGACTCTTTTAAAAAAATTATTACCACATTATTGTGGAGAAAGGAAAGTGTCAGTGAGAGGCTTCTGGCATACAGACATGAAATACAAATACCATTTGAAAATAAAATGAACCATTAATCGAAGTTATTGAAAATATTTGGTTTGGGTGGGTTCACTTTCGAAGCTTAATCGTTTTCGTAGTTGCTTTATATTTACCATTCGGGCGAAAGCGCACTATAGACCTGAAGAAATTAAACTTCAGGGATCTTTTTCCGTACGCAATGAGTGATAGAGAAACTTGAGGACGTCCTCTCCTTATCCAATCTCCGTAAGCCTTCTTCCACTCTATCAATCCTTTTCGTTAGGCCTCTACCCCTCTACCGTATACGTAATGGTAGCTTATGGTATTTAGTTCAGACAAATGTAAATCTCTTGATGTGTCCTCAATGATACGACCAATACGACTCTTGTATAGTTCGACTGACTTATATTAAAAAATATGTAACATCTCCGTGCATTAATCATAAATAATTTATTAAGGTATCAGTCACGTGGTCGTGTCAATAAACAGAATGGTGACGATTTTTGCAGAGCTTGCGACGAAACGTATAGCTACGGTAAACAAAAAACTTTATTTCATAACCTAATCGAACTAATTTATAAAAAATTAATGCAACCCTAGTCAAAAGATCTCAATCCTAATTGCGTACTCAATGGAATTGCTGTAATTGTTAATTGACTGACGGCTGTGGTTGGAAACTATTTTAAGTAATGCATCCCGTCAGAAGTTAACGATCGCAAATTTTAAAGTTCTTTAATTACTTTTCTAACGTATCACGGCGTTTTCGAAAAACAAGATATATTCGATAAAATAACCAACTCTGGGGTTTAATATTGAGTGGATACTGAATTTATGTGGACGGATTGCTCTAATCTATATTACATTTCCTTTAGGAGATTCCCCGATATAAGAAAATGGCATGGTAGATTTACAGCAAATATTCTCAACGAGGGTGGTCAGAATAGTTTCCGACCTCAACGTGAATATGGTCGCACTCGTAAATAAAAGCTAGTGAATTTTGTTGGTCATCTGTTGACAATTACTCACTAAAGTTTCAGCCATTTTGGACGCGCAGCTGTTATGTAACAGTCGATTGAGTTAGCTGATGTGTTTTTTACGTATATCATTGTCCAACCTTATTATATATGAGTCAAATCAAATTAAGTGGGTACAAAATTTGTTTTCTACGCATCGAAATATTTTGAATGCCCATTTTTCGTTTGGCCATTGCTTTCTCGTTTACGTTTTAAAAGTAGTTCCCTATGGAATCATGCAGGTGTAATGTCACATTAGCTAGCACAGCGTGCGATTTTGAGCTTGCTGGACCTGGGTTCCAATCTAGGTGGTTGATCTCTGGACAAAACTAACTGAATTTCGGCCATATTGATCTTATACCGGAAAGATTATTGGGACCAGGCAAGCAGAAAGGGGAAGCAGCTGTGAAGCCGTCTTGCCGTGATTACGTAATTTTTGAGCCTAAAGTCTGTCCTGCACTTCAATTGGTTCCTTTGAAACTTCTTTGACCCCTCTCACAATTCGGGAGAATGGGTAATGCATGGGTCACCCACCACCCCGTTTTAGATTATTTCCATAAATTCAATCTGAAATCCGACCAACGACACCCCTTTTACTTTTAAAGCAATACGCATTTAAGATTTCTGATAGCGATAATCTGGACGAGCTTCGATGGATCCAGTTACATGTGCCAAATAAATATGCTGGCTTAAAAGATTCGATTTTTTAGCGCAACAACAAAGTCTTGCCCACTCGTAAGTTTCCTCTTAAAATTTCTTGGGTGATGGGCGCTTTGCGGCAATCGACTCGCAGATTTCAATGGTGGTTGCACTAATGGAATGAAAACGGGTGGCGTTGATGTATTTTGACATCCCTCTCAGTATGGAAACTAATAAAATTGCTCACGTACTTCCACCAAGGCCTTTATGTGAATACATAATTTCAGTATTTTAATGCGTCTCGGGGGTAGTATTTTCAGGCATATTCCAAAAACGGCGCTTCTATCTTGGTAACATTTCTTTATTTTCGTTAACATAGTTTGCTGTTTCATATCATTGTAACTAATTGGTAATTATATTAATCAGTGAATATTTAATATTTTCAATAAAAAGCTTCATATACGTAGCCATTAAAATGAACTTCAGAATCGTGTTGTCTCCACTCGTCAGTAAAATTTGCAACACTCCCTTTTTGTCATTATAAGAGTACCGCCGCACATCAACCACTGCTCATATATATATATATATATATATATATATTTTTTTTTATTTATTAAAAATAAACTCACAAACACACGGATACAAAACATTCAACGCACAGAAAAATAACGGAAGGACACCCACAGTATGTATTGACGTTTCCGTCCGCGCCGTCGTCATGAGGTCTGATGACGACGGCGGGGCCGTCGAAACGTCAATACATACTGTGAGTGTCCTTCCGTTATTTTTCTGTGCGTTGAATGTTTTGTATCCGTGTGTTTGTGAGTTTGTGCGTCGCCGGAGAGCGTCAATTCCAACGATATATATATACATATTTATATCCGTGTGTTTGTGAGTTTGGCATATATATATATATATATGTATATATATACATATATATATGTATGTATATATATATGTACATATATATATATATATATATATATATATATATATATATATATATATATATATATATATATATATATGCGAAGCGAGCTCTTTATTCACTAATAAAACTTTCATTTTAAATGTTAAGGTATTACAGATTAATACAAAAGACTTCCTAGAAGATACAGAAGATTCCTGATATTGCCAAACATGTGCCATGCCATTATTATCCGAAGGCATAGCGATTACATCCAATTTCTATCGCAAACTCATTTCCGAAGCATGGATTACCCATTTATGAATAATAACGCCTTACTTTTTGAAATATCTTAATTCTTTATTGTTTTTACCGTTATTTTTATTTTAAAAAGAAGCGTTTTTGAATCTGGAATTCCATCCGAGAACACAGTCACTGGAGAATATTTTGGAGTTGATGCTGTACAATGAATACTCTCGGATTAATGGGTTCGATGAATGGGAATGACTATATATATAGTATGTACATAATGAGAGAGAACGGGTAAGGAATCGTGAAACTTAACCACTCACCTGGGCTCCTGTGCGCCAGAGCGTTCATCAACGTGCTCTTGCCGGCTCCACTGGCGACAAAGAAGGCGAACCAGCGTCAGTAGCAGACACCGAGGAAGGACAGGATCATGTGGAAATTACAGAAAATTAGTAAACATTTTATTTTGAAGCAGAATAACAGAACTTAATTTGTCATTTAATATCGTAATTGTAAGGAAACCTTCCACTTATGAGGTTTTTCAAATCCCAAGGACATAGCCATCTAAAAGAATTGCCAGAATATATATTCGAGGAATCTTCTCACTTTTTGTGAAATTCGAATTTCCGAGGAGAAGTGAATATCATTTAGTAGAAGGGTTATGAGTGAGGTGGATTCTACCCGATGAAGTTTTGTGAAATACCAGTTAATGGAATCTTTGTTGAATCTTTAAATTTACTTCTATTCATGGAAGAACAATTTACTCTTCAATTAGACGAAAAGAAGATACATTTTATTTGCATCACAGTCTCAAAATATTTTCTATGTCTAATTCTGAATCGGTTGTTGTGATCCAGACACACCACCAAAGGAATCTGAATACTTATTGACGTGATTATAAAAAAAATAATCTATCGGAAGAGAATTATTCCAGCCGTCGAGCTTCTTCTTACTCGATGGCTTAAAAATTCCCCTTCCCCATCCACTTCTTCATGCCACTTCTTCAAATCATCCCCCAGAACCCTATTCGCTCCTTTTTTAATTTATGCTAATTCGATCACCACTCTAACGGCGGTAGGTACCTGTCTGTTCACTCACACGGCAATTGCCCTAATTTGAATAGATTACGAGGAAAGATGTCAATGAAAATGTGTCGGCTGAAACACATTTGAGAGGTAATACTTCACATATTACCTCTCAAATAACACAACGTGGACATTCTGTTTTACACAACTTTTTTTGTGAGGTGTTTCACAACGAAATATAATCCCGATTTTTGCTCATTCGAAGTTAAGGTTTAGGTAAGGATTTAATTTTCTAACATTAAGAAATACTATAAAATAAATTTGTCGGTCTTATAACGCAGTATTTCCCGTTATTCGTAACTGAAGTCAAGATTTTTTTGCCGACTATAAAACTACGGATTTTTAAGCGCAGTCGAAGAAAAACCATTACGACACAGAACATGATATGAAAATTACTTGGTATCGTACTCCAATTAGGTAAATCTGTTAGTGGTTTCTAGTCATTTTCTTAAACAATAAGCTCACCAATTCTTGCGCAAATCTAAGATTATAGCTTTAGCCCAGTACTCAGAATGGGGATCGTTTTCTCTACTTGCATTAGGTATATGATACATTCAATTCTATTAAAATGAAAAGGGTTAATTGCTTGGGGCTCAAATAGAACATTTTAGCGATACCGTATTTAATGAATGTGTCATTTAACTCGTTAAACATATATCTGCTCATTTCAAATGCCAGTGTTCTTATATTTGCCGAAATAATATCAGGAGTATAAACTTTATAACTCTTTTTAACGGTATAACATGCTTTCGGGTATTGAACGAGTATTCGATTGATCAAATATTTTCTAACTGAGAGGATAGTTTGATATCTTTTTCAATTCAAAAGTCCCTAAGAGTATTATCTAGATTAATCTTTTTGTTCGATAATAATTTTATTCATGAGATAATCGTTAGTTTACGGGCGAATAATCATAAGTAAGAGGCGAAGAGAAATATCGAACGAATGCTTCCATATGAAAAAGTTAACGAAACACATTCATAAGAGTACATATTTCTTTCACAGGTTTGCAAACGCCACCTCAAAGGCTCGTTCCAGGAGTTCCTGACAAAGCCCGTCGCCTGCCAAGCTGCGACATCCGTTATATACCTTAAAAGAGATTTTCTTGCGGTCAATTGCTTGTCGTTAAAAAGAACGGCACCCCTTGGACGTCGCGCTTTCGCTGGAGTAGCTAGCAAAATTACCGGTAGAACCCGCCATTCGACGTCGCTCTTCCTATCGCCAAAGTGAGCTAAGGGAATCCGAAGGAAGTGGAGGAATGAATAGCCGTCGTCACGTGCAACATCGGGTATCTTCGGATACCTGATTCTCGCCTTGGGAAGGTCCACTGAATATGGCGTAAAAAACTTTTGGTAACGCGCTATGGGGAGTTGACCCCAAACTTATGTGCCGAGGTGTGTGTCAATGGACGACAGACCAAACCAGAAGAAATTTCTCCGGCTGCGGTGCGCCGCGCCTAGATGGACGTTGACCACAGAGTTGTGGAACTGGGTTTCAAGCTTCGGTGGTGTTGGTGACCACGCTGGGAGTGCTTAAATGGACCGAAAGGTAGGTTTTCTATTTTGAACTTCAAGGAAGATAGGCTTCTAAACACATGCAAAGACCCCTCAGCTCTAAATTAAGCCCCAAGTATAATTCAAAATGCTTTGGATCACTCAGTTTTTCACCTAATGCTTTTGATCTGGACCCTCCCCCCATTTTAGCTTAAATCAGCTCTGAGCAGAATTACCTTTTGACCATTTACATAATCAATGCATGGTGGGAGTCTGTTTGGCTTGACGTGAAAGTCACAAGCTGGACACCGTATTTTTAAAGTAAGTTGGCACTCCTGTATGGTGACTCGGACCGAGTTTTATCAGTTCCAAGAAACCGCGGGAGTAACCGCAACAGTTACTTTTAACGGAATCATCCGCAAATATGCATCTCAATGCAACAATTTCAGATTGTAAAAATCATTCGCCTTGACCGGGGTCAAATCTCGGTCATGGCGAATGATCTATGCCCTCTGAAAATGTTGAATTGAGTTTTATTAGTTTTGGCGAACTAATAATAACATTTCAACCATCAAAGTTGGCTGTGCCATTTACTCCGAAAAAAAAGAGAATTTTTAATCCTTAGTGATAGAAGCGGTGTTTCACTTCTATGCTCCACGTGTTGCTTCTCCGACTGTTTAGGTGCTAATAAAATCACAGAGTGTGGGTTTTACGAGGGCTTGGGTAATAAATAAAAATTTCTGTGGGTGGTTCGCTGCTGGAGCAATCAAAGAACTTTTCATCTATTACATCATTTGATACAAGGCATTAATTCGAATTATTGCCAGTTTTTCTGAAATTATTTGATAAAATACGGTTTCTTCGACATCAACCGATAAAGTGCACCTCCAATTTCTGAAACTGATCAAGTTTCTATTTTCTACCACCACTATATGAAATACACGTGCTAGTTTTTGTACCGAATTTTATTATTTAGTGTCCCAATAATGTTTGTTACAATGCAACAATTTCAGAGAGTAAAAATCATTCGCCTTGACCTGGATTCGAACCCGGATCCCTCGATATCCGGCCGAGTGCTTTAACCAATTAAGCTACCGAGACGTCCTCTTACACTCTGAAATTTTGGGGGCTTTAAAGGAACAAGATGAAACAAGGCGAATGATTTTTACTCTCTGAAATTGTTGCATTATAATGCACACATAGCGGGTGACTCCGTTAAAGTTACTGTTACAGTTTCTTGAAAAATGTTTGTTACATTTAAGTTCATAGCGGTCTATGGTACTTCAGAGACAGGAAATGTTTTGTTATATACATATCTCAGAAAAAATTGCCTCTATCAGTTACAAGACGTTACCAAAGTGTTTTTCGAACAAAGATTCGGAAATATTTTCTTCTAAGAATAGGGCGCGAATAATTTATGATACACTCACCTTGCTCCCATTAGCGCCACCAAAGAACCCGGTCTTACGACGCCACTCACTGAAAGGAAAGAGTGCATAAATAAAAGTGCAAGTGTATAAAACAAAAATGTGTTGATCTCGCGAGTTTTTTTTGCAGATTTAATGTCTTTAAAGCACAGTTGAGAGAACGTATAACAACTGACACACGTCACAGAAGATTAAATCATAAATTCTTCAGCCATCACAATTTAAATAAAATGTTCCGAACGAATCCATTAAAGTTTTGATAGGTGAAAAATAATAAAAGTGCGAAAATCACATGACCATGCTGATCTCAGTATCAGCAGAAATTCTTAAATGGTTGAGAACGTATTATTTAGTGGAAAATCATCTATTCTTACGTGCAGCTCTGCGGGACATTTGCGGCTAAAAATCTCACGAAATGAAAGAAGATATGTTACTCTTTCAAACGGAAATAGTACCTCAGAGCATCATGTATGATTTTAATTTATTGGATTTACGACATCTCTCGTACATATCGTATCTCCTACATCTATTAAACTTCAAATAAATATTTTATTTTTTTAAAGCATTTTAATTCCAAAACAAATATTGGGTGGCTTTGTGTGGAGATAAATATGGGTATATGCTATTTACTTCTTATTTTCATAAAAATCGACTTCAAATATCTCCACGCAAGCATTTTACATGGTCTGCTCCATAAGTAGTGTCGCATATTTTTCCCGGATAGATAGATTGACGGGCGGTGTGCATCTTGCTGGGTTCGAGGGAGGGGAGTTTCGGGAGGCTGGTGCCGGTTGGCTCCCAGCACAGCGGAGTGCGGATAGTTCATTTGCGAAACCTCTGCAAGGTGACCTCATTACCCTCCGTCATGAACCGGTTATTGGAACAGCGCTACGCCATCTAATTTTGCGTGAAACTCGGAACCGGGAAAGAGATTCATGATATGTTCAAGACAGCTTATGCTGATAACGCCATGGGCAAATTGGGTTTTTTTACGCGGCACAAGTTATTTTGGGTGGGTAGAGAAGCTGTTGAGGACGCCGAACGTTCAGGACGCCCTTCGACCTCAAAATGTTACGCAACAATTGGAATAGTAAAGACTTTGTTGGACAGGGATCGTAGATTAAGTGTTTGCATGATTTTTCATTAACTTGGCATCCTTAAAAGAAACATGCATCGACTTCTAACCGAAAACATGAGAATGAGAAACGTGTGTCCGAAGTTGGTGCAGCGAGAGCTCTCGGACGAACAAAAGGAAACTCGCACGCGGATCTGCCTAGTTTCTCGAACATGTGAATGGGAGTCCTAATATTTTGGACAATGCATCACCAGACTTCCTCTTCCCCGACCTTGAATCCGCGACGAAAGGATGGCTCGGTGGAAGGGTTACAACAGGCCGTGACGTGACGACGGAGCTTTACAGTATTCCGGGCGCCGCCTTCCAGAAGACGTACGAGGCGTGGAAAACCCGCTGGCAGTAGTGTTTGGGCGCACAAGGGCACTGCTTCGAAGACTTTTGAGTGAATGAATTAATTCTGGCAATATATTTGTTTTTAATCGACTCAGTCCTACTACTTTGGGACCGACCTTGTAATACATTATCAATTGGCTCCCACCTTAAATGGAGGCAACTAAGAGTGACACCAAGGGAATTATAATGGCCCCCCATTAAATTTGGAGATCGGACCACTGGTATAAAATAGGAGATGTGTATACCATCACTGACCGGTTCAAGGACTCTTATTTTCCCTCTCAAGAAACATAATCAAAACAAAGGCAGATATTGCCATTCCTACTTTTTCAAAAAGCAACTTTTCAAACTTTACTCGAACAAACCAATTAATACGTGATTAGGTAGGAAAATAAATAATTTATATGTATATATATATATATATATATATATACACAAACACTCGGATAATAAATATTACACACACAGAAACATAAAAGAAGGACACTTACAGTAGATATTGACGTTTCGACGGCACCGCCGTCGTCATCAGAATCAGTTCTGTTCCTAATTCCTCTTGGGAAAGGTGGTTGCACTACCGACAATTCGAGAACCAGTGAGTCCCTCTTTTATTTGTTTCAGTTTCTGTGTTTGTGTCGGCTAGTTAGTCCATTTACATTATTGTGCACGTTCGTGAGATTTTCAAGAAAGTGACTTAATAAATATATATATAGCCGTAAACAGTAATTAACCCGAACGTCGCTTTGGTAGGTGATGGTATATAGTAGTTCACCAAATACCTAGCCCGACGACGGCGTGTGAATTTAACACACTAGTGTAAGGGGGAAATACCTTTCCCTGTGCCGGCTATGGCTTCCCAAGATGTTTTGGTACCCAAAAATCACTCGGTTTTGGTGAGATGAGGTTATTCAGAGAATCGAACATGGGAATCGAACCTGAGTCCTCCAGTCAGTAGTCCCAACACTCTACCTCTGGACTACTATATGTGTATATATATGGGTCGGGTTAGTCTACGTGTAGAACGTTGGACTACTTTCCTGAGGGTCCGGGTTCGATTCCTGGGAAAACCATAGCCGGCGAAGGGAAAGGAACTGGCCCATATACCTTGATGTGTGAATTTCACAAGCAGGTAAGCTCTGCCATCACCTACCAAACCGATCTTCGGGTTGTTTACTGTGTTTATGATTTATCAAATTTAGCAAATTTATCACATTTAGCATTAAACAAACACAAATAGCGGTTTGTAGGGTATTTTAGTAGCAGTAGTTTTTATAATAGGGGGCAACCGATAGCTGAGGTAAGTTGCGTTATTTAAAAGAGGTGGGTAATCAATAGAGTTAGGATGTTCAGGGAGAAAGGGTGGAAATAAACCTGGCGTCTGCAGTAACCTGCTATTAACGAATGGCGCCAAAAGGTCCACAGTACAAGTTAATAACGTTCCATCCGACGGACGTGCAGTTATTTTTCTACATGGCAACTTAAGTAGGGATCAGGACGCCAATGAAAAATACTGCTACCACCAGGCTTCGAACCCGGTCCTCGGTGTGGAAAGCCAGTACATTATCACCGCACCCGGGGTTCCTGATGTCCCGATACTCACGCGGGGTATCATGTAAACAAAAATAAACTGTGTAAATAATTTTGGAATGGCAGCGGGCGTTTCGCGTCGAAAAGGAGGGCAATGAACTCTCCCGAAGCGCTTTTTCCTCGTGGTCTCCCCCCGTGGACGGCCAGCCGATCGACCGAAGCTCGTACTCACCTGTGTTGAGCACCCTCTTGTAAGAAGTGGAGGAGCGGGTCCACTTCCTCCCCGAGCCCCCGTTGCCCTCACCCTTGGCGTGCACATAGACGCTCAAGTCCCTCCAGGTGAGGGTGAGGCCTTCGCGCGGCGAGCACCAGCTCTCCTGGTCCGCCAGCATCCCGTACGCTCCATCTCCGTTACCCCTCAACCCCCCGTTCCCTGTCAACACCCCGTTCCCCATCAATCCCCCGTTCTCCGTCATCTCCTCGTATCCTAAAAGAACTTCCCCCGGCGAATTCCCAGACGCCATCTCCCCGGCCGCCACCGCGCCGACGCACCTTCTGCGAAGGAGAAAGCGGGGAGAGAAGTTACAGGTGAGCAATAAAACAACATAAAAGTACAGGTGAAATGGACGAAACGTGTAATTTTGCAATGCGGAAATGGTTTCACTATAGTTTTTGGTATGTGGCCGTCTTGCCGGGTTAGGGGGAAACAGACATCACGGGAATTGAGTTCCAGTTTCAAGGAGACCCTCGCCAGACGCCGCCACGTCAGGGCTTTTATTATTCTCTCGGTGGGATACAGAAGGACGCTACCTACACACCCAGATGTATTAATTATAGATATTATTGATATGTGTCTCAAGTCGGAGGCAGTGGTCTCTTCCGCTCTTTTTTTACACGTGATACCGGGAATAAAATATCTTATTATTACGTTAGTAGCTGACGGTTTCAGGTAGATTTTTGGATGGAGACAGACTGATCATCACTACATTTTTTAGATTCGTCTAAAAAGACACTCCACACTATATTAAAACTGTTCTTAAATTCTAAATGCATTCCCTCTTTCTTTATTCTGTACGGAAATTATTTTTCTACCCCTCTTTTGCTTGCCATACGTCCTTACCTCTATCACAGTCCTCGGCATTCCATCGCCAATCAAAATGTACTTTGTCCACTTTCCCTGCCTCCTTAGGACTTTCTCAACAAGCCCTCTCACCTCCCTACCCGTACCTATTCATTCTTTTTTGGTTTTCTTCTCTGTCTATTTCACATTTTCCGTTCTTCTTTACACCCACATTTCAAAATTTTCAATCTACGCCCATCATCTTGCTTCAACGACCGCGTTTCTACACCGTGCAGAACCACGCTCATATCAGAGTTTTCACACTTTTTCCTTTAAATCCTTACTCAAAGTTCAATTGTGAAATTCAAAATTCATCTTCATGCTAGTACTTATAAAGGCATAGACTGATATTCGATATATTTGAATGGAATTCAACGGATATTTCCGAGATTTTTAGGGTTATAATATATTCTACTTTATTTTAAATAAATTAAGAGTTACATTTGCTTTATAATGAATTTTACACATTATTAGATTTTATCTTCAACGCTTGAAAAATACTTAAAAGGTCTAAAATATGTTTCAAAGGTCGTCAACTGCCTTACTCCCAATGTTTCACTAAGCACCTACATTTTTTAAGGAAATGTAGGTGCTTAGTGCTTAGCTTCCATGTTTGAAACTTATAAATTTAAGCCATAAATAATGTCATTTATTCGTTTTGAAACATATAGAAAATTATTATTATAGAGTTAGTCTACAGTATTAGGTAAGTTTTAGAATGAACTCTACACGATTACATCGTTTTAGCCTCGTCTAACAAGACAAAACCTGGCACACCACACTACATCAAAGTATTCTTCAATTCCTTATAGATTCCCTATTCATTCATTCAATATCCCTATCCTTTTCCCAACCCTTGCCATATCTGCCCTCTTTCTCTCTCCCTTGAATTATTCTTCGGTCAATTAATAATTTTCTTGCTTTATCTTTGATGGTGTGAAGGGATTTTCCCATGTTACTTCCGAATAGCGATTTCATTTCTCTTTCTCCTTCCTCAGAATCTTACCTGTAATCCGTGGTTTCCCTTCATTCTACTATTATTGGTCCGTATGAATTTGCTTGGAACTATCGATATCCTTCTTTTAAGATGCTCCCATCTTTCTTCTACTTGTCACTCATAAATTTTCCACATCCTCCTGACACTACTGTCTTTTCACCCCAGTCAATTCTTCTACATTCCATTTCCCTGTTTTAGCCTCTTCGATCCGTCGTTACGCTTCATTAGTGATAAATTATGACCTAAATACGCATGACAATGGGAAAATATACGAATTAATCACCTTATTTCTTAACCTCTGCCTAACTGTGATATAGTCGGACATCTCTTTAAGTCCCCAGGCATTTGCCCCGTATGCTTACTCTTATTGTGGTGTGATTAAATCCTCTCTCAAGTTTTTTTTGTTTACATTGATTCACGACCGTAGCTACGTTCCTTGTATGTTCAAAAAATAGAATTATATTGCTTTCTCCCCACATTCATTCCTTATTCATAAGCCTTAGCCGACTACCTTACTAACATCTATCATTTTGCTCACATTCGCATTCCAGTCCCCCATCACTATCAAACGTTTTCTTCCTAGAACTTCCGCAACATGTTCTCTGATTGATCGAATACCCTCCCTATTTTTTCCTCCACATGGTAACCAGTCGGCGCGTAGACCTGAATAAATCATCAAGTTGGTTGAGCTTCCACTTCTAGAAAAATATTCTATAACTCACCTCAATATTTATCACGCTTTTTGATACCTTTTTGTTCCATCCTACTTCCGCAACACGCAGGGTGTCTTCTCCTCCGCTTTATGTTACTCTAAAATTATTGCTCCAATAATCCCCGATTTCCTTCCAACTCACCTCGCATTGCCCTAAAATACGCGTATCTATACTTCCTCTCTCCTTCTCCCGCTTTTCGCTATTTTCTAATTTTCCTTCTCCCAACATCGTCCGAACATTTCAACTCTCCATTTCTGATTGTTTCAACCCTCTTCAGCATCTTCTTTCCTGCTGCTGCTGTCGATATTGCTTTCCAAGGATTTCGGGTGATGAAGACCGCGAAAGCCTTTCCTCGCCCACTGTCGGGCTCGACACACTTCCAAGCGGATGTCCCTAGTCCCGTACTTGCAAGGACTCGCACTCAGATCTATATCCATCATTGTTTGTTTGGATAATTAATGTAAATTGCTTCCCTTCGCCTTCCTCATAAGTGTTTTTAACGTGACACCATCACTCAAAAGGCCGCTTTGGTCATGCGCCTTTGTTGCCGCCTAACTGAGAAACAGACGCTGCGCGGACCACCTTTCTGCTATATCTTACCCATTGACTTAATTTGCATGCGTGGCCCCATCAGGAGTATTACTACCTCCAGCAGATCTCTCGATGTATCCAAACTGAAAAAAAATCCCTTCGTTCACGTCAAGGGTGTATTTCGCGGAGAGAGTGTGAAAATGTGTTGCGATTTATTTTTTATGATCTTGGGTCTTACCCTGTGACCCGATCCGTACCGGCTTGTTATTTCGTAGGTACAAGTCCTTATTACTATCACACTCCCAGTCTGATGATGAAATTAAAAGGCACAGAAACTTGTTTCCCGACTAACACGGTATGTAAATTAGAGAGTTTTATATTACATTTCAGTATTTATTGACCTTTAAGTTTGAGGAAAGGGACTGTTGTCTCAAGAACCGAACCACCGGTGCTAGTATGACATTCATGGTCAAGGTAGGACTCAAAAGTACGACCTTTATGTTGGTAGAAGGGCTATTTATCAAACAGACTAACATGGTCGTCAGTTTTCTTTCATCACCTATCTCACTGCGGTGGAAGGTTTGCCGCCAATTCTAGATTTTAATGGCTTCAGGTTCGGCTTAGTGATATGTCTTGGTGAAAGGAGGAACAGAATAGTCCTCACGATCATGAAAAAGTGTACTCTGAATATTAATGGTACGTTTTCTAATTTCTAGGTTTAATATTTTGAATGTGGAAAGTTTTTGTCTGGAATGCCTTATTTCTCCGCGCTTTCTCTTCTGTCCAATATTTCCCATCGTTACAGAATCTTGATGAGGGAATAAATGAATTAGTAATAGGAATATCTGTGAAGTTCTTCCGGTTTTCACCCACCTAATTTTCTCGATGCCTTTTTCCTTCAACCATTCACCTTTAATTGTTTTTATTTTTAGACGATACATTCCATCAGTAAGTGATCTGGCGTATTCTTGGTTTAGTGTTCCTTTCTCACTGGAAGTCTGAAACTCCTTGTAGAGAAATATTATCTAAGCAAGCTGATTTATTGATTAGAATTTCATAATTTTAGCTTAGAAAGAAAATAGCGGTCAAGTAGTACATCAATATGTACATAAATACCACGGAATCTACCAAAACGTTGTGTGGTATGGGATGCAAGCACTAAGTAGGATATGTAAGAGTAACGGAGAGGAAGGGTGTTAGAAGGTTTAGAAAAAGCGATAAAAATATTCACTGAAAACATAGATCAAAACAAGTATTAATATCATCCACTGTGAAAGTTCTCGGGAATACTAAAAAAGAGGGAATAGAAACGAATTACAACAGCTTACGCGATAGATCCTCACTTTTATGGTAACATACGTGTACAATTCGTGAACCACTATTGTATTGTCAGTTGAGCTCAAGAGGTGTTTGGATCTGGTTTAGACGCTTATACATGCGGAAAAGTACTCGTAATACCTACGAAGCAATTCGACGTCCCTCTGTCGTCGGCCCACCTAGTTTATTACGGATTCTTTCGAGAGTAAGCTTCCGAGTGTCTTCCACTAAGGTGTCCCATAATGTAATCAATGAATCAGCAAAACAAGTCAATCGGAAATGAAGAATTTTACCTTGGATAATATTCACATGTTCCAAGTATTCCATAATTTGTCAGGATTTTAAATATATTATTCTTCCAGTTTCTCGAGAATCTCACTATATTCGCTCTCTTTTGTCATATTTTCGTCCCATGCCTCTCACATTCATATTTCATCGTACATGAATATGATTCTAATGCATGGGTTGATGGTTGATTGAATGAAGCTTGATAATCGGCAAATGTAACTGACTACTTTCGTTTCTACCTCCAGTCGTTCCACCGCCTCCTTTACCATTATTCCCACTTGCGTCTACGTTGAAAAAAACTAGAGATAATGGACAGGATGCACTTCATGACATAATTCTTGGAGGCTAGCCATGATGATTTGATTTGGAAATCATCTTTGGTGATACACGGAGCCTTGTTGTACGCGCGCAAACCTTTGGCGTGATGGAATGCACAGCTTTTAAAGCCGCGCTCACTTCCTTCTGCCGCCTCATTCCGTTCTCAGAGCGATGACCAAGTGTGGAGAGCTTTCGCAGAACTGTTGGCAGGGAACATGAGAACTCCAGGCTTTCCTCCCTTCCTCTCCCTCTTCCGCGTAAACACTTCCCCATCTCCCTTCAATTATACGCCATTGCTCAAGATATGAAAATCTGTTGACTCGTGAAGGGCTGATGAAGTTTTAGATTGGCCACTTATCAGATGATTACTTTCCCGATTAAGGTGCGAGCACGTTTGATGAGAAATACCTACCAGAACTTGTCGCCGCAGGTTTCCCGCTGCGCCGTCTCTTCATCACCATGGCGGAGCATTTCCAAGATTGGCGTGAAATGGGTCTGCATGATTTCCAACTCTCTGGCGACCTCATTAATTCTCTCATGTGCCTTGCTCAACGTGGTATGCGTAATTAATCCTTGGAAAATCTCTATAGCTCTTCTATTTCGTGCGTTTTCCATCACTGTCCAATGAATACTATCGGGCCTCATTATGTCATCGCTTCTGCCACTTCATCATTGACTTCGACAATATTCATCCCTCGAAGGATTCTTCATGAGTCACTATCTTTATTTTCTATTTTCATCGTTCCCCTCCATCACGACCATGCTATCGCCTCTCTTATTTCTCTCCGTCGCTACTATCGCCCACATCTGTTAGGCTATCAAACGTTTTTGCACTATTCTCCCCTCTCAACGTAGTGCAGGTAGATAAGAATCATGACCCTCTTCCCAAGATGCGCAGTTCTAACTCAAGAGGTATATTGCAAAATAATATGCATGCATCAATTTTAATGTGACGCTTGAAATATTACTGACTGACCAGTGATAAATTAAAAGCATACTACATTTTTACAGATTGTACATTCTAGTCATATCCCATACGATACATACTCTTAGATTACAGGACATTACACATTGCTGAATGGTGGGCCAAATCCCTCAGGAAACCCTAAAATTTCCACAAATGGGGGATTCGCCCTTTTTGGGAACCCCTTCGTTAGATGGAAGAAATTAATTCTTTCCACTTAATTGGTTTTTTAAGTACAATATTATTTTATTTTTTCTCAGCAGTTGTTTTTTTAATGATAAAATGAAATTTCTCGTGCTGTTCTACTCATCATCTCCTATTCCATCACGCTGAATCCATATAAACGTCTATTCTTCTCCGCTCTTTCAACGTATTTCACATAACCATTTTGACGCTATGAGCCATTTTGATGAGTAAGTATTACGCGGCAGCTGTCGTCATCCACACCCCCAAAAGAGGATTCCGCCATCCCTTTGAGAGCGGACTCCCGACTCCTCGTCATAACCATATTCTTGGTCGCGCGAGGTCATTCACGGCAGAGACCGTTATGTTATTTTTCCTGATTTCGCTATGTCTATTCGGTCGACTCAAAAGTCTGCGAGATTAATTTAACCGTAATTTGACTGAGATGGACTCTCGCACTCCGACTGATTCAAAAATTTTCACCGAATCCACCACATAAGGATTTTAAATGACTGCATTAAATACGAAAAAAACTTGAACGAAAGCATTTGGTCGGCTCACTGCACTTCCATGCTCGCATAACTCGGATTGAATTGCATTTGTGGATTTTGCGATCACCAGAGTTATTTCCCGATACATCCCCCCGATCTCAATGACTGAAAAGAGTGCTGCCGAAATTCCATTACATCTTAAACTTTTGTTTAGGCAAACCGAGTCCAGAGTAAAGGGGACACTAAACCTGTTCATGACCTTGTTCCTTTGCGAATAGACTTCGCCTTTCTCCGAACACGCTGGCTGTTGTTTTCTACCAAATTTTAAATTTACTCAGCAGCTACGTCACCTACCTACTGACGCTCTGAACTTGTTTTATAGTGAAGAAGTATTCCCTGCCAATTATATCCATAACTTACGGAAAATCACAGCATATTTTTCGTTTCCTTTGAGGATTACAGATCAAGGCTGTTTTCTTCGCAAATGATTAGTGCAATTGTAACAGTTCTTTTGTTTGTGTTCTGTGAAGAGGTAAACATTTTTTTTTCGCTTATTCAATCAAAAATAATTTTTTTCGAATAATTAATTAATCATTTTACAACAAAAAAGCATTAATTCATAATACCCTGGTAAAAATATATTAATCCTTAATAATCGTGGCCGAAGTTACTGTTTCTAATTAAATACTTTCTTTAGAAATTGCTGCTGAATTAAAGTAGCTCACCAGACTTTTGAAAGTCAGCGCTCTAAGGAAAACGCTACTAAGAAAGTAGACCTCCAAAAGTCAGACGAGCACTTACCAGCACGAGAACTTGTATCTCCTTTCATGCAACTGCAATGGAATACGCTTTGCGCCATGAGTCGTGGAAACTGTGGCGGGCAGTAGGCTTACGTTTTACTTTCCCACTACATTATGATTAATTATCCAAATAATCGAAATGTTCTCATTGCTTCTGATTAATGTTATTTTCACTCAATAATAGTGATGGCATCAGGAAGAAATATCAAGTGCAATAAAGAAATTAAGTCATTTCTGAGTCCGTCCTCCACCGTTTTACTCTCAAATTGCTCAACCCACACTTTTTATTAGGCACTTCACCGTTAATACTATTAAATAACTTCACCTCTATCTTTCGTGCTATTTTTTAAATTTAAAACATTATTACCAACGCCATATTATTGGTTTATTATTCATCATTTAATAAGCTGGAAAACGAGGGATACTTGTTTTCTTGATGTGTGTATGGCTTCTTTCTCAATGTTAGGACGTTTTCTTTGCGACATTGCTCTTCCCGTATCATCCAACGTCATATTTTCCGCGATTCCCTTTCTGGGTGTGGTATCGAAGGTATACGGACCTCCCCTATCTATTGAGGGAGTTTGGTAAGATGCCCTTAGTTCCTGATGGTTTCATATTCATTAGGAATTATATTCGATGGAGCTGATGCTTTTGGTTGGGCCGAGAAGCATGTTTTTTCTATAAAAACGACCAGAAGCCCACAGGAGGGAGTATTCTTTATTTTAATTTCATCTTTTCAAAGCTAATAAAATGGCATCGGGATGGTACCCATTATATTAGGTCAAGACGATTACAAATATATAAAATATAAATATATCTTCAGAATTTTAAAGCAAGCTACCGTCAATTTAACCTTCGCAAAACCATAATCATGACACGTGATTTTTATTTTTATGTTTTTCAGACCAGGAATGTAATAATGACGCGTATTTGTATGCACGTAATTATTCAAATAAATAAATATTAACTGATGATGAAAATAATTAAATGTGATAGTATTTCGTCAACACAAATGAAATAATTTCGTAAATAGTTCATTGAAATGTAAATATTTATTCTAGAACTCACTGAATAAGTGGAATATGAAATTTTTTTGGGTACATTTATTTCGGTTCTGCCGGTTTCTAAGCAGAGGTGACATCATCAGATACAAAATAATGTAGGTGGATATAGCATAGAATATTCTCGACATTATTATGTTAATAACTATTTAGGAATTGTAAAAATTATTTCGATTTTATAGTCTTGTCCAGTCTGTTTTCATTATGGTCTTGGAAACAAAAGAATTTCTCAATCTACCGTTCTTACCGGAATCGGGTCGATTCCGACGAAAATGAAATCAGGGGTCAACCCTCGGATACACCCATGATATAAAAGGGAGAAATTCTGGGAGATTCATTTGTGATTGAAAGCGCAAGTGACAAATAGTTCTTAGTTCGAATAATTATTGGCAAAATGGTAGGATGGGTCATCTTATATTAATACTCCTCTCGGTAATGCTACTTCGGACTGGAAAGTGTTGAGATGGTGACATTGACGAGTTGAAACTAACCCTTAACTTGTTTTTTTCCTAAATAGTAGTTTATCTCGCATGCGTAGACGTATTTTCATATAATATCATATAAATAAGACTACTCGTGAATTTTGTGTACTGCTCAAAGTTGTCCACAATTATTGCTAAATATAATGGCAGCAAAGACAACTCAGTCTTTCCATTGATTTATTCACGTGCGTAAAATGTTCAGAGGTGAGTTGGATCATCCTTGTTTGTGGCTCTTCGGTAATTATCAAAATTCATTGAGGATCTACCACCCTTTTACCAATTATGTACATCTGATCACTTTTCCAATAATTATTCCTCCAAAATCTGTTACTGTAACCGATCCTTTCTCGATGCTAAAACAACTATTGGGAATTTGAATTGCGGTGTGTTAAATGTCGTCTCCGTCCTGAAGTATGATAAATATATTCAATGAAACGTGATAAAATGATATTGACTGTAGTTATTTGAATTGTAGCTTGATTTTAAGAGTATTTATTCGGCGATATTCATCTCGGTAGGTGTTTTATTTAGATATTGTATCTATTGTACCATTATGGAGCTTTTGATGCAATGTGTATCGGGTGACATGGCTTGCAATTTTGTCGTTATTTCCGCGGGAAACAATCTTCTGTCACCAAATAGGTCCTGGAGTGCGAAATTGTTGTATTGGACGGAGTCGAGGCTGGTTGGAATGAATAGATAAGTACATTCTCATCAAGAAATATTTAATTTGAAGAGAAAATACTTGAATGTTATTATTCTCTTTATTATTCAGTCAAAAGAGGCCCAGCCCATAGTAAACTGCACAATAAATGTTGTCCAGGCAAATTTTACTATTTTTCCTGGATGAATATTCGTAACGAAATGCAATTTTAACGTTCCACAGTCCTTAAGGAGACCGGTTAAGTGAGTTCTCTGAGAATATACACGCTTAATCGGAGACTTCCTCTGGTATTTTTGGGTGTAGGGAGGACATGTAATTCCGTATGTTCACCAAAGTCGGAGTGCAATCCAGAAGGAACTGGTTTGCGAGGAGTTTCGTGGATCATAATTTCGTTTTATCGTCCGTAAAATGCAACTCGGAGGGCACCAATCCATGGCGCCCCACGTGGGTCCAGCGCCGAGCCCAACCACACGCCAGCAAGTCGTCGCCCTTTGCCGTGAGGTTAACGATGGGTGCTCCTCTGGACTAACATGAATTTCAAGTGCTCGGATGTTTTACCAGGTCGAGGTGTGGATGGTGCTTCGTGAAAAAAAACCTTAAAACTATCCCTGTGGAGGAGGGACGATGCCGCATCATTAATTTATTTCGGCTGGAAGACATTCCTGGCACGAGACCATTCTTATGGACTGCAAGGGCAATGTGTAAGCAGGAAACCAGCGGGACTTGCTCTTGCTCCCGGCTGGAGTGCCAGCCATCTCCGCCTCTGTTAAAAAACACTCGGGGTGAATGTTCTTGTCGAAGGAGCGTGAGCCCGCATCTTAAATCTTGTTCTGCTCTCGGAAAAATATCTGGCATCGCTCCAATCCGAAGAGCTGCAAGACAATCCGCAGCCAATGCTGACAATTTCTGGGGAACATCTCGATGAAGAGAGGAGAGTCAGTATTATTTCCACCGATCGCTAATTTTATTTGGGTGAAAATTACAAAAATTTAATAAGTTTCATCAAAAAATTTTACTTCTATAATCAACCCAATAAGTAAGCTGTCTTTGAGTGTTGATAAGCGACGAGGAAATCATTAAAAAAACATGAAATCCATTTCATTCAATATTTATGCGAAATTGGAATTATAAGCTTATTTGTTTAAATTTTCCATGAATGTGTACGATAATTAGACTGCTGTTTAGAGTGCCGAGGCTATTAACACATATAGTTGTGGTAATTACAGACTTCCCAATGGAAGCATCATGAGTGGTAGTTCGCAGTATTTTAGAGGAAAAGGGGGGCATTGGGAGAATAATTATGTTTTCTAAAGAGCTATATGCAATAGGAAGGAAATTGATGACGAAGACGCCGAATATAAATGTGAAGACAAGATTAGCAAATACTTTAATATGGAGCGGAATGCTTTATTGATGTGAGACATGGTACTTTGAGGCAAGAGGGAAAGCGTAGATTGGAGACTTCCGAGATGTGGGTGTGGCGGAGAATGGAGAAAATAAGTTGGATAGAGAGAGGAAGACAAATGCCGCGGTTTTAAGCAGGCTGGGCGAAGAGAGTAAGTTAGTGGGGGAAATCCGAAAAAGCAGGAGGAATTGGGTGGAAGAAATGCTGAAAGATAGTATGGTTTTTCGAAGGTCGTGATAGAAGGGAGAACATTGGGTGTGTGGGATAGAGGAAGGAAGATAGTGAACTTTTACAGAGCATGAATGCAGGCAAAAGTTGTGATTAAATTAAGAAAGTAATAATGTAAGTTAAATAAAGAGGAAGTATTCCCGATACCTTGAAATAAATACAGGTAGTGGTTAAGGACCGTAAAAAAATCTCTATAAAGTAGTTGGAATACCTTGATTGATTGAGTCTTCTTGTTAAAAGGGATCTTTTCAGCGGTCCATATCAACTATTATCTATTATACACATCACCTGGACTTTCTATTTCTGGCCGAAAAAAATTTCTTTTTCAGTTATTCTTACTTGATACATGTCTTCATGCTGCCCAAATAACCTATTCTTTTAATTCCTCTTCCTTCTAACCCTATATTATCCTCCCTATCACGGAATTTAGCATCCCACTACGTTTATTTATATCCTACGCCCATTTTTCTGCCTTTTCTAAATTTTACCTATCAACCTCTCTCTTCAAATTATATAAATAATAGTAAGACTTCGTCGTTAGTTCAAAATACTGCCCAAATATGTTGAAAGCTGCATCTTTTTCAAGTTTATTTCATCCTACTTGAATGTTTAACTTGGCCATCCTACTTTCAGAGAACCTAATTATTACTTTTGTTTTCTTAGGGACAATCTTCATCCCATACTTTACGCACTGATCACGTATTACATGCCATTATGACTGCAATTCATTGGCTGACTGGCATCTGACTTTGATCATCGGCAAATCTAGCTTAGTCAGGCCCCCGTCGACCTTCTGTCCCAACTCGTCTTTCGTGCAAGCATACCACCACTGACATTTCCTCTGCATACGTTTGAAATAATGAACAAACCTGTCTTTCTCCCATTCCTTTAACTTCCAAACCTGATTATCCATCGTCCATACCATTATATCTATCGTCCAGAGGATAAGCCAATGATATCTGCTAGAATTTTGTATACTAGTGCCAAGGTTATTAACTTCTCCCACAGGTAAATATCTTCAAACTCGTACTATCGAGTTTGAAGATATTTTCTGTGATAGCCGACTTCATATCGCAAGATACAGACTATCATAGATTTACGATATACATTTCCTTTGTAAATTAATGGAAGTAATAGTAGGGATTTCTCCAGAATATGGACTTTAATTATTATATTGGGGAGCCACTTTTATGCTCTTTCTGTATTATTGCTATAGCACTTGCGCTCAGTAGGCGTTTTAGATGTTCCGTTTTGTGCACTGGTATTTAGTCTACTCTTTGGAAAATTAAGTTATAGTGTTGTCCTATTTACGTACCTGTAAATATTTCGCCCTGTTCTCTCTAAAATGATTCTAAAGTTGGCCGTTTAACGTATGCTCGTATATGTGGCAACTGTTCATTGATTTGAATTTACAATTACGTCATTGGCAGCCGTTGCAATCTGAATAATGTTTAGCTCGTCTTTACCCTTAAATAATCGTCAGCTCTGTTTTTTTTTGCTTTCCAAAAACGTGTTTCTTATCATTAATCAAGAGAAAAAAGCCATATTAGACTAGACCTGGAGGGTGAGAAACATCCTTCACATTCATTTTCGCAAAATAATCGCGTGCCTTGTGCCGCTTTTCCCTAGCCAACTAGCGGGTAGTATCCAAAAAAATTTTTATTTTTTTTCCCGATAATATTCTCAGCGCTATTCGACGATCTTATCTCACAATGGCACCGAAGTGTTGGTTTACGATACTTCCGTAAGAATAGCGACTGGAGCTCTGGGTCCACTTTCCTCTAAATGTGATTTTCGCCCCTTTTTAAGCATTTCAAAACATCTTCTAACTGTGCTCCACGGAAAATAAACACAGAAACTCGATCAGCCTATACAGCTGTGCCAAGGTCTCAGCTTCTGATTGTTTCAGGAGAAACCAAAGTTTCAATGCAGCGTATTATTCGTCGGGCATTACTTCCAATTTTGCCGTAGGTGAACTGAAAATGTGTCAACATGACTTTCGCTGACGTAATCCTGGAACTCAGTCTCTGAAGCATGTTCAAAATATGCAGTAAACATTAAGGTAACAATGGAACGAAAAATTGAAACTATGCGAAAAAAACATTTGTGATCAGTCTTAAGCGAACACCCCTCACATGTTTGCGCAACCTTTATGCGTTCCCGATCGACAATTGGTAAATTTTCTTTTTGGAATTTTTCTGTACCCATAACCTTTTCAAAACACAAACACTATTTGCCACCCGAACGCCATTCTAACATCTCCGACTTACCTGTCTCGTCTATTCACTACTGCGTTTACGTTCTCATGGGCTATTATTCTACACCCCACAGCGCGAGATATTCATAGAGTAACTTCCAGGTGTCGCGCCAGTCGAGATCTATGTTAAACCATCCCAGGATTGATGACCATTGATGTAGAGGGCAGATAAAGCATCATCCCGGGTTTTCATTCACAATGCAAATGGACAAATGGAGATCGATTATTTATCGTGCTTTTAAATAATTACATTCACTCGCGGTGAATTTATGTTCAGTCTCTGGTGGACGCTCCACGCGCTCACGATAGTTGCTAAACAGCTTATGTATTTATGGGGTTCGCGCGGAGGGTGATGAAATCTCCATTACGGCTGCCTCCGCTACTTCCGCCGGTCTCTATTTATTGCCTTTCACTTCTCAAAGCCAGTCGGAGCATCGCATTGGAGCGGGAATCCACTGCGCGGTGTGCTCTTGCGTCGGAAATGTTTTTATCATGCGTCATGAAAATCTCTGTCATGTCGGCTGCCGTGTATATAATTGATTTTCCGTTGAATCGAAGCATTGAGAAATGTCTTCATCTCCGGTAAACGCACCCTATGGTAGTATTTTTGTTATTATTGACCAGAGAGCCGTGTTTAATAGATTGTGTTTAAACGTTCTTCCGGAGCAATGCATAAAGAGGCATGCAATTTTTTTATGTGGGGTACTCGTACATAAGGTACACTATTTCGAGATGGGAATTTTGGGAACGGTATTTTTTTTAATTTCAAGATCGGTTACTGCAGATTTACGATTGAGAATTTAATGACAACACATGACTCGATGTTATGTATCTAGTTCTGAAGTCGTACGTATTTTTATCTCACCTTCGGATGGAATAAATGAAGAGTCTCCACCGGAAAATGAGGCTTTAGTTAAAAGGATATTAGGGAGTCTAGGATGGGTAAAATGTGAAACTTATATTAGCGTGATTGAAACGTAAATACAAGTTGTATATTTAGCGTTAAGCTTGAGCAACTGCTGTTGACTTTCACGGCAAACATTATAAGTAAATTTGGTGGGACAGAGTAAGGGAAAGTGAAATCATTACGCTCAATTGAGGATGCCCGTAGTATTATTAATTATAATTTCAGAACCTTATTCGTAAATATTTCTTTTATTTTTCCAAAATTCTATGGCCTAGGTTATGTTTTACCCTACAAGAGCTGAATGATTTATTGAGAATGCTACTAGAACTTGTCAGTGCTCTTCCAAGCAATATCGCTAGAAATAATGCATTATATAATGAGTGTGTCGCATATTTATCGTCAATTAAGATTTGAAGCATTATAATTCCAAAGTGTCGCGGTGGTCTAGTGGGTAGAGCGTTTGACTACTGACCGGAGGGTCCCGGGTTCGATTCCCGGGCAAGGCACTTTGGGCACCTGCAGCTCCACCCAAGCTAGTTGGTTTTTCGGGTACCAGGTCTTCCTGGGAAACCATAACCGGCACAGGGAAAGGAACTGGCCCCCCTACCCTGATGTGTGAATATTCACACGCCGTCGGGTACATGTACATGGGTGAGCTCTACCATCACCTACTAAACCGACCTTCGGGTTGATTACTGTGTTTTAATTCCAAAGTCTACCGTAATACAGAAATATTCAACCAGTGCGTAGATGGTGGATACACATCGATATGATTAACAAAATAATCCCGAGGTAATAGAAGTCTTTCGAATGTTTATGTAAGTCATAAAAGTATGCAGGTCCCCCTGAAAACACGTAGTTTCATTAAACGAGTCTGCTTTTCTCTTCAAAAAGTTTACTAGTCAATTGAAATGGAGTAGTCATTTGGAGCCAAATAAGATACATTGAAATTGAACTACGATATTATATATTTTGTTGCTACCAGATCAATTAGGAAACAGTAACTGAAACCAGATTTGATGAACACCCATTAAAGATATTTCGCGATGTCTGTGTCGGAGGGTTTATATAATGAGAGAGAAAAGAATTGGTGTTTTTATGTATCAGTGTACGGTCCTTCAAATGCCGACGACGCCGGGACGGGAGAAAAATTCCATGTTTCACCATCTTGCGTCCGACCAACTCCGGTTCACAAACCGCCGCCGCTTTGCACCTCATTCGCCTCGCGAATTTCGATCTCCGAGAATGTTCTTCCCTTTTGTTTTTTTTTTTGAAACTTGCCTGCCTTGAGCGGATGTCTAGGGGGTGCCGCGACACCCACGGCGTCATTTAAAGGGAGGAAAGGGGCAGGTTAATAGCATGACGGAGTGTGGACATTGTCGGAGGGCGGGGTAAACACAGCCAAAAGTGGCGTTACAGCACTTGTGGACGACGCCGTCGGTTAGGTAACTCGGAATTCAACAAACCAAGAACGGGTTTATTTGGAGAGAGGAAAATTTTCTGGGAATATACAGGGTCGAATCTGGGAACATGGAGCCGAGGCGATCGGCGGCGTAGGACACCCGAATCAGCCGGTCGAGAGGAGGCGGCCGTCTCGTCGGTAGCTTTGACTGCCTCCATTTTAGAGTCGAAAAGACTTTCTGATCCTCAAGGCTCCTGATTTTTTAAATGGTATCACCTGCTTAACATGATGATTTAGTGAAGGAATGGTGAGAACCATAAGTTTCGTCGGGTGTTTCTTGCATTGAAGTTTCAAAACTCATGGCTCATTGCGGAATGTGTGGAAAACCATGGCGTGAATTTCGACTAACCTGTCTAAATGTCACAAAAAATATGTCACGATCACAAAGGTATAATCCATTTGCAAATGAATGCTTTAAATTTGGGGGTTTTGGGCGATTCATTTCACCCCCGCAACGATTTAAATTTGCAGATTAATCGGAAAATGATATAATTATTTTTGTGATTGGTATTTTGTGGCTTAGTATATGATCAAAATAATAAGGCATGTAACAGAAAAAGAACTTTGTTTCGACCGGAATGAAGCCATAGAACTTCGGATGTTCTTTAATCCTCTGGTGGAATTTGAAATGCTACGAAGAGCACTTCAAGTACTTAGCCTGTCTTATCTTAGTACTCCTAAATAGTTTCTTTTGGGTACCGCCTTGATACTCAAGACTGGTTCTAGTTGTTTCCTTCTTGCACCCGTCTTTGGATTTCCCTATGACGGCCGATGGGGTAACGTCCTCACCTGTCAACCCAGGGGTCACGGGTTCGATTCCCAACTAGGTGGTTTTCTATCTCTATCAAGGGAATGGGTGTATGTAATTTTCAAATTGTTATATCATCATCCAAAGTACGAGGTAAAGGTCGAAGTGCTGTTTTTGGACTAATGCAAAATAAATCAATAAAAATTTGTTTCTTCTTATAGGGATGCTAATGCAGCAGCTGGTAGGCTGATTTAGAATGCACAGAAAGGCCTTGTAACTTTAATAAGATTACCCTCAGTTTATGCCATTCTTTTTATGAAAAGCCATTGAATTCAGATTGCATACTAGATATGAAACACTTAATACCCGTCATTTTTTTCTGGGTTTCCAGGGATCACTTGGGCTCGGTGTCGCATTCCATCGGGGAGTGAGCAACTTCCCCTCCTTTCGGAGACGCAGTTGGAGTCCGCAATACCGTGCGGTCATTCCTATATTCACTGAGAAAGAGAGAGAGATTGAGGGGTTGAGATAGAGAGAGAGACGGTTATACTCGAGAGCTACCGTGTGCGGGGTTATTAAGAGTTCCATAGCATTTTACCTCAAGGCTGGTTAGGATTAAAAGTTTAGGATTTCCGATCTCGCGGTTGTGGCTGCAGTCGGAGGGGTGAATGGGGGGAGGGACGAAGCGGATAAAGGACGTGGTTTTGAAAATTGAGAAGGAGAGCTATTAGATAAGGCGACTGAGGTATGGATTTAATCACCATCCGAAGGTTTCCTCATTGAGGTCTCCGCTTTTCGAAGTTTTTATCATTAATTCAAAATCATCACGGCAAATCATTCTTAAAATAACACTTCGGATCGTGACATATACTAAAGTCGTGTTAAGCTTAACATATAGCTGTGCTATATAATCCCCGACACGGTCATACCCTAGATTTTCATTTGTTTTAAAACATTAGCCTACGATCAGGGGTAGGTTTTAATGGATAGAGCAAAATACTTTGCTCTATAACTACTCAAACAACTTGAATCACAGATAGTCTCTGTTCTGTCATACATTCCTCTTCCTCTCCCATATCCTCCCTAATCACTCACCCTTCCCACCTGGTGCTTGCAACCCATGCCATCCACCTGTTTGGTGGATCGTGGGGAATATATGTTGAGGTCGAAATTTTAAGTAGCAATATTAATCATTACTCTTGCCCAAGAATGAAAAAAAAATTCCGCAATTTAGCGAATGAAAGGAGAAGGGTGAAAGGGAAGGTGAAAATTATGAGGACTCTTGGTTTGACTTTCGCCCCACCGTAGACTTTAACAGGTCGGTGCTCATGATAGTACAATCATACTTTAGCCCTAGCCGGAGTTGGTGGCTTTTTCGTTTAGTATACTGAAGTCAGAAGTCGTAAATACTTGTGTCTGCCATGATGTATGTAAACGAGAATCTCATTGAAAACCAGCAAAAACCGCATCGATAAAACCGCGAATCAGTTAAAAAAATATTTGCTGAGTCAGCAACAGAGTGCACTGTAAGTTTTTGATTGAAATACAGACTATCTTTATCTGCATTACCAGCTTGCTGTTTTTTTTATAGTCGCCATGTTAAAAAATAATTCATTTTGTATATTTTAATTATTTTGTATGAACTAATTTCAGTTTCGTCTTCCACCTGACATCCGATGGGGGCCACAAACGAAGCTATTCAGTACTAGGAAGTCTTGTTTAGGATTCACATTGCGGTAGTGGTATTTTCTAATAAAGAAGACCGTTCATACTTATGTAAAAGTTTTTAAAGGGTAAAAGAGTTTTATTTTTTTGGGGTCTATCAGATTTTACCTACTGCCGAGGTAAATTAACTTTCAGTAATCGAAAATATTTTCATGGAGGATAGAATGAAATACGACCACAGAATAATGAGGTAACTAAATATAGGAGGAAAAAATCGGATAAAGTAAGTGTCTTAAAAAAATAAGGACTGAAAATAGAGGATATGTCATATCGCTTCTGCAAATTTATGTGGTAATTTGAATATTTTCTGAATGCGATACACAAACGTTTTATGTATTTTGGTTGAATACATGTTTGGTTACTCGGACGTCGATTTCTCCCTGAGTCAACATTGATAAATCGTTAGTTTAATCGCTGTATTGACACTGTGCCGCAGCCGCAGAACCTCACATAAGGATGTCTCCATAAATTACGCCACGATACTTGGAGACTGAAGGTTGTGCGATTGGGGCGACGCCAGGGAATATGATTTGAATGTGGATTGTGGGTAAAATGGCGTCACTCGTATAAAAAAAGTTGTCCAGTTTTCGGCAACTTTTTTGAATCCCCTGATTCTGCTTTACTCGTTCGAAAGATTCTCACCCCGAAAAGACGTCTAAAATTACGACCCTCGATAAAAACAGCAAGATACGACGACGCTCGCTATTCCTTCTTGAAATATTATTCGTACTTTTCTTTCCTCCCGAGGATTTTAAGGGATACGTGACGTCACCGGGAAGGTTACGTGGGCGCGTAATTGACCTGTGGAGTGGACAAAAAGTATCTGGGTGACATAATGTATGAACGAGCCGCTATTCGTCGCCTTAATAGAAAAATTCAAAAAAGTATGCGTGATAATAACGCAAGGGAACGAAGTGATGGAATCTTAGGGGTTTCATTATTGTCGAGATAAGGTATCGAGAGGTATGATTTACAATACTTACTTAAGGACTTGTGACTCGAATCGCCAAACTTCTTCAGTGGCCCAGAGCCGAAGAACACTCTCTGCTGGTCACCTTTCGACAATACCTGCAAGAAGGATGAGATTATCAATAGATAGGGGAAAAAATCAGCGAGAAACTATGAAATTAATATGATTCGGTGCGTTCATCGTAAAAACTCAAGAAATTTATTTTCAGTTGTGCAATTTCCATTTCCGCGCCCACGAAAATCTAATATTTTTATAGCTTTAAATTTCTGCAGACCAGAGGACCAGTTAAACGTGAACAGGGTTTCAGTGTTTCAATGTACGCCTTAGGTAATCATACGATCGACATCTTCGGATAAATTAGTCTGGATGGTGAGAAGACGGGAAGAGAAAGGAAGATGGGAAGGGGTCTCTGTATTTCCTTTGAGTCACTGTGGGAGGATACAGGAGAGTTGGGAAACAATTATACATTAATAACGCTGAATTTAGGAACCTTTTGCGTTAAACTTTCATTCAACGGTGATGCAGTCTTCTAGCAGGAAAACGCCGACGAAACAGCTCCTATTTCAATTATAAACGATGAAAAAGACATCGGGAAAAATTTCCCAATTTCTTCTGTTCTGAATTATATTCAATGCTGTCCGAAAAGCCAATTCCCTTCCTTCATTTTTACCGATGACCTCAATTTCTTCCTTCCATTTAAATCTTTGTAATGAGTAGAGATGTTAAGACAAGACTGGTAAAAACTCTGATATGGAGCGGAAACGTGGTCACTGAAGCAGGAGGATAGACGTAGATTGGAGGATTTTGAAATGTGGGTGTGGAGAAGAATGGAGGTTAAATGGACCGAAAGGAAAACAAATGAGGAAGTACTGGAGATGGTGGGTGAGGAGAGGGGTTTGTTGAGAGAAATCCTATGGAGGCAGGAAAAATGGATGAAAGGCGTATTGAGCGGTAGTGGAATGTTGAAGAAGGTAATAGAGGGGAGAATGTTGGGTAAGCGAGTAAAGGGTAGGAACAGGATAGGGATGTTGGATGGGATGGGGGGAGGAAGGAAGTACACAGAGATGAAGAGGGACCTGATGTAGTTTAGGTTGCTGGATTGGGTTTTGGTTGGAGTTACAAAATATTTATTTGATAGTTGTATCTATCCAAAAACCTACCTTAACCGGTAGATTACCTAATAATAATAATGGCAATACCTATCAACATTTCTTTCATTTGTTTTTCCTGTCTTCCTTAGATTTCACTGGCGGCTTCCTCTCTTTTCTTGCCATTTTTAAAACTACCTTTTGAACTAATATAAGAACATTCCTATACTGTCATGACCAATTATTTGAGATGAGCCGAACAAAGTCGCCCTTTCGTCACAACTGCTCCCAAGTGGTATTTTATGCTGATATTATGCTGATCCTTTGGACGTTTTACTAAATTTTATTTAGATACTTTCCAAAACCGACTTTAAATTATTATATACGACATGAAACTTCGGGTAGTAGACATAAAAGATAAAATTATACGCGAGAATATAAATTTTTGGATTTATTTGTGTTTCGAACTCCTCTTTCGTCCATAAAGGTCACTTGCTGAAAGGTAATGTTGAAGATATTACCAAAAACTCCACTCCGTCAAACATAAACCCGCTGTCATCCCCGTTCCGCGATTAAAGTTACTCTTAATTAAAGTCACTCTTTCACTTTCCCTGTGTTACCTGTAGTACTCTTGCAGCAAACAATTGAGTAATATCGTATAATACTCTGATAAAATTATGAATTTCACACTCTCTCGGGTAATGAAGATCTTTTTAGCCTCAAAAAATTGATGACAAGAAACGAGGTTGTAACAACAACACTCCGGCGATTTTTCCTAAAAAAATCAGAGAGAAATCCGTGGTGGTACAAAATCCGACCTATTTTGAGTATCTAGTCTCGCAGTGCTCACCCTAGTTTTGGCTGATGCCACATCTCCAGCCGCCATATTGACCTTCTCATTACCTTGTCATATTTTCCAGGTAACATTTTTCCGTTCACTCCTCCGATCAAAATTTCCTGCTCATTTCTATGGACATCAAACTGTCTTGAGTTTTATTTACTCCTGACCACAGGTAATTTTGTTTGATCTGCCTTCATCTCTATTCGTAATCATCACTCACCCGTTCAACCTTATTCTCCTTATTCTTAACCTTCTTCCGGTGCTGCGGCTACCTCATTGTGCCTGTCCTCCCCTACTCTAAACATTTTTCTCCAATAGCCTCCTTTCCTTTTCTAATATTACTGAATATCCTTCCTCCATTGTATTGTGCGATATTGTCGCACTTAATTCTCCTTAACATCGCCTGGACATTTCGTGTTCCTATTTTAACTGTCACGGTCATTTTCTTTTCCGCTTCTGTTGATTCAACTATGAATGGTATTCTGGGAATACTGGCCGAGAAGACGTTCCTCAGTTATTGTTCCCGGAATATAATTTATAGTTGAATCAACAGGAGCAGAAAATAAAACGACCGCGACTGTTAAAATAGGGACGCGAAATGCCCTGTCGAGTGAATTTGTCGGTTGGTAGGATGCATTATACTATTATTTTTCTCCCTCATGTTTTCTTGGCAAGATAATTGAGGTGTTTCCAATTATAGTCCTCATTAGTGTTTTAGTGCCTAGTGCTTTGGTCCAAGTGGTCACTCCACCGAGTTCGGACAGCTTCTAGCTGAGGTGCAGACTACCTTTTTGGGTCTTAACCATCAATCTAGCGTTCATCGGGGACGGCACTAAGAGCGATGCCCATCTTTATAGCCCGTACATCCCTAGGGGGGATCGGAACGAGCAAGCCCTGCCACCACGTTGAGCTTGTAGTACTGTTATTTGCAAAATTCTGTAGGTAGTCCCTGGACATATGTGTGCATTTCACATTCAACGTTGGCTGGCAGATACCATGGCCTCTCAAGGCAACGGAAAACTGTCGCAGTCAGAAATACTTGGCAGCCATTGAATGTCAACCTAAAGGAATGTTATCCCCAAAACTCGGCACTCCCGTGACTGTTTAGAGATACTCGTATTTCGAAATGATTGTCATGTGGACGGTGTAAAGGTATGCGTCGCTGCGCGATGAATATAGATCGAAAAGATTTGAAAAAGAATAGCTCACTCAAAAGGTATACTCCCACTTCCCTTGCACAAATTCGTTATTTTCCGATTAAAACCGGTCAAAGCAAACCAGTCGAAATGTATTGAGAGCGTCTTCCCCGTTGTCGTCAGGCCCCAACGTCTTTGTCATTATAGTTCCCCACACGAGGCGAGATGTGGATAAAGTCGGTCACATCTTCCGTATTTCCGATTCAGAACTCAAAGCGGTTCATTTTATAGCCTGGGTAAAGAGTTAAAGAACATGGCACGGCAATCGAAGAGAGAGGAATCTCCGAAAAACGCCGGGGGGCGGTTGGCGGGAGAGATCCTCGTCGTTTCCCGCAAACTCTCGTTTGCACGGATGGGGACGCGAAGTCGAGGATGCGAACGTGACACGAATATACAGGTGGGCGTTACATAATCCGACCACCTACCTCCCTTCCCTGCCGCCGCCGCCGCCTCCATGCGACGGCAGAAGCAGAAAGGTGGGTTTCGCATTATGCGGCGGACATTCTCTGTTCCTTTTCCCTATTCCCATGTCCCGATACCACTCCCGACTCTCAATGGCGGATTAGACCGCTGGGTGAATTTAGTTTCATCCCAGAGGGGGTTTTATTACCCCCGTGAGAGGAGACTTGGTATTTTTGACGGAAGGCAAATATTTTTCACCGAAGTGACTCACTTGGCGTGCTCCCCATTTTATGAGTCTCATAAAGAATGTAACTGGAGATTTATGTTTTAATATGTTCGCGGAAATTTGATTTCATCAGACGGGTGCCAGCCAAATGTCGAAAATGAGTGAATGAAGGACTATTGTTTGATTAGCATTTATAATAATGAAAGAAGACACTTTGCTTTTCCACATAGAATATTTTTATTACAACCTAGGTTTCGTTACACTGTAAGATCTACGCTGTAACGAAGCCTTTGTCGCAATTAAAATACTCCTATGTGGAAAAGCAAAGTGTCTTCTTTCATCATGAAGGATTTCCGCCATGTTACGCCTGAAATTTTGTTATTTATAGTATTTAGCATTTACGATACCTGCGTGGTGCGCATCTGGGACTATCTTCTTATTAAAACATTAGATAAAGGTGAAATTAGATTCGTCTTGTGTTAAATAAATTTTACGATAAGGGGTCCATTTGAGAAACTATAATGACAACCAAATAGCTCCCTCGAATGTACTGAACAATGGAGTTTACCTTTGCCATCAAGAGAATTATGTTCCCAATGGACGAGCAAGTTATTACCACCCGAATGACACACGCATGTATCCAAGTGTGATTAGAGTTGAATGCGCACTCATTTAATCTTCAATCGATTAACCATCAGAGAGTAAGCAGGATATTTATGTAATTTTTTAAACTGAATTTAGAAACGAAGGCTGATAAAATGAATCTCTCTATCCCTGGAATCTCTTTCTTTCCAAAAATTCTTTTTCGAGAGAAAACTAAACCTTTTTTCATTCTCAAGCACTCTAAAGAAGGACGAATATTAAAGTGTGGGATGAAAAACACGTTGTATTCGAATATTTGTCTTAAGATGCATTATAGACATGTGAAGCATTCTTTATTTAGTTTTAATGTACATTTCTTGCACAAGCTTGAACTGCATTTTTCTTTTAGAGGTCGACTTTCTAAAAATCGTAGGAAATGATCTCATGTCAATAATTTTAGTTGTAATTTCCGTTTTGTTATCTGAGTTTGATTCTTGGTGGTTTAGGAAATCTCCAACTTCGCAACTCTTTGCGACTTTTTGGATTCAAGATTGTGGAAACCTAAGTCGGCGCTGTGAAAGGAAACGATCCTCTTAATTCATTACTATGTCAACTATACCCACCTTAGGAATTGATATGACATGAGGTCTAACTTCAGCTTTCAAACCAACTTTCGGGCTTATTGTTCTTTTTATTGTAGTTAATAAGACACTCCAATGGTTTTAGAAATTTTTCTGACCATAAGTATTATCATGTTGCAATTAAACTTTGCTTAACTCTACTAATTATAATGCAACCATTTCAGAGAGTAAAAATCATTCGCCTTGACCGGGATTCGAACCCGGATCCCTCGATATCCGGCCGAGTGCCCACTTAAGCTACCGAGACGTCCTCTTACACTCTGAAATTTTGGGGGCTTTAAAGGAACAAGATGTTATGACGAAATACCGTACATACAATGTCACAGGCATTCGTAGTCGTGCGCGACGCGCCACAGTCCACGATGTTAACAAAGCCAATTTCAAACACTTAGGCTGTTCATACCTTAGACAAATTTCAAGAAACTGTAACAGTAACTTTAACGGAGTCACCCGCTATGTGTGCATTATAATGCAACCATTTCAGAGAGTAAAAATCATTCGCCTTGACCGGGATTCGAACCCGGATCCCTCGATATCCCTCGGCCGGATATCGAGGGATCCGGGTTCGAATCCCGGTCAAGGTGCATGATTTTTACTCTCTGAAATGGTTGCATTATAATGCACACATAGCGGGTGACTCCGTTAAAGTTACTGTTACAGTTTCTTGAAATCTACTAATTATATTCTTTACCGTTACTTTACAACTTTTGAGTGTTTCTTTGTATTTTTGAATGCAGTTTATTTTAGAAGATCATTTTACGTCGTCGAAATCCTTCGGACAATTGTTACTTATCGAATTATTAGGAGGTTTAACCTTCCGAGAATTTCTTCGGGTACGCAATTTCCTACCGATGGACGAGAGCTGCATTGGACCGCCCGACCATCGAGTCCTCAGGCTCACCCGGCTTTGCCGCCCCCGCTGTCGTCCGAGAATGATAACGGGAACTCATATTGAATGTGTCATAAATCTTGAATAATTTGAAGGAGACTGACAGTATAAATTGAGAACCTGTAGAGCCCAAATCGGCGGGGCTTTCGCCGTTAATATCACTGAAATCCTGGCTCTCGTGTCTGAGAGACCCACTGCATGCATTCGCGATGGCTGCATGGCAATTACTGTATGGGACGGACACCTCTTGGCGAATATTACGCCTTCACGATACTTGCGTTCGTCCGTAAACGCCCTCGTAAGAAGAAAACCTTTTACTGATCGCCTTTAGCGGGTAGGTGTTTTTTTTGTAGGGGTTGACTGGTTTGAAGCTTGGATACGGTCTTGCGCGCTTGAAGTCGTGGTACTTTTTATGGTCCGCCAGGGGGATTTATGGGAAATTTATCAGGTGAAGTAATAGTTGTGGGAGTGATAGTGGAATGTTGGTCGTGGGAGAAAGGATAATATTAGGTAAGCCGGTTAAAGGAAGGGAATATGCTTTTTCGATGGCATTGAGGAAAGTAGAGGGTACCAAAAACCAAAGAAAGAAATTAATGTGGGACAAACAAGAGGGATTCCAAATGAAACCTAATAGTTACTGAGGACCAACTTAAGCCATACCATGTAATACTTGAATTATCTTTGTTTGTCCAACATTAGGCGCTTCTTCTTAGTCGTTGTCTTCGGAGAGTCATCCGCAAGCTATTCTGGTCTCTTTTTATGCACTATTTCCGTAGAAATAGATTAATGGAAAAGCTATATATTATGTAGTAAACTTTGTATACAATAATCCGTTGTTTCGGGCGTGACTTCATGGAATCGACTTAACATAAAGAAAAGAGAAACTTTATAATTCCACATAGATTTATTGGACGGACGACCTAGGTTTCGACGTGGCACGTCATCATCAGGTACATTTTGCAAAATATACCTGATGATGACGTGGCACGTCGAAACCTAGGTCGTCCGTCTAATAAATCTATGTGAAATTATGAAGTTTCTGTTTTCATTATATTTGTATACAATATGTCTAGACCCAATAAAAGTCTATATGGATCTGAAACGAAACTGATACTCAACCTTGAATATATCCGTGCGTGGCCAACACTATCTAATACATGTTTTTCATCGGTCAAAATTTTTTGCGTGATGAAGGTTACACATACGATTTCACTTTAGTAAGACATCTTTCCGCCTTTTTATTTGAAATTTGTATCCCAATATATTGTAAGTCGACGATAAGATGGTTTTATCTCGATGCGAAAATATAGATTAGGAAGAATGCTTCGCTGAAGGAGCCCGGAAGCAAGGAATAAGAAATTCGCAGGGAGGCGAAGGGATTTGATATTGATGAGTACGTCTGAGTGGAGTTTGTGGACTTCATGACTTCAAGTCTTTCTGACCAAAATTATCCATTCCCTCCTCCGCTGCCAAATTCCCGCCGTCGTTCTCGGCCAGCTTCTGGCTCCGTGACCTCGACCAAGGGCAAGGCCATGCTCTACGTATACACCTGGTTCCAACTCGCCTTTGGGGGGGTTTTCAGTAACCTTGCCGAGAGCCGACATCCCCACCACACTCTCATGATTTCGAGTTGACCGTCTAGGATTTTCAAACCCCTACTCAAAGTGCTCCACTCCTCCGTGTCGAATCGCAAATTCACTTCCCCAATGACCGGCTTCCCCCTCATCCAAAACCTCAAAGCCTTTGCTTATGTCCTTCTTCGACCTTACTAATTCCCGCCACTACCACATTCACCCCTCCCCGCAGAAAAAGAACCCTATTTGCCCCACTCCGACTCCCTTTCTCTTGCCCCCGTCTCAAATATTATTCTCACTATCCCTTGCGTATTTTTTCCTCTTCCCCCAATGACAAACCGTCTCACTCCATATCCGCATTCTCCTTTACTCTCGATGTAAGCTTTAAAATCGCTGTCAGCATATGCGTAGAATCGATCGAAGAACGTGCCGTGAACTGTGGTTAAGAACAATTTATTGCGCATTTATCCATTATTATTTAATAATTATTATTTTTAGTCTACCGGTTAAGGTAGGTTATCGTTGACACAGGCCGCACAATCATAATTCCCTTGAGTCTCCCACAAAACACAACCTGACATCCAACTATATTAAGCCCCTCTTTAATTCCGCATTATTCCTCCCTTCATTCCGTCTAACACTCCTATCCTATTCCTCCCCCTTCCTCGGTTACCTAACATCCTCCCCTCTATCGCAGTCTTCAACTATCCCCAGGGAAAATCAAAATGCTCTGCATCCGTATTTCCTGCCTCCTTTATATTTCTACCAACAATCCTCTCTCCTCCCCCACAATACCTAGTACTTCCTCTTCCTTTCTGTCCATTTCTCACTTTCCATCCGGTATTTTTCATCGCTTGTTATTTTGAGGAAATTTAGTTTTATGAATGAACACGCGAAATTTCTGCGGTGGCTTGCGTACTGGTTTTCCTACCCAAGGGTCCGAGTTCGAATCCCGTTTAGTGGCAAAAGCGTTTTTGAGGTATTCCGTTCAACCAACCTCGGGTGTAATGTGGCGATCGCATCAAGTGGGGCGTGTCCGTTGGATGGTGCGTTAAATTTTGGACTTCTTTGCGTCTTTCGTGAAGATTACGCACCCCACCCTTCTTCCTTTCTCTGGAAATCGACCTTTGCCAAATATCTATCTATACCTAAAGGCGTCAAGCGATCTCCGCTGCTGGTCGTCCCCCCCTAATAACAACTACTACTAAATGAGCGCATGACTATATATTTGAAGCTTTATGATTGCCTTGATGGGCATTTGGGAGACCGACTATGAGGAGCTTGATCTTTCACATCGGCATCTGATACAGATCAGACTGAGAATCATGTTGCCACATTGGAGTAGGAAATTCCTTGCTCTCTTCCGCGGTAGCGCTGAGCAAGTATAACTCACTTAGATGCCATAGTTCATTCACCTGCAGATATCATGAACTGAATTGAATTAATTAGCATTGATAATCATTGATAATTATTTTGCATTGATAATCATCAGTTTTATTGAACATTTAAGAGAAATAATATCGATGGTGCATGCTTGGTGTTGAATCACTCCCTGCCACACATCCTAATGGCGACTTTCAGGGTACCAGTTAGAAATAGAAAAAAATAGGCGGTGCATGCAAGGAATATTGAGAAGCATCCGAATAATGTCCCCTATTATATTTACGAAAGACTCACAAATTCTTTCAAAGAAAACAGCAATAAATTAGTTCTAATTTATGGTGTTCCTGATTTAGTAGTGCTTTCTTGGGTAAATTATTCTCGTGTCCTGATTTGGTAAATTTTCTTTTATTTAAAGGGAAACTACTTGAATATTAATCATTTAAAAGTAAGGTAAGTTATCTGTTGCCTAATTTCAAAATTATTTCGAAGTAATCATGTAATGTGCTAGACTGTGTTTAAGTTTTGTTTAAAAGATAAGGCTAATAATCTCTTTCTCTTATTTTTGACAAAATTCGTCCGTTTAAATTATTTGGGGTTGCCAAAATCAAAATAAACGGAATGATTATAATGTATAACAGTAATCCATTTCCGCTTCAAAACACTTTTCTGTTGAATCATGCTATGTTTATTAAATATTTAATTGATTAACAGTTTGTAAAACATACACAGATACGCAATGCAGTTTGCCCATGTTGGCAAAATGTATTCCACTTTGTGTAATGATGCTTTAAATCTCATCATAGTCATCTTTTTGTTTCATGATACCTTTTTCTAAGGATTATATTTGATTATTATCAACATTACGTTATAAGTAGGATGATTTTTCAATGACGTGCAGAATAGAATATATGAAAAGTACTAGGAAGCACTGAGTTTCATTTCTGTTAGTATTCCTGCAAAATGTTAGGCACGTGCATATTTAATTTCAGAGAAAATCCTTCTCCTTCTTCCCAAAGGCTTATTTACATGTCGCGAGAAAATATATGGGCACGAAGGGGAATGAGATCATGTGCTTGCGTGCCGAATTTTCTGAACAAAAATCTTTTAAGGAGACTAATGATTCCCGCTGAAAATTTAAATCCAGACTATGGCTTTCAGAGATCCACCCCGTTGCTTGATTTATTGCTGGCACAACTAACGACAAACAGGATCCTACACTTAGAGGTGACCGGTTGGAAGTGTCATTAACCTGTCTCATCTGATGGGAAGAAGAGATGTACAAATACTTGCAAACTGGTTCTCACGCCGAAATACCATTTTAGCAAAAGATTTGGCTGAAGTCCAATTTCAATCGTCCAGCACTCGTACGCAGCATGTTCGAAGTATAATTTATTCCCAACAACACCGCAAAATATCCCAAGTAATAAAAATAAAGGAAATATTGACAACTGCACAGGGAAAATAGGAAGATACTCGTAGAGATGGTCACTCTGGAATTCTCCGACGGTTGCACCATGACTGCATAGTTAAGTTGTCTTAAAATTTGTGTCATACACAAAGGTATTTAAATATGTATTTCATGATGTTAAAATTATACTATTTTCCTGGGTGTCATAAGAAATAAGAGAACAATAATGTAACGTTAACACAGGGTGGCTTACCATCCTTGAAAATATCATGGAAATGAGCATTAAAACCTGTAAGTTAGGAGGATTAACGTTAGGTTACTGGGAAATAAAGTGTGGAAACTAGAAGTAAAGGCAAAATTCTTGAGTTTAATATGAAGAACTGACCTAGCGATTTTTTCAAACTAGTTTTTAATATATTCTTACTCTGGAAGAAGGTAAAGAAATGTCTGTCACATGTGTGACTTTGAAGAACCATTCCCTCAGTCAAACGGGCTAACGGTCTCACTAAGAAGAAATGCCCACATATAATTGCACTACGGCTGACATGTGTAGTAGTCTTTTGGTACATACTTCTTTGAGGGCGAATTCCACGGAGGATAAATGCTTCATAGTTAGAATGATTCATTTCACAAACACTATGTGCCTACTGATATTCCTCTGCATTATCACTTGCTTATGAATTTGTATTCCCTCATCGCTAGAAATCAAAAAACTTCAGATGTTATGATACGCTTTACATTTATCTAGGTGCTTAATAAAACGAAAAGCTTCAATTTCGTACTAGAAAACTACAAGTTAGTTAAACCCCCTACGGCAAGAGGGATTTTTAATTATAAAAGCTATCAAATTTTTAAGACTAATATTTATTATCTACACATACGTACGTATATTTCCATGCTATGCGGGAAAATGCTGATATATTTAATATTATAAATTTAGCAATGTCCGTTAGGTTAAATTGGAGAAAAAAGGTGGTAAAAATGCTGAAACAAGAAGAGAAAGAAAGAAGAATTTTTATCCTTCAAAACCTGGGATCACCTAATCCTGAATCCCAAATTACTTAATGGATGCTTCTAGAATAAAGGCAGTAGACCGCCAATCGATGACGGCTTCGACTGCATAATTATGCACAAGCGTTGATACAATACGATACACGATTGAAGCACTATTTTTGAAAATGACAAAATTCTCGTATTTTTCAACACGATTACCTTTTACTAGTTAGTGCCGCGACGTTCGAGCTTTAGCGTTGCCATTCCCGCATGCGTATTTTGGGGTGTGGTCCTCACCTCTCTCTCTTCCCCTTCCGATGCAGACACATTGGAACTCAAAATGGTGGACACATCTGTGCTTAATTCCCCCTCTTCCCTCCCTCTTCCCCCTCTCCTCAATTCACCGCGTCTCGCCGTACCGTCCTTATGCCTCGTATTCCATTCTCTTCCGTGCCTTTCCAAATTCTCTCTCCCTCCCTCCTCGTGATTCCTTTCCCTTCGGTACAAATCCTTCGCAACGGGCCTGGGCGAAAATATGAGAAAATAGCACTTTTCAAGCAGAAAATAATTCACATTTGAACTCTTCACGAATCAAAGCAGAATTGTATCAGTTCATATGGTATTACGTAGATTCAATTTAAATACACGGATACATTTCAAATTGTTCCCTTTCGCAACGAAGTAGTGGTAAAATAATAACATTGTTGGCAAAATAATAATTTATTACATAAAATTATTCTTTTTTACTAATTTAATTCACACTAATTGATCTTTACCTCTTTTGGCTTTGTCTGATTCACACACTGTCTCATACATTACCCCTCTGTTCATGAGACTTGAAATATTCTGTGCCGTCAGTCTCCTTGATCACATTCAACTATGACTGTCTCAGTTTAACCCCTTTCCGTGCTCTTTTTTATTTCGAGCTCTTTAATAACTCATCATGCCCAAACATCACTTCAAATACCAATTCTTCTTCAACACTTATATTACATTGCAGAGTACCCTGCAAATCATCGCTTCGGCGTGTGGCAAGGGGTGTGAGGGGGTGTGGGGTTAAATACCAGACTACCTTTGACACAAAATACTTTTTCTCCTTAGCACGATCGGACAACGTTATTCTGATCGCATATCGTTCATTGGAAAAATTACAACTTAAATGATACATATCCATTCTTCACTTAATCTAAGTTTATTGACATTATCTCTCCTAATGCAGTACGATGGGGGCATTAATGCATTTACAACATCATTGCTAAAGAGACATTCCTCAAATTATTTCAAGATATTTAATATGTAATTTAGCCTTCACTCCGTGAGTGATTCCCAACCCACATACTCTTAATAATTTAGTTTATCTACGCAGTTTGTCACAACGTTTTACTAATCTAGTTCCTCTATACTGCTCGCGATGCAATTCGGCAATCAATCCAATTTCATGAGGGTCCCCTTTACTGCCGGTATATTCTGAATGTGGCTTGCCTAGAGAAAGATAACATAGCTCTGTAACCTTTCCATCACATTTACCCTATAATATTCTCATAAATCCTAATTGTTTGTTGACTCGTCCACATATCCCCAGTATATAGTTCAGCCAGGAGAGGTCGTGGGTGAGGGTAACGCCTGTGTATTTAATCGTGCCCGCACTTTCTATTTCGGTGTTCCTAATGCAGTAGGCGTTCGGCAGGTCATTGCTCTCATTTCAAAAATTCATCACTACGCACTTTTCAAGTTTAATTCTAATTTTCAAGAGTCACGCCAACTTTGTAAGGCAATTTGCTAAAGCTACTTTATCCTAAGGACGACGTACCGACGTATAGGGAAAACTTCGCATGTACTGCTCTGTGGTAACTAGTTCCTTTTATAGTTTCTACATTTAAGACTTTCTCAGGTATGTTCGTTGCTCACAAATCAAGAGCACGATCGCCGCTATTTGGTAAATTCACAAGTTGATGCATGTAGTTCAACGTAAAGAAATTTAATAGCTACCCGCAGGTGCCTTTGTCTTTACCCTCTGTTTATGAACTGTACATGTATAAATAAATAGATGAGGCAATGAATTCTCCACCGATTATAATGCCACAAGCCTTGTTTTTGGGATGAGAAAGTTTCAATTTTCTGATCTAGTTCTAGCATTGAATTATCTTTGTTGTCCGCCGGTCCGTAAAATGCACATGCATTGATTCTTTAGGATTCAGGATTTTTAATTGATCGTCAAACGCTTTAGAAATACTTGGAATTACCTCAGCCCTGCTCAGGCAAGAATTCTTAACTTCAATAAAGACACCGCCTCAAATTTTATTCACTCTTATCATTTCTGTAAACGCAAAAGGATTTTGGAAAAAAATCACCGTCGGCGATATCAATGGATAACCAGCTTTCTGTTCTGTTCCAGAATTATATCTGTGCCTGTGCTTTGAATAAGGTTGTGATATTCTACGACTTTAAATTTGAAATTCGGCAATTAACTGCCAATATAGATAAGATTTCCTTGTAATTACGGTTGCTTGAGTGTTTTTTTGAGTGGTTTTTGAGCGTTTCGTTTTCCTATTACAATCGAATCCCTCATAAAATTTTCCGCTAAATATGATCTGACTCATATTATCTATTGTATGCGTCTTTAATATTGAGCCTCCTGTCCTTTAAAGCTAAATTATTTGGCAAAAAGGACTCTAGAAATCCACTATTTGACCAACACGCAATCCTACCCTTTAATCTAAAAAAAGCCCTGCGGTGTTAATATGTAATGATGATAAATATTCATCGCTAGTCCTCTTTATTTACTAATTTATTAGATTAAAAGAGGCATTTTCTGCCATTCTTTATCGGTGTTATTTTTTTTTCGGAATGGTTCGACCCAATCCTAGAAGCATGTAGCCGGTATTGCATCAAGTACACTAAAATGTATGAAAGTTACCGGCCTTGTTATTGAACTCTCCAGTGACGGATAGAAGTAATCTCGTGGGATTAGTCATAATTACCCTTGTGTAAGACTGTTGACTTAGATTACTAACTTAAAAGTTTAAAAAACCATGGCAAATTAGTAGGAACAAATTTTGGTTCCGACTCTGCATTAAAATATCAACTGTCTGGAAAAGTGTGAGAATGTGATGATTATCTAATCATATGTCAGTGTTTGCTTTTTTAGGCCGCTATTTTTAGGACTCGAGACGTGGGGTAGGAATGCGCCACCGGTTCTCCTCGGTTTGTCTGACGCATCTAATGATCCAATGTCATGTCGACGACAGCTGGAATAAGGTTTTCTGGAGGTAAAAACTAAATGTGTCCGAGGGCCACGACGTCTCCCAATACACTCTACATTGTTTATTACTGACGCTGGCCTCTCTTCCCGAGGGAAAGAGAGGCCAGCGGCAGTCCCATGGGTTATATAAGAGGGCGGATGTAGACATTCTGCCTTGTTCCCGGGTAGACCCTGCTCGCCTCCCACTTCGACCTCCCCTTTCACCCCACTTCTTCCCACAATTCTCGGGGTTCCATCTTACGTAAGGAAGGATTCTCAACATTCAGTTCGCTTAGCCTCCTCACATATAATTTTTACCTTTTCGACCTGCTGTCTCGGTCCCTTCGGTCAGTCTGACATAGATGGTTAAGTCCTTTTAAGAGGATAACCCAGTTAATTGACGATTTTGAGGTCTGAGTCGGCTAAGTGGGT